>OU898280.1:41063071-41772670 GCA_918026665.1 Diabrotica balteata
TCATTGATGATGATGATGATGATGTATCAAAGTTCACTTCATGTTTAGCAATCCAATTTCCAGATTAAAAGAAAGATTTATGAATAATAAAGACTTTTTAGCTGATAATTTTTGTAAAAATTTTGCATCCTAGAGTCTTTAAAGTGAAAAAAAAATGATCCCATTTGAGATTATCTGGCGTTGATGGTATAAAAATTATCCATTTATAACACTTGATAAAGTGGTCTCAGCCTTCGACGATCGCTTCGACGAATAAACTAGTACTAATGTATATGTATTAAACTATAGTAATGGAATGTAACTGAAAACTATATTTAGGAGTACTTAAATCACAAAAATTCGCGGAGAACTTTAACACGTGTAATTTAACTTGAGTTTATACTTAAAACTATCTGAAATAAAACTTTAAAATGCGAATATGGGACTAGAATAAAATTAACTTGAAAATAGAGTATAGTTATTAAGAATTGTCATCGATATCTTCAAAAAGCTCTTAAGATGCGTTCTCTATTTTAATGACTTGCTACAAAATGTATTTCAAAGATTGTGTAGTTTTTTTGTGTTTTTTATTACCGTCTGATTTCTTGTATTTTGATAAAACTACAACTTTTGTAATTATTCTCCGTTTTTTCTTCGCCTCGACGTATAAAACATATCACAAAAAAATTAGTAGGGAAAGTAGTAGGGAAAGTAAATGCGAAGAACTCAACAAATATATAGGGTCAACAAGATCAAGAGAAGCATGGAAAACGGTAAAAAATCTAAGAACAAACAGAAAAGAAACGAATAGAATAGATTTAATAGAAGAAAAATCTTGGATCGAACACTACTCACAACTTTTAACTGAAACAAGATCTCAATTCACGAACATCAGTACAACAACATATGAACTGGAATTCAGTGAAGACGATGAAATAACAGTACAGGAAGTCGAGAATGCAATACGAACTCTAAAAAATGGGAAGTAATGCGGACCACAAGGTATACCAAATGAATTATTAAAACATAGCCCACAAGTATTACGGGAATTACTGGAGTATGTCTTCACCTTATTCTATAATGGACACGACTTACCACCGGAGTGGACAAAAGCACATATTAACAACATATACAAAAAAGGAGATAGAAAGAATTGTTCAAACTATAGGGGGCTAAGTGTCATAAATTCACTCTCAAGACTGTATGGAAAAATAATAAAAAATAAAATTGAAAAAGAGATGACAGATGTAGAAGAACAGAATGGCTTTCGTGCAGGCAGATCCTGCATGGACAGTATATTCTCTCTAAAGCAAGTTATCGAAAAAAGATTAGCCCACAACCTTTCAACTCATATAGTCTTTATAGATCTGACAAAGGCATACGATAGTGTACCACTTTCAATGCTTTGGGTAGGAATGGAAAAACAACGAATAAGCAAAAAAAAATATACAAGCAGTACAACAGCTCTACAAAAATATGACGGCAAACATTAAAACTGGAAATAGATTAACTAGAGAAATTCCTATTAGTAAGGGCCTAAAGCAAGGCTGCTGCATAGCACCTACACTCTTCAAAATATATCTAAATGAGGCACTCTCACTGTGAAGAAGAAAGTGCTGCAATATGGGCATCCCAATCGGAGATGATAGATTGTACACGATACATTTCGCTGATGACCAAGCTATTCTAGCTGAAGACGAGCTACATGCTTAGAAAACTGGAAGATGAGTACACCAAATGGGGCCTCACAATTAATATACAAAAAACTGAGTACTTAGTTGTAGAAGAACAACGAGAAAGCCTACAAATAGAAATGGGAACTATAAAACCAACAGACAATTTTAAGTACTTGGGAGTCCAACTAACATCAAAAGCAGGAAGTAGCGAAGAAATACATTCCAGGATTGGCCAAGCAAGATCAGCCACCAGACAGCTACACGGACTATTATGGAATAAAAAAATAACAAAAGAAAATAAAAGAAGAATTTATAAAACAATAATAGAAAGTATTGGACTGTATGGCGCCGAACTCTGGGAAATAAACCAAAGAAACAAATCAAAAATTAAGGCCATGGAAATGAACTACTGGAGACGATGTTGCCAGCTCACTAGACTTGATAGGGCGAGAAACGAAGATATTCGGAGAGAAATGGAAATCGATCTAGACATAATAGACACAATCGAAGCCAAAAGACTTAACTGGTATGGACACCTTCAGAGAATGCCGGAAAATAGATGGCCAAAAAAAAATAGAAGAATGGACTCCGCCAACTAGAAGAAAACGAGGTAGACCAAGATGATCCTGGAGAGACGATGTCGACGATGCAATGACCGCCAGAGATCTAACAACTGAAGATTGCTTCGACAGAAAACGCTGGAAATTAGGATGCGAGAAGCGGCGCCAGCTGTAGAAGACTCGCTTGTTATATATATACAAAAAAATTTAACTAATAATTATTAGAACTAATTATTAATACTTATAATTAGCATTATAATATAATACATATAATATAATATAATAGCATTATAAAAGAACTCAATTTATTATTCCTACGTGTATATTGTGTATATCACAAAGCTGCAATTCTTAATGAGATTATATTTAGAACAGACGATGTGATACTAGCAATTCATTATTGTGAACATTATTCGTGAACATACAAACAGTCGACAGCTAAGATGATGGATTAAATGCGGTAGTAGAGCATTGTTTAAGAAAACATGTATATTTAATGTATTAAATCACGTAATCGAAGTCTCGATCAGAATAATAAATAAATAAACAGAATTACTCGTAGAATATGAAAAGTATTATACAAACAGAAAACGTAACTTAATTGACTGAATGCATTCATTTTATAATAAAAATATTGTAATTATTTATTACTAAATGTAATGGTTTTTCGTGTGTGAAAAATTTTAACACATTTTTGGAATTTTAGAAACTTAGCTTATATAATAACAGATTGATTACGGCTGTCGCCGCTTCTCCGCCTCCAATTTCCATCTTTTTCTGTCATACGCAGTTGCCTCTTCTAAGTCTCTTGCCGCCATTGCTTCATCAATATCGTTGCGCCAACTTCTCCGTGGTCGTCCTCTCTTTCTTCTTTCAGGAGTGATCCATTCCAGTACCCTTTTAGGCCATCTGTACTCTGGCATTCTTTCAAGATGTCCGAACCAGATTAATTGTTTTCTTTCTATGTAATCATTGATATTTCGCTCCATTTTCATTTCGTTTCTTATTTGTTCGTTCCTAACTCTTTCTAGTTTCGATCTACCGCAGCTTCGTCCCAGATAATCCATTTCTGTCGTCATAAGTTTGTTTTTATTAGCTTTGATGACGTCCCATACTTCCGAACCGTAAAGTGTAATACTTTGGACTATACTACCGTAAATGTGTTTTTTGGTTTCTTGTCGAATTGTTTTCTGCCAGAGAAGAGAGTTTAAGGCACGGGTCGCTGCTCTACCCTTGTTTATTCTTTCCCTGATTTCATCTGCGCTATTTCTCTTCTTATTGAAAATGACCTCCAAATATTTGCAGGATTGTACGCCTTTGATTTTGTCGTCTTCCAAGACTAGGTCACATATTTCATCTTTTCCCACTGATAGATATTCACATTTTGTCATATTCATGTTTAGACCTGCCACCTCATATTCTTCTTGCAGTATTCTTACCATATAGCTAAGATCGTAGCTATCTTCGGCAATTACTACCTGGTCATCCGCAAAGAAAAGTGTATATAGCCTGTTTTCTTCCACCGTTATTCCCATGTTTCTACATTTTTTTACCCATTTCACTAAGGATCTGTCCAAATAGATTTTAAATAAGGTGGGTGACAGACAGCAGCCTTGTCTTAGTCCCTTTCTTGTTTGAAAAGGAGAGGTGATTTCCTGTCCCATTTTAATTCTTGCAAAGCTTTGTTCGTAGTATTTTTAAGTGGCGTTTATAAGAATTGGGTTTATTTTCAAGTTATCCATTTCTATCCATAGTTGGGAGATCGGTACACTATCATATGCTTTTTCCAGGTCTATTAACTCCAGGTCTATTTCTCTGCACTCGTTTTTCCATTGCAATTTTTAATGTGAAAATATTATCCATAGTGGAGCGTCCGGTCCTAAATCCCGCTTGTTCTTCGGGTTGTTTATCTTTAATATCATTTTCTATCAGGTTTCTCAGTACTTTTGAATATAATCGGCCTATAGTAGCAATCACTACGATCCCTTTATAGTTTTTAGGATCCGTTTTTGTGCCTTTCTTGTGTATTGGAGAGATATACGATTGTCTCCATTCTTCTGGAACTTCTTCTCCGTTTTAGCATCTTTCGAATAATTTTCGGATCATTTCAAGCAGTTTTCATGACCCATATCTAATCAACTCTGGATGTATTCCGCCTGGGCCTGGAGATTTTCTTATTTCATTCCCTTAACTGCTTCTTTCACTTGTTCTATTGATAGTTCTATTCTTCCTTCTACTTGCACTTGTTCATTTGTCTGTTTAAGCCTTTCTCTTCTCTCTGTTAATAAGTTCTCAAAATGCTCTATCCATGTGTTCTCTGGTATTCTATTTATTATGACTTGGTTTTTGTCGTTGTTCTTATCGTTTTTATAGTTCTCCAGGCTTCAGAGTTCTTTTTCCCTCCTATATGGTTGTCTAGGTATTGGCATTTTTGTTCCCATGTACTATTTTTCTTTTTAACGACTTCTCGTTTGACTTCTTCATTCAAGTTTTTATATTGTTGTTTTGTTTGTTCGTCTCCCTGTTGTAGTAACTTTTGATATACTTCCTTCTTTCTTTTTATCTTTTCTTCCACTTCTTTATCCGACCAATATGGGTTATGTACTCTCCGTACCTGTGGCCCTAAGGCTTCTAGCGCTGCGTCTTTCATGCAGTTTTTTATATGTCCGTATTCATCCGTCGTTGATCTGTGTGATTCCTGTAGTTTTTGTGTTAGTCTCTAGGAGTAAAGTAATTGTGTGCTCTCGTTATCTAGATTGTCTAAGGTGTACGTCGTTATTTCTATTTTTTCTCTGTGTTCTTTGTTGATGTATGTGTGATTCCTGTCTACGAATTCCTACGAAATTAGTCATTCGAAGATTTTACGTTCCCATACCAGCAATTTATTTACTTCTCTTTTTGTTATCATCCGTGTTTCGCTTTCATACGCGACTGTTGGTCGTATTATGGTCTTATATATCCGGATCTTTGCACCTCGTGAAATAAGTTTCGACTTCATCAGATGTTGCATTGCAAAGAAAGATCTATTTCCTGCCATTATTCTCGTTTCAACTTCTCGCTCTAATTTGTTGTCATTTGTGATTGTTGCTCCTAAATATTTAAATTCTTTAACCACTTCAAAGTTGTGATCATTTATGGTAATGTTTTGCCTTATTCGCCGTCGTTCTTGTTTTGAGACGACCATGTATTTTGTTTTGTCTTCATTTATATTTAGACTGATGTTTAATGCAACTTCTTCCAAGCTCGAGAAGATATCCTTAATTTCTAATGTTGAATGTAACTTTGATACTCTAAAATATTCTTTAACTAAAGTTATTGAATGATTATCATTGGAATTTAAAGCTCAAAAATATATTTAGATAATTAAGAAGCAGAAATTAAGAGGTTCTCGAAGTCAATTTCGGAATTTTTTCTGAAATCTTCTAGAGGAGAGATAATATTTTTGGTACATTAAATAGCACTCACTTTAAATCGCACTTTGAAGAAATAGGGATAATACAAGCGTAAGCTTAAGAACTTTTGACAAACCAAGAGCGAAATTAAGAAACTGTTTTTTTCTATCGCTGAACATAAATCACTAGCTGTTCCCAATCTTTTGAGACCATGTTGGTAAATTTCTTAGAGACTGACACAAATAAGTCTTAACAGTCCACAATTTCAACAAACTAGCAGACGTTAAATAAACGTACTTTCACATAAGCTAGTAAGCCTTTTCTTTTTACAACCTGAAATGTGAACTTGAATTATTGCGTCTTTAGAGTCTTTCTAGTATGAGAATTTTTTCTGAAAAAATTAAGTAAGGGTTTGGTAATATTTAAATATCTTAATTTAAAAGATTTAATTTGGAATCAAAAAACACCGATAATACAGATTGCGCTTTTGTAATACCTACACGTATACAGAAAAAATATAAGTTAAACAAAAACACATCTATTTTCATAGATGAGGCAATAGCAATTCTAAAAGTACTAGAACTTGTTCGTCAGGAAGAGGATCAGAATGTTATACTATTTTCCGATTCACTTTGCGTTCTTAAAATTTTAAATTCAAACTCAAACACAACCAATGACATTATTTTTAGCATCCAAGGAATACTAAAGCATTTACAATATCAAAATAAATAAATAAAATTCTTCTGGGTCAAAGCACACGCAGAAATAACAAACAATGAAATTGCAGATCAAATTGCAAGCCAAAGAAACCATAGTAATGAGGAAACAAATAAATATCGAATTAACCACAGATGAACAAATAATCATAGCAAAACAGAGAATGATGAAGAAATGTTCCTATTTATGGCAAGAGTACAGCTTTACAAATTCAACACGTTACACCAGACTTGAAACCAAATTAAGGAGAAAACCTTGGTACGTTTATACCAAGTCGAAAATAAGTCGAATATAACAGTCGAAAAAATATAACTACTATTGTAACAAGAATGCTTTGTGCTGTTGCACGCCAAGGTAACAAAACATGTAGGATAATGGAAAGGATAACGTATAATTTAAGCTGGCTAGCAGAAGGTGCCGGAGAGTGACTACTTGACACTCAAAGGAGAATTCGGCCAATTTGCATGCCCTACAGAGACCGTAGAATTAGAAAATGAATGATAAGGTTATAAAAAAAAATCTATAGGTATATAACTAAGATAAATAAAAGTGATTGTAGAAGTTGCTCCAAAATGTGAGTGGGCGCCAGGAAAGTATTTACATAAACTTTCCAAGGTATCTTGTAAAGCTGTTTGCTAAAATAAAGAAAGGATGTAGGTATGAATTGAAAAATTTAGTTTTCACCAAAACTTTAATCCCTAGCCAAATATATACAATCTAAATGTAATATATCCACCACCAGTTATGTACAGCCAATCTAGTTATATACAAAAAAATAAATGCCCTGGTTATACAACTGATCCTGGATGATCTAAATTTACAAATAATAAAATATGGAAAAACAAATGGTAATAATTGACCTAAAAGGGTAATATATTTGCCTCAGAGATGCAACTCTGTATTCTGGCCTTATTGAATATAACAGTAACAAGTAATAAGGACACTATCTTGACGAGATAAGTGTCCAAAGTGTACACAAGAAACCATACAAGTGAGTTAGAAGGGAGGACTTAAAAACCTCTACCTGTAGTTGACTTATTTGTATTTAAATATTATTCAGTAAATTATTAAAAAAAATGACGACTCTTATTATTATATGAAATACTAGAAGTTAAATATACAAAAAAAATTATCCAAAAAATATTATAGGTAAAAAAAAATAAATCTAAGAAATAAACTTAATCCAGATTTACTATATTTTAAGGGAGATAATTCCCGCTGGTTTCCTAAAATTTTCGTAATCGGAAGGTCAGATCTGGACCTCTGGAGAGCAGCTACGGCAAGGAAAAAAAAAGGCCTGGAACCAGGTATAACCGGACTAGGTTTCAACTTAATAGGTACTTGTTATTCCAAAATTATTCAAAAAAACCAAAAGTAAATTCTTCCCTCGACTTCTGTTTGAATCCCAAAGGTAGGCTAAAAAAACATGTCTTTTAGAGTTCTTTCTTATACTTTACAGAGTAGGAAAAAAAAACAAGGTTTATGAACCTTGAAAGGTTTTTAAATGTTACCTTATGAATTGTGAGAGCAAAAAAAACTTAATGGATTTATAGATAATTTGACCGTCGTATGGTCTGACAATTTAAATGGATTACTTATATCGACAATTTTAATGAAAAGCATATGATACGAACATATTTTGTAATATAAAGAGCGATATAAGACAGAATATTTTAACGATACTCTTAATATCAATTTTACCGATAGATAATTATGTTTTACGGCCGGGAAATACAATTAAAATACATATGATTTTAAATCAATTAACACTATCTATTTAGATGTTGAATATTTCTTAATGACGGATGGAAAAAAGTTCAAATAAGTATATCTAATTGAAACGTGACAATACAGGATCTCAAAATGGCTGATGACTTTTTTTATTTTCGTTTTATTTATAACTTGGATACTTACGGCTCACAGTGGCTATAAACCAAACAGGACACTCCAAACAAAAAAAAACCCCAAACTAAGACTTCTTATTACTTCTTCATAAAAAAACTCTTAAATTCCAATAACCACGCCACGTGGCCCCTACCTTGGACTCAAGTTTCTTCTACCAAAGTTCAAACAGAAGTGCGATTCGGATACTCAATTTGAGCCAGCTAAACTATGATTTCAAACTTGGACGCTTGGTGTCGCTGTTTCATACCAACTTAAATTTTTAAGATTCAGAAAATCATTAAGAGGATTGAGATTTTAAATTTATTTAAAAATATGTTTACGGAATGTTATAGTAACGTTCTCGTTACACTCTCAGTAGAATGAAGTTTGGTCACGCATGTTATCCAGCACATTTATTTAAAATAAAAATACTTGAAAGTGATCTTTGTGAAGCCTGTAATAAAATCGGTGACCTGGACCACATCTTTTTTGATTGTTTAAAATATAGAGCTCAATTTAATGAGCTTTTCAGAAAACTTTTAAATTTACACATTGAAAACACATATAATATACTGCATCTTCTTGCTTTAGACAGAAAAGCAATTTCAATTATTTGCTGTCTTTCGTCAGAACAACAAATATACAAAAATATCACCACCTTTGTTGATACCTGATGTCTCTTCTTAATGCATGTATATAGTCGGCACGTAATTCCGTGAGAAAATTTATAGGAACAAGAGCAAGTAAAATACTAGCAAAATGTCAACAATGTTCTAGTGACCACCACTTGATTAGATATCTACACTATTGAACAGTAGCGTAGATATCTAATTTTAAATTAAATAAAAGTTTTTATTTTTGTTTAATTTTTTTAAGAAGAAGTTTAATTTTCTATAAAGTTTAAATAAAAAATATTGGTGTTGTTGACTTCTGTGATATATCTAGGGAGTGATAACACTAATCGAGTCGACTAAACAGAGCTTATTGTAAAATAATAATACCTATAAAAATTGTTAATAAAAGTAATTATCACATACAATTAAACAAACTTTTTATGTACAAGTATTTTAGTATATAAACGTTTTAATAACACAACTACTCATAGGTTTGAAAACTTATGAGCACATTTTGTCTCTGATAACTATTTATTGTAATAAAAAAAAAATAGAGAATTTATTTTTTAAATTATATACAGGGTATTCTATTAACAACTTTAGTTTGACAACGTGTAAGAGAAAACTTAGTACCTCAATTATTTTAAAATGGGTAAGAGGTCTAGAACTTTTATGAACATTTTTTTTATATATGTAGTAGTAGTTTTGTTCTATCATGAAGTGTGTCTATTTTCAAAGATTTATAAGCAAAACAAGAATATCTACAATTACAATAAAAATTAAGGTTTCAACTAGCACCTAGTTGGAAGTAAGAACTTACTGATCTACTCAAAATCACTGTTATCACTAGTATCACTCGTCATCATCATCAATGGTGCTACAGCCCTATGAAAGAGCCTCGACCTTCCCAAGTCTCCCCAGTATCACTCGTATCTTCTAAATTTATAGTTAATTTGGTAAATGCTGATAAATATTTAACATATTCATTTTCCACTTCCATTACTACATGTTTGGTTACATTTTTCCAGTTGGTTGCTGCGATCTTTGTGCCTTCTCTTCTAATTAACTAGAGAGCAGTAGATGAAAATTTAGAAGTCACGTTTCTTCTTCTTATATTATTATTTCCCTTAAGTTGAGTCCATATTAACTCTATTGGTTTTAATTTACAATAGTAAGGAGGAAGTCCAAGCACGGTATGCCCATTACTGCGAGTACAGTTATCAACAACATATTCCTTCTTGTACTGTCTACAATAAATAACCTCCAACAATTGGTTTTTACTATATGATGCCTCATAGTAAAAATCTCTCTCAAATAAAAATTCTTGAATTTGTAATTTGTTTCAAGTAATATTTGGAATTTTCTCATTCATCTTGAATGATATGAAACTTTGTCCATGATAATCACACTATATTTAGGTAATCTCGGAAGAAGAGATTCGTCAAACCATGATTCAAAAATTAAACTTTTTATATCTTCATGATAATCTAGAGACTCGTCTTTAATTTTTTTTGCAGATATTAATAATACATCATCGATCCATCTATTTTCTCCATCGCAGTGTAAAATTATAATTATCTGACTTAGTTATCTGTCTGATAGAAATGTTTCTTAAAAAAATAATTATTCTAGTACTTTCCATTAGTGTTTGGCGCTTGTCTATAGTTTTTTACTTAAAATTGTTTTAAGAAATCATCAAAGTGTTGCTGCTGAATATGAGAGAATGTCCTTTCGAACCAGTTCACTTCGAAGGCTTTCAATAGTTGAAGAAATATTAGCCGCATCCATTTTGTATATTGTTCTAATTATAGGTTCCTTTAGGTGCGGTTCTATTTGCCTGAGTTTGTACAATCCTTTCTCTTCTATCGAGAAGAAAATGTTTCTCCTATAGTCTTGTATCAGGTTGCTTTGGGCACTCTGATAAACATGTTTCTACAATTGCTTCTGATTTAGACAATTTAGAACACAATCCTTCATAAACATGTTTCAATGGCTAAAAATTATTTGTTATTCAGTGTAATTTTGTCTATGGTTGTAAGCCTATCGATTTTATTTTACATGAACTGATGATGTGTATAAATTTATTTATGAATCCTTTTTAATAAAGGATTGAGTAACAAGATCCCTTTGTTTTTTTTCTCCAATTGTGTGACCAATATTCCTCCCATAAGCAGATATCCTTGTGAACTGCATTTTGTGTTTCAATTGACGGACGTACTTCTTTTTCGATATGCATGTTAATATCTATATATATATATATATATATATATATATATATATATATATATATATATATATATATATATATATATCAGTATGTTGGAAATATTGGGTATGTGGTATATATTGAATAAAATCTTTGTTTTTTCTTAAACTCAATATTTCGCTCTTTATTTAAAAGCTTCATCAGGAGTACCTAACTGTAAAAAACAAACATTTCGAAAAACTGACGTACACTTAGATTTACAATACTTACAAGACTTAAAAGATTTCACACATAAATAAATTTGATGTTAAAAGAAACATTTTTTGATAAAGTATAAACTTGTTAAAATGTAAATAAATATATGAGCACGTTTGTTAACAGTAAGTAAATGAGATGGAAACAACTAAAAGTTATTTAAAATGCAAAAACTGACAATGTAAGTAAACAGAGTAATATTATTTATTTAAATAATCATTAAGGCTAGTTGGTATGACTAATCATTAAGGTGAGTGAGTTTTAAATTTTGTTCAATATATTGCAATATATGTTGCTTAATTGCCCCGTGTCTGTTTTATAATTTAAAGTTTGTTTATTTTTGTTGATGTTGTACATCTCCAAAAATAACCTACTTTTGTAATTGTCAGTCTGTGCCAGAATACGAGCATTGTTATAGTACAACAGATGACCGGTGTTTTTATAATGCTCGACTACTGCACAACTATTTTTTCCCAAGCGGCAATCACTTTTGTGCTGTGTGATACGTTGTTTTCGCCACTGCGATGTATGGCCAATGTAGCTTTTATCACATCCTGGACACGGTATTTCATATACCACATTACTCCTATATAAGGTTGGTACTGGATCTTTAATTTTGGAAAAAAGTTGTTTGCTATTTATGGTATTGTATTTAGCTATATTAATATTGGTAACATCTTTAATTATGGATATGACTGAATGAGTTAGACCATTGATAAAGGGGAGTTTTTTTATATTTGATTGACTCCTTGTTGGAATCAACGATAGGACCATCATAGAAATTACTGCTGTAAATGAGTTTTTTTAAAATATGTTTAGGATAGCCGTTGTTTCGAAAAATTTTGTATAATATGTCCAGATTTTTCTGTAATAAATTATCATCAACAATGGACATTACCCGATTTTTCATACCCAATATTGTATTATATTTTTGACGAGTGGTGTGGTTTGAAAAGTAATTCATATACCTGCCCGATGTAGTTGGCTTTTGGTACCAATCCAATGTCAAAATATTGTCATTTGTTCTTATTACCTTTGTGTCTAAAAATGGTATACTAAGATCTGTCTCTGTTTCAATTGTGAACTGAAGATGTTTGTTAAATGAATAAAAGATGTTTAATGTGGTATTGATGTGATAAGATGGAACTGCACATATGATATCATCGACATATTTATATATAAATGGTAATTCGAAAGGTAATTGCGTGATCACATTGTCTAAGAGATGATCAGTTACAATAGTAGCAAGGATGGGACTAATCGGGGAACCCATAGGTGTTAAAAAAATTTGGGAGTAAAATTTTCCATTGAAACTGAAATAAGTGTTATTAAAAATGAACCTGAGAATTAGTAGAAAATTACCTTTAGATAATGTCGTGTAGTCTTTTATAAGGTTCCAATTTGATTCTATAATGTTCGTGACCATAGTTAGTGGAATGTTTGAAAATAAAGAAACCACATCCAAAGAAATCAAAACATAATCTTTTGGCAACTGCATTCCCCTAACAGCATTGACAAAAGTAAATGTGTCCTTAGAATTATAATTGTTGCGATATTCAAAGGCATCATTTAATATATCAGCAAGAAATTTAGAAATATTATACGTAGTGGACTTTAAAGAACTTACAATAGGTCTGAGAGGAACGTCCAATTTGTGGATTTTAGGCAAACAATAAAGTTTAGGAGAATATGAGTCATATATTGTTAACTTTTTTGCCACTTGTTCAGTAAGTTGATGTTGGTTTTTTAATGTTTTTATTAGGTCATTATATTTTTTCTGTATCACTGTAGTAGGGTCTTTGTCCAAATCAATATATGTCGATCTGTCGTTTAACAACGTTAATGTTTTGTCGATATAATCTTGTTTGTTCATAGCTACCGTACAACCACCTTTGTCAGATTGTAAAATATATATGTCTGAATGTAACTTCAAATATTTTTGAACATATTTAAACGTTTTGTTTAATGTTGTGGGGGGTTTAGATGTTGAATTGTGTAGATAATTCGTTACTACATTTGTTACTTGTGCCCTAAGTAGATCTTTGGATTCAACTGTCACCTCATCGATAATATTTTCTACATCTGCTAAAAAAATATCCAACTTAAAATCTGGGGGTGTACACTCAACACCAAATTTTGGACCAAGAGAATGTCTAATGTTTTCTAAAATCTAATATCTAAATCTAAACTCTAATATCTAATGTTTTCTTACATTGTCAGTTTTTGCATTTTAAATAACTTTTAGTTGTTTAAATCTCATTTACTTACTGTTAACGAACGTGCTCATATAGTTCAAGTCCTGTAAGTATTGTAAATCTAAGTGTACGTCAGTTTTTTGAAATGTTTGTTTTTTACAGTTACTCCTGTTTTTTATAGATATTTCCAACATACTGATAAATTGTTTTTTGGTCGAAATAATCACGTTAAATATATATATATATATATATATATATATATATATATATATATATATATATATATAAGAAAAAAGAAGTACTTGTGACTCGTTTGGAAAAAATATAACACTGTTTTTGATGGGTTGGAGTCAATAAAAGGGGCTATTTGTTGACTATTTTTTACTCGAGCTTTCAATTGTGATTACAATTTTTATCAAGAGCTTCTAAAAAATACAAAATGTCTTACAAAGTTGAACTAGAAATAAAAAATTTTTTGTTAACTCACCAAATAAAATTAGTTTTTTATATAAAACTACTGCTTACATAATAAATACAAAAAATATTAATAAAAAAATGTCTTATTCTAACAAATGTTTCTCTGAAAAAAAAAAAAAAAAAAAAAAATTTTTCAGAGAAACATTTGTTAGAATAAGACATTTTTTTATTAATATTTTTTGTATTTATTATGTAAGCAGTAGTTTTATATAAAAAACTAATTTTATTTGGTGAGTTAACAAAAAATTTTTTATTTCTAGTTCAACTTTGTAAGACATTTTGTATTTTTTAGAAGCTCTTGATAAAAATTGTAATCACAATTGAAAGCTCGAGTAAAAAATAGTCAACAAATAGCCCCTTTTATTGACTCCAACCCATCAAAAACAGTGTTATATATATATATATATATATATATATATATATATATATATATATATATATATATATATATATATATATAATTCTGGAAGAAGAGATTTTTCAAATCATGAATCACAAATTGAATCCTCAATATCCTCAGGATAATCTAGATTCACGTCTTTAATTTATTCGCAGATATTAATAATACATCGTTGATGCATCGATTTTCTATATTGTAGTGTAAAGTTATAATTCTGTCCTTTATTGGGCGGTACTGATTTAGAACATTTTTGTTATTATTTATCCAACTTTTTTTACGGTGTCATGAGTATAATACCAGGTCTCATCCAAATAAACAACATTTTGTTTAAAAATAAAGTTTAAAATAAAATAAAATATTATACCTACTTACACAAGTGTAAATCACTGAGCGGTCGAAACGAAATTTTTTCGGATAAACTACTTAATGGTTTCGGTGGCTCAGGTAAATATTGTTATCTTGCCCAAAGAATGCATAAGTTTGCCGATACAAGATAACGCATTGTGATTTGTCATAATAGCGATATCCAATGTTTTCATTGGATCTTGGTCCACGTGGACTGATCAACAATTCGATCATAACTTCAGCTGGGTGACTACCCATATTTTCAAACATAATACCAGGCACATCTGTTCATAATAACATAATACCAGAACATCAGTTCCTGGTAGAGTAGTTTTATTTTAATTTTTTTGCCTGCTTTTATTACAGATAAATATTATTTTAAACAGTCTCACCGAAATACGAGGCGACTATAAACATAGTCATATTTCTAAAGTATATAAAAAAACAACACATTTGATTGTTAATATTTCTTTTTAAAACAATTTAAGTTATTTTATCATATGTAAATTAAACAATATATAGAGTCTTAGAACAAAGAAAAAATTAATAAAAACTCAAAGCTTATGAAGAACATTATAAAAAAATATGATATCCTTGCTGCTAGCTACCTTAATATTACCACAACGTAATACGATAGCCTTAATACCAGATAATGGCTTATTAAACATTCCGCTGTGTAATTTATATCCTTCCCTTATATTTCCAAAATGTTTTCTCTAATCTTACCGTGAACGTTTCCTGGCTACCACCGTAAAAATCTGAGCCTTATTCACACGTAAATATAATCCCCAGAAGTGTCTTTTATTATTGGTCGTAATTCTTGAAACCTGAGTTTTGGAATGCAATAACTTGTGGTTTATTTCGCAAGCAATGTTTTATGAGATATTCTGGCTTCCTAGTCAATTGATATATCAAGTGCTTTTCCAGTATTCAACAAGCTAAATTTAAATTTTCATATATTCAAATAAAAATATAAATATGTATAATGTTATAAAAATGATTGTTTATTTAGTTGTTTTCTTTATTACTGTTTGACAAAACATTTTTTAAAAAACAATATTGGTAATAGCACCTCAACACATAATAGTACAAATTTTAAATTTCCCAAAAATTAACAGTAGCTCTAAAAATTGTTTTAGGGTACTTATAGTTTACATAGAGCACTTAGTTTTAGAGAAATATTTTTTCACGAAATTGTGATATTAAAAAACCGCAAATTTAAATGTAATATAAAAAAACTTCATATTCCCCTGCAGCTTATAGTTTGTTTTAGTTACCCAAATTTAAAAAAAAATGTTGCTAAAAATCAAATACCAATAGAGGCAGAACAGTAGATGTTAAATAACGTACGTCCATCCAACCGCACTTGTAGTGCCTAATGCCCGCGTCTCTTGAACAACGTTCTTCCAGTGGTCTTAGTTCTGGAGTTGGTCTTGCTATATTCTTATGCCTAGCTCCTAGAGATCGTGCTCTACGTCTTCTAATTACCTAAGTATTATTACTCGTTGTCTTCTTTATTGTATTTGTTGATATATTATATATATATATATATATATATATATATATATATATATATATATATATATATGTATTGTTTCGCCAAACGTTTTCGCCAAAGAGAAATAATTTGGCTTCTTCAGGGCTGAAAGAGAATAAATTATAATTAGCTACCATATATTATCTAATAAAAAACATTTATCTTACCGTAAATTTTAGAAATGTCGAGTTAGGATGTAAAAAAACTTAGCTAGTAACAACATAATGGTGTTTTTTGTTACTATGTCCAAAAAAGTTTTTTTTTTAAAGTTGGAAATGTATGGTAGCTTTGAACTTAAAACGCAAAGATTTACCCAAAGTTAATCGACAAACCTAATGTAACTACATTTAAAGGAAGTACGTCTCTACGAGGAAGTTGCAACCGACGACGGAGAAAATTATGAAGATTCCGATTCCGATAAGTCTATAGTTGGCAACTTAGAACATGAAGATGCTAATCATAACTCACAGTCTGAATTGGATTTATCAGATACCGAATTAAACGCACAAGAATGTATTCCATAAAGTAAGTCAAACCAACACCTTTATTACAATACCAAAGATGGAATGAAATGGAATAAGATATGCGGATCACAAAATGTTAGAACTGGACGAGAAAATATCACAACGAAACTTCCTGGAGTTATTGGTGAAGCGAAAAGTTGCAAAACTAAAAAAGAATGCTGGGAACTGTTTTAATGACAAAATTATAAAACATATTGTTGAATGTACATATCGAGCGTGTGTCCGTGAGATATAAAGACTCTGATTGGTCTACTTTACTTAGCTGGAGTTTTCCGTGGAGGTAGAACTTCAATTTTTGAGTTTTGGGAAAGAAATAGTACGGGCATTGACATATTTCCGGCAACGATGGCTCTCCGCAGATTTTGATTTCTTATGAAATGCTTACGCCTAGATAATATTCGTACAAGGGACGAACGGTCACAAGTAGACAAACTTGCAGCCGTTAGAGTCGTATTCGAGGATGTAGTTAAAATTTTTCAAAAATATTATACCATTGGCCAATATGTCACTATAGATGAGATGCTTTTAAGCTTTAGAGGTCGCTGTAGTTTTAGAATGTACCTTCCAAAAAAACCAGCCCGATACGGTCTGAAGGTATTTTCCTTGGTGGATTCTCGCACGTTCCATACTAATTAATTAGAAATATATGCCGGTACGCAACCACCAGGTCCATATTCTATCAGTTTTGCAGTCAACGATGTGGTTGAGTGGCTTTGAAAACCAATCTCCAGATCCACCCGGAATGTCACAATGGACAATTGGTTTACATCAATTGAACTCGCACAAAACTTACTGACAAATCATACTCTAACAATAGGGAACTTGCATAAAATTTTAAATTCGAAAAAAATGCCTTAAATCATAACAAAACATAATTTAAAATATATATCAAACAAAAAAAAGTTGTTTTTGTCTTTAGTTTGGCCCCTTAAAACGATTAAAATCGAGAGAAAATTCAAATTATAGCAGCCAGTCCAAAACGCGTCCTCATTGGTCGTGACGTCATATAGTCAGAATGTTCAAAGATTGGCACTATTAATTCATTACGTTTGGCATTCGTTTACTTGTTTTAGTAATTTTATGGTGTATTTCAGTTTTATAAATCTTTAGATAGTTGCTGTGAACTATATATTTAATAATATTTGAGTGTTTTTGTTCAGATATATTTTTTTAAAATGACCGAAGAGGGTTTTTCCAAAGGCCAGTCTGATAACTTGTCCATTGTAAATATGTTTATGGTTGCCACATATTTTCAAAACGGTGAAAATTTTTCCCTGGGAGAAGTTCGGGGAGTTAAAGCAGATAAGTAAGTACATATACTCCTATTACATTAATTTTATTGTGATTATTAATCTCATAATAAGTATTTAATGATAAAATTTAGTACTTTATATTAAGTAGTGTCAATATTATATGTTTATGCTATTGTACTGAAATTTAATCAAATTAACTTATTCATCGTTTGCATTTAGATCTGGCAGAGAATCATATGGAGATGCAGCTGTAGGATGGGTTCAAGTAAAAAGAAATAACATGATCTGTACTGTACTGGCAATCTAATAAATATTTTGTTGGGGGTTTTAATGGTTGTACTTTTACACAATGGTACTAAACAACACTTGTAGTATTTACTTTTACTTTCCATAGTAAAAACACACACAATTCAACACTCTCTATTCAAAAACTGTATCAATATAAACAAAATAGTTTATACTTTTATACAAGACAGGAGACCTGACATACAGACAATACCACCAAGTGATGTCACAAGGGTTCGCGCGTTTTTTCGATCGTTTGAAATGATTTTTATACACGGAAGATTTTAAATTTGTATTGCTAAGTTATTATGAGTTGTTGAGGCGTGAAATTTTGGAAATCTTATTTTTAAATGAAACTGAACGTTATTATATAATAAAAAAAAAATGTGCAAGTTCCCTATTGTAGGCACCCTACAGAAAAACAAAAGGCATATCCCAACCGAATTTTTAATGAACAATAGACCGCCAAAATCAACTATGTTGGGATTTACCAAAGATAGGACAATATTGCACTATACACCAAAACAAAAACAATGTTGTTCTTTTGTCAATCCTACACCATGATGACCAAATCGATTCGACAACGGGTGACGAAAGTAAACCTGAAGCAATAATGTTCTAAACTCTACGAAAGGTGGTGTGGACACCGTTGATCAACTTCGAGGTTACTATACTGTCGCAAGAAATACAAAACACTGGCCCTTGGTTTTTTTATGCATTGCTTGATGTTGCTGCAATAAATGCATTTGTGATACAGAGAAGTAACACACCGGATCTAAAAACAGGCAAAAGAAAAAGATTTTTTATGGAGAAACTAGGTCTTCAGTTAGTGATGGGCAATATAAAAGCAAGAGCTCAATCTCCTCATTTGGCACGAGATATAAGAGAGCTTTCTGCTAAACTCAGTGGTGTTGGACCAGTAGAAGCACCTGCGGAATTGCAAAATAAAAGGGGGCGTTGTGCTTTTTGTAGAGGTTGTAAAACTCGCTACATGTGTCACTACTGTAAAAAATTTATTTGCTTAAAACATACCGTACGTGTTTGTCGCATATGCATTGATTGTAGTATGTAATTCCTTTTATATTTTTAGTTTTAATATTATAATAGCAGTTCATTTTTTTCTGTACATGTTAGTTGTCTTTAGTAGTAGTTCTAATGTATGCAACGCACACCTGTAGTTACAAAATTAAACAAAAAAATTTCTCGGCTGCATCGAAGGGTTAATTTCTTCAGTTAAAAAAACGTTTCTTGGCTTATTTCAGATGCCCCTGAAGATGCTCTAGGAAACGAAAGTACTTGCGCAAGAGTTAATTAATAAAACTCTGCTCGATATCTGCCTTTCATTTGATCTAAATAAAAAAATACAAAATTTATTATTTATTAATGTTAACTAATCAAAAGTTCAAAATAAAAACAGTGATTCTGGTATATAATATATTAAAGTATTTATGCAAAGAACCAAAATATAGCAGTTAATTAATACACTAAACGACTTTTTTCTTATTAGAACAGCGTGCTATCTTTCCTTTTTGGGTAATTTCTCAGCTTTCAAACCCCCGAATAATAGAAAATAAGTAATTTATGGCGAAGCGCGTAACATAATGAACGAAGCACATAAAAATTCAGATAATATCCAGCCAAAAATCATTATTTCCCAGGGGCAAAATTTCCGTATAACATCATAAACTCGTACCTTTAACAATTTATGTGTGAATAACACTCGGATTTTTTACGACGCCAAGGAGAAATGTTTTAAGCCTGCCAATTTTTAAAGGTTTAGAAACGAAAAATAAATGGTTTGAAATGGGTCGAATTTGTGAAAGATAATTTCTGGAAAACTTGTAAATGATTCTCGATCGAACCTCCGAACAGTAAACATATTAGCATATACAAATAATTGGTATTTAATATTAGCTTGTTAGTTTAGACAAAATAAGGAATTTTTTTTATTCAAATGTAGAATTTTGTTTATATCTAAAATTTTAAACAAAGGTGCAGTGTAAAAGTGTTACTTTTTTTGACTAAAAATGGTAATTTCGATTTTCCTATTACATCTATAACAAATCTTCTTCTTCTTCTTCTACTTTTTGTAGATCTTTCGATCTGTTTAATTCTGAAGCTGCCTCTGGTTAATTTCTTGGGAGGTAGATTGCCAACTATCCCTCCATCTTTTAGGTGGTCTTCCGGGGGTCTTGAACCGGGCGGATTGTTTTCTAGGGCAATTTTTGGGAGTCTATTCTCATCCATTCGTCTTACATGGGTGTACCACATCCTCTTGCGCTGCCTTCCCCATCTTACAATATCTTGAATTTTGCACTGCTCTCTAATGTTTGTATTTCTCGCTCTGTCTCTTCTTGTTTTCCCCATTATTGTTCTTAGTGTTTTCATTTCGGCAACCCTTAGCACGTTTCGTTTTGTTAGTATCTTCGCGCACTTCTATGCCATATGTCATGATCGGTCGTATGCAAGTCTTATAGATTCTAATTTTACTATCTGTGCGCATATACGGATTTGACCAGACTATCTCCCGCAGACATCCTGACAGTGCAGATGCTTTGTTGATCTGACTCCTCAGGTCCTTTACTGGGTCGTGGGTGCTTGATATATCTATGCCCAGATATCTGAATTGCATCACCTGTTCTATGGGGTTGTCCTCAACCACTAACTTACATCTGAGCGGATCTTTTGCTATTGTCATACATTTAGTTTTGTTGGTAGAGATGTTCATATTTAGTAGTCGGCTTGTTTAAAAGAACTGAAAGAGCTGCCTTTGGAAATCATCTTCTGATTCGGCAATCATTGCTGCATCGTCTGCGTAACACACCATACCAATTCTTTTGTTGCCCATTCTATATCCGAGATTAAGAGATGTTACTTTGTTGATAATTTTGCCCATGAGAAGACTAAACAAGAAGGGGCTTCAACTGTCGCCTTGTCTAATTCCTCCCGGTGTTGGAATATTTTCAGTGAATTCGTCTCCTGCTCTAACTTTGGTTACGTTGTTGTTATTTAGTTTATGGAGTATCTTTGTTATACTGGTCGGTGTTTCATTTTCTATTAATATATTTAGAATGTCTCCCAGGCAAACTCTGTCACATGCCTTCGTCAAATCAATGAAGCAAATATACGCTGGCATGCCGAACTCTATAGCTTTTTCTTTTATTTGTTTTATTATAAATACTGCGTCTGTTATAGACCGCCCTTTTGTAAAACCTTGTTGTTCTTCAGCATTAGTGATTTGCTTTTCCAATTTGTCCTTGAGAATACCTGTGAAAAGTTTCATTGTTGTATTTAAGAGGGTTATTCCTCTATAGTTTTGTGGGCACGTTTTTTGTCCTTTTTTAAATATGGGGATTGTGATACTATTATGCCATTCCTCTGGTGTTTCTGTTTTGTTTAATATTTTGTTAAATAGTTGTGCCAGTTTACTTGCAAGTTCCGGGCCTCCACATTTTAAAAGTTCATTGGGTATACCATCCGTTCCCAGTGATCTTCTGTTTTTTAGCTTTTTGATCTTTGCTTCTACTTTTTCGTCATTGATTGTAGCACTCACATCTGTTTCGCCTTCGTTTATATTCAGCGTTTCTTCAGTATCATATAGCTCTTTAAAATGCTGTTGCCATGTCTCTATAGGTACTCCTTTGGTCTGCACGAACTCGTTAACTGGTTTTTTCCTGTTGCGGAGCATTTTCCATACTTTCTTTTGGGCACCATATAGGTCGTAATCCATGTCGCAAGTGAATTTGGCCCAATGTTCTCTTTTGATTGATTTTATTCTGGCGTTTACTTCGTTTCTTATTTGGACATATTCTGCATGAGCGTCTTCCGATTGCGTGCTTTTATATCTCAGGTAGCATTTGCGTTTTAATTCAGAGAGTTCTTTTACCTCTTGGTAAAACCACGGTTTGGTGTGGTTTGTCGCTCTCGTGTTAATTTTCCGCTTTCCAATCGCTTCTTCTGCTGCTTCGTTGATGCATTTCTAAATTTTTTGCCAAGTATCTTCTACTCCCCATTCGGGTTCTAAGTCGATCCCTTTTAGTTTGCTGGTAATCCTGTTCTCATAAAGCAGTTTTGTATTCTCTGTTGCTAGCGACTCTATATTATGTTTTTCGATGAACATTGGGGGTTTTCTGTTTCGTTGCGGACGTTCTAGTAGCATCTTGCATAAAAAAAGGTTATGATTAGTCCCCAGGTTAGCAGATGTTAGTGCTCTGACATCAAGTACTTGTGACGGAGTTATCGCTCGATTTGTGATTATAAAATCTATCATTGATCGCTGGCCCCGATTATTGTTAAAAGTGTATTTATGTTGGTCTTTATGAAGAAAGTATGTATTGTTGATTCTCATTTCATTTCTAGCGCAAAAATCTATTAGTGCTTCGCCGTTTTCATTAATTATTTCTTCGTTGTACTTTTGTTTTATACCTGGTATGACAACGTTTCCGATCCGTGCATTAAGATCCCCGAGTACGATAATTTTATGTTTCGTATTTATGTTATCTACGACGTTTTGTAGTTGCTGATAAAAATTTTCAGTTTCTGCTGTGGGCTTAGATATGTCTGGGGCATACGTGCTTATCAGGTGTGTTGTGATGTTACGCATTTTTATAGAGATTTTTAATAATCTATCGTTGATGTATTCGATATCTTCGATGTTTTGCGTGTATTTATCGTGCAGCAAAATTCCAACTCCTGAATCCAAAATAACAAATCAATTGTAAAAAACTATTTTGCCGAATTGGCGTGAGGTTAATTACCAGTTCGTCCGATAATAATCCATTATAAGCACCAGGTATGTATTCAGGTTATTTATCTCAAGCATGGAAATGGATTAAGCAGCGGGAATTTCCACCATGAAAAGTTCTGGCAATCTATTTATAAACCAACCATCAAAATTATATTCTACAGCTCTGAATCAATCTACAAATAAACTTCCAAACAAAAAACAAGTAATTCTACTTCACTCACTCCCAAACTCTAATATTGAAGTATACCTTAATGCAGTAACTTCTGAAGTGGATCACAGAAAAATACATTATATTTCTAAAATTATAAACGATCGTATTTGTATCTTCTTTACAAGTAAACAAACAGTTGATGAGTTTCTAGTAAACAACAATGGAATTGTAGTAATTAATCAAAAACGTATTTAAGTTTGAA
This sequence comes from Diabrotica balteata, assembly GCA_918026665.1. NCBI lineage: Eukaryota > Metazoa > Arthropoda > Insecta > Coleoptera > Chrysomelidae > Diabrotica > Diabrotica balteata. The sequence continues at coordinate 41,086,531 of OU898280.1, forward strand.
GACTTATACCTCCAAATAAACAATTTACTATTTCCAACGTATGTCCAAGTATTCCGCACAGCATCATAGAAAAACAAACGATACACTTTTATAGAGCCAACTAACTTAATCAAATTACCTAATTCTATGTCAATTTACCATGAGAATAACATCTATTGAATTTTCTTTTCCATTGAAAAGCAATTTTGTTACTTATACAAGCAGCAAGGACATTTTGCATCTCAGTATCCCAATCAAAATAATCAGACTCCTTCAAACAACACCCACAATAAATAATGTTCATTTAAACTCTCTACAGAAAGTAAACCAATCAGCGCCCCTTTCGACAATTTCTTCTGCACAATTTTCTCTTACTGAGACTAAAACTAAAGTACAATAGTGAACTCCTTTGCCGATAAATTCCTTTACACAATCCTCTCTTACTGAGGCTGAAATATCTAAATCAATCATTACCTCTCAATCAAATAAACATACTCCGATAAGCTGCAACCTACTCAATGAGACTCAAATGGATACCTTTGATCAAGATACACCGTCATCCCAGCACCCTTCTTCTTCTTCTTCAAGTTCCACTCCTATCGGAGATTGGAAATTATTCTGGCAATTATAATTTTATTGGTTACTCGCTTGAATAGTTCAATTGAACTGCATCCAAACCACTCACGGAGATTGCGTAGCCACGAGATTTTACGTCTTTCTACGCTTCTTCTACCTTTGATTTTACCCTGCATTATATTCCTTAGTAGTTCGTACTTTTCACCTCTCATGATGTGTCCCAAGTATTCCAATTTCCTGATTTTTATGGAATTTAAAACTTTGCATTGTTTTCCTAGTTGTTCGAGAACTTGTTTGTTTATTTTGCGATCTATCCATGATATTTTCAAAATGCGTCAGTAGCACCACATTTCGAATGCTTCTAGGTTTTTAATGTTCTTACGTCACGGGAAAATACAAATACACGGTATTTGTATTTTTGAAAAATGTGATTAATCATAAAGATTTTTTTTTATTTCTTTTTCAACCAGTCCAACCAACTAAAGGGCAAGCATATATTTTACAGTCAATATTATTATTTTAACTATACTCTAGGAATTTAAAAATATAATAATTAATTTAAAATATTGCTTTTAGCAACTTTTGTTTTAAAATTCGGATATTTACGATGTTTCCTAAAATATAAAATAAATTTATTTCAACTTAAAAAGAATATTGTTCGAATTTTCAATTGAATTCGTTTCTTACACCAAGAGGTGTTTAATAGTATATTACATAACGAGAGTTGTAAGAAGCTTATTACATGCGAGTAAAAAAGTTGCGCGCGAGCCGCGTAGCGGCGAGCGCAGTAATTTTACAAGCATGTAATAAGCTTACAACTCAAGTTGTGTACTATACTTTTTCTACCATTATTTTCGTTTATAAAAATAAAAATTAAATTACCACTATATTTACACTGACAGATTAATAATTTTTAATCTGTCAAAATAACGTCTGTTAATTCGTTTCCATGGTAACTCAACCAACTGACTTACAAGGCTTATGTGATATTACACATTTTTATAAAACTGAAGCGTAATTTTTTTTATTACGTGCTAGTCATTACGTGTCAGTATCTGTTATGATGCATTTACTTAGCATCCAAATAGTAGGTAATATACAATTTACTAGTAAGCGAGTAGAAAAATATCTATAACGGCAATAGAAATCAATAATTAATGTGGATTGTTAGCGTCAAATAAATTTCAAGAGGAGCGATATACTCTCTGCATAGTAATGAGCTTCTTTATGTCGGATAAAATCAAATTAAATAAAGCTCTGCATTCTGTAACTTTATCATTGGGATAGCATATTTCTTTATGTTTCCCCGATTTTCTTTCCCTTTGATGTATTCCTGTGTAGTATTTTTAATAACGTATACAGTCTTAAGGAAGAATTCAACCTTAGTATTTTTAGGCAGTATTCTATTTTTCAGGACAATTAACGTTTTTTTTTGAAAAATGTATTTTACTTTGTGTCTCTAATTTTATAGGGGCATTAATTACCAACAATAATTGATGCTGTTTCTTAATCTAGCAAAGATAAATTGCTTTTCTGGATAATTTTAAAATATTTCTGCGTCTTTCTGTAATTAGTGTATATAGACATATTGTATGAGTTAACCGTTTCGCTCATATTGTCCTCATATGAGGACATAAAATTCTTCATTTTTGTTATTACTCGAACAACTGTGGTGACCATTTATTCATGTTGTCCCCATACAGGCACACAAGAAACTTTAATTTAAAACATATATCGCCACCTATTTGTAGATAGAAGCACTACAAAACGGATTTGAAAATGTGACGTATGTCGTAATGACGTAAAACGTAATGTTCCATTGTGGAACTTTCCCTGAGGTTGTCAGAATATTAGTTGGTAACTGTATGGTTTTGTTTTGATATACTGTAACAGTCGTGATATAAGTAGTAAAGAAGTGGAGAATCAAGCACAGATAATTAGACTTGACTAAAGTTATGCTAGTTTAGTTGATTTTGTTGTCTGAAAACTATTGTGCTCATATGAGTGGCAGTGTGAATAAGTGAACTAAATTAGAAGGTAATAAGTAAGTTAGTTTTTGCGGTGGATATTATAAAATAATTAATTTGCTATTTTCATCAAATACTAGTGCTTCAAAATGAGCAGGAGAAAGCCACTTACATATAAAGAACTTCTTCAAGAATAAGAACGGGGCTTGTCGGACGTTGAATGTTTATCAGATGACGGAGACGAATTGTGGAAAATACAGAGCAATACAGGTAATTTTTATTACTATCGAAATAAACCGTATAAAAATCAATTAGTGATTCTTTTGTAGAGCAACGGGATCAAAATATTATCGAAATTGATAACATTGTAATTGAAGAGGTTGCTAATGAACAAAATGAAGGAACTTATGCTGGTAGAAGTAGTTACCAAGAAGATAAGTTTATGAGTTCAACAACACCAAATGGTGACATCAAATGGCGTACAGGTATTACCTATGTTACACCTACTTTTCCTCATCATCAAGAGGAGAAGATTGAAGGTGTAGAATTGGAGAGCCCATCTACTTTTTTCTTCAAATACTTTACGGACGATTTATTTTCTCGTATGGTGAAATTTACAAATTTATATGCTGTGCAGAATAATAACATCTTTTTACCTACAAATATAGTAGAAATGAAATCGTTTATTGGTGTTCATATGTGGTTTTCTATACACACACACCAATAGATATTTAAAGTTTAAATCAAATCACAATATTAATGTAAAAAAGGGAATGATTAAATCCTTATACGATAGAGCCAAAATTACTTGTTCTAACGAAAATTCGTTCTTGGAGGAGAAACATTTGTTAACATCTGTTTTATTAAAAAATGACTATCCTTTATTGTTTATAAATAAGCAATTTTCAACAATCGATCGAATAGAACAGAACAACTTAGAACAAAATCCTACACCATACACAAGGAATAATACAAGGAAAATAACAATACCGTACATAAAAGGATTATCAGAAAAACTTAAAAAGATAGGAAATAAATTCAACATTCCAACAACATTCAAAACAACAAACACGTTGAGATCTATTTTGTCCAAAACCAAACCTAACAATGAACAAGAAAGGACAAAGAATTGCATTTATAAAATACCTTGTGAATGCGATCAGTTTTATTTAGGTGAAACATCAAGACCATTAAATGTTAGACTAAGTGAACATCAATCTTATATTAAAAATAGAGAATTTGATAGATCTCAAATATGTAAACACGCATGGGATAATGAACATAGGGTTCAATGAAATAATTCAAATGTAGTCCTAAAAGAAACGGATGGTAAAAAAAGAAAAATCAAAGAAGCGCTCTAATTATGCTGAATGAGGCCAATTGTGTCGCAAATTCCTCGGCAGAATGTAATAAGATCTGGTTACCAATATTGAAAGACGAAGTTATTAATAAGAAAATACCAGTATTAGTAAGTCAGTAACATATAGAGGATACATCATTTATGTTTTTTAAATAACAAAACATATAAAATCAGAATTTTGGTGTTTATTGAAGGTAAAACTAAATGCACGAACAAATACTTACCATGTCGGGATAGTATTATGAGGTTTTTTTCCTGGTTTTTCCCTCATAATTTACTATGAAATCACTAACAGGAGAATTTTACGGTCATCATGTCATGTGTTTGTCTTTTTAAAGACGAATTACATGCTATGATTTTTTTTTCTGACGGATATTCTCAAGCTAAAGTTGATTTCATGTAATCGAATGAACTATCTTATAAGTAAAGTCGTCCCAGGAGCGCAACTCAACAATATTGGCAATATTATTTTAAAGTAGTCTACTTTAAAATGCATAATGTATGTCTAAATTGTCAATATAAATAAGTCACATAAAATTAAATTATTAGAAGAATTTTTCACTATGTAACAAAAATCAAAATTTGTTTAATTTACTGTTTGTATTTTGAGAACGATTTCCGAAGTGGAAATTGAAACGTCAATAAACGTATTTTTATCTTTAATTGTGGCTTAATCCCAGTTAAATAGTAATTAATTTAAAATGCCACAAGAAAATAGCTTCAGAACAATACTAAACTTTCTGTTCCGCTAGTTTGTGAAAGCATGCCAACAAACCGTTTTTATAAGTTGAGGCAAAACTTGCATTTTGTCAATAATGAAGAAGCGGAACAGAATGTTAACGATCGCTTTTGGAAGGTAAGACCTCTCTACAACACTATAAAAGCTCACCAGCTTTCTCTTCCTTTGGAAGCAAATCTTTCTATTGATAAGCAGATGATTCCTTTCAAAGGAAAGCTGAATGTAAAACAGTATGTCAAGAACAAACCAAAGACGTGGGGGATAAAAGTTATTGCAATCTGTGAAAGCAGCGGCCAGATGTTTGATTTTATATTGTATTAAGGTTCCAAAACCGAGTTTGATCATACTTTTCCATTCGATCTCGTAAATGGACATTAAACATGTTTAGCCATGCTATTGATTTGGCGTGCTCAAATGCCTGTATTGAGTATATAAAACAAGCCGTGTCTGTTGGTCTTCCTAAAGAACACATTTTAGATTTACTACATTTTAGGGCATTCGTGGCAGAAACACTTATTTTGGCTAATCAAACTGTTACTAGAAAAAGAGTTCGCCCATCCAATGACTTTAAACAGCCAATTTCCAAAGGAACTAAGGTAGAAGTGCGCCTAGTAAAGAAAGTTCGTTACGAAACGGAAAAATTTTCCAGGTGCAAAAAGCCGGGATGTAAAGGAAAGTCAAAGTATACCTGCTGCAAATGTAACATTTATTTGTGTCTGGATAAACAGAAAAATTGTTTTTTTTTATTATCACGCAACATAAAACCATTTATAATTTACTACAATAAATTTATTACAAGTTTGAGTTTCTACTATTTTATTTCATCTTATTCACAATGTCCTCGCATGTCCTCGTATGTCCTAACCCGTTTAAGGGTAAACTTATTTAAACTTTAAAGAAAATTTTAAAATTAAATTTAAAAATCTTAAAAAAAATAAACAAAAATGATACCAACATAATATATTTTTTGTAATACGAAATAAAAAGTCGTGAGCGAAAGGGTTAAACCAAATAAAACTCATCAAAGCTTTTAGATAAAAATACAAGTCAGCTAATACAGTATAGTGTTGAACAAAAATACACCGGATTTAAATCCTCCTATGGTAAATGTCAATAATACCCACGTTCATTAAAATGAAAAGTATTTTACTCGATGGTTGTACAAAATTAAAAAAAACACACACACACACACACACACACACACTTTTTAGCGTTTTATGCATACATATATAATATATAAGCTGCACATTTCCGTAAAATATGTAGTTGAATTTCAGTTGAAATTGTGAAGGAAGTTATCACCCAAATCATAATTATTATCATCAGTAGCTCTTAAATCATGTGTAGTTTGTTGCAGGATTTTCCTCCAATCTATTCTATTCTTTGTTTTTTAACTTAAAATTTTTGATTTTAAATTTAATTCCATTTGTTTCCTATATCTGAGTTTGAGTTTTCTTTTTGTCTCTTTTTTTCTTTTTTTACTAATACTTTACATAATCGTCTAAGAAAAGGTCAACCATTTAATTGGACTAAAGAATGCCAAAAAACACTCGAAGATTTAAAAAATGTATTGTTAACTCAACCTGTACTAACTAACTTCGATCCAACTCAACCGATACACATATATACTGATGCTATTTTACTAGGAATTACAGGGGTGCTAAAACAACCACAGGAAAACAATGAAGAGAAACCAGTGGCCTATTTCTTAAAGAAACTAAATGAAGTACAGAAGAGGAAAAACGCTATATACCTGGAGTGCTTAGTAATTAAAAAATGTGTTAAATTGGCAACATTACTAAATAGATAAGAAATTTACTGTTTTTTCTGACCACAAGCCATTGGAAAATATGAATATAAAGTCTGAAACAGATGAAAAACTAGGTGATTTAACATATTTATCAAAATATGATTTTGTGGTGAAATATTGCCTTGGAAAATATAACTTAGAAGCTGACCCCCTTAGCAGAAATCCTATTTTAAATCCTGATGACAATATGGAGGGGCATTGAGAAAAAAAAATAAAGATATATAAAATATAATAATAAACTAGTAACTAAAAATAATGTTTATTACAAAAAAGTAAGAGGAAACGAAAAAATCATTCTAACCGAAGATTATAGCATACAATTTTTAAAAGATGTACATAGAAACTGGTGTCATATAGGAATGAAACAAATGCATATGATGATAGGACCATCCTATACGGCTAAAAATTTAACCAAAAATATAAAGGGAAACATGTTAAAGCTGTGCAATATCTACTATGGTCTGTTTTTTAACCAGGAGGAGTAATTCAAATTTTACGCGCCGTAATGCTTGTTTGTAATTGTTCCAGCGGCAGGCAAGTTTACTCCACTAAATTATGACATATTGACACTAATGACATGTGAAATTTTAAAATTCAAAATTAATATCGACGATTTCTTGTATTTTCTGAAACATTTCTTACATTTTTAGATTTTTCGTTTCCATTTATGTAAAAAACAGTTCTTTTCAGAACTATTCAGCGACATATTAGTGTTATTAAGATAACAATATGGATTCAAGACCAATTGGGTAATTTATCATCAAATGAGAAACAATGTATTATGAACATGTACAAACAAATAATGAAAATTAATAGTTCTGGAATGAAAATAACAGTCACGATAACAAAAATAAAACAGGCAGCAGGTTAGTTTTGCATAATAGTTATTGTTAAAATCAAGACTAAAGTAATGTGCTAATTTTAGGTGTTGCGAATTCAACTATTCACTGAACAATTAAAGAATATAAGCAGACTGGAACAGTAAGATGTCCTAAAAATATTGACGGTCGACCTTTTATTCATTCAACATTCCATGAAAGAGTTAAAACATGTGTAAAACATTCTTTTTCAAGAATAAAATGCCCCAAAAAAAATAAATTTTAAGTTTTTAATTGTATACTCTACTGGAATGCTTTCCGAGTTTGAATTTGTATCAGCCCAAGTGTCTGACGATGGCTGGGATAGGCCGAAATGATCATAACACTTTAGTGATACCAATTCGAGCACAAGAAGTTTAACGAATTTGTCTCCTAGGCCATATAGTTGGCCATTTAATATATAAAGCGATAGCGGCTTTCGCTAAAAGATTTAATTCTTTACACATTTCGCATAGCATAAAGGATACAGAAAACGATTATTCATATCGTTTCGTTCACGGCCTTCAAAGTAGGGGGCGCCTTTATAAGCTAACTACACGGTAGTAAAGATTTGTGAGACATTCGTTTTACTTTCCGAGTTTGAATTTGTATCAGCCCAAGTGTCTGACGATGGCTGGGATAGGCCAAAATGATCATAACACTTTAGTGATACCAATTCGAGCACGGGAAGTTTAACGAATTTATCTCCTAGGCCATATAGTTGGCCATTTAATATATAAAGCGATAGCGGCTTTCGCTAAAATATTTAATTCTTTACACATTTCGCATAGCATAAAGGATACAGAAAACGATTATTCATATCGTTTCGTTCACGGCCTTCAAAATAGGGGGCGCCTTTATAAGCTAACTACACGGTAGTAAAGATATGGGAGACATTCGTTTTACTTTCCCAGTTTGAATTTGTATCAGCCCAAGTGTCTGACGATGGCTGGGATAGGCGAAATGATCATAACACTTTAGTGATACCAATTCGAGCACGGGAAGTTTAACGAATTTGTCTCCTAGGCCATATAGTTGGCCATTTAATATATAAAGCGATAGCGGCTTTCGCTAAAAGATTTAATTCTTTACACATTTCGTATAGCATAAAGGATACAGAAAAACGATTATTCATATCGTTTCGTTCACGGCCTTCAAAGTAGGGGGCGCCTTTATAAGCTAACTACACGGTAGTAAAGATTTGGGAGACATTCGTTTTACTTTCCGAGTTTGAATTTGTATCAGCCCAAGTGTCTGACGATGGCTGGGATAGGCCGAAATGATCATAACACTTTAGTGATACCAATTCGAGCACGGGAAGTTTAACGAATTTGTCTCTATACCATATAGTTGGCCATTTAATATATAAAGCGATAGCGGCTTTCGCTAAAAGATTTAATTCTTTACACATTTCGCATAGCATAAAGGATACAGAAAACGATTATTCATATCGTTTCGTTCACGGCCTTCAAAGTAGGGGGCGCCTTTATAAGCTAACTACACGGTAGTAAAGATTTGGGAGACATTCGTTTTACTTTCCGAGTTTGAATTTGTATCAGCCCAAGTGTCTGACGATGGCTGGGATAGGCCGAAATGATCATAACACTTTAGTGATACCAATTCGAGCACGGGAAGTTTAACGAATTTGTCTCCTAGGCCATATATTTGGCCATTTAATATATATATATATATATATATATATATATATATATATATATATATATATGTTTATATATATATATATATACATATACATATATGTATATATATATATATATATATATATATATATATATATCAAGAGTAAGAAAAAAGAAGTACTTGTGATATATATATATATATATATATATTTATATATATATATATATGTATATATATATATATATATATATATATATATATATATCAAGAGTAAGAAAAAAGAAGTACTTGTGACTCGTTTGGAAAAAATATAAAACTGTTTTGGATGGGTTGGAGTCAATAAAAGGGGCTATTTGTTGACTATTTTTTTACTCGAGCTTTCAATTCTAATTACATTCATTATCAAGAGCTTCTAAAAAATACAAAATATCTTACAAAGTTGAACTAAAAATAAAATTTTTTTGTTAACTCACCAAATAAAATTAGTTTTTGATATAAAACTGCTGCTAACATATTAATTACAAAAAATATTATTAAAAAAATGTCCTATTCTAATAAATGTTTCTCTGAAATAAATTTTGATAAAGTTTCTTAACAAAAACAATTGAATTTGTAAACAACAATTGAATAGCTACAAATCAGCCTCAATGTCATAAATACCAACTTAAAAATTTTTATTTTTGACATATTGTCAAAAATAAAATTTTGTTTAAAAAATTCTTTTTTGTTTAGTAACAAAAAAGAAGAAGATTTATTCACCATTGATAGATGCCTGAAAAAAATGTAACAAATACATGGAAAATTCAAAATGTGATATTTTTACTGATTGCATATATAAATTACATAGAAATAATATAATTATAAATTTTGCTTAGACTTTGAATATCTGACCTTTTGTTTAAATTATTATTACTTTTGCTAATACAAAACATTTCCAAAAAAGTTCTTTTAAATTTATTATTTCACTACATAAAATTTTAATATTATCAAAATCCATAATATGGTTTTAGTCCATTACATGCTCTGCCAAAGCACAAAATGGTTTCATAATTCTGCAATCACTTTTGTGAGAAATAATGCAATTTGAGAGATTTCTTCCAGTCTCACCAATATACTCAGCTTCACACTGAGTACAACCAATGATGTATACTACATTTGTTTGATCCAATTTGTCTATAGGATATTTAGTTTTGGAGTATAAAGATGAAATAGTTTTGATGTTCTTTGTTGCTATTTTTATATTGTCAATAACCTTTAGTGTTTGTATTAATTTATGAGTTAATGATGGTATAAAAGGTAGTGAATGATAATATATGTTCTGATTGTTGGATACAGTGTTTTGAGTTTTAGCAAAAATTAGTGTTAAGTTATTTATACTTAATAAATTAGAATAAAGCATCCTATGTAGCATATCTGGAGGATAAGAGTTTTCAATTAAAATATTTTTTAACAAATGAAGATGAATTTGTAGATAGTCTGAATGAGAAAGTTTTAAAACACGTTCCTTCAATCCTGTTATAAGGTTCATTTTCATCTTATTTGGATGATGGGAGTAATAGCTTATAAATCTATTACTATATATGGGTTTTCTGAACCATCTGGTTTTCAACATATTGTCTGTATTTCTTACAATTCTCATGTCAAGGAATGGTAGAGAATTATCTACCTCTTCCTCAACTGTAAATTATATATGTTGAATATGATTGTTGAAAATGTTGACTGTTTCAAGAATTTTGTGTTTAGGAAGTGCTAAAACTAGATCATCTACATATGTTTTGATAAATGGAATGAAAAAAGTGCAATTATTGGTACATTCACTAATAACATCATCCATGACATAGCTACTTAGAATGGGTGAAAGACTAGATCCCATAGGGTTACCAAAAATTTGTTTATAAAAAACACCATTAAATATAAAAATATTAGAATCAAAAACAAAGTTGATGAGTGTTTTAAATTGTAATAATTCAATATTAGTATGTTGCGAAATCTCATTCCAATGTTTTTCAACACTACTTATGATTAAATTTAAAGGTAAATTGGTAAAGAGAGATGTTACATCAAAACTAACTAAAACATAATTTTGTGGCAATTGGAAATTAATAATGAAATGTTTTATGCTCTGCCTAAAATACATAAACCAACTTTATCTATGAGACCAATTGTTTCATCTCTATGCCCTCCAAATGGACCAATAGCACAGCTCCTCACTGACACCTTAACCAATGCTTATAATTTAAACAACAATTTTTACATAAAAGATTCATTTGATTTTAGTTCTTTCATTAATAATTTCCAATTACCACAAAATTATGTTTTCGTTAGTTTTGATGTAACATCTTTTTTTACCAATTAACCTTTAAATAGTAGGGTTGAAGAACATTGGAATGAGATTTCGCAACATACTAATATTGACTTATTGCATTTTAAAACACTCATCAACTTTGTTTTTGATTCTAATATTTTTATATTTATTGGTGTTTTTTATAAACAAATTTTTGGTAGCCCTATGGGATTTAGTCTTTCACCCATTCTAAGTTGCTATGTCATGGATGATGTTATTAGTGATTATATCAATAATTGCACTTTTTTCATTCCATTTATCAAAAGATTTGTAGATGATCTAGTTTTGGCACTTCCTAAACACACAATTCTTGAAACAGTCAACATTTTCAAAAATCATAATCAACATATACAATTTACAGTTGAGGAAGAGGTAGATAACTCTCTACCATTCCTTGACATGAAAATTGTAAGAAATACAGACAATATGTTGAAAACCAGTTGGTTCAGAAAACCCATAATATGTAGTAATAGATTTATAAGCTATTTCTCTCATCATCCCAATAAGATGAAAATGAACCTTATAACAGGATTAAAGGAACGTGTTTTAAATCTTACTCATCTAGACTATCTACAAGAAGATCTTCATTTGTTAAAAAATATTTTAATTGAAAACTCTTATCCTCTAGATATGCTACAGAGCATGTTTTTTTTTTTTTAATTTATTAAATATAAATAACTTAACACCATTTTTTGCTAAATCTCAAAACACTGTATCCAACAATCAGAACATATATTATCATTCACTACCTTTTATACCATCATTACCTCCTAAATTAATACAAACACCAAAGGTTATTGACAATATAAAAATAGCAACAAAGAACATCAAAACCATTTCATCTTTATACTCCAAAACTAAATATCCTATAGACAAATTAGATCAAACAAATGTAGTATACAGTATTGGTTGTACTCAGTGTGAAGCTGAGTATATTGGTGAGAGTGGAAGAAATCTCTCAAATCGCATTATTTCTTACAAAAGTGATTGTAGAATTAAGAAACCATCTTGTGCTTTGGCAGAGCATGTAATAGACAAAGACCATATTATGGATTTTGATAATATTAAAATTTTATGTAGTGAAAGTAATAAATTTAAAAGATCTTTTTTGGAAATGTTTTGTATTAGCAAAAGTAATAATAATTTAAACAAAAGGTCAGATATTCAAAGTCTAAGCAAAATTTATAATTATATTATTTCTATGTAATTTATATATGCAATCAGTAAAATATCACATTTTGAATTTTCCATGTATTTGTTACATTTTTTCAGGCATCTATCAATGGTGAATAAATCTTCTTCTTTTTTGTTACTAAACAAAAAAGAATTTTTTAAACAAAATTTTATTTTTGACACTATGTCAAAAATAAAAATTTTTAAGTTGGTATTTATGACATTGAGGCTGATTTGTAGCTATTCAATTTTTGTTTACAAATTTAATTGTTTTTGTTAAGAAACTTTATCAAAATTTATTTCAGATAAACATTTATTAGAATAGGACATTTTTTTAATAATATTTTCTGTAATTAATATGTTAGCAGCAGTTTTATATCAAAAACTAATTTTATTTGGTGAGTTAACAAAAAAGTTTTCATTTCTAGTTCAACTTTGTAAGATATTTTGTATTTTTTAGAAGCTCTTGATAATAATTGTAATCACAATTGAAAGCTCGAGTAAAAAAATAATCAACAAATAGCCCCTTTTATTGACTCCAACCCATCCAAAACAGTTTTATATCTATATATCTATATCTATCTGTATATATATATATATATATATATATATATATATATATATATATATGTATGTATATATATATATATATATATATATATATTATAAATATATTATAAATTATTATATATATATATATATATATATATATATATATATATATATATATATATTTATTTATTTATGAAAATCACTAGGTTCTCGGGAAGACCGAGTTGATAATTTAACGCTCGACGTTTCGGATCCCATTTTGGAGCCATTATCAAGAGGGATACGGTTCGGTTCGAGTTCGGGGTCTCAATCTGCCTACTCCCCTCACTCGAAACGTACCAGTATCGTGTTCTGTATTATAAATACAAGAACTGTCTCTCGGCACTGAGGTCTCAATCTGCCTACTCCTCAGTGTCGAGTCAATCTAATTAAATATGAAACATCATTATTTTTTTAACAATAATATGTACAATTTTTGGTAACTTAATTTACTTTAAAGGGTTTTTACCCTAATATTTTGGTGACTCAGGCATGTTAACCTATAAGTATAACCATTTTGCTTTTTTAACCTTAGTCAAAATTTTCAACCACGTTTGCTTTAATTAACTGTTTTATACTTATTTTAGGCTTTTAACCTGATGATGGAATTTTTATTCCGAAACCGTTTGTTATTTTGGTTCAGCTCTTTTAAGGGTTTTTTAAATATACCTATTTACAACGATTTAACCTCATTTTGTGATACATGTTATACAGCCAGCTGCAGGAATTTAATTTCCTTGTGGATTTTTTTATCTGGCTAAAAGACATCTACTTAATCCATTATATTTAGTGTATGTTCTATGTATGCATTATAATATAGTATTTTTGTTAATTGTTGTTTACATTATGGGCAGAGTTTAATAAATGTTTAGTACTTACCGCTTAAATAGAGCAGAGTTTTAAACCAAAAGTTACGTACCTAAAAAATAAAAAGATTTCGTTAACTTTATTTTTAAAATTTATATTTTAATGATGAATAAACTTCTATTGAATATAATGGCTGTGTAGCGACAAGCCAATTACGAATAATTAAAATTTTGTATTCAAATATCAAATAAAACAATCTCATATTAAAATTTACATTTTCGCATTTCGTTATACACATAAAAAATAGGAATTAATGTATTGCTCAATATATTTATTTAATTACTACAGATATTAGATATACTCGACACATTAGTTATACATTTTGGGTGCGTTGCATTTTTATGGGGAACAGCCCTATAAAAGTTTATCGTCTGGATTTTAAAATTAAAGAACGAGTGTTCTGATTTAGTTTGAGTTTTCAGTAATCTTTAAGACACCGTTTGCTTCGGTCCGCGATACGTACACAAAATACCTTCCCTTCGAGAATTAATTATTTTTTACAAAATAAATATTATTAACAGCTTTTCTACGAGTTATTCTATTTAATTTAATTATTACTTTTATTCCACATGACACATTACATCCACACAACCACGGAACATTGGTGACCCGTGAAAGTTTAAAAAGAAATAGTATTTATAGTATACTTTTGCCGGTTAAAATAGTAAAAATGCAAGATAGTGAGATTAATAGTTCTACAGGAGTGAATAGAGTAGCAGTAAAAATCCCACCATTCTGAACCAGCAATCCAGAAATATGGTTTCTGCAAGTGAAAAACCAATTTGCACTAGCAAGCATCACAAGTGAGGCAACAAAATTCAATTATAACGTTGATAATCTGGAATCGGCATACATATCCGAAGTGAGAGATATCATTGTATCATCACCAACTACAGAGAGGTTTGTAAAGCTAAAAACAATTAATTAAGAGACAGTGCATTACAACAACAAAAAATTAAAAGATTCCTCGAGCATGAAGAATTGGGTTATCAAAAACCTCCATTTTTACTATATTTACAGTCTTTAGCAGGCATAACTGTACCAGATAATATTATAAGATCTCTGTGGTTAGGTAGACTGCCATCCTCTACACAGGCTATTTTAGCTACCCATTCAAATGCTGATTTAGACACAGTTGCTGAGCTAGCAGATACAGTTTTGGAAGCCGTAGCTGCTAGCATACAAATTTAGGAAACGGCCACTGCTATTGAGAGCAAAATCAGAAAATTAACAGACAAATTAGATGAAATAAATATTCAGCTAGCTAACATCGCAACTGCTCGACCACAAACCAGTACGTACCGTCGTAACCGCAGCACCTCAAGACGAACACCATACCATAGAAACAGAAGCCAGAGCACGGGACATAATAGTGACATAATATGTTGGTATCACCACCATTTTTAAGATAGTACTCAAAAGTGCACACCTCCGTGCAAGCACCAGAAAAACTACAAGAGCAATCGGTAAGTGCGGGATCCGATCCAAGCTCAAAGTCTCGCGGCCTTTTCGTAACAGACTTTGAAACCAAAAAAACAATCTTTAATCGACACCGGCGCAGATTTGTGCGTGTTTTCCAGAAAATAAGTACGGGGCGCGCGCGAAAAGACTACATATGAACTATACAAGGCCAATGACACTGTAATCGCAACAAACGGTTATGTTAACCTGATATTAAATATCGAATTAAGGCGTGATTTTACGTGGCATTTCGTAGTAGCGGCCATTTCAAAGCCTATTATAGGAGCTGATTTTTTATTACATATCGCTCTCCTAGTAGACATTGCTAACACGTGCTTAATAGACAGTACAGCAACTCGTCGAACTAAGGGACTCCCTAAAGATTGTTTCGATAGCAGCATAAAGACAATCGCGGAAGTGTCGCGTTACCATATGCTGTTAGCTCAGTTTCCGGAAATCACGCGACCCGCCGGTATTATGAAAGACATTCAACATCAAACTAAGTACTACATCGATACAACACCAGGTCCATCCGTTTTCTCGAAGCCTCGACGATTAGCACCTGACAAATTGCAAAGGGCTAAAACAAAATTCGAAAATCTTCTGCGACTAGGCATCATGAGACCATCAAAAAGTAACTGGTCTACACCACTATATATGGTCTCGAAAAAAGGTGAGGAATGGAGACCCTGTGGACACTATCGACGTCTAAACCAAAGGACTATTCCAGATCGATATCCAATTCCACACATCGAAGACTTTATTCAGTCGCTAGCTGGTAAGATCATTTTCTCTACAATAGACTATGTTAAAGGATACAATCAGATACCAGTAGTCACCTAAGATATATCAAAAACTTCCGTTATCACACCATTTAGACTGTACAAATATTTATACATGCATTTTGGTTTAAAAAAACGCACGACAGACCTTCCAGCGTTTCATAGATGAAATTTTACGTGGTCTTGATTTTGCCTACGCCTACATCGACGACACTCTCATTGCATCAGAATTCGAAGAGCAGCATATATCGCATTTAGAAGAAATTTTCAAAAGGCTTAAGCAATTTGGCGTTATTATTAATCCAACAAAATTTCACTCATCCGAAAACAGTGAAAGACCTGCGTAGATTTCTAGGTATGTTGAACTTCTACCGAAGGTTCATACAATGCAGCTGAGCTTCAAGCACCACTACATAATGCCCTAAAAGGAAATATCAAAGAAAAAGCACCAATTTAATGGATACCCAAGCGCATCCAAACCTTTGAGGACTGCAGAAGTAGCTTAGCTAACGCTACTTTACTAAGTCACCCTGTAAACGATGTTGATATCTCCATCACTTGCAATGCTTTCGACTTTTGTACTGGAGCTGTATTACAACAAAAAATTTTCACCTAGTGAAAAGAAATATAGTACCTACGACAGAGAATTATTAACTATATATTTAGCTATAAAACATTTTAGACATATGATCGTTGTGTTGACCGTTTCACGCATTGGCCGGAAGCTTTCCCAATGCCCAATCAAGAAGCAGATACAGTAGTCAGAACATTTTTTTCTGGACAGATAGCTCGTTTTGGTACTCCCAAGAATCACCATGGATCAAAGTCGACAATTCAAATCACATCTCTTTAATACACTCTGAAAATTAACTGGAACTATCCATTTAAGAACAACTGCGTATCACTAAAGCAAATGGCATGGTGGAAAAATTTCGTCGGCAATTAAAAGCAGCAATTCGATGACATGGAAATATTCGATGAAGCGAAAGCCTACCTTCAATGTTACTGGACATACGAGCAGCGTAAAGAGAAGATTTAGGTGCTTCAGCTGCCGAACTCGTTTATGCAGATCCATTGTGTTTGCCCGGAGAATTATTGTTTTCGTCGCAAAGAAACACAGACCACAATGCTCACATTTACTTAAAGACACTTCGAAACCATTTCGAAAATCTCCGTCCCAAGCAACCGTCGCAACATGGGTCCAGAAGCACTTTTATTTTCAAAGAGATGACAACAACCACTCACGTGTTTGTCCGCAGTGACACAATAAAAACAATTTAGATAACCCATATCACGGACCTTTTCCAGTAGGTAAACGAGGAGACAAAACATTTGTCGTCCGTCCAAATTTCCATCGATAGATTGAAACCTGCGTGAGGTCAACATAAATCAAGAACCAGAGAAAATAATAGTGTCCAATGAAACAAACACCCAACAGCAGACCCAAGAGACAAACTAGATTTACGGGAAGTTATCAAGCAAGTGTCAGTTAAATTGTTTCTTTACAGTTAAAATATTTTTTTCAGTGTAACATTTTTCTTCTGGTGTAAACATTGTCTTTTTCTAAAATACCCATTTAATTGCCATTGTAACTACGGATGTATTATCCATATTTCTCGAAGGGGGTGTTGTAGCGACAAGATAATTACGAATAAGTAAACTTTTCCTCAATATACTTATTTAATCACTACAGATATTAGATCTGCTCCACACTTTAATTATACATTTTGAGTGCGTTACATTTTTATGGGGAACAAATGGACCAGCCTTATACTAAAAGTTTATCGTCTGGCTTTTAAAATCAAAGAACGCGTGTTCTGATTTAGTTTGAGTTTTCATTAATCTTTAAGACACCGTTTGCTTTGGTCCGTGATACATATACAAAATACACAAAAGAAGCTTATCACACACGCATCCACAACCACGGAACAACTAAGTCATTACTAAATTAGTCAAACCAGTCAGTGTGTAATATTTCTACTTCATATTACTATACTTGCTGTAGGATCTTCTATTTGGAGCATAACGTATTACAGTTTTTCATGCAGCTTTTTTGTTAGAGGTAGAATAAGGCAAATTATTTTTACTTATTTGCTATGTCTAAATAGACAGAACATATTTAGAATCGTTGATTCGCAACATTAAATAGTCATTGTTGTGATATATATATATATATATATATATATATATATATATATATATATATATATATATATATATATATATATATATTGGAATAATAATTAGATATACAAGAAATTAGCATAGTAATTTTATGATGTTTAATTAATAAACTTACTTAAATAGTGGTTAAAGAAATAATTTATAAGTTATATACTAGTAAATATTATTAAAAAATAATTATATGAGGGTATTTTTAAGAATTTAGCATTATGTTAAAAGTTTTTTTTAATTATAAACATATTTAATTGGGCAATATGCATAGGCAACCAAATATACACGGTGTTATTTAACATTTGTTTGGTTGCAGATGTAAAATGGGGTTAGATATTAGTTTGAGATTTTAATTTAAATATAATTACGTATGTAAAATAGTAGTATATTAGTGTAAGATATATAATAGTGAATTCTGATCTGAAAAAGCCTAAATATCCATGTTTTCTCACTAGAATTTTCTGGAAAACGTCAATACACAAGACAGGTAATCCTATTTGCATAGTAGATGATTCCAGAACTTTCATCTATGGATGAGATGAAAAGTTTAGAACATGATTTCTTTCCCGATCATTCTGGAACCATAAAAAGATATATAAACGATGTAATTTGGAGCAAGTGGTCATTCATTAAGTAAGTTACAGTTGATTCGTGAAGTTAGTAAAGTTAGAACAGATCATTAAGTTACAGGAAGTCATTAAGTTACAGTAAATTATTCAGTTACAGTCAACTATTAAGTGAATTAGTTAGAAGAATTTAAGAATTAAGTTACATTAAGTCAGTCAGTCAGTTACAATTGATTAAGTGAGAAGAATTCATGAAGTGATTAAGTTAAATTAAGTTAGAAAAAAGGATTAAGTGAGAAGAAGTCAGTCAGTCAGGTACAATTAAGTCATTAAATTAGATTTATCAAGAAAGTTAGTTCACGACAGTTATTATTAAATTAAATAAGAAGAAAGGATTATCTTGGAAGAATTCATTAAGTCAGATACAGTTGGAGAGTAAATTAATTCAATATAGACATTTCAGTACTGATTTCATAGGAGAACTGATTCATAAGATCTCCTGAAACATCAAGACGAAGCAGAACTAATCTGACTTGACAATGGCAAGTGTGACCTTGCCGAAACGTCGTCAAAACAATGGTTTTTCTGAAAACCAAAATAACTTAACGCGGAGTCAAACCCGGAAAACAATTGAAATCACACACACACACACACACACACATATATATATATATATATATATATATATATATATATATATATATATATATATATATATATATATATATATATATACAGTGCGTTAAGTTTTGGATTAGGTATACACTCTATAAATGGCAACACTGCGCGTCTTCGACTTGCACTACATATCTGCTTCGTTGACTCGTCGTTGCACGTCGCCGGTCGGCAAATTTGTTATATTGTTACTGTTATACCGTGGTTGTTTAAAGGTATAACAGAGTAGAGTTTTAATTTATTTATGTAAACATGTCTGTTTATATGGCCGCGGAAAAAGCTCAAATAATAAAATGGTTTTATAGTGGCAATTCTGCGCAACAGTGTGTAGATTTATTTTTTGTGTTTTTTAAGGGAAGACCAATTCCTTGTGTACAGTCAATTTATAATACTTATTGTTAAAAATTTTGAAAGTTGTTATTGCCTCAAAAATTGCAGAAAATGTCACGCTCGAGAAGTGTTACCAGAAAAAGTTGAGGAACGAGAATACCGGGATACACAAATTTGTGCAACAATCGAGGTAGATTCAACACGTTCAAGTAGAAGCGTTGCTAGAGAGTTAGATGTTAGCAATGTTACTGTAACGAAAGTATGGAAAAAGCACGGTTACAAGAATTTTAAATATTCGAAAACGCAGTAACTTTATCCAGACTATTACTTTCGAAGAATGGAGTTTTGTGAAACTCTAATAACGAAGGCTAATAGTGAAAGAAATTTTATTAAAAACATTTTATTCACTGATGAATCTTCTGTTTCGTTAGTAAGGAGACACAATCCTTCCATTACGAGGTATTGGGCGCGGGAAAACCAGCACAGAAGTGTTGTTTACCGAACTCAACGTCCTCAAAAAGTTAACGTCTGGACTCGCATTTTAGGAGACCACATAATAGGTCCATTTTTTATTGAGGGCAACTTGAATAGTAGAATATACCTCGATTTGTTACAGAATCATGTTGTTCCCGCTATTCTCAATCTTCCTGATGTAATTCTGGAGAATGTTTGGTTTCATCAAGACGGCTGTTCAGTTCACAACGCTCGAATTATTAGGGAGTATTTAAACAATACTTTCCCGAATCGAGTTATCAGTGGAACAGGCGATACTAAGTGGCCTACGCGATCTCCAGATCTTACACCCATGGACTTCTTTTTTTGGGGACATTTAAAAAGCATTATCTACGCTCATCCTGAGGCTAGAGCCCAAAATTTGGATGAATTAAAAAATCGAATAAGAGAAGTCTCCAATTCTGTTACAGCAGAAATTCTTTCATCTGTTCGCAGAAGTTTTTATGACAGATTGGGGTACTGTTCAGCCGTAGAAGGTCAACTATTTGAACCATTTCTGTAGGTCATAAAGAATTATTTTTTATTTTATTAGCAATAATATTTTAATTCTCAACAAAAGTATATTTTTTATTTTATCTTTTTAAAGAAATACGCTTTTATTTTTAATTCAACTACAAAAAAATTTTCACATAAATAAAAATCGATAACAATGCACCGATTAGTTCAGTGCATTTTTATCCAATTTTCTATTATTAAAATCGGCTTTACGTAATGAAACATGAGATCGGACGACAGAGAAGTACATCCCTAACGTTGTTGTGAGTTACTAAACTAAAATAAATGATTTTCTGTCGGTGTAGATTTTCGGGTCCAAGAACGAACATTTGCAACGTTGCCGATTTTAGCGCTCCGTATAGTGTGCAATACCTAATCAAAAACTTAACGCACTGTATATATATATATATATATATTTCTTGAAAAATAAATAATTGACAAGCTCTAATAAAGAATATAAAGATAGGTTTTAACAAAAAAGAGCGAATTACTGTTTTAATGAAGAGCTGTTAACATAAATGTTTTCTAAATGTACTATTAATACATGTTTTACTTTTAAAAGTTTACGTAAAAAATAACATTTTATGTGCCTTATTGAGAAACTAAATATAACTTTTTAGAATTATAATGAGGCAATTAAACAGATCTCTATATTTAGATTTTACACTAATTTGCACTTAATTAATGCTATTTGCTTTACATACAACGAACCATTAAACAAGACGCTTGTTGCATTTGGCGCAAATTAATAGAGCTTAGATTTTCCGCCCGCTCCATATTACTTTCTAATTACATTTTCTCGTGTTTTCTCAAAAGAAAGCCGCAGTGTTGTGTTTAAATGAATCTCTCTTTTTCTCGTATCTCAGGAGTGAAGGCTGAATGTCGTAATGCCCTTTGCAGTATAAAATTTATTCAGGACAATTTTCTTTTCATTTACTCTAGAGTATATGGTATACCTCCCTCTTGGGTTTTTTCTTTTTTCATTTGGCGCTTTGTGTTTGTTTTAAAAATAAAATAAAGTTTGTAACGCAGAATTTTTATTTCACAATATTAGTTACTGTAAGTACCTAAAGTGAGTAATTATATGTATAACATAATTCTGTCGTTAGAAAAGATATTTTATTTGTATTATTTCTAGTCTTTCTTAAACAAGAAATAAAAAAATAGAATTGTATAGGGGAGTCTATGCATAAAAATACTAATAATAATATACTAAGATATTAATATCAGTAATGAAATATAAATTTAAGACAAATATTTACAAAAACTATGTCAAAGAGAGCAAAAACAAAAATATCCTCAACAAGGACAAAAAAACTTGGACCAAGCTTTTTTAAACGCATATAATTATTCATCGAGAAATAAAACGTAGTGCAAATGTTAAATGTCTGCTCAGTAAAGAATGTTCTTACTAATCATACGTGGTGATTTTAAAATAAATTTTAAAATTGAATCTGAACCTTATTTTGATATTCAAAATATATTAACATCTATTGGTCTAAAAAAAGTAACTATAAACAGCTATACTAGAATTACATCCCACATCCCAGTCCAGTAGTTGCATCGACAACATTATGACAAATTTTTCTGAAAATATCTACAGAGTGGGCGTATCTGAACCTTGTTTTTCTGACCATAGAGCTCAATTTTTATTTATTTACTCTGAGTATAATATAGTTATTGACACGAATCGAACATGTCAACGGTTTATACCTTTTTCTAGTTTACAGAAGCTTAAACGTTCGCTAGCCAGTAAAACGCTAGACTTTTTCTATGTAATAATGCTCCTGATTTTTTGAGTCTTTCTTACTGAAACTTACAGTAGCTTAATATTAAAGCATTTTTCACTAAAAAGTCTACGACAAACTGCTAAAAAAGTACCCTTGCAATGGTTTAATAATAAATTAAGTCCTTACAGATATAATCTTTCTCTTATTAAACACATTGCAGGTGCCTCTCAGGATCCCGATTTGTTCAAAAATTTAAATATAATCAGCAGTTACAAATTGCTAAAAAGTCACATAGTGTAATTTTATTACTAATTCCAAGAATAAATCTATAGAGCGTTCACAAAATATTGAAAGCACGAAATGTGCCTTAAAGTGATAAAACAGTCGTAAAATTTGTATCATCATAGGCGTTCCTGAGGTGTTTATTCATTAAAATTAATGCGTTTTACGTTTATTATCCTTTCCAAAATGTTTATCAATATAATAATGTTTTAATACTAGAACATTTAGCTAAAAACAAACTTTTAAAGCTAATATTGGTTGTTATATTATATTAATAAAAATAAGAATTTAACCATTAACATTTTGTAAATAAGAATACCTTACCTCTTTGGATATTTTAAAACTAATCTTAGCGTTTAATCACTGTACTAGAAATCCTGGAATTCATATCCGAAGGTAATATCGTTGCAAGATAATTAGGATGGAATTCCCCAGATTTTTAATATTATATTGGGTATAAAGATGCCGGCTTTAACCACGTGCCTCGTCTGTTCAGTTTATATTCGAAACTTAACTTGAAAGGATGAAGTTATTACCAACGAAAACAATTTTTTTGTTTAGTACGTTTTTGATCGCATGTAATTTACGGCTCGTCGGTGTTTCCGCGTCTACGGCAGTAATTAGCGTCTCGAATATTTCTTTTGCGTATTATATGCAGCGCGTGAGTGATTTTTTTTATTCCGTATACCTACGAACATATACGTACCTTTCGCTCGTGCTTTTTGTTGGATTGTTTGTGATGGCTTCATCATCCTCCTCCTCCTAAGTGCCTTCTCTATTGAGGTTGGCGATCAATATGGCAAATTTCTCTCTGTTCTGGGCTTGATGGATTAAGTCATTTCCTGTTATGTGAGTCCAATCTCTGATGTTTCGGAGCCAGGATTTTTTCTTTCTTTCTTCTTTTATCCTCGATTTTGCCTTCTAATATTACCTGGAGCTGCTCAAATTCCTTATGGCGCATTATGCGTCCTAGATATGACGTCTTTCTAATTTTGATTGTATTAACCAGATGAAGTCGTGTGTTCATTATTTCCAGTACCTCTTCATTTGTAGTTTTGCTGGTCCAGCTTATTCTTAGTATTCGGCGGTACATCCACATTTCGAATGAATTCACTTTGTTGAAGTCATACTATGTCCAGGTCTCACAGCCATATAGTAGTAGAGACCACACATAACACTTTAGTGTTCTTAACCTTATTGTGATTGATAGCTTGGGGTTACAGAGCATTTTACGCATGTTCATGAAGCCAGATCTTGCTATTTCAATACGTCTTCTAATTTCTTTTGAATGGTCTAGCTGACTGTTTAGCTCTCTGCCCAGGTATATGAAGCTTTGGGAGCTCTAAAGGGAGATACCATTGATTTGTATATTGGGTGTAATTTGTTCATGGGGGTTCTTGTAGAATACCATGATTTTGGTTTTGGAAAGATTAATATCCAAACCTAGTCTGTGACTTTCTTCTGATAGTATGTTCATCAATATTTTTAGTTGGTCTTCTGTTTCTGCTAATACTACGGTGTCATCGGCATATCTTACATTGTTAATGATGATTCCATTGACTCTGGATCCTTTAGGGCGATCTTCAAGAGAAGCTCTGATAATATTTTCGGCATAGACATTAAATAGAAGAGGGGACAGAATGCACCCTTGACGCACTCCTCGTTCTATTTTTACATAAGTGGTATTTCCGTTGTCTGTTCGAACACATCCTGTGTGGTTCCAGTATGTATTGCTTATCATAGCTATGTCGTGTCCGTCCAGCCCTACTTCTTTTAGCACCTCAATCAATTTTTCGGGTCTAATACGGTCGAAGGCCTTTCTATAATCGACAAAGCACACATACAGCTGTTTTTGAACCTCGAGATACCTTTCTGCCATTAGTGTCAATCCCATTATTGCTTCTCTGGTGCCTGTAACTTTCCTAAAACCATATTGAGAACGACTCATGTATTCTTCATACTTATTGTGAATGCGGTTATAAATTACTCGCATAAAAATCTTAGCAGCATGACTCATTAGGGATACAGTTGGATGGTCTTCAGATTTCCTTGCTTTTTGTTTTTTAGGAAGAGCTACATATGTGGATGTTAGCCAGTCATGCGGTAGAGTGCCATGTTCATATATAATGTTAAAGAGGTAGGCTAGTTTCCCGACAGCATCATCACTCAGGTGTTTAAAATGTTCGGCTGTTGTTAGATCTTCGCCGGGTGCCTTGTTGTTTTTTGCGTCTTTTATTGCCCGCATAACTTCTTCGGTTAGAATACTTAGTTTTCCATCGGCATCTATTTGTGGGGCCCTTCTGCACTCCGATCACCAAACAAATCTTTAATATATTGTTCCCATATTTTCTTCTGTTTTTCAGAGTCTAATTCCATTTGGTTTTTCGTGTTTGTTACAATAGATAAATGTTTGGGTTTCCATATCCCAGCGACTTCTTTCACCTTTCTGTGTAATTCTCTATCTTTATGCTTCCTTTGCAGATCTTCTACCTCTTTACATTTTTCTTTCATCCACTCTTCCTTAGCTACATTTATCTTTCTCTCAATTTCCCTGTTAAGCCCTTTGTATCTTGTTAGGTTTTTGTTTGTAACCATCCGCCTCCTCTCCATAATTTGTAATATTTCGTTTGTCATCCATGGTTTTCTTTGTTTACGGTTTTCTTTCTGTATATTTTGGTTTGCTGACTCCAGGACAGTATTTTTAATTTTTCCCCACATGTCTTCAATGTTTTCTTTTATTGTCTTCTCTTTAGTGGGTGCTAATGTCTTAGACTCTAACTGCGTGTCTACCATGTCTTTATACATATGTTTTTGTCCCTGGTCAGCACTACTCCATGCTACTCTCTGACTGGGTTTAGCCTTGCCTACTCTTTTAAGTTTTATTCTGACAGTTGCAACTACAGGATTGTGGTCTGAATTTATGTCACAGCTTGGGGACGATTTTACATTTAGATTACCATTACGGAACCTTTTATTAATTGTAATATAGTCGATTTGGTTCCTCACAATATTTCCTTCGCAATCTTGAGGAGACCTCCACGTATACAGACTTCTTTTTGGTAATTTAAACCATGTGTTAAGAACCACCAAGTTGTTCTCTTGGCAAAATTCAACAAAGCGTGTGCCTCGTTAATTCCTCGTTCCTAAACCGTATGGGCCGATGATAGATTCGATCTTTTCTGCTCCTACTTTCGTATTCTAATCTTCCATAAATATGTTGATGTCATCTGATTTTATGTGTTTTTTAATCTTTTCAATATCGGAGTAGAAAATCTCAAGATCTGCATCTGTGCTGTCTGCTGTCGGGGCGTATACCTGTATTATATTAATATCGAATGGTTGTCCATTTAATTTGATGATCATTACTCTGTCGCTGACTGGTAGAAAACCCTTCGTGTGTTGTTTCATGAATGCTATTACCAGCACTTCTATACCTGATTGGGCTTACTAAAATTGGCTTACTAGACAACAAACAACAAAATAGAATTATATTCGATATATACCTACTTCATTGTGAATTATACTTAACTGACAACAGCGATAATGATATGATAAATGACCCAATATTGGCATTAGATGAAAAAATAAATCTTTTCCTTTCTTCTGTAAATACAACACCAGAAACTAATAATATTATGGGAAAGATCAAAAATAAATCCTTACCAAAACAATAGGGTCAAAAAAAAGTAAATCATGTAGATGAATGGCTATCTAACATTAGAAAAAAAAAGTGTGCTGCCGGGGTAGAGTACACAAACAAGAAAGGCAAGGTTGTTCCTGCCAAACGATGAAGCCGGCATATCATTGTAGGCTAAAATGATATAAAAAATTACAGACAACGTCAGAATGCAGATTTTTAATTCCTTTTATACTGAGAAGAGCAATCTTTATGCCAAGAGACAGTTTTGCATATTTGTATAATTAGTCAGCCTAGTGCACCTCATAGGAAAGTAGATAATGGTCCAAAACGTAAACAATATACTCTATTGTAGCACTTTACTATAAACTCAAGGCAAGTTAGAGTATGTAAAATTATGTTTAAAAATACATTATGTATTTCAAATAAAGTAGCTATCAATGCTTTAAAAAACTGAGACTGGTGAAATAGGCAAGCAAAAAAATAGAGGCAGAAATACTCCCACAACTGAGATACAGGTATGATCTAAAATAAGCACATACTAAGGCTTCAACAGATATGACTAATTGTCATAAGGCTTTGACAGGGAAAATACTAAAATGTTTGCCAACACTTCTGCTTTCGGCTGGACTCAGTTTTTATAAAATAAAAATGTGGACAGTTAATTTTACCATGCACGACTCTTCTGATTTGTCAGTCCACTGCATGATGTGAGATTAAACAAAAGGAGATAGGGGAAAAACGATATCGCTTTTGCTATATTAAAATAGGCTAGTAATCTTATTCCTGAGATATTGAGAAAAAAAAACACTGTATACTGACAATTCTTACGGTCAAAACAAAAATAAATCTGTCATAATGTGATTTTTTCGGTTTATCCATAAATACCCTCAGATCAAGGAAATTAATCAAAAATTTTTAATAAAATGCTATGCATACAACAGACAAGTATTCTATGTCATCATCATATAACGGGGGTCCTACGGCGATTGCCGCTTCCCGCATTTCAGCCTCCATCTTTTCCTATCTCCCCAATCTCCCTCTTCTAAGCCTCTAGATTGCATTGTTTTTGTAATTTCTCTTCTCCAGGAATTTGGTGGTCTTCCCCTTTTCCTTCTTTCTGGCGGAACATACATTAAGGCTTTCTTTGGCCACCGCTACTCCTCCATTCTCATCACGTGACCATACCATTGTAATTGCCTTCCTTGTATTCTATCTGAAATAGTATCTCTAATTCCTGTACGGTTTCGTATTTCCTCATTCCTGATTCTTTCCATTCTCGATACTCGACATGACCTTCTAAGATAATCCATTTCCACAACGTCTACTTTATCTCGTTCATTCTTTGTCATCGTCCAACATTCGGCACCATATGTGGTAATTGGTTCTACAATTGCTCTGTATACGCGAAGTTTGGTATGCATCTTTATTTTATTAGACCACAGTAATGAATTCAGTATTCGGATGCATTTTTTCCCTTGGGTTATTCGGTTTTGTACATCTATCTTAACTCTGCCATCTGCTGATCTGATGCTTCCTAGATATTTATACTGGTTGCAGCCTTTTATGACTGCGTTTTCAAGCCTTAGATCTGTGGTATTTCCTCCAATTTTTAAATATTCTGTTTTGCTTATGTTTACGGTAAGCCCCCATGATCTTCCTCATCGGTTGCAACCACCACCTGATCATCTGCAAACAACAATGTATACAGAGTTTCTTGTCCCACTTCGATGCCCATAAATCTACATTTATTTCTCCAATTCCTCAATGCTTCTTGGACGTATATATTAAAGAGTGTTGGTGACAAACAGCATCCTTGCTTTGGGCCTTAAGTGACTTTAAATTCATTTGAGGTTCTGGTTCCAATTTTTACACAACTAACTGCATTTTCGTACAAATTATATATCGCTCGAATATATATCGCTCGGATAGATAAGTATTCTATGTACAACATGAAATTAAAGGATCTTAAGAAATTTGATGATCTGTTTTTTGAAATATACTCCTTTTGTTTACAGAAAAGTAGACTGTGAAAAGGCACCTGTTCTTATCTCACAAAGTGTTCATCTATAAGTAAGAAAAGAAACTCAAGGACAGTTCGTTTTAAAAACATCTTTTGATTAGGATTTTAAATGCATAGACATGGTACGATCCCGGGATCTAAATAAAAACTATGGCGGTATTATGCTCGTATTGCCATTTGTACCAAATGTATTTCATACATTTTACACAAATTTAAAGTGTTCAAACTCGGCAGGAGACTATCCAAGTGCTGAAGACGATGAAGATCCTGATGTCTACTTGATAATAAGCCTACCTTTTTCTGATTATTAATCCAGAATAATCATTCTTCTAGCTATATGTAAGGCTAATAAATACAGTATTTGATACATGACTTATTTTTAATTACCCCCATCCCTACTATTAAAGGACATCCTCAGTGGTAAAGGGCACTGTCTGCTACTCATCAAAAATATAAAGTTTAATAATAAAAATAAATTAAAATTATACTTATATTATTTTGAAAGTAAACAGTCCTAAATTATATGTATGTACAAAGTATTGTTCAGATATTTTTTAAATCATACCCTCTATACGCAAATAATTTTGAAAAAAAAAATTTTAAACTTGGAATATACGAAAAGGAATATTCACGTGCCGCCGAATCTGCCATTCTATGACAGGCGTTTTACTATTTTAAGCTTGTCAGGTGGACCTGCTGGTAAGACGAAATAAAGAAAATTATTTCCCCTTAGTATATTAATGGTTAATACAAATCCTTTTAGTCATTTACTGGTTAGTGCAATCTAGTATAAATTAAAGCAAATCTACTACAGTGATATTCTCTGCCCCTCTTCTCTAAAAGGGTACGAGATATATATATTTTTTAAATATCTAAGAACGCACCGTCATGTACAAATAATTTGCAACTTTCGGCTTTAAACAGAGTATAATATAATGTCTAAATATTAGGCACCATATATTGCTCTTGGGAGAACAGAGACAGATAATGTCATCCTAGTAGGTTTGCTTCAATTTAAACTAACAGATGAACTGTTTAACATAAATAATGATGAGTTTTATAATGGGTCAAAACCTATTTAGAAAACGCCTCTAAATGCTTAGAAATTATTTGCAAATAGCTACAAATTAATAAATAACACCAAATATAAATAAAGTTGTATTTATAATACCACAACAAACAAAAAAAAATGCTAATTCATTAAATGATAAGTACGACAGAAAATTTGACCTGACATGATTTACAGTACAACCAATATAAACGATGCACTATCCAAAAATTTTTAAAATTATCTGATACAAGTGAAGCACACAACCATCAATAACACCAGCAACTATTAGTATTAAATAATGTAGTTAGGAGATTATTCACTAACTGCAACAAATTTTGTGTGACTATAAACAGACAGTGGTTTACAACCAATATTTACATGCAAAACATGTTTGTGGAAAGGTAACTATTATGAATAAAAGTGAGGATGTTACAAAATTGGTTTACCGTATTCTAAAACATGTAGTGTTTGTCAGAAACAAAAGTGTAATAATAGTAGTTAATTATTGATGATAATCATGATCGTGATATAAACTCCGAATTCTCTAAAGTTAAATAAATAAATATATATATATATATATATATATATATATATATATATATATACATATCTATAAATTAAGGATCAGTCTAAGAGTGGTGGGTTTTCCGGTCAAAAGGTGGAGAAAAAAGACAAAGAAGGTGGCTACTTCAGCTCCTTCATCTATTTATTAAAGACGTTTCGCTTTCTAATCAGAAAGCATC
This sequence comes from Diabrotica balteata, assembly GCA_918026665.1. NCBI lineage: Eukaryota > Metazoa > Arthropoda > Insecta > Coleoptera > Chrysomelidae > Diabrotica > Diabrotica balteata. The sequence continues at coordinate 41,116,898 of OU898280.1, forward strand.
ATCGGTTCATCTCACAAAGACATGTAGCAGTCAATGTTGTTATATTCAAATACGTAAAGAAGCTTCAGACGTTAGACATTAAATAGTTTTGTTGTATAAACAATTAATTGAAACTAAATACAGTTTACAAATTAACTCAAACTTAGAACGGCAAAAGACCATGTGGTTATTGTACCGGATGGTCCAATAAGCCGAACTCTCGGCTATATATCAGAAACTATTCATGTTATAACTTTAAGAGAAAAAATTTATTAGTAAAAGTGGAAAAAAAATTGCTGGAAATAACTTTCAAGTTTCTGGGTTAACCGCTAGAGGGCGTAACCTGTTCAAAACCAGTTTTTTTAGAAATATGCCCAGTTATACCAAGTGTTAAATAAGTAAACTAGAAAGAGGCCTTAATTCTTCATAAAGTTTTTCAAGTACTTTTTTTTTATTTTTTCAAATAAAGGGTGGGGGAGAGTGGGAAAGTATTTGTAAATAAATACCTATAACTTTGGATTGGATTAACCGATTTTAACGAAATTAGTGTCATTAAAATAAGTGTAGATGGATTAATTTATATCTACTATAAAAGAATTGCATTTAGTTTTAATTGTCATAGGCAGAGGGTACTTTCGAATAGAAAAAATTAAAATTCGTTTTTCTTTAAAATGTTTAATGGAATCATCTATTTATTGTAAACTATAATGGAACTGGATTAAATTCGTAACAAAATGGCGCAAACCGCATGTTAATAGCGTTTGTCGAACTCGAGATATGAATAAAAACGCATAAACATAAGTAAGTATACTATTGACTTACCCTGTATTATAAATTAAATTAAAAAATAAGTCAGTAGGTACTTTCAAATTTTTTTATAGCAAAAGAATTTTAATGTTGATACCTATTTTGACCACTGTTATTTTATATGATTAAAAATAGTTGTTTCAAAAGTGTTATATTATAATCCGAATTGAAGATTGTACTTTTTTCAATAGATATTAAGATGAGTATATCAAATGCAGAATTGTATGATATGATTGGAGTTTATTTCGAATGTCACCAAAATGCCGCTATTGCCTCACGTATATATTCTGTAAGATATCCTGACAGGAGACATTATGACAAAGAAGCATTTGAAAGAAAGGTAAGAAGATTAAGAGAAACTGGTAGTTTTCATCGTTCCTGTTTTAAACGAGTAGTAGAGGTATGACCGCAGATAATTCAATCAATGTTCTTGCTTTAAGTCAACAGAATCCACATATAAGTTGTCGGCAAATCTCTATAGAATTAAACATACCCAAAACTACTGTTCTAAGGATTTTAAAGCATCACAGGTTGGTTTTTCATATTATAAAGTGAACGTTTAGGTCAGAAACTTGGAATTTCCTTTAAACTTTAGACTTTAATCTTTGTTATTTTAATAGTCCGATAAAAACGGCAATACGGCGCTTTTATCCTTTTATCCGTTTCTTAAAAATACTTATGCACGATTGATCTTGTAAAACAATTGTAGATTTTTCAAGATTTTTCAGTTTCAGTAAATATAGTGGTTTCTTTTTCACCAATATTTGTTGTTCTGTGTTTTAGACTGCATCCTTATCATCTAGTTCTCCACCAAGCTTTACATGAGAGAGATTTTGATGCACGGCTGGATTGCTGGAATTGGATGTTAGGTCTGCTAGAAGTACAATCGCGTATCATGTCAAAGATTTTGTGAACAGACGAGGCTACGTTAAATAGTGCGGGTGGTGTTAATCTGCATAATATGCATTATTGGGCTAAAGAAAATCTGCATTGGATACATGAGGTGCAGGTTCAAGGTAGATGGAGTCTTAATGTTTGGTGTGGTATAGTTGATGGAAAGATCGTAGGCCCATATTTCTTGGATATAACTTTAAATGGCGTAAAATATTTGGATTTTCTGGAAAATCAGTTGCCTGTTTTATTGAACATCAGTCAATAAGTCTACCAGATTCCGTGCAACAACTGTAATTTGGTATATGTGCTCTTCCAGAACATGTTAACAAATAACATCATAAAATGAATTATGAATCAGTCAAAGTTTCAGCTACAGAGTCCAACTATAAAACAATACTGTTCTTAGAAATGACATTCATCTTTCAAAATGCTAACGCAATGAACAGAATGAGTGACATAAACGAATTAAGCTCTATTTACTCCTATCTATTATATTTAGATAACCATTTTTAATCCAATGATGTTTCAACCACTGATTAATTGTAAAGGGTCCAGTTATCAGTATATCTTATAGTTTTCAGTAAACAGTTTTGTTTTTGAAACTTAAATACAACCTTTTATTAAATTTTGATGTGTAACATTAGTCGTACTAATAATAATAACTAACAAAAAGAAAACATGAAGAAGTACTGTCATTTGCAATGTCCAGAAATGACAGCTAGTCTTAACCTAACATTACAAAGTTGGCCGGCACACATGGCTTTTTAAACTGCTTGTAATTGTCTTTTTCTTATGTGTTAGAGTAAAATAATTTGTCAAGTTTGGTCTTTTACACCATGCAATTTTTATATTTATAATATTTGACTTAATCAATTAGTGGTGCGTAAATGTATCACCTGTGAGTAGAACATCCACGAAAGACATTTAACTCACCATTTATTTTTAACATATTAACTTTTACTGGTCAAAGAGTTATTTAAAAATGTTGCCGTCGTTTAGCTCTTATATTTGCTTATTTTAGTACCCACCAATTAACCTAAACATACTCGCCCCAAAATAATTACACAAGACAACAAGCTACTAATTTACCATACGTTTCATGACTTACATCCTGCCAGTAGCTGTATACCAGATATAATCGTACAAACAATGGAAAAATTAATATTTGTTCAAATATTTTCCTTTACTATACATACTTGCGCAAAGAATTATCAATATTTATAAGGAAGTATATAAAAACATCAAATCCAATGCAATAAATTTTTGGGAAGGCTGAGATCGTTTTATATCTTCAGGCAATAACAGTTTTGGGTTTTTCTGTAAACACGACCCTTGGAAAGGTTAAATTTGAGTAAATAATTCGGAAATTATATTTCCTGTGAATTTTTATGTTAACCTAAATAAACGGGATTAATCATGCAGCACCTCTAAAATGTTTTCTTTTTAAGGTTTCGCTGGATCGGTGGCATATATTGTGATGACGATAATTGCGTGTTATTAACGAGAACATTTTGAAGATGAAAGATTTTGTGACATTCGTTTACTTTGTCGATTTATTCATGTGGGTATTGGAAAAATCATTTCGTCACGTCTGGGCAAAAGATTTTTTATCTCGGAACGTTATTGTTCAGATCTTCCAAGGGACACTGTTTTTCATACAGGTATATACATATATCACATATGGCACTCAATATCTTAACCACACACGCACACATATATATATATATATATATATATATATATATATATATATATATATATATATTAGTATAATGGTAAGGTTAATTGGGTTAGCAGCTGAATAATGAAAGCCAAAGTGTGCTCTTTTCAACGATTTCGTTATATTTCGTTAAATTTCTTTAACATCTTCAGACGAATGCTACAATATGTTACAAAATGGTGAAATTGTGTATTTTACATAAGATGTAGTGAAACACTTACTTGTGTGAGGTTGCAGGCAAAAGTGGTATTTGAAAGTTCCATGTTAAAAAACTTTTTTGAAGATTTTTTTTAAAGCAAAAAAATAAGTTGTTTGTGTTATATGGTGGCTTGAAAACTCAAACAATACAAGTGCATTTTTGTTATTTTCCTCCAGTGTGATAGTACAATACAAATATTAAAAAACATTGAACATTTAAGAAACAAAACAGTTAAAACACAACTACATATCACATTGTCATTTTTTGGATCAGTCTATTCACCTATGCACAAGGAGGTGGATATCTAGTGTGTACCTCAAGGTTAAAGTGTCTTGTCAGCTATCATATTAGTAGATGTCAGCCAGAAAACTAAAGCTATGTTCAGTTCATGTATAAAGTTACATTTAATTGAAAATTATGTTATGTTAATTTAAGACAATTAAATTCTGTTGTTAATAAATATATATAGAATTTATTTATTTCTTTGTGATTATTTCTTTTAAAGTTATTTTAATTATTGTTTATTTTTAAATATTGTTTAGTTTATTTCTTGGAAAAATGCAACAATTGCAATAATAATGATTAAGTAACTACTTCAATTGGATGGTCAGAAGAGTCTTAATAGACAATATTATACTATTCAGAATATTCCAGTTCGTTGACTTGATTATTTTTTGTTTCCAACTGCAGTAGAAAGGAATAAATTTCACTAAGGTGTTGTATATCTGATTTTGGGTTGATTATATTATCTATTGTTGCTATGTGGGTCATTTCTAAAAAAAGTCTTCTCTTATAAGCTGTTTCTTTTTCGAGGATTTTGACATCTGCAAAATTCATTCTGTGGTTCTGGGTGTGAACGTGGTTGGCTAGGGTGCATCTATCTGGGTAAAGTCTACAGTCACTTTTGTGAGTGGTAACGCGGTCTTTAAGACGTCTAGAGGTTTGGCCGATATACTTGCCATTGCAGTCCATACAAGGAATACTGTAAACAACATTTGATATTTGGTCATGCGGAGTACGATCTTTCATTTTTGAGAAAATAGAGTTTACTGTTAAAACTGTTTTATTGGCTATTTTGATGTTATCATATGATTTAAAGATTCTAGTTAGTTTTGGTGTTAGTTCCCGTATGTAGGGCAGCACACAATATGTTGGAAGGGTTTGACTGGTAACTGTATTCTGTGAATTTGTACTTGCTATGTTAGAAGGTTGGGAGGTAGTTAGATTGATAGATGTTACTGATGTAGTATTATATAAAAGTGTTTTTAAAAGAAGAGGTGGATAGGAATTATCTACAAAGAGATCATAAAGTATTTTGAGATTCTTTTGATGGAATGATATATCTGAAATTTGTAGAACCCTATTTTTCATTTGTTTTACTAAGTTTAGTTTGGTGGAGTGTTTATGATAGGACATGTAGTTAATGTACCTGCCTGAACTCATTGATTTTGTGTACCAATCGACTATAATGATGTTATCATTTGAGCGGATTACCTTAGTGTCTAAGAAATGAATAGATTGATTTTCATCTTCGACTTCCATGGTAAATTGTATGTAAGGATCGTAGCTATTGAATATAAATAGTAGTTCATCTATCATATTGTTGGGTACAGCTAAGATCATGTCATCTACATACTTCTTTAAAAAGAAAAGGTTAAAAGGTAGTACTGGAATGATTGTGTCTAACAGGTCATCCATTACATATGCAGCAAGAATAGGGCTAATTTTTGCTCCCATTGGTGTTCCAAAAGTTTGTTTGTAATATGTGTTATCAAAAGAAAAATAGGTATTATTGAATAAGAAGGTGATTAAGTTTATGAACATATCTTTATCTATTGTACAATGTCTACTAATTTCTGACCAATGTTTATTTAATGATCTGATGCAAGCTTCAAGATAAACGTTACTAAATAGGGAAACCACATCCAAGCTAACTAACACATAACCTTGAGGCAGTTGTAATCTATTAAATTTATTGTTAACTTCAAAAGAATCTTTTATGTAGCAATGATTACTACATCACTACATCAGTAACATCTATCAATCTAACTACCTCCCAACCTTCTAACATAGCAAGTACAAATTCACAGAATACAGTTACCAGTCAAACCCTTCCAACATATTGTGTGCTGCCCTACATACAGGAACTAACACCAAAACTAACTAGAATCTTTAAATCATATGATAACATCAAAATAGCCAATAAAACAGTTTTAACAGTAAACTCTATTTTCTCAAAAATGAAAGATCGTACTCCGCATGACCAAATATCAAATGTTGTTTACAGTATTCCTTGTATGGACTGCAATGGCAAGTATATCGGCCAAACCTCTAGACGTCTTAAAGACCGTGTTACCACTCACAAAAGTGACTGTAGACTTTACCCAGATAGATGCACCCTAGCCAACCACGTTCACAACCAGAACCACAGAATGAATTTTGCAGATGTCAAAATCCTCGAAAAAGAAACAGCTTATAAGAGAAGACTTTTTTTAGAAATGACCCACATAGCAACAACAGATAATATAATCAACACAAAATCAGATATACAACACCTTAGTGAAATTTATTCCTTTCTACTGCAGTTGGAAACAAAAAATAATCAAGTCAACGAACTGGAATATTCTGAATAGTATAATATTGTCTATTAAAACTCTTCTGACCATCCAATTGAAGTAGTTACTTAATCATTATTATTGCAATTGTTGCATTTTTTCAAGAAATAAAATTCTTAAGAGTAACAACAATAATTAAAATAACTTTAAAAGAAATAATCACAAAGAAATAAATAAATTCTATATATATTTATTAACAACAGAATTTAATTGTCTTAAATTAACATAACATAATTTTCAATTAAATGTAACTTTATACATGAACTGAACACAGCTTTAGTTTTCTGGCTGACATCTACTAATATGATAGCTGACAAGACACTTTAACCTTGAGGTACACACTAGATATCCACCTCCTTGTGCATAGGTGAATAGACTGATCCAAAAAATGACAATGTGATATGTAGTTGTGTTTTAACTGTTTTGTTTCTTAAATGTTCAATGTTTTTTAATATTTGTATTGTACTATCACACTGGAGGAAAATAACAAAAATGCACTTGTATTGTTTGAGTTTTCAAGCCACCATATAACACAAGCAACTTATTTTTTTGCTTTAAAAAAAATCTTCAAAAAAGTTTTTCAACATGGAACTTTCAAATACCACTTTTGCCTGCAACCTCACACAAGTAAGTGTTTCACTACATCTTATGTAAAATACACAATTTCACCATTTTGTAACATATTGTAGCATTCGTCTGAAGATGTTAAAGAAATTTAACGAAATATAACGAAATCGTTGAAAAGAGCACACTTTGGCTTTCATTATTCAGCTGCTAACCCAATTAACCTTACCATTATACTAATTAATAATTGGACAGCTGTGATCATTCTTCGTTTATATATTATATATATATATATATATATATATATATATTAATATATATATATATATATATTTGTTACCAACCAATGTTACTTGCAACGACGATTCCCAGGGTATCAGGTTTTAACTACCAACTGAAAGGGCCGATAAGGATTCCTAGAGTCAGCGGGACCCAAGGTTTTTTTACGTTCTTACTGAGTCAGCAGTTACCAATTTATCTTTCTTCAATGTATTTTAGTTTTTAAGTTCAGTATAATTAAAATCGTAGCACGTAACTTTTCTTACTGTGTTTTCGAAATAAAATTATTTTTTAAAAAGTTCAAAAAGTGATTCGTAATGTAAGTGGCGCAGCCAGTAGGATCTGAAAACGTTGGCATAAAAAGGAAGAACTTAACTGACAATGGTGGATTCCAATCCTTTAATTTTAATCAGAAAAAAACCAATAAACTCCAAAAAGCAGTGGCGTCCTAATTTTTCAGAAATCTACGAAAGGGACACCAAGTGAGGCCCCTGGTAGAATAGCTGTCGAGATAAAGACTTGATGTTTTTGGAACTAATGTAAGTCTGACACTGAATTATTTCGTACATTATTTTTGTTTTATACTTTTTATTATTATATACTGTTCGATATTCCAATATTAATTATTAATATTGGATATGTATTAATCCATAACCTTATATTTGTGTTTAATTGATTGATTTATTGACCATTATAAATGACAATGGCAACACTTCTCGTCCCCCGTCTTGCACCAAGGACCAGCCTGAAATATAACCATATAAATTATCTGAATTATTTTTTATCGTACCCAAATTTGAAGGCGATTAGATATTTTTACACACACTTTTAAATGCTTGTAATTATCCCTACAATATATCTATGCAAGTGGTTTTTGATCACGCGTAAACATATTGTCTACGCGTGATCAAAAACAACTCTTAGTAATTCACATAAAAATTAAATTACCCAGAAAAGCAGCACAACTTATAAGTTCAAGAAATCGATTATCGTATCTAGAAAGCAAACAGCTTATTAATTCTCATTTTGGGGACACTAGAGAACTATCTTCTTTGATACAAGATTTACATAGAGTTAAACAGCTTCCGAATGAATTGGCTGTTACATTCCTTAATCGTGTCCCACTCCTTAATGCAAAAATGCATGTTAATATACAGAAATCTAAGCTCACTGCTATAGAGAAACAGGCCCACAATGCATTAATCGAATTAATGGCGCTCAATACCTAATTGACCGTGGTTGATCCAAGGATCGCTCACATCATTCGTGCTAGTAATCAAAAAGACCTTCCTAAAGCTTATGTCCGCATCTGACAAGAGTTACAATTATCCTATTTCGTAATACAGAATATCAATCGAATTAATTTTCCAAAACCCAATCCCAACAATTAACCAATCAGAAGACCAGTCCTTCAACCACCTAGATGCACGTTTTTTGAACGTATGGCCACTCGAACACTGAATGTCGTTCTCGGCAAAATTCCCAAAATAACTTGCAGAACTTCAATAACTCCCATAATTTTAACAATTTCCGAAATTTCAATAGCTATCAAAACGTTAATAACGCTGAAAACAATGGCTTTTATATATAAACTTTTAATGATAATTACCAAAACAACAGACCCAATGACCAACAAAGACCTTAATTTACACCAAGTAAAAATAACTCTAAAATACGCCATTGCGCGTATTGATTACAGTTCTGTAATCCATAAGAATCCTAATTTTTTGAACGAGCACAGAGCTTATTTCATTAACTATAAATCTGACTATGTTAATGACTATACCCCAGCTTCAAATGAAATCTACCAATACGAAGATTTCTCTCATAATAATTATTCACCTCCTGATTATTACCATTCATTCGATCATTCAACCGATTTAATTGATAGCCAAGACTATCAGGATTCTTTCGACGTCTCGAACCAGAATTTCCCATCAGACAATGCCAATTCAATAAACGAATCTTTGCCTCAAGTACAGAATCAGATTCAAACTCTAAATTTGGACGACATGAACCCATCTCTGAACTTTTCAGAACAGAATTTTTTCTGAGCCCTCTTCTAACTGTAAACTCTATAATTATGTTTTATATAAAGAACGCATCAAATACATTTAAATTACTTATCGATACCGGTGCTGGTATCTCGATCTTTAAAGAAAACACCGCAAAAAAATTTTAACCATGTTTTCTCGAAAAAATTACCATGCAGGCTATAACAGACCCAAATATTTTTGTCACTAAATCAACTTTAGTCTTGTTTCCAGTGGAAAACCCCCATACAGTGTTTATTCATAATTTGGGTATTGATTTCGATAAAAACTTATTCCTCAATTTTTTAGAACATTATGAATGTATAATAGACCTCAAAAACAAACAACTAATCACAAACTTTAAAACATTATCTCTCTACAAAGTAGAAACTAATTCGCTTAACAATGAACCTTCTAATCAAATTAAAATAGATCCCAGACCCGATCAAATATTTAAGTTAACATGTCATCTGTCGAATAAAGATGCAATTTTTCACAAAATAGAAAAAGAAAAATTGCATATCTCCGACGCGTTAGTACACTTAAATAAAAAAGGAGAATTTCTTACATCCGTAGTAAATGGAAACGCAATTCTCAAAATTATCGATTTTTTCGATATCGTAATTGAACCCGTACCCAATCCTAAATTTGTAGTCAAACGATAACTTGGTAAATTATTTTTCTGATAAAATTGACTGTACCAACAAAATCAAATCCCGACTTTGAACAGAACCTCTTAACTAGAAAGAAGAAGAACTAGTTACAAATCTTTGCTTAAATTATGAAGACATATTTCACTTAGAGGAAGACAACCTCACCTTCACCAGTGAGATCAAACATCAAATGGAGACCAATAACGCCTCATAGTCATAGTCATCAAAGTCATATAGACATCCTCAGGTCCACAAAGAGGAAGTAAAATTTCAAGTTAATAATATGGTCAACGAAGGTATTATCCGGCCATCTACCTCTTCTTGGCTATCTCCTGTTTGGGTCGTTCCCCAAAAAATAGACTCTTCTGAAGAACAAAAATGACGAGTAGTAATAGACTACCGCAAGCTCAATGAATGTATCATTGACGATAAATACCCTCTTCCTAATATCTCCAATCTATTAGACCAGCTTGGAAAGTGTCAATATTTCACAACTCTTGATCTTGCCTCTGGGTTTCATCAGATTAAAATCGATCGCAAAGACATTGCTAAAACAACCTTCGCCGTTGAAAACGTAAACTATGAATTTATGCGTATGCCCTTTGGATTTAAAAATGCACTATCCACATTCCAGCGTGTCATGGACAATACTCTTTTAGGTATTTTAAACAAGCAATGTCTTGTCTACATGTATCACATTATAGTATACTCCCCTACCATTCACAAGCACATTTTTCGTCTTACCCAAGTTTTCAAACATGTTCGAAAAGCTCATCTTAAAATCCAGCCTGATAAATGTGAATTTTTTAGGAAATAGGTGACATATCTCGAACATCTCATCCAACGTATCCAACGACTTCCTGAACCAAAAACATCAAAAGAAGTAAAATCTTTTCTAGTTCTAGCCGGTTACTATCGGACACAATCCAGAAAACAGCAATAGTCAGCGCAGAAACAAGAGGACTTGCAGGAACAAATAGCAAACTGTGCATATAGACAAAAGTGAGACTGACAAACAGCATCATCCCTAAAATTATCACATATACATCTCCCGTATGGGGACACATAGCAATTAAAAAAAAATGTAAATATAAGCGGACCACAAAAAACCATCAGAGAAGCGGAAAATGTATTCGGATCCGTCGCTGAATGTTTTATGTGCAGAAAACTTCAACAAGTAAGACTGATGGATAAAATGGAAGAAAAAAACATAATTAAGTTTGCACACTTATAGAATCAACCAAGCCTGATTCTGCGAGAGATAGTTTATGATGTGTTCTATCGATGGAAGCAAAAAAGACCAAAACAGCTAATTCTGGCAAACACATTAAGTCTAGATAACACATAGCTCTACCAATAGAAGAAGCTTCAGCAGGCAGCACTGGCAATTTTAATAATTATTGTTTATTTTCAGAACAACCTTAAAAAAAATTTTAAAAATCTAAGAAAACAGCCTCCGCTACCAAAAACATTAAACAATAATAACAAAAAGGAGTAAGCCAGTCAAAAAAAATTAATAAAACTTCAAAACCTGGGCACTAAGGATCCACATCTTCGGACACCGAGTCGCCGAACTGGGCGTAGACGACCCGGAATACAGACACGAAGCCCGAGCAAGCAATTTCAGTTTGATTATAAGTCACCACAGAAAGCAGGAAACGATACGCCCCTAATACTAGCCTGCATTGGTCGGGTTAGGATATCGTATTGGACTTTTTGTACCCAGAACTTCCACACTAACAGTATTTAGCTGATAGTAAGCCCCTATCGCGTATCAGAGTGCTATTGGGTTAAAAGGGATGGTCTGGAGCGGTTCATGATTACACGAATCAAGGCCCTTTTAAAGGTACAACTAACAGAGCAACAGCACTTTATTTAATATAACTACAACTGACTTCAAAATAAAAATTTACAATATTTATAAGAAATTAATTGACGACGACCTGTCTGCAATATGTGTCGAAACTGCTGATAGTCTGGACTATTGAACTACAATACCACTGACAATCGGGCTTATTGTACAGTAATTCACAAATGTCATTCTAAGGGGTGTGCAAATCTCTTTGATTGTGCTTAATTCAATTGCTTGCAGGCACAAACTCCTGACTTCTGATAGAAACTATGGTTATAAAATTATGGAGCTCTTTTAGAACGGCTGGTTTTTAAACTATTTATAGTATATTACATAACGAGAGTTGTAAGAAGCTTATTACATGCGAGTAAAAAAGTTGCGCGCGAGCCGCGTAGCGGCGAGCGCAGTAATTTTACAAGCATGTAATAAGCTTACAACTTAAGTTGTGTACTATACTTTTTCTACCATTATTTTCGTTTATAAAAATAAAAATTAAATTACCACTATATTTACACTTACAGATTAATAATTTTTAATCTGTCAAAATAACGTCTGTTAATTCGTTTCCATGGTAACTCGACCAACTGACTTACAAGGCTTATGTGATATTACACATTTTTATAAAACTGAAGCGTAATTTTTTTTATTACGTGCTAGTCATTACGTGTCAGTATCTGTTATGATGCATTTACTTAGCATCCAAATAGTAGGTAATATACAATTTACTAGTAAGCGAGTAGAAAAAATAAGTTACAGTAGAGAGCTTATGCTACTTTTGATTACCACAAATTAATAACGTTCTTCTTTCAACCAATAAAACTACCCTTTCTTTAAATTAGCTTAAGGTTAGTCTATAGTGATAAAAGCGTTTTAAATGTTCTAGATTATAAATTAGGACTTCATCTTTACTCATTTAATTGCCAATCTGTATCCTCTATGCGACTATGATAGTCTATAAGAAAAACTTGTTTATAGACCCATTGATTATAGAAGAAAATGAAAAACAAAGTTTCTTGATAACAGTGATGAAGACAAGAGAAATATAGGAATACGTGCTTGTCGGAGGAAGGCAATGCATAGAAGTGACTATAGAGGTTTTTGGTGAGGCTAGTACTCATACAGCTAGCTAAGCCAAAGTGATGATGATGATAAAAAACTTTTTTTTTAGTTTTTTAAGTTTGAAATGAAATTGAAATGACAGAAATATCTAAACACACACAAATAATTGAGATAACAACCAGAAAGTTAAACGAAGCACTCAAAATATCGAAAAACGGTAAAACAGCAGGACCTGAATACATCCAAATTGAGGTATTAAATTATGGACCAAAAATATTACATGAGATGTTGGTTCAACTATTTATCAAATGCTTAAAAGGACCAGAAATATTCCTGACGATTAAAATATTGGATACATCAGCTCTATATTCAAGAAAGGGGATAAACGCAAATGCTCTAATTATAGGGGAATAACTGTTATCAGCTCAGTGGGGAGGTTATACGGTCGAATAATAAAAGAAAGAATAGAATCAGAATACGAAGACATAGAAGAACAAAATGGATTTCGTGCAGGAAGATTGTGCACTGACGGTATATTCGTTCTGTACGAGGTAATTCAAAAACGGAAGGCAAGGAATCTGTCTACGCACCTATTGTTTGTACGATACGGTACCTTTGAAAAAAGTGTTTCAAACACTGACGAAAGTAGGTCTCAGTGTCGAAACGAAAGTGTCGTTAAAGAAGGAAAATTTATATCTGCATAATTTCCAATAACAAGGGGGCTTAAACAAGGATGTTGTCTATCTTTGACATTATTTAAAATAGATATTCAATAATCGCTAGAGCAGTGGAGGAAACAAGTATCCGGAATGGAAATAGACATAGGCGGTGGTAAAGTTATAACAACTGTATTTTTCGCAGATGATCAGGAAGTCGTAGCGAATGATAAGGAAGACATGTACTACATGTTTAGAAAACTAAAGAAAGAATATGAAAAATTGGGCCTAAATATGAATATGTCAAAGACAGAGTATCTTAAAATAGGAGATGATAAAGAAGATCTAGAGTTAGAAATTAGAAACACAAAAACATGCAATGAATATAAATATCTCCGATCTATAATATATAAAGAAGGCACTACCACAAGAGACATCGGCAGAAGTTATAGAAAAATAATAGAAGTTATAGAAATGGATTTTCTAAGGAGAGCGTGTGGTGTATCCACAAAAGATTATATCAGGAATGAAAGATATTAGAAGGAGGACAAATACTGTATACTTCAGTGTAGACATACTTGAAACGAGACAGCTAGTATGGTATGGTCACGTAAAGCGAATGAATAAGGATAGATGGCCAAAGAAAGTTTAAAATTGTATACCACAACAAAGAAGAAGAAGGGGAAGGCCTTTAGTTGCCTGATGGATGGACAGAGAACGATGGCGGTTGAAATGCGAGAGGCGGCAGAGGCTGTAGGAACCTCGCTTATATATTTATATATATATATATATATATATATATATATATATAAACTTAAAAAAAAAATTATACTTTTTTATATCGAGTTAACATCAAAGGTTTGTGACATTAACACTGCTGTGTACATGATTTTATATAATTTTTTATTTTATCATTTAACGATCTGTTGCTTCCAACTTTTTTTTTCATAGATACTTAATGTTTTATTCAAGTTTAACATTCCATTTTCATTTTTGAATGAAATGCATCCTTATACACTGAGCCATAAAGTGGATGTTTTGAACAATACAATGATCGACTTTGTCTTGGTTTTCATAATACAGGACCAAACCTATTAGCTGTTCACATATAATTTAAGTAATTGAAGTGTGGTGGTACAGTGCCGAATTACGTAAAAGCTTTATAGCATACGCTATTGTCCTGGAAAACATTGATACTGTGCGCTACATGATTGAAGTATATCGATATGTTACCAATTATGATATTCGCGCATCATTTTCCTTAGGCATAACTCAGTTATGTAACGCTTTTCATGAACATTTGATAGTAATAAAGATGTACAGTTCTCATAATTTGACTGCTACTCATCAGAAAGTACGTGCCGATTAGTGCTGCTAAGCTAAGATCAATCGAAATTGTAGCATTCTTTTGTTTGAGAACAATTCCAGCTTTTACACAGCTCGTATAATATCCGAGAATTTATAGGCTATAAACATTGATTTAGTGGGCCATCCAGCAAACAATCCTGATTTAACACCATTCGATTTCTATGCATTTGCATATAATGCAGAAATACATTGTCCTTCTTATTTATAAAACAGTTAAGTTAAAACTATTAATTTATTAAAGTAACTAAAATTGAACAATACTGTATGCGAATTTACGGGTAATTCTAAACCTAAACTGTACACTTAATATATCCGGCGATGCTTATAGTTTAAAACACATTCCGTGTAACTAAATTTATTTGTCTATGTGAAAATTAAGTAGCAACCCCGATAAAAATATATTTCTGGAACTAATGTTTTATACCCTTTGCTGATATGCAAATTAGATACACCGGAAACATTCTAACCGTTATCACACAATGCGTGTTCACGTGCGTGTATACAAACCAATTAAAAGTCCACCGATTTCAGTAACGACAGTTTGGTGATGAGATCTTTACTGATAAGTTAATTTAATATGTCACAGCTCATTTATAGAACATTTTTTGATAAAATCAGACATAATTGAAACTGTAAGATTGGAATTTTATGTCACTAATAGGCGTGTAGTAAAAGGGTAACCAATACATAAATAGACGATATACATTTAAACGAATGTAAATATGAATGAAATAACTGTAAATATACATTAACCCTCCGTTAGTTGCAATCGGTGTCACACACTGACGACAGAATTATTCATCCGGGGTTTACAAATAATTGTTGTTTTTCTATCGCCACTTTGTGTACCTCTCCCTATCAGCCAACCTCATGTTAGTGTACACTCTCATCTGCCTGGGTAGGGTTGTGCAAGTTTTATAGTTATTTTCGGTGCGAGACTCCGCAGCGACCAAGAGCCCTTTCACACGGCAACATCCCGTTTTTTGCAGGTACAGTATTTTGCAGGGTCTTGTTGAGTAGTATACGTACTTGATACTTGTAATCACACGAGTATCCTGTTTACGGTATTCAGCAAAAAACCGATCCGTTTAAATTTGACATTCGGTTTTGCCACTGGAATGGGTCCAGTAAAAAAGGGATCCAGTTTAATTATACGTATAGTGTAATTGAAGTGTTCTCACCACTTCCTGCATACCGTTTTTTGCTAGACGCGGTGTGAGGAGCGGAGAGAGATTCCCCCGCCTCGAACACAGCTGCCTGTTGACCGTGCCCACTCCTTCGCTCAGTACTCAGTGCTTACCAGTCTACGCAAGGCCAGTTTTGTAATTGTGCTGCTAGATGACGCAAATCAAAATAGACCCAGAAATACTTATTCCTCTTATAGAAAATAGACCTATCATATGGGATAAAACTTTAGACAACTATAAGGATATGAACGTGTGCTAGAGACCGTGCACAAAGAGCGAGCATTGATCAACATCATCAAAATGAGAAAGGTCTAATACTTCGGTTATATAATGAGAGGACCTAAATATCGCTTACTCCGGTTAATCATTAAGGCTGTTTTCGCAGCTAAAGCATATTGCGATTTGAAGTGGGCGTATCACTTACTTTTCTACACTGCTTACGTCAGACCCTACGTGACTTCCTAATATGAAATCTGTAGTGAAGCGACAATGATGAGGAACACGTTTCACTATTAGATTTCAGTATTTTTTAGCAATTTTCTTCAAAGTTTGAATACGCTTTTCTCGATTATTACTGGACACAGAAAGGTGAAAAAAGAATCAACGATTACAGAAAAAAAAACTCTTTCAACTGATGGGCGTGAAAAGTTTGGTTATAATAGAACGTTAAACAGTATAATCCAATTTTTCAACAGAAAATTCAAAAAAATAAAAAAAGTAAAACCATCAGTTTAAAGGCAACATAATTTCGTATAACATGTTCAAATTTCGAGACATTTCGTCGGTAAATAACAGAGAAAAAATTTTGGTGCACCGATAAAACAGCCTTAAGGGCAAAATCGAAGGAAAACGTTGGGTCGGAAGAAAACAACTGTTCTGGCTGCGTAACATTGGACAATGGACAGGTCGAACGGTCGAGGAACTGTTTCATCTATCTGTTGACCGAGAATCATTTCATCAGCTTGTCAATATGACGATAGCCAACTCTTGAATACAAGCAGGGCACACAAAGAAGAAGAAGAGAAGGATAAAAATTTGCGAACTGCCGCATGGCGCGAAGATTGTATTATTTTGAATGAAGAATTTGAAGGGATGGAAGAAGAAGAAAGAAAAAATTATGGTAAGTTGTAAATTTAAATTATTATTTAAATAGTATTAATTTAGCTCTGTATTGCTTCATCTTGCCACACTCCCAGTACAGCTCCCACTTCAGACATAAAATAATTAGTGAACTCTCTTCGTATTGTATTTGCACAAACTCCACTTCGCGTACTTAGATCGCTTCGTATATTTAACCAAGATGTTGATTTGTTGCTTTCCATGTTAGTATATGAACTTATATGAAAGGTCTCTAACGGTATGGCTATTACCTATTGGCATAACTTACAGATCAGGTAAATATTTAGCATCTATATTTCATTTTATCGGTAAGATTTTGTTAATTTTTATTTATAAATGTCCTTTAAAGTAGACCAAAAACGTTTGTTTGGACGATGAGGGAAGTGAAAATGAAATCGATCAAATTAAGGAACGGGATGGCGAATGTGAATCGGAATAAGATGTGTCCGACGGGGAAGAAGAAAGTGGAAGTAATACCTTAGCGGTTTTTGGAAAAGGTTTAGTTACTACATGGAAAAAGGCTGTTTCACCGAGAAATATTAGAACAAGACAAAAAAATTACATAGTACGTTAGCCGACGTCGAGAGTGACTTGAAGACTCCCAGTGATTTTTGGAAATATTTTGTAAATAACGCTTTGTTAGAAATGATTATAGAAAGTACGAACAAATAATATAGAGTCAATAAGAAATAACTTTGGTCGCGATCAGGATGCTAGACCCACTGATATATTAGAAGTGCAGGCACTAATAGGACTGATTTATTACGCAGCACGTCTGAAAGTTAATCGTTCCAATCCAGATGAGTTTTGGAAAACTGATAGATCAAGTATAAAAATGTTTCGCCTGACTATGTCGCTTCCACGATTTAAAATTCTCCATCGGTGTATGCGATTTGATGACAAAGTAACTTGGGAAAATGGACAAATAAGACATAGTCCCTCCGAATATGTCACCATCCATGAGATGTTACCCGGATTTAAGGGTAAGTGTCGATTTTATCAGTATATAATCACAATCAAACAAGTACGGCATTAAAATTTTTAAACTCTCTCATGCTACAATGTTTTATACTGCTCATTTAGAGGTATATGTTGGCCAACAACCTGAGGGTCCTTTTCAAGTTAGTAACGGGCCTACTGATGTTGTTCAACGTCTATGTGAACCTATTTATAATTTAGGCCCAAATCAAACAGTTGTGAACTGGTTCACATATATCGAGTTAGTAAACAGGTTATACAAGAAAAAAATTAGAGTAGTAGAAACGATTAGGAAGAACAAAAGAGAATTGCCGTTGGAATTCACACAACCAAAGCATCCTGTAAATTCCAGTATACTTGGTTTTAATCAACATATTACACTAGTTTCTCAGATTCATAAAAACATAAAAATGTATTCCTTACTACATCATTATGATGCACTTGATTACAGTAGGAGTAATAAAAATAAACCAGAAATTATCTCACAATGCAATTCAACAAAAATAGGAATCGACATGGATGACCAGCGCAGTTCTAACTATAACTGTTCAAGAAGAAAGACGCGTTGGCCAATGGTTATATTCTATACCATATTAAATATATTTGGCAGTAGTTCAATGGTTATCTTCAATTCAAACGATCACAATGAGAAACAAGTGAAACGATGTGATTTCCTAAGAAATCTTAAAAATGAGCTTATCTATTCCTATTTAAAAATTAGAGTTACTACTGTTACGATAAATAATGACTCATCTAATATGTAAACATCTTTTTCATTCTGATATTTCCTAGATTGTCCGACCCGCTGAAAACCTGTCTGGCGTGACCTTCCAGTCAATTCGAAAGGGGTCGCCGAGATTCCAGATTACCAGCTGTTTGATATATATATATATATATATATATATATATATATATATATATATATATATATATACATATATATATATATATGTATATATATATATATATATATATATATATGTATATATAAATATATAGATATTTTTATTTGAAAACAAGTTAGTCCGAAAATATAATTGTATCGAGGTTGAAATGTAAAGCGCGTATTGTAATAAATGTAAATAAATTATATAATTATAGTGTAAAAAAATAAATTACTGTAGTATTGTATAAATAAAGACTTTAATAAACTTGTGTTGTAAAACTGTTGGAACATTTTTGTAATAAATAAAGACAAGAAATTAGATTATTAAAAACAGTTCACTACTATAAATCTGTCAGTTAGCCTTAAAAGCCGAATTTGCGAAATTTGTGGCATCACAGATGTAACTCCTGTATTTCAAGAAAGAAAAGAGACACAGAATCGTTGTGCATTTTGTACTACCAAAAAGAACAGATGTAGCAGTTTTTCATGCATAAAATGCAAAAAATTCACGTGCCTTGAACATATTCATGGAATATGTCAGCTTTGCCTATGAAGATACAAAATAAAATGTCTTTAGTTATTTTTTTAATATAAAAATAACAGGAATTTTTAGTTTCACTACACACATCTGTAATAGATTTGGCAATTATACTTTTTTCGATATTGTTAGCAGTTTTGTTTACCCTCTCGTTGTCTCCCATCCACAACCTATTTCATTAGAGACTATAAAGTGTAAACGCATGCCAAAAATAGATCATTTGAGAAAGGCAATCAGCCGAAAACAGCTGTAGTGATAAGAGGTTAAAATAAATTTTGTGGAAGTTTGAAAACAAAGTTTTCAGTGTTTTATTGTTACAGAAAGTGATTATACGAACAAACCCGAACAAATACTTTCCGTATTTTCTTTAAACAGTCACACATCCTGAAAAGAATCAAATAATGCTAAATACGGACTACAATACAATAGCTTCTCTATTGTATTGTAACTACTCATCTTCTGTTTTAATAAAGACCTTTTTTTCCATGTGAATATTTTCATTATCATTATTAAAACCAGTCTTACTCTTCTTAAATTTTATTCACTTATATTATTTTATACATTTAAATTGAAAAAAAAAATGAAATGTCTCAATATACTAAAATTTATTTCAGGAAAATAACTTTTAAAATTCTATTATAAAGTTTTAATCCTCTTAGATCAAAAATGAATATTGAAACGAGTGATCGATTTTAGCGAATGTTTTGATGCTTCTTTATTGCTGCTCGCAGATATTACTTCTCAAAACTTACAAAATATCTTTCTCAAAGTTTCTTGGACGGTGTCTCAATTTTCGTTAAATTCAGGTTTCTAATTCTTTAGACATTTTGCTTTTAAAGCCATTAGTGAGTTATTAAATCAAAGCATAATTATTCTTAAAGCATTTGTCCGACAACGTCAAATAAAATTTTGGTGTTTATTGGACGTTTTATTACATTCCAAATATTAGTTAACATTATTTATCTAAAAACCTTTACATTATACAAAATTTCAAAAAGCAGTTCAACTCATGGCAGAAGTAAAGTCATGGCAGAAGTAAAGAAAATAAAATCAGATATCAC
The DNA here is from genome assembly GCA_918026665.1 of Diabrotica balteata. Lineage (NCBI taxonomy): Eukaryota > Metazoa > Arthropoda > Insecta > Coleoptera > Chrysomelidae > Diabrotica > Diabrotica balteata. The sequence goes on from OU898280.1 coordinate 41,137,345, forward strand.
GGTTCTTACCGAAACAAAGAAAAAAGGCCAAGGTAGTGAAGACATAGGAGGTTTTATACATATTTATAGTGGAGTAGAGAAAGACAAAAGAGCACAAGCAGGGGTATCAATATTGATTAAAAAAGACTTAAAAGGAAACCTGAAAAGCTGGGAGCAGATCAATGAGAGAATTATTAGAGTATCTATTACGTGGAAAGGGCACGACCTCGAGATCATTGGAATATATGTTCCGTCAGAAAATGCATCAAAAGCAGCTAAACAAATATTCTACGAAACTTTATCGGAACTCATTGAAAATATAAATAGCCGCAAAGAAATTGTGCTGTTGGGAGATTTTAACGCTTGGACAGGAACAAAAATAAATGACAAAGTCGTAGGAAAATATGGTGACGCTAAAACAAATGAAAATGGGGAACACTTAATCAAATTCTGTGAACAGCACTCTCTGAAAATCCTAAACGGATTCTACCAACATAAAAACATACATAAGTACACCTGGGTTCAACCAACGAGAAACACAAAGTCAATTATAGATTATGTCATCACAAAACAAGAAACACACATACAAGTTGAAGACATAAGAGTACTAAGAGGACCGGAGTGCGGAACTGACCACTATATGGTAAGATCAAAATGTTACCTACAGTATCGACCTCGGCTACTACATCAAAATGACAACCAACTAGCTCAATCAAAACCCCTGGAATCGAATCTACCTAAATACAATATTGATGCACTGCAAAACGACTCGACATCATTCTTATATAAGCTGCGACTTAGCCTAAAATTGGCAAACCTGATCTACTCCTCAGCCCAGAATACCTATAAAGAGATAATCAATAAAATCAATGAAGCAGCTTACGAAGCGCTCGGCACAATCCAAAAGAACAAAAAGAATACTCCATTGTGGTGGACAAATGACATCGCCAATGCAGTACACAACAAGAAACAAGCATATCAAAAGTGGCTGCAAACAAATGATTCAGATGATAGACGAACATATGCAAGATTAAACAGAGAAGTAAAAAACTTAGTAACTAAAGCAAAAAATATTTCCTGGGAAAGTAAATGCGAAGAACTCAACAAATATATAGGGTCAACAAGATCAAGAGAAGCATGGAAAACGGTAAAAAATCTGAGAACAAACAGAAAAGAAACGAGTAGAATAGATTTAATAGAAGAAAAATCTTGGATCGAACACTACTCACAACTTTTAACTGAAACAAGACCTCAATTCACGAACATCAGTACAACACCATATGAACTGGAATTCAGTGAAGACGATGAAATAACAGTACAGGAAGTCGAGAATGCAATACGAACTCTAAAAAATGGGAAGTCATGCGGACCACAAGGTATACCAAATGAATTATTAAAACATAGCCCACAAGTATTACGGGAATTACTGGCGTATGTCTTCACCTTATTCTATAATGGACACGACTTACCACCGGAGTGGACAAAAGCACATATTAACAACATATACAAAAAAGGAGATAGAAAGAATTGTTCAAACTATAGGGGGCTAAGTGTCATAAATTCACTTTCAAGACTGTATGGAAAAATAATAAAAAATAAAATTGAAAAAGAGATGACAGATGTAGAAGAACAGAATGGCTTTCGTGCAAGCAGATCCTGCATGGACAGTATATTCTCTCTAAAGCAGGTTATCGAAAAAAGATTAGCCCACAACCTTTCAACTCATATAGTCTTTATAGATCTGACAAAGGCATACGATAGTGTACCACTTTCAATGCTTTGGGTAGCAATGGAAAAACAAGGAATAAGCAAAAAAAATATACAAGCAGTACAACAGCTCTACAAAAATATGACGGCAAACATTAAAACTGGAAATAGATTAACTAGAGAAATTCCTATTAGTAAGGGCCTAAAGCAAGGCTGCTGCATAGCACCTACACTCTTCAAAATATATCTAAATGAGGCACTCTCACTGTGGAGAAGAAAGTGCTGCAATATGGGCATCCCAATCGGAGATGATAGATTGTACACGATACATTTCGCTGATGACCAAGCCATTCTAGCTGAAGACGAGAGTGATATAAGCTACATGCTTAGAAAACTGGAAGATGAGTACACCAAATGGGGCCTCACAATTAATATACAAAAAACTGAGTACTTAGTTGTAGGAGAACAACCAGAAAGCCTACAAATAGAAATGGGAACTATAAAACCAACAGACAATTTTAAGTACTTGGGAGTCCAAATAACATCAAAAGCAGGAAGTAGCGAAGAAATACATTCCAGGATTGGCCAAGCAAGATCAGCCACCAGACAGCTACACGGACTATTATGGAATAAAAAAATAACAAAAGAAAATAAAAGAATTTATAAAACAATAATAGAAAGTATTGGACTGTATGGCGCCGAACTCTGGGAAATAAGCCAAAGAAACAAATCAAAAATTAAGGCCATGGAAATAAACTACTGGAGACGATGTTGCCAGCTCACTAGACTAGATAGGGTGAGAAACGAAGATATTCGGAGAGAAATTGAAATTGATCTTGACATAATAGACACAATCGAAGCCAAAAGACTTAACTGGTATGGACACCTTCAGAGAATGCCGGAAAATAGATGGCCAAAAAAAATAGAAGAATGGACTCCGCCAACTAGAAGAAAACGAGGTAGACCAAGACGATCCTGGAGAGACGATGTCGACGATGCAATGACCGCCAGAGATCTAACAACTGAAGATTGCTTCGACAGCAAACGCTGGAAATTAGGATGCGAGAAGCGGCGCCAGCTGTAGAAAACTCGCTTATTATATATTTATATAGTTCAACTCAAGTAATGGATATGTTTTATGTTAATACAGTTTGAATTCATATTCTTCCTTTTTAACCCTACAGGCAACACGTGAAAAACAATTCCATTACAGCACACGTTAGAACTGATAGGCCTATGGGTAACAAGTTTTAATTAACAATTATGCAGCAATACAACCAGTAGTTTAATATTATAAAATATCAGAAATACATCACTATATTAAATATTCCTTTCCACACTGGGGTTTATACTGGAAACTTTGGATGCTAAGATCACAAGTTTTCGATATACAGTGGAAGCTCGATTAACCGTCTCTCTATTAACCGTCACCTCTGTTAACCGTCAGGGTCCATACTTAAGTTATATGGACAACATAAGTAAACATTTAGTCATCAATTCATTTTGTTTGGACCATGCACCTGCCCATCCTAAAGCCGGTATGCTGCGGAGTGACGATAAAAATATCACGTACTGTTTTCTGCCTGCGAATATAATATCATTGATACAGCCAATGGGTCATTCGGTCATTAAAAAACATTCAAAAGAAGATACAGAAAAAAAAATTATTCAAAATCTAGTTATGGAAGAGTAATATTCTTTGCCAAAATACTGGAAAGCTTAAAATTTAAAACACGCAGTCGACATTGCTGTGGGTGCTTGGGCTGATGTTTTGGAAGTAACGTTGAAAAGATGAAAATGTTCCCCTTAAATGAAGTGGCTGAATCAACTGTTTTGTTTTCGTTGCCTAAAGATGACTTAAACGAATGGTTAATTTGTGATTATTCGAAGGACGCAAACGACTATCGATTGCTGACAGATGATGAAATCGTTGAAATGGCGACAGGGGCGGACGAAACTTATTCAGAAGCTGACAGAGACTCTGATGGTGGCGATGTTGATGATGCTATTACAACTCACGTAGATTTGCGTAAAGAAGCTAGAGGAGCTGCATCGCTCATACAATAATTCATCAAGTGGTATTCACGGCAAGAAGAAGCAAACAAGCTAAATTTGATAATTCTTCGTCGATTAAGAAACTCAGCCGTTGCAAAATGTGAAGTAACAATAAAACAAACAAATATTTCGGAATAATTTTAATCAAATTGATTCGACTGTACTAACATAAATCCCTCTTATATTGTCAAATAAAACATACAAATAAAATTTGAGAGTTATACTATGATTTTTTTTAATGTTCTGTTAACCGTCTTTTCGATTATCCGTCATACCCTTGGTCCGGTGCCCTGACGGATAATCGAGGTTCTACTGTAATTAGAAAGTCAGATATTGAGACTACAATTAGGACGTACCTAATTAGCATGTTGCAAACAAATGCAAGAAGCGCATTTTTTACAATAGTATACTCGGTTCACTATTCCCAGTCCGAACTGTCTAGTGAATTTAGTAATTATTTTTTTTTGCAAAGTTAGTTACTTCTTGACAGACTAAATGTGGCTGAAAATTACTATACAACCAAGCACACATACTTATAGACAATATTAATAGTAAACAAACTAAACAGTAAATAAAAAAGAACTTTGCGAATTACCGACAATCAATATTTATTTATCTGCATCATATAATAAATAGTTATGTTAAATTTTAATAACTAAAATATATTTTTTAAATATATACTACACAAAATTTGATGGGTTTAGTATACACTTCCACTATTTCAAATAATTCTTCTTTTTTCAAAGAAAGAAGTCTGCAATAGTAGTATACTTGTACTATTAATACTAGCTGGTAGCGGGTAGGAACTCTTCGGACAGTCCTATCAGGGAAAAGGAATCGTTCCCTGCCCTCCGCAGATTCCAAGGGTTTCCTGACCCGGGAAACTAGCACCTGTTTAGGGTCCCTTGTCCAGGGTTACGGATGAAGACCACAACGGCAGATCACGGCGGAGAAGCAAATCTTCGGTACGGTGTAGATGGCGGAAGTGGCAATCCCGTGATTTTAGGGCTGGTATAAAATCAAGCAGCGTCTGATCTAGAATGGACGGCTGCAAACAGCGTCTGACTCCAGGTTAGGGGCGGCTGAAATCTAAACTCGCCAACCCGCTCGGCAAGCGTGGCGTTTTAACTGCCATTTTCTCTTCAATATATTCATGCATAAATCTAGATTCAAAAATATAGTACCCCAGGTAGGTAGAGTTTATATCTAAGAATCCCACTCCACTATGGACTGCCTCACGGATTCTGGGGGAGGAAGAAGATCGAAAATACATGACAAAAATAAACAAATTATTTCTCAAAATTTTAAAATTGCTACATACAACATTAGAACCATGAGAACGAACGACCATCTAGAGGAATTAGAGCAGGAACTAAGGGGTATTAAATGGGATATTGTAAGCTTATGTGAAACGAGACTTCAAGGAGAGAAAAAGACCACCCTAACATCTGGGCACACTCTATACCAATATAATTCAGAGGAGAACCACGGCCAAGGAGGAGTGGCTTTCATGGTCAACCGAAGAATAGAACACCAGATTGTGAAATACTCAGAAGTGTCGGAAAGAGTGATATATCTTGTAATACAAGTGAATAAACGATATAACTTACAGAAATACACTGCTATGCTCCAACTTCCACTGCAGTTGACGAGTCAATTGCACAACTCTACGAAGATATAACGCGAGCTAAAGACCTAGAAAAGATACACTATGTTATCATCACCGGAGATTTTAATGCAAAAATAGGGCGGCGAATACCAGGTGACTCAGACTACATAGGAAATTTCGGTCTAGACACCAGAAACACCAGAGGAGAGACATTAGCAAATTACGTAAGCACCGAAAACATGTTTTGCCTGAACACGTTCTATAAAAAACAAATACAAAGAAATTGGACATGGCGTAGCCCTGACGGTCAGGTTAAGAATAAAATAGATTTTATCCTCTTCAATGATAGATCAATATGTAAAAACATCGAGGTATTGAACAAATTTAACACTGTCAGTGATTATAGACTAGTTCGTGTTAATATACGTATTAACGTAAAGAGAGAAAGATGAACACTATTAACAACAAACCATTTACCGACGGCAGACATCCTAGCTAGCAATAAAGAGAAATACCAAGAGGAATTAGCACGAAAACTAGTAGCAAATACCTTTGAGCACAAGAATATAGATGAACTAGCTGAGAAAATAACTAAAGACATACAAACAGTCACTAAGAAACTTTGCAGAATAAGAAAACAAAAGGAAGCTAAACTAAAACCCGAAACTCTAGAACAGATAGAGAAAAGAAGAAGAACGAACAGAGATAACCCGGACTATAAAGCGCTCAACAGAAGCGTTAAGAAAAATATTCGAAAAGACCTCAGAGTTTATAGAACAAACCAGATTCTTGAAATCATGGAAAACAATAAGAACATGAAAGTACTAAAAACATGTAAATCCACTGGCAGGAATAAAATCATAAAGATAAAAGACGACCGTGGAACATTGTGCTCGCATAAGGAAGAGATCGTTAGAGAAATCCGAAAATTTTATGAGAAGCTGTATACTTCTACTATTCCGAACCCCGGTATACCAACAAAACATATCTTAAATGTGGGCTCAGAGGACTTCCCTGAAATAATAACATCAGAAATTAGAGCCGCCCTAAAACAAATGAAAAATGGGAAAAAACCAGGAGAAGATCAAATTACTTCAGAGATGCTAAAAATGGGAGGCACTGCATTAGAACAGGCAATAAGAGCATTACTTAATAAATGCCTATTGGAAGGGCAAATACCGAAGACATGGAAAAATGCGGAAGTCATTCTAATCCACAAAAAAGGGGACGCCGCAAATATAGAAAACTACCGACCAATAAGCTTATTGTCACACCTTTACAAACTACTAACACGAATAATAACAACCAGTGGAGCAAGCAGGCTTTCGTAAGGGTTTTCGCACTATCGATCACTTGCAAACAATTCGGACCATTATTGAAAAAACAAGAGAGTACAACATACCACTACATCTGGCATTTGTCGATTATCACAAATCATTCAACAGTATCAAGACATGAGCTTTCTTAACAGCATTGGACGACGCCAGAGTAGATTCAAGATATGCTGCCCTCCTTAAGAATATATACGATGATGCTACTTTTCACGTAAAAATAGATGATGATCTGGAAACTATGAAAAGAGACCTTGGCAAAGGTGTGAGACAGGGCGACACTATCTCACCCAAGGTATTTACTTTGGCATTAGAAAATATTTTCAAACAACTCAATTGGGCCGAAAATGGATTAAAAATAGATGGAGAATATCTTAACCATTTGCGTTTTGCAGACGACATAGTACGAATCAGCACAGATATCCATGAACTAAAATCAATGCTACAAGATTTAAATCACAAATCGAATCAAATAGGATTCAAAATGAATCTCGACAAAACAAAGATATTAAGCAACAGCCCAGAAAACATCACGATAGATTACATCAATATAGAAAAGGTAGAACAATATAAACCCTAAAAATTAAAAGAACGACACAATTATCATGGGCTGCTTTTGGTAAGTTGAGCTTCATTTTAAAAGACAGAAAAATCCCAATTCACTTAAAACGAAAAACCTATGACACTTGTATACTACCAGTTGCAACTTATGGATTGGAAACTATGGCAATAACAAGAAAAATAGCAGAACAATTAAGAGTAACTCAACGGGCCATGGAGAGGGCCATGTTAAATATAAGCCTCAGGGACAAAATTCCTTACACCGAAATACGTCGAAGAACTAAAGTAACCGACATCATGGGAAAAATAGCGACATTGAGATGGCAATGGGTAGCACATGTAGCAAGGCAAGACACCAACAGATGGTCTCATAAAGTGACATTCTGGAGACCTCGAGAAACAAAAAGAAGCGTGGGAAGACCTAAAAAGAGATGGATAGACGATATAACTGCTGTAGCTGGAAAGCAGTGGATGAGAATTGCAAAAGATAGGGAAGCGTGGAAGCAATTGGAGGAGGCCTATGTCCAACATTGGATAAATGAAGGCTGAAGAAGAAGAAGAAGAAGATTAATATTAAGGAGTATGAATTGTTGTGCTGTAGGTTTCCGACAATGAATCTGTCAAAATATGCCCGAGCTAAGCGAATGGAGTATATCTACTTTTTGTATTCTTGCAAAATGTATAGTACTTTCTCTTAGTGGTTGAAAGCCCAGGGTTAGTCTCTTTTATTAATTCCATTTTAACAAATTTTCTTGCATCATTTCAGGTTTGGCGTGACAAATGCATGTTTAAAGCTCTTTTCATTAAATGGTTTTTTTTCATCAACTGCAATGATAACTGTTCAAAAAAATGGCGCCTAGGGAGAGTACTATTTTTGTTAGAATTATAGAGTATAAAAGCATTTACAACAGTTACATTCAGTATTCCATAAAAATATGACCACAGACCAGCGTCAAGTTTTTCTTGCCCAATTATATTCACCACATAAATGATCGGCAGAATCTACACCTCCTTTGGCCACATTATAGAATGTTATCATCTCAGGTTTCTTTAGTTCAGCCGATTGTTCATCGATATTATCGTTGTGATGAAAACTAGGAGCTACCAACACACGTTTATTTTTTTTTAGTATATGAAGCAATAGTAACGTTTTTGGTAAAGCCAAATAATGTTAAATGTATGTCTCTATTTTTAGGTTAAATAGATGCCCGTGGCATATGTTTCTTATTTTTCCGTACAGTTTCAACAACTGTTAACTAATGACCTTTAAGAATCTTTTCCATTATTTCAATTCCAGTAAACCAATTATCCATCGTAAAATTTCTTCTGGAATTAAACATAGGCTTACACAATCGTTCTACAACGGTACCAATGTTATATGAACCCTCCGGTTGAAGCCATGCGTAAATCTTCAGATTAATGGTGTAATAAGTTCTGGCGTCTACTAAAGCAAAAACTTTGATACCATATTTTGCCTGCCACGGAGGGTCCAGTGTCACTTAGTAACCAGCGCTATATGATATTTGACAATTATTACTGGACAATTCAAAATGTTTCCAAAATAACTGATCTTCTCTACTTATTTTATTTCTTCTCTTGTGGTAACATCATCCAGTCTTATGCATTTCGCAGCAAAGGAAAGCGATGTATGCCTATTGCAGCCGAAAATATAGAATTACCAGTTCCATCAGTGGTCCAAAATTCGGCAAGATTTAATCTGTTGTCTTGTAATGTAGTTGCTAGGTATAGGATTTCGAAAACAGCTTTAATTTTATTCAGAGTAGTTGATTTTTTCCGTAATCAGAAACTTCGTTATTTGTTACTTTGCTAATATAAATATTTGTATTATGTACAATGCGAGATAACATACCTCGCTTAGGGCAAGGTGGGGGAATATCGACTACTTAAGACAACACTGATTTAGCTTTTACAAATTTGAAATTTATAATGTGGACATTTAGTTCATTCGGTTAACCAATTACTGCTTTTAAATAATTATAAAATAATTACAAATATTTTAAAAATACATCTTTTTGAAACTCAAAAAACTCTGGTAATATCGATCAAGGATGGGAAATAACGATCACAGATGGACAAGTTTAATGGTTAAGTTTACTTAGGTTTAAGTATAAAATACACAGTTCTTTAGTTACCTTTACAGTTTAAGTAAATATAAACAGTAGCAGTATTTAATTCCGTGCAGTATGCGTGAGCCCATACCCTTAGAAACGACATCTCCACTCCACTATAATTCATTTGATCCAAACTTCGAACATACTGCACATAGTTCGCTTTCTCGTATTTGGTGTGCTTTAACGCCATAAGCCTTCTTCTTAACTAATTTTTCTGATTTTTTCTTAGTATCTCCAATTGTTCGTTTAAATTTCTTAACCTCATTCTTCTTTTACTTTTTTGTTCCTTATTTTCTAATCGTCCCTTTAATAGTGTTGATGTTAAAATGGTCGAGTAGTGAGTTCGCCAGCTTCTGGTTTTTGTATAACTACTGACTGGCAGTGCCGGTAGATAGCATAGGTCACTGAAATATATACGAAATTCTTCTTCTTAGGGTGCCTGTCCGTTCCGAACGTTGGCGATTATTTTGCCTATGATGAATTTGCTCGTTGCTATACGAAATAGCTGTGTTGAGGTCTTTCTATACCATGCTCTCAGGTTAGCAAGCCAGGATATTCTTCTTCGTTCTGGGGCCCTTTTTTCTTCAATTTTACTTTGTAAAATGCATTGAAGTAGCTCGCATCTGCCTTGATTTCTCAATATATGGCCCAAGTACTGCAGCGTACGGGCTTTCACGATGTTGACCAAATCCGCACTTGTGTTCATCCTCCGCAGCACTTCTTTATTGGTGACTTTGTCTGTCCATGGTATCTTCTAGATCCTTCTGTATGACCATAGCTCAAAAGCCTGAAGTTTTGATAGAGTTTCCGCCTTCAATGTCCACATTTCTACTCCGTACAGATGCACTGAGTACACATAACATTTAAGGAGCCTTATTTTTGTTTCTAGGGTGAGGTCATATCTCTTGAACACCGAACTTATAGTAAAGAATGCACTATTTGCCTTTCCATATTTCGTGGGATCATATTGTCCCACGACTAATTGATTATAGTTCCTATATGTTGAGACTCGTTCAATTCTTATTTGATTCACATACAGATTTGCTCCAGTTATGTTTACCTTGCTGATGATCATTAGCTTGGTTTTGCTGGTGTTTATATCCAGTCCATATTATGTTCTACTTGTTTCCGTTATTTTGTTCATATACGAGATACGCTTTTATTTTTTAGCTGCACAGATTTATGCTTATCGTCGCTTATATAAATGTCTAAAACTTTCACTAATTCTGATAAAGATAAAGAATCTTCTAATGACGGTGCTGCGTTTGGTTTCAGTTTTTTTTATTTCAGACTCCACTGGGAGTCCTAGTGTGTCCTAGTGTGATTCTGGTAGTTCATCTAGGGAAACTGGTGTTGGCGATGATGTTTGATCTGTATCGGGTAGTAAAGACGCATTATCTTAATATTGTTTATTTACTGGTATAAATATTAATTCTTCTACACAAAAAAACATCGGTATTAAAGGGAAAAATCAGTCAAGAAACAAAAAGACTTATGGAGGCACGAAGAGAACTTAAGAACAAAAACGATACGAATGCACGCGTACTACAACAACTTAATAAAGATATTAATAAAGCAGTGAGAAAGGACGTACGACAATATAACACAAAAAAGATTACAACGGTTGTCGAGAAAAATAAAAGTTTAAAGGTGCTGAAGAGATGTCAAGCTCTAGGTAAGAAGAACATTGTTAAGCTCGCAGATCGAAATGGAAAAGTGGTAACAGATAAAGATAAGACAATTAAGGTAGTTGAAGAATTTTACACAGAATTATATAGAGAAAGGGGGAAGAAACACGGCACCAAGTTGAGAAAAGTCCAGAATGTGGGTTCAGAGGATATCCCAGAAATAACAAACGAAGAAGTCTTAAAGTCATTAAATAGAATGAAAAACAATAAAGCAGCTGGTGATGATCAAATCGTTATTGAGGCAGTTAAAGCAGGAGGAAAGACAGTATTGAAAGCATTGACGCAATTATATAACTTATGCCTTTCAAACGAGGTTACACCATCTCAGTGGAATAAAGCTGTTATAGTAGTCATGCACAAAAAGAGAGATATAACAGAGCTAAAGAACTATAGACCTATTAGCTTGTTATCTCACGTTTATAAGTTGTTTATGAAGATAATAACTAACAGATTGACATCAAAACTAGACTTCTATCAACCTTGCGAGCAAGCAGGATTTAGAGCTGGATACGGAACAAATGATCATTTGCAAACCATTAAGTCGTTGATTGAAAAAACCATCGAATATAATAGACCCCTGATACTTGTCTTTGTCGACTTTGAAAAAGCATTTGATACGGTCAATCAAAGTGAAATGCTCCAAGCTCGAACACAATGTAGAATAAATCACCGATACATATCTCTCATCAGATACATCTATCAACATGCTACAGCCTGTGTAAGACTTAATGAAGATACTGGGACTTTTCGTATTGAAAGAGGCATTCGGCAAGGAGACAACATGTCTCCTAAATTATTTACAACTTTGCTAGAATACGCTTGTAAAACAATAGATTGGAACGAAAAAGGCATCAATGTAGATGGAAAATTTTTAAATAACCTTAAATTTTCAGATGATATCGTTCTTATTGCAGACAGCTTTGATCAGGCACAGATAATGCTCCAAGAACTCCATACTGCCACAAAAAGAGTTGGTCTTAAAATAAACTTTTCAAAAACACAATTTATGACAAATTTAGTCCAAAACAAAAACATCTTAGTAGAAGACAAAGATGTTGAGCCAGTTGACTCCTATAAATACTTAGGCCATGAGATCAGAATAAGTCGAGACAACCAAACAATCATCCTGAAAAATAGAATAAACCTCGGTTGGGCTGCAGTTGGAAGGATGAAGGATATTTTTAGGTCTAAGATTCCAATGTGTCTGAAAAGAAAAGTATTTAATCAATGTATTTTGCCAGTGATGACCTACGGCGCAGAAACCCTAACGATCACAAGAACAACAGTGAGTAAACTACAAGTTGCGGAAAGAGCAATGGAGAGAATTATGTTAGGGATTTCTCTACGTGATAGAATACCCAATGCTACTATACGCAAAAGATCAGGAGTAGCAGACGTTATTGAAAGGATAACAACACTAAAGTGGAACTGGGCAGGTCATGTAGCAAGATCAGTTGATGACCGGTGGACAAAAAGAATTTTGGAATGGAGACCCCAAATACAAGCTTACAGAAATAGAGGTCAACCCCCAACGAGATGGACAGATGACATAAAAAGAGTGACTACAAATTGGATTCAGATGGCGCAAAATCGGACTAAGTGGAAAAGCATGCGAGGAGCCTATGTTCAGCAGTAGACGTTAGAGGCTAGTTAATAATGAAAGGGAAAAATCGCTGTGGTTTAAAATCCATTAACATCCATCTCAACATACTCAGCCCTAATAAACACACGTCTGTGTCTGTTGTATTGATTTTCTCATATGTTTTTTGTTTTATATACTTGTCACAATCTTGCTATCTTGTAAGCTGTCTTGAATGGAGAAAAAACGTGATATCTAGAAGCTGGAGACGGTGGGAGGTGTGCGGTGGCAGCGAAAGAAAATTTATTCTGGTGTCGCGACAAAAATTGTATGAAGCCAGACTTGAATGCGTTGTTTGGTTAACTAGCACTAAAAGAACTGGATGGTCTTTAGATGCATTACCATGCCATTAAAAATGTTTCAATAATTTCAAGAAAAGTTGTTTCGATATCCACCCTGATTTGAAACATCTGCATATTGCCCCAATAGGACCGTTTTTGTCCAAGCCTTCTTTCATCCAATTTCTTCTATAAACATAGTGAAACCTCAATACTCCGGTTGGGCGCCAATTGAAACACTCAATACTCCGGGAGTATTGGGTTTTTTGGAGTGTAAGACTTCCAAATTCCAGAAGAACTGGAAGAGAGGTGATGAAAATACTAAAAATAGGGCTAAGCTCAGAGGAACAAATTTAAATGGCCAAAGAGACACTAAATCTCAAGTGAGTGTTCGGGCTAGCTTCAATGCACTGGATTGTGGCTTTAAAGATATAAACAACAATAACAAGAGATAATGAGCTAACGAGACAAGAAAGAAATGAGACCTGGTAATATCAAACGTGATACAACTGAAGAAGGTCACTGGGAATAAATTTATGGAAAGAGAACAATAAGAAGAGAAAAGAAGGGCGCCAACTCAACGATAGTTGAGATTTTGAAGTAACAAATGAATCTAGAGATAATACTCTGAAATACAAAAATACTAAATAATAATCTTGTTTTGCTATGTTATATACTGGTTAGTAGAACTGAAATAAAACTCAAAATAGCAACAATAAATATATTTATAAAAAAATGTATATAGGTATATGTGTATAAACAATTTACATATAATGCAAAGCCAAATAACAGTGGTAGTGGATGGTGTACCGATACAATAGGACCTAATAGCCCCTCAACAAATGAATTGTCACTACCACTGGCCAAATAAAATATGAAATATTAGTATACAACAAGAATAGTCCGTAGGATAGCCAAAGTCTTAACACAAAAAGGTAGTAATTTAACTTTAAATAGTTCTACTAATATGAGATACTAATGACAATATTATAAAGATATCAACTCGATAAATCTATTACAATTATATTATATTACATCCAAAAAATGAGTTGTTCCATACTCATTATATCATATTTAAAAAAAAAAACATTAAATTTATTTCCCTTTCCCAATATTAAATTGTATCATATCCAATGTATTGTATTAAAAAAATATTATAGAAAAAGTGAGTTTGGTCAGTACTCTTAAAATCCTATTTAAAAAAAAAACTAATAAAAAAAGGTAATATATTTTCCCTCTCCCAATAATATCAAAATTATATTTTATCAAAATGTAGTTACTTGATCATATGCATATGAGAAGTTAACAGTAAATAGAAAGTAATACGTAATACAAAAGGTCAAATAGTTAAACAACTTATCTTTACAGCACTATAAGTCCATAGGAAAAACTCCTCTTGGCACGGCTACATCAGTTTATGGCTGTAAAGACGAATCCTGGTCACAAAAGCCACAACCAGTCACTGGTCTCTGGGTGACAGCAAAATCCACGGGTTTGCTAACTATTCTAAGGATTCAGTTACTTGAGTCCTTGAGGAAATATTCTGGAAAGAATATCCTCAAGTGAAGTGAAATTAATATTTTCACGTGACGGAATATGGAACCGCAACACGCCAAAAAAATCTTCCTTTTCTGTGGAACTCTTTTATTAGGAAATCTTGATTTTTAAAAATTTACTTATTATTATTTTTATGATATGATTATTAAATTAGGTATTATTTTATTCGTCCCAGATTATTTTATTGCTCCAATTCCGTCACTTTGAAGGTGAAAAAATTTCACCGGTTGGCGTGTCTGCGTTAACGAGTTCTGACCAAAACTAACTTGGAATTATAGAATTTATTGTTCACCACTGGTAATTGCACCAACTTGTTTCTGGCCTTTGAAAACAACAATTTTACAGGGAATATGAACATTACTAATAGTCGTTTCATCAACATTAAAAATTTGATGTCATTCAAATTTATAACGATCACATAGAGTTGCCTAGTTTTTGTAAAATGTCTTTAGTTCTTTATGATTAAAAGCAGTAATTCTACTCAAACTTGTTGCTTCTGGTTTATGAAAACTGAGTTCTGGGTGACGGTGCATAACTGAATTAAAACAGTTTTTTCCACACATTTTCGGTACCATTTTAAATGGATATTTAATTTTGTTTTGCTCTGCATATTCAAAAATCATTTGACGTACGGTACGGACGTAAGGCCAAATTTATTTATTTAGCGTATGGCAATTTGATACACAACATTATCACATATGTTACAATCTAACATCTAATGTATTAATATATTCAATCGACGCTAGTGTTGCAGAGGCGAAGTCTAGAGGATCTCCACACTTCCTCCGAGGGCATTCGGCAATCATATGCTGGATGGTCTGTTTCTCGGCGCCGCAGTCGCACTCAGCAGAGGTTCTCATCCTCCATTTATAAAGGGAATATGCGCAGACTCCATGACCCGTTCTTATCCTTTTAAGAGTTGACCATGATTTTCGGGGGAGGTCAAAACCTGGTGGAGTTTCTGTGATGCATGGTGTGTTTCTCATTATTAGGTTCGGTCTGTCGCTCTGCATGTTCTTCCACTGGGAGTTCATTTGGAAATTGTTGGAACTCAAGTTTGTTGCATCTCTAGTCGGAGGTTTTCTGGAGCGCAATCGATGTGAATTAGCGCCGGCGACATATGTGTGTATAGGTAATTGCGGGTTGTTAAGCAGCTTTTGGAATTCTCTAAGCAGAGCATGCTGACGACGAAGATTAGGTGAAGGTATATGGCTCAGTACTGGAAGCCACTCCACAAGTGTAGACTTGATCGTTCCAGATATGAGACGCATGGCGACATTGAACTGGGTATCTATAATTTTTGTGTGAACGCTATTCAGCC
The DNA here is from genome assembly GCA_918026665.1 of Diabrotica balteata. Lineage (NCBI taxonomy): Eukaryota > Metazoa > Arthropoda > Insecta > Coleoptera > Chrysomelidae > Diabrotica > Diabrotica balteata. Next base: position 41,153,202 of record OU898280.1, read on the forward strand.
AAACAGGAGAGCAGTATTCGGCTGCGGAGTATACGAGTCCAAGGGCTGAACACCGAAGTGTACCTGCTGATGAGCCCCATGTAGTCCCGCAAAGCTTCTGTATGATGTTGTTACGGGTTCTCAGCTTTGCTGCGGTGTTCTCAAGATGTTTCTTAAAGGAGAGTGTTCTGTCCAGAGTGACGCCGAGGTACTTGGGATTATAGTTGTGCGTGAGCAGTTAGTTATCAATGTATACTTTAAGTTTTGTGTGGGCCATTTTGTTGTTCAGGTGAAAACAGCTAACCTCGGTTTTTTTGGGGTTAGGTTTAAGTCTCCATTGTTTAAAGTACTTAACCAGGCATTCCAGATCTTCCGTTAGGATTGCCTCCGAGCTTTGTATTAAGGAGCTTTGAGTTGCAAGTGCCCAGTCGTCTGCATATCCAATTTTTTTAGATCTGGTAGGGGGCATATAAGCTATATACATACTAAATAGCAGCGGTGCAAGTACGGAGCCCTGGGGGAGGCCATTATTAAGCGTTCTCTGTTTGCTCACTGTAGTTCCCATGGTTACACGGATGTTTCTACTGCTCAGCATAGTATTTATGAGTCGGGCGGTTGCTTTGCAGGGGATTATTTTAAGGAGCTTATAGATGAGGCCATCTTTCCAAACCGTGTCATAGGCAGCCGATAAATCGATGAATGCCACAGACGTCTTCAGTTTTCTTTGGTAACCTGCCTCTATGTAGGTAGTTATAGAGAGCACTTGGTCAGTGGTGCTTCGTTGAGGCCTGAATCCTGCTTGTTTAATTGGTATTTTTTGAAGTAGCTTTGGGCCGATTCTGTTCAGGACCAGTCTTTCGAGGAGCTTGTAAGCTGCACTGAGTAAGGCGATGGGGCGGTAACTCGCTGGGTTGTCTGTTGGTTTTCGAGGTTTCAGGATGGCTATGATTTTTGTTTATTTAAAGAGGTTTGGTAGGTTACCTGTTTTGAGTATATCTGTATAGAATTTATACAACCAGGTTTTTGCAGATTTCCCACAATGGATCAGGAATTCGGGAGGTATACCGTCTGTACCAGGAGCTTTGTTAGGTCTAATGTCTTTGATGGCGTTTGAGACTTCTTCTGGAGTGAACGGTGCGGAGTACTCTGTATCTGTAAGGCCAAAAAACACCTTCGACAGTTCTAAAATTCTAGATACAAATTCGGATTCTCTTTCTTGATAAAGATAGCTTTTCGTCATAGTGTTATTCTTTTGGCCTCGAAACGACCATTTTATCGGTCTTGCAATGTTCCATAAGGGATGTTGTATAACTTGGCTGCTTCTTTTATCGAGAGTATTTTGTGAGCTATATCACTGAGGGCCCTTTCCAACGAATCTTCGCCCCATGAGGACCGTTTTGTTTTTCTGTGATATGTTCGTGACATCGGAAATAAATAACATCAACTGAGACCTATCACAATTAAGGTAATATTGAACACGATGTTGTAAAATCGACGAATATGGTCGATTTTATCCAAAAGTGTGCTCATTGTTTACATGAACTTATTTAGAAAATACTTAACCTAAAATTAATGATTTTGTAAAATCTTTATTCTAGAAATATGTTTTTATGTATGAACTGTAACATATATTTTAACACGTTCGCGGACAAAACGGCATATGCCGCTCTACTTTCTGGGACAAAGCGCGATATCCCCTCTAATGTTGAGAACGGCCAAAACGAAAAGCGGCTTACCACGCACATTTTTGTACATGAAATACTATTCAAGCACCTTAGGTGTGCCAGCAAATAACATAAAATATTGTTACTATATCACTTCATTTTTGTTGTTTGTTGTTGGTGTTTTGTTTATTTTGACTAGATTTATTGGAGAATAATAAAAGTAAGTAATTGTTTTATTACGATTGCGTTATTTAGTAATTTGTATGCTGCTTATCAGTAGTAGAGACAGTAATAAAATGTTGAGGTTATTTCGGTAAATATACTATTTTTTGTTTTTACAGAAAATGGATTCTAGAGAAGAAGCAAGGCTTCTTGGACTTATGGATGAAGTGAGTACAGATGAATTTGAAAGTTCTGAATCAGAACCTTATAGCTCTGATGATGATTTACAAGATCCATTATATCAACCCTGTAGTGGTAAAGATTCGTTGGCAAACGAGAATCTGTTTTCAAACGAAAATCACGAAGACAGAGTTGAGCCAGAAAATGTCGAAACAGGTAATGATAAAAATTTGCTAGAGGTGGGCAATATTGAAACTGATAACGAGTGGGATGATATTGCCGCAGATATTCAAGATTTTTTGTTTGACGATTCTGAAAGTGGCCTTCATCTTAATTTTGACACATATACTCCTAAAGCTACAGACTATTTTTTTAAATTTCGGGATCAAGAAATTATGCAGCTAATTCTTGATTCAATGAACAAATACATTGAAATATTGACTAATTTAAATAGGCCCAAGCAAAAATACAGCATCCATTAGGCCATTTACTATGGAGGAACTTTTACTAATCATTTTTAGCTATATGCATATTACAGGGTCAAATAAAATACCCTCCCGTAAGGAAGTTGTTTTCAATTTCACTTTGTTTCACTTTATTATGCACCAGTTTTTGATTACAACCTATCTGGTAGAAGATTTAAAGAAATGCTGCGGTGTTTTAGCTATGCTTATTAAGAGAAAACAACAGGAATTGATCCACTGAAAAAAGTCAATCCTCTGCTCGATAAACTATTATTCAATTTTCAAAAAGCTTATTACCCTGCAGAAGAGATGTCACTAGATGAATCATTGCTTCTATTTTGTGGTCGTCTGAGTGTTCGTGTGTGTATATCAAAGGAAAAAAAGAAAATATGGAATACAGCAGACGGTTACCTATTGAATATAAAAATTTATAAAGGAAATTCCGAAGATGTAGAAGAATTATCTAAAATTGAGTCGTTAGTACTGCAACTTATGGAACTTTATTTGGATAAAGGCCATCAGTTATTCCTTGATAATTTCTACAACAGCATTTTGCTGTCAAAATTCCTTTTGGAAAGTATAACTCATTCTACAGGATTTTTTAGACGAAACAGAAAAGGAAATCTAAAAGCTCTTGTAAACACCAATCTAAAGAAAGGAGAAGAAAAATGGCGTAGAGACGGTAGCATCCATATTTCAAAGTAGAAAAATAAAAGGGAAGTACTCTGAATAACAACCAATTATCACCCAAAACTTATAAATGTACAGAACAGGTTTGGAAAGCCAATTGTTAAACCTGAAGAAGTTGCCAGGTACAATGAGTACATGTCAGGAATAGATAGGAGCGATCAAATGGTGAGTTATTATTCTTCTCCACGGAAAACTATTAGGTGGTACAAAAAAGTGATGTTTCACTTACTGGATGTAGCTATATGGAATTCCTACTATGCAATGAAGAATGGAATGGGGATCAGATGTGGAATGCAATGGCAGAACTTTCAGTTCCAAAAAAACTTATCTGTATCCATTACTGACAGTAAATGGACCAAAATTACTACTAGCATACAAAAGCTGACAAAGCTGACATAGCTGACAAAAGCAATGGAAAGTAAACTCAGATGCTTTGAGAGAAAAATTCTCAGAAAGATCTTCGGTCCCATCACGATCCGAATACTAACTAATACCAAATGAGAACAAATGCCGAGGTCAAACAAATGTATAGTGGTAGCGACGTAGTCCAAGAGATTAAATCCCAACGTCTAAGATGGGCTGGCCATGTTCATAGGCTCCCTAATAGCCGCCTTACCAAGTTAATCTGGGAAGAAGTCCCGATAGAGAGAAGTCCCTTAGGACGTCCACGAATGCGATGGAGAGATGATATATGGTCAGAGTTGAGAACAATGGGGCTACCCACTGACTTAAACATCATGGACGACCGTTCGAGATGGAAGCAGGTTGTGCAGTCAGCCAAGACCCACCCCGGGTTGTAGTGCTACCAGAAGAAGAAGAAGAATGAAGAAGCACAAAAATGTAAAACTGACCCTTTTTTAATACAGAGAAAATTTGGTAAAAGAATTATTGAACATTCCAGAAGATATGAATGATGGGAGAAAACTGATGCATAAGGGAGCTTTGCACGATGGAAAATTACCTCGAATGGAGGCGAATCTAGTTGACAACTGAACAACACTTTCCAAATATAATTCCACACCCTACAGACCCCCGCAAAACTCACCATGTGAGGTGCAAGTGGTGTTTACGAAACAAAAAACGCAAGGAAACCAGATAGTTGTGTAAAACGTGTGCCGATAAACCAGCACTTTGCATTGTACCGTATTTTGAACTGTACCACAATATATATATATATATATATATATATATATATATATATATATATATATATATATATATATATATATATATATATATAACAAGCGAGTCTTCTACAGCTGGCGCCGCTTCTCGCATCCTAATTTCCAGCATTTTCTGTCAAAGCAATCTTCAGTTGTTAGATCTCTGGTGGTTATTGCATCGTCGACATCGTCTCTCCAGGATCGTCTTGGTCTACCTCGTTTTCTTTTAGTTGGCCGAGTCCATTCTTCTATTTTTTTTGGCCATCTATTTTTCGGCATTCTCTAAAGGTGTCCATACCAGTTAAGTCTTTTGGCTTTGATGGTGTCTATTATGTCTAGATCGATTTCCATTTCTCTCCGAATGTCTTCCTTTCTCACCCTATCAAGTCTAGTGAGCTGGAAACATCGTCTCCAGTAGTTCATTTCCATGGCCTTAATTTTTGATTTGTTTCTTTGGTTTATTTCCCAGAGTTCGGCGCCGTACAGTCCAATACTTTCTATTATTGTTTTATAAATTCTTCTTTTATTTTCTTTTGTTATTTTTTTATTCCATAATAGTCCGTGTAGCTGTCTGGTGGCTGATCTTGCTTGGCCAATCCTGGAATGTATTTCTTCGCTACTTCCTGCTTTTGATGTTATTTGGACTCCCAAGTACTTAAAATTGTCTGTTGGTTTTATAGTTTCCATTTCGATTTGTAGGCTTTCTGGTTTTTCTCCTACAACTAAGTACTCAGTTTTTTGTATATTAATTGTAAGGCCTCATTTGGTGTACTCATCTTAGAGTTTTCTAAGCATGTAGCTTATATCACTCTCGTCTTCAGCTAGAATGGCTTGGTCGCCAGCGAAATGTATCGTGTACAATCTATCATCTCCGATTGGGATGCTCATATTGCAGCACTTTCTTCTCCACATTAAGAGTGCCTCATTTAGATATATTTTGAAGAGTGTAGGTGCTATGCAGTAGCCTTGCTTTAGGCCCTTACTAATAGGAATTTCTCTAGTTAATCTATTTCCAGTTTTAATGTTTGCCGTCATATTTTTGTAGAGCTGTTGTACTGCTTGTATATTTTTTTTTGCTTATTCCTTGTTTTTCCATTGCTACCCAAAGCATTGAAAGTGGTACACTATCGTATGCCTTTGTCAGATCTATAAAGACTATATGAGTTGAAAGGTTGTGGGCTAATCTTTTCTCGATAACTTGCTATAGAGAGAATATACTGTCCATGCAGGATCTGCCTGCACGAAAGCCATTCTGTTCTTCTACATGTGTCATCTCTTTTTCAATTTTATTTTTTATTATTTTTCCATACAGTCTTGAGAGTGAATTTATGACACTTAGCCCCCTATAGTTTTAACAATTCTTTCTATCTCCTTTTTTGTATATGTTGTTAATACGTGCTTTTGTCCACTCCGGTGGTAAGTCGTGTCCATTATAGAATAAGGTGAAGACATACGCCAGTAATTCCCGTAATACTTGTACGCTACGTTTTAATAATTCATTTGGTATACCTTTTGGTCCGCATGACTTTCCATTTTTTAGAGTTCGTATTGCATTATCGATATATAAATTATATTTTCGTTATAAGGATATTTCTTTATTATTTTTTACAGAAATAAAGATTTAGTTGCATTTACTAATCGAGAGCGGCATGTACCGCTTTGTCCAGTTGAACAACTTTGGGGACATATAATATGCACATAACGTAATTTACCGCACCTTGTTTTTTTTATAAAAAACAACCTAAACATTCTAAAATATTATGAAACTACTTTTTTATGACGGAAACATAACAAATTTTAAGATTTTTACAAGTGTGTTTTTTGCGACCCCCTATAAAAACTAGGTGTTTGCGAACGGGTTAATAATAAAGCTCAACGTTATTGCGCGTGAAAAAAACCAAATAAATTAGGTTAAGGAAAATTTAATTTTAAATTCCATAATCGGTAGATGTAACAAATTGTATTTTCTCCGCTTCCAATTAAGCAATTTTCTTCAATATATTAATTTGACGTAAATCGAATGGAGTTATTAAAAAGCGCATTACCAAATTCAAGAGATGCTTTAGTTTTACAAACTCCAGAAAGTAGACTTAAATATAATGGTAAAATTAATACAAAACAAAAAATACATTACAGCAAATTGTTGCTGTATTTTCGAATGAATCATCTAAGAACCTAGACATTTCATTAAGAGACTTAAAAATAATTCCTATCTCTAATTAACTTTATCAATTTGTAAGATACTGAAATTATATTCCCGATCGACGTGAATTCGATGGAAACCATTACGATCGGACTGATTAAATTTATAGAGGGCTTTCCACACGAAATCAAGATAAATAGCGTGACTTTGGCGGTGAATGGTCACAATCACCCCTTTGTACAATCGACGAAGGGTCACTTTTTGTTCATGATTGGCTCTAACTAATTTGAAGAACGAAAGTACTTGGGAGCAGATTTCTACAAGACGGAATTGATTGATTCTTTATTACACGTAATATTCGAACAAACCTTGTATTCTATCACTAAAGATAATTACACGATTAAGTCAACATAAATTTATAATTTTATTTAAACGGTATTAAGATACTCTACCACAAATCATTTATGGAAATATACGTAAGGCTTGAATTATTTCCGAAGTGGCAGAATACTTACAAAATCAGTTTTAGAGGTGTTGCTTAGAGGCTGAGGTGTGTGGTATTTAGGTTATTGTCAGCTCTTTCATTTTTCGGATACTATTATATATTTTGAAATAGAACTTAGCTTCTGCCAACAAATTCTAGTCACACGTCCCTGATTTTTTTTGCCGCGTAGACACTGGGTGCATAGCGTATAATGATTGTGCGTTATATAGCAGTTTCTGGCGCCTATAAACTGGAACATATCAACTAAGGGAATAAACTACAGAAAATTCTAATCCTCCTGGTTGGGGTCTGGGCAATGGGTCAGTAACCAGCTACCGTAAAAAGTACAAAACCACGAAACCTTCTCGGATAGATCGGTCTTATTATCTAGTTTTCATTAAAAACGACCACACTAGGAGCTCAAACAAACAAATTCCTGTATACTATAGAAACAGTGTTCCAGCAGGAAGTATTTTGCTAGTTTATAAAATTGTTTAGAATTCATTGCCTTAATATCAATATTTTTGTTTAAGTTTAAAAAACAATTATACAGATTATAATCTATTGTATTAAGTTGTGTAACACACAATCTGGAATATGGTATAATGATATGACTTTTATTTCTTGTATTGTAATGATATTGATCAGCATGTGATTTTACATCTTTTATATTATTATGAATAGTTAACAAAGTTTCAAATATATATATTGAAGGTAAAGGAAGAATGCCATACTTCTTAAATAAGGGTTTACAGCTGGCGCGATATTCTGCCGAGTCAATAATTCGGATTGCTGCTTTTTGAAAAGTGAAAACTTTATATGCATAGGACGAGTTTCCCCAAAGAAGTATGCAATATGTCAGGATACTATGAACCATTCCAAAATAAACTGACCTAAGAATATCTCGACTCAGAAAATAGCCAATCTGCGCATAGCAAAAATCTGTGAGGCGAGCCCCCTACACAATCGTTCAATATGGTGCGACCAGTTCAACCTTGTATCCATAGTAACACCTAGTAACTTTACTGGTTCAGATGGTGTAACCCATCTATCAGAACTAAATACGATTGTCTGGGTTTTCTGCTCGTTTAACTTAAGTTTGTTACAGTTAAACCAGGATTTAGATTTTTCTAATATATCCTGACTGTAATCAGTTTTACCTCTACATAATAAGGTTGTGTCATCTGCAAAAAGAACAAAGTTGGTGTTATCCAATGCACTTGGTAAATCATTTATATAAAGAATAGTAGAGGACCCAAAACTGATCCTTGTGGTACTCCGGTTGAAACTGGTAAAGGATCAGATTCTTGATTATTAAATGCAACAATCTGTGTTCTTCCTGTAAGATAGGATTTTAAAAGGTCATGTATGGTGCCCCTTATTTCATAGTACTCCAATTTTATTAATAATGTTTGAATATCTACACAATCAAAAGCTTTTGTAAGGTCACACATTAAGCCATTAGTAGCTTCACCTGCATCAAAACCGTGAACAATATGTTCTATTACTTCTAATAAAGCTTTAGTTGTTGAGTATTTTTTTCTAAAACCAAATTGAGAACTAGATATAATTTGTTATCCAAATAATTTGATATACGATCTTTAATTAAGATTTCAAAAATTTTACTTATTGTTGGTACTATGGTAATAGGTCTGTAATTGTCAGGAGCATTTTTATTTCCTTTTTTATGAAGTGGAATTACTTTTGATATTTTGAATACATCAGGCCAGTAACCCTCGTTAATGCATTTGTTAAATATTATTGTGAGTGGTTCAACAATTGTATCAAGCGATTCCTTAATAATTTTACTGTTAAAACCATAGTAGTCAACACATGAGGAATTTTTTAATTTGTATATGCATTCTTTCACATCAGATGCTACTATTGGAGACATAAAGAACGAACTTGACCTTCTAGGTAGCCTGCTAAGATAGTAGTTTATGTCATGCTCAGAGTCTCCTATTGATTTCGATATAATATCTGCTATATTCGTAAAGTATTGGTTAATTTTTTCTGGTGTTAAGTTCAGATTAGACGTAGTATGTTCCTTATAGGTTTCTTTTTTAACAATACTCCATATTGTCTTACTTTTGTTGGTGGATTTGTTAATTATGTTAGCATAAGCAGTAAGTTTTTCAGCTTTTATTGCTTGCTTATATTTTTTTCGTATTTGACAATATTTAATCCAATTGTCAATAGTATGTGTTTTTCTATAAGTTGCTTTACAATCGTAGAGTTGTTTTCTTAAATCTCGAAGTTTCTGATTAAACCAATGAATAGCACTTTTTCTGCTATTCATGTTTTTTAAAGGAAAACAAATGTTGTATTCTTCACACATATATTTCATAAACAACTCTGTCATGTTGTTTGAATTACATTGGATATCGTCAAACACAGTCCAATCTTTGAATTTAATTTTTTCCACAAAATTCTTAATATTTTTTTCATTAATTAATCTTTTTTTAGTCTTTCCTATAATTGTAGACACATTTTTTAAACCACTCACAATAGCAAATATACCCAAATGATCAGATATTACAGGATTGTAGACACCTGTATTTAAATTTTGTTCATTAATTAGTATAGATATACAAAAGTAGATATACAAAAATTGAGACAAGATATTAAATAGAACTATGAGATAGAAATAGGATTTTAGGCACTAAAGAACATTGGAAAGAAATTAAAACAAAAGTAATTGACGCAAAAAGAAAGATCCTAGCCAAAAAAAGAACAAACAAAAAGAAAATGGTTCAATGACAGGTGTAAATGCGATTACAGAAAATAAATGAAGAAATTTATGGAAAGAAGAACGAGAGAAAGAAGACCAAGCTAACGGATTGCCCGTAAAATATGCCGAACAGAGAAAAGAAAATACGAGAACGGTAGTATATACAAAAAGGAAGAAAATCTCCAAAGCAAAGACATAAGGGAAACGTATGGATATCTACGCAATTTAAGAGAAGAATATAAACCTGGAATAGGTTTTTGCAGAAATCAAGAAGGACAAATAACCAGTTATCCAAATGAAATAAGATCAGTCTGGAAAACCTATTTCCAAACTCTTTTATGGATACAAGAAAATGAATACATTTTATCTTTTAAAAGCTTCACAGTAAAATCAGGTTTCAACATTTTTAACGCCTAAACGATTTTCTCTAGCGCGGCACGTTTTTTTTTTAATATTTAAATAGTCTTTCATAAAAATATACAGTTTACGATTACAAATTACGATTGACGTAATGTATGACGAAAATTGTCCTAGACAATCAAACGCTCTCTACAATTGCTCGAGTTATTCAAACTTTTTATCAATTACTGTAAGTCATTGACTTAAGCTTCAAATGGGTTTCTAAATGGTCAACTACGTTTGATTCAATCGATTGACTCAAAGATTTTGATCAAAATGATTGACCGTTTGGAACCTCTTTTAAGGTGGCTACAGACAGAACTGCAAGCTTGTTCAGCATGCTTGTTTAATCTTTTTGTACAAGTATGCACAATTTGCTTTTGGCCCCATACGTACAAGCATGCTTGATAAAATAGTGGTAGAGGTAGTTTAATAAAATCTGTCGAGCTCTTACTACGATACGCTCGCTTTGGCCGCTTTTGTTCTTGTAAAAAAAAGAAAATCCCGAATAAAAAAGCGTGTGGTGTGATGTGAACAATGGTTGATGAAAAGGAAAACCTATTCTCACATTAGCTTACTAGACTTAAACCTAGACACTAGAAAGTGTGGGCTCATAATGTTCATCTCTACCCATTCCAGATTGGTCCGCATCTTAATGTTTTTTTTTCTGTAATTAGTCCGTAAGGCGTTTATTTTTTTTTAAATTTCATCCTTGTCGGCAATAACGTCAATTAACCTAGATTTTTCTAATAATATTTTGTATGCTGCATCCCACTTTGCTTTGTTATGATAATCTTTGGATTTAACGTGCCAAAGACATGGGATATCACTTCTTCTTCTTTAAGTTCCATCTTCTATCGAAGGTTGGAAATCATCATGGCTATGCGGACTCTGTTGACTGCCGCTCTAAAAAGTTCTGCACTACTGCATTCAAACCATTCCCTTAAGTTCTTAAGCCAGGATATTCTTCGTCTTCCCACATTTCGCTTTCCTCGGATTTTGCCCTGCATAATAATGCGTATTTTTGCCCTCTCATCACATGTCCCAAGTACTCAAGTTTTCGTCTTTTAATAGTTAATATTATTTCCGCCTCATTTCCTATCCTTCTAGTTACTTCCATGTTTGACATTCTTTGAATCCATGATATTCGTAGGATTTTTCTGTAACACCAAAATTCAAAGGCGGCCAACTTATTCAGATGAACTTGTTTTAGTGTCCAAGCTTCCAGACCATAAAGAAGAGTAGAGAACACGTAACATCGAAGCATTCTCAGGCGTAGTTCTAACCTTATATCCCGACAACAAAGAACCTTTTTAAGTTTAATAAATGATGTACGTGCTATTTTAATACGTGTCTTAATTTCTTTGGTTTGGTCTACATCTGATGTTATCCATGTTCCTAAGTATTTATAGTTATTAACATTCTCAATTGCAGTATCTTCAATAGTCAATTGGATATTTGCATGATTTTACAGATTTAGTCATGATCATGCATTTAGTTTTCTTTAAATTTATCTTCAGTCCGTACTCATGACAGCGTTCATTAAGGCGTTGCATTAGGATATCACTAGTCATGACGAAACTTACTCTAATGCTACCTCACAAAGCAACACAACGGACGCCAACTTGTTCAAGCTTGAAAATCTTGGGTAGACACATACTGTTTTGCTTGCGCAAGCACGCTAATTCAAGCATGCATAATTAAGATCATTTTAATCCTCAAGCTGCTTGTACAATCACAAAGCTTGCACTACATTTCCCTACAGACACTAGAGCGTGCTTGTACAAAAATATTGAACAAGCATGCTGGACAAGCTTGCATATGTGTCTGTGGCCGCGTTTATACATGACTTATATATTATTATGCGCCCTCTCACATTAAGTTTTACACAGTATTACTAAAGCTATTGTATAATAAAAAAGATTTGGTTTTTTAAATTGCTTGTTTTAGTTTCACAACATATCAATTTGTTATAAATGACATTAATATTTTACCTTCAGGCAAATATTATGTAAATAGATGTAAATAGTCTTGTAAATCCTGTCATCAGTAATCTAATTAACAAGAACAGGCATACGCACGTCGAGCAATAAACAATGTGTCATAATAATTGGATCTATTACTTTGTTTAGCCAATAGTAATAATAACCATTATTACCCACCTACCAGTTTGTTGAACGAGTGTAGGTTCCTTAAATTGAATGTACACTCCTTTAAAATTTCTCTTTGCAATTTTTGCGTGTGCTCGTTATACAATTTAGATAGATATTTGCAAGGTAGATGGTTGCAAATTTCAGGAGCTTGGAATCGTAAAGGCGAAGTTCAAAAACACGTTTCTGGAAAACTGAGTATAAAGTTTAAAAACATATTAGAATAGTTAGGGCAAACAAGTTTTATTTTATTAACAAAACTTAAAAAAAGATAAGTTTTGAAGTTATTTATTTGTGGCACATTTGATAAAGTTATAGTTTTATGGGATTTAGCCACAGTTGGCTGTAATGATAATTTCATTTTTTTTAAGAAAGAACAAGTTAAAAAAAGTAATTATCATTACAACCAATTGTGGCTTAATCCCATAAAACCATAAGGAGGATTTTGCAAGATTTGCAAGATTTTATAAAATGAAAAGAAAAGGGGTTCAATATTTTTTATTCTACAAAAACAAACATAGTTTTGTTAACACATTATGTGGAAGCTAATAGCAGTAAAAAAATTTGAAAAATTCACAAATATTGCTTCAATTAAACTCAATTTGATTTTCATCATCTACAGTTTCTTTGACTTCAGTTGTACTAATTCCTCCACTAACAGCTTCTTGTAAAGCACGCGCTTGTGTGGCATGGGTACACAATCAAGATCTTGTAAGTCCTTTTGTTTTTTTTTTCTTTATGCTTGAGAGCATCCTGGTATTTGAGAGGAAGTTCTATACTAAGTTAAAATTTATTACATCCTGAAGTTTCTTTCGTCTCTTTTGGAGTATGACCTTTGTAGAAGTATCCGTGTTATATGCGATTTGAATTTTAAAGCCTAACTTAAAATCTTTTAAATATTCAAATATTCTGCCATCCTTGAAGTTAGCTCCCAATATTTGGGATTTATTTGCTGCTTTTTGAAGAATAATGAAATCCATAACAATTTCCATGGTGACATTAACAACTTGGAATTTGTTTTTTTAGGGTGTGTAATGAAATGGATATAGTATTCTTTAGAAAACACCTCACAGTCATTGATCTTAATTTAATAAAATCTCAATGACATCCATTCATCGAATACCCTTACATTAAATAAACGTGATTAATAAGATCAAAGCGATGTGCACGAATGTGGCAAAGGTTAGACAAAACAACGTTATGTTCTTAATTTGCCCGTCACAGTTATAACTAAAAATTAAAATTTTTTTCACATGCTTATTAACAAAGTTATTAAGCACTCCAAGTAGTGACTAAGAAAACTGGCTATTTCACACGATCCGCGTTTAGCCATGGTTTCATCCCATATACAGATTGAACGAAATAAATTCGGAACATACGAAACATAATGTATTTCAGATCATTTCTGCTGTAGGAGGTTGGCCAACAAAAGGTTGTTAAATAATTATATTATAAAAACATAATACTTTTGCGGGCTGCTGGATTTTGAACTCATAAAAATTGAAAGCTACACATAAATCTACGATTTTATTATGCCGTCAAACCACTTATAGTCCAGGAAATGAAGCATTTCACCTCGCAATTTTTTCGTCCTGCGTGGATTAACTTGAAATTTTAACAGAAGGTAGGTGATAGCCTAAGGATCAAAATCTATATCGAACCAAAGTGCGCCAAAGCCTTGGGGGTGGTTGCCACCCCATCCCGGATGTGATTTTGTTTTTACGTTTTAACTACAGGTTTCGATTAAAAAAGTGATTATAAACAAAAAATGTTCTATACATTTTTTTTGTAAAACTGATATTTTTCAAGTTATTCCCGATTGAAAGTAACAACTTTTAGACGAAAAAATCAACGTTTTTATTCGATTTTTTGCGAATAACTCGAAAATGGTGCATTTTATCAAAAAATTGTAGAGTACAAATTTGTAGCTTTTAAAAAGACAAATACAATTTATTTTTTAAAATGTTTTTGCGATATAATAGGAACCGAAATACGGCCCTATCAATGTTCAGCGGTTTTCTTCAAATGCCAAATTTGAAAGATTCAAAGTCAAATATCGGGAAAATGATGCATTTTTGGAAGAAAACTCACTTAACCTTTTTTAAAGAGCATAAATAGGTCTATCATAAAAAAAGACTCTAGCTCAAAAATTGAGTGAGTTATGATGAAAATAAGGCCAATACCTCATTTTTTTACGAAAAAATCGATGAAAACAACCCCCTAACCACCCCCATAATTAAAATCGATCTTCACCCTTCTGCAATTCTCTTTGTACATGTATTGTTAATACATCCAAGAAGTTTTACCCATTTAAAATGCTTCGCTTTAGCAAAAGTACAGCTTAAAGCGAGAAACGATTTACAATTTCATATTTTTTACCCTTCTTTTTTTAAATATCCCCAAAAATACTGAATATATGCAAGAAATAAAAATGTACTAAATTGTAGCTTTTTTAATGACTAAAATTTTTTATTTAGATTTGTTGTACAATGAATATTTGGCAAGATATAGCCGTTTAAAGCATCGATTTACGATCAAGCACCATCTTTTTCGAGCCGTTTAAACTCACCCCATTTAAAAACCAAGGGTTCCAAAGAGATTCAATTCACAGATCCTTGTAGCTCTTAAAAACCTCTACAAAATCCTTTTTGATTAAACACACTATTGTTAAAAATGAAGGAAATACATTAAAAAAATAATTTTTTTTTTCGGAAAATTCCATTAGTATTGTACAGTACATTTTGAAACATAATAATCTACAAAACCAGTATATTAGGTAGTGGGGCGTTATACATTCGAAATTTTAAGCGTTCTTATTTTGAAATCCCATACAACAGAATAAAACATTTGCTCATATGTTTATGGCTTGGCAATGAAAATATTAAAGCAACAGACTAGGGATGGTATTCCAAAGATGGTTTGTTATTACCCGTACGCATGAACAAACAACCTGCACCCGACTAACTGTTGAAAATTATTTTTTGCCAATGCAAAAAAGGATGCGGGGTTTCATGTGAGTGTATAAAAGTTGGTTAATACTGTAACTTTACTTGTTCTGGGTGCTCAGGTGAAGTGTGCAATAATAGTCCACCAATAATTGAAGAAGATGAGGATGACATAGATCACGATGAAGATGTAATTGATGACGAATAAAATTAATATTATAATTGTTTTACCTATAAATGTAAATATTTTCAACTATTTATGTAAATGTATAAGAATATATGGTGCCTTTTTATGTTGATAAATTTTTTTGTATTTAATTATACTTTTTTCAGTTTATATCTATTAAATTAGTTTATAAACTGCACCCCATACAACTGCAATGTTGTAAAGGGTGATTTTCAAAAGTTGAAAAGTTGCAAAATTTTGGCAAAAAATTGTTTTTACCTATAGCACTCATAACAATTGTTTTTTAAGGGTTGAAAATGTATGAAGTTGTATTTTAAAGTATAAAATAATCACTAGTTAACTAATCCAAACCAAATTTCACTCATCTTAAGATTTGTAATGTTATTTTACAATTTTTGAAAATTAGAGGTAGTTTTCACCCCTAAGAACAATCAGGGTTCATCGGCATGACATAAACTATAAAGCAGAGGGTGAGTTAAGCTTAATTCCAATTTTTTATGCAAATCGTTACAAGGCGAAATCATTTTCTTCGCATTACTAATTTTTTTACATTAATCTCTACCAATGGTCGCTTTTTAAGGGTTGAAATATGATGGAACTTTATTCAAAAGCACGAAACTATCATTATTTAATTAATTCAAACCAAATTTTACCCATATTCAGGTTTAATATGTTATTTTATAATTTTTGACAATTAGGGCTAGTTTTCACCCCTAAGAACCATCAGGGTTCGTCTACATGACATAAACTATAAAGCAGCGATTGAATTGAGCTTAAATCCAAATTTTTATCCAAATCGATCCAAGGCGAAATCACTTTTTTAGAATTAGTATTTTTTTTACATTAATCTCTAACAAGGGTTGCTTTTTAAGGGTTGAAATATGATGGAACTCTATTCAAAAGTATAAAATAATCATTATTTAACTAATTCAAAACCATATCTTACAAATATTCAGGTTTAACATGTTATTTTATAATTTTTGACAATTAGGGGTAGTTTTCACTCCTAAAACCATTCAGCGCACTTCGGTTCGATATAGATTTCGATCCTTGAGCTACCACCTACCTTCTGTTAAAATTTCAACTCAATTCATGCAGGACGAAAAAATTGCGAGGTTTTAACTTTTTTCGAGCTTCATTTCCTGAACTATTAAAAACTTCCTTAGACAAGCAACATTGTTACACAAACAACATTGTTGCGAGACAGATAGTTGAACGATATTTTATACAATGTCTATACCCAGATGGATTTATTTTTGTCCAAGTTTTATATTGGTCGACTATTTCAAATGCAGTTCAAACAGACATAATATATTAAATTGTATGTTCCGTTTTAAATTCGTTCTATCTGTATACATTATGGCTACTCTTGTTTTAACGTTGTGGATTCCTAAGTTGTAAGTTCATATTTTTATTTTGTAGTATTGTATAAAATAAAAATATGAACTTACTTGGCTGCATTTACTAAACCGAAAAAGAACAACTAGCATTAAAAATCTTGAAAATTACAGTGAAAGCTCAACTTTGAACAGCCTTGACTCAAAATTGAGTTTTTGTCCTTTATACCCCGTTATTGCTAGGGTCCTCATTATTTTTATGCAACTATAAAAAACAACTGAACTTGTAATTTTTTGTATGGAGTCTTTTAAATTTGTAAAAATGAAAAAAAAATTTCACTTAGGGTACATAGTACATTTAAAGAAAAAATTAACAATCTTTTATAATCATTTCTTTTTTTGTAATTGAGTTTTTCTCATAATTGATGGATTCGACCGTTACTTGATGGAAATTCATTTTATTTAACAATAAAACACTGAAAACTTTGTTTTTAAACTTCCACAAAATTTATTTTAAACTCTTATCACTACAGCTGTTTCGGCTGATTGCCTGTCTCAAGTGATCTATTTGTGGCATGCGTTTACATTTTATAGTCTTTAATGAAATAGGTTGAGGAGAGCAGAACTGTTTGTCTTAAGTTGGTCATTCAGAATTATATCTGTGTTTTTTAATTTGTTAATTTCCATAGATTTTAACAAAGATAGCTTAAGGCCTTTATTTTGAATGTGAAAAATTTTAATTTCGTCACTAAAAAAATGATTATGATCTAGAAGATGTAGTGCGTATGTAGATTCTGTTTTTTTTATTATTGAAAGCCCTTTTATGTTCTGCTATTCGTTTATTGAAATTTCTACCAGTTTGACTGATGTAAGGTTTTGGGCAGTCGCTACATTTAAGTTTGTACTGTGTAAGTGTTTTTTTTTTTTTATTTTGGCTCTTGTTGTTTTTAATGTATTTACTTAAGTTGTTATTTGTTCTGAAAGCGGGTGTTATTCCTTTCTTTTTTATGTATTTGGCTATTTTTGTTGATATTTTGCCTGTATAGGTAATCGAGAAGAAGGTCTGGGTTTTTTCTCTGGTGGTGGAAATACTAATTTCAGTGCTTTCTTGTGTAGTTTTTAATTTAACATTTTATTAATTGCTTGTTCGTTGTATCCATTGTTTACTGCTATTTGTTTAATGATATTTAATTCTGTCTCAAATTTGTATTTCGACATCATAATTTCTGTTAATCTGTGTAACATACTATGATAGGCTGCCAGTTTATGTTGTGTGGAATGGGAGGATGAATTGTGTATAGTCGTCTCAGTATGGGTAGGTTTATGAAATATGGAGAAGTCATGTTTGATTTTAAGTCTGATAATTTTTAAATATAAAAAGTTTATGGACTGATTTTGTTTTGTTTCTATTGTAAATTCAATAATACTATAAAGTGACTGGATATACGATAAAAATTGGTCGAGTTGCCTGTTAGTTCCCGTGAAACATACTGTATCTCCACCAATATAAAAACTGTTTGAATATGGGATGTTTTGAAAACTTTGTCTCTAGATAATCCATAAAAATATCTGATAGCAATGGGCTGATAGGATTGCCCATTATAAGTCCTGCACTGTTATTTGTGTATATTTGATTATTAAATTCAAAGTAGTACTGATTTATGCAAACTTCAAGAAGATGTAAAATTTCAGATGTAATGATTGGATTTGTACTATTTTGGTCTAAAAGGTTTTTTACTAGAACAAAAGTTTTGTAGGAGGAATACTAGGAAAAAGATTTTTTACGTCAAATGAAATTAGTCTGGAGTTGTTAGGTAATTGAAAATGTTGTATTTTATTAACTAGTTCTATTGTATTTTTTATAGTTAATTTAGGTGAAAATTTAGTGTGTATTAAAATAATCTCTAAATGTTTTTTTGAAAGTTTATATGAGGGAGCTGAGTTTTTCTCAGTTTTATAAACATTAATATTTTAGCGGATATCTAGTTTTTGAAATAAATCAATTAATTTGTCTCTAGATGATCCATAAAAATATCTGATAGCAATGGGCTGATAGGATTGCTCATTATAAGTCCTGCACTGTTATTTGTGTATATTTTATTATTAAATTCAAAGTAGTACTGATTTATGCAAACTTCAAAAAGATGTAAAATTTTAGATGTAATGATTGGATTTGTACTATTTTGGTCTAAAAGGTTTTTTGCTAGAATAAAAGTTTTTGTAGGAGGAATACTAGGAAAAAGATTTTTTACGTCAAATGAAATTAATCTGGAATTGTTAGGTAATTGAAAATGTTGTATTTTATTAACTAGTTCTATTGTATTTTTTATAGTTAATTTAGGTGTAAATTTAGTGTGTTTTAAAATAATCTCTAAAAGTTTTTTAGCGGATATCTAATTTTTTAAATAAATCAATTAATTTACTTTAAACCCATTAAAAAATATACGCAAAAAATTCAAACCTAGAAAGTTTTTACTATCGCACGTGCTGTTTTTAAGAGTTTACCTGATTCGTTGCATCACGCTGGGATTTTCTAATTTTAATAATCATTAGCTAGTTAACGTTTTCTCATCGATGATAGATGTTTACCGTAAAATATTAATAAGGCAAGAATGAACTGAAATCTTCTATTTCTGTTTATGCTTGATGGAATACTCTGTCAACAGAGCAGTAAATTTCCTAATTTTTCTAAAAATACACATCTAAATATCTGTATGTAATAAGATCGGATTAAAAACAAAGAAAACAATTTTGTGGATAGAAAATGGTCAAGTTGTTATATATGAACGTAAACGGTTTCATAAAATATATAATATAAAAATTTGAGAATTGCAAATAGGGTAGAGAAATCATTCATCCTTTAGGTGACGAAATGAAGCACTAACAAGTACTAAACCTACCAATTTTTCACAGTAAGGTGAATCGCTATGCAATTTTTTGCATTCAATTCAGGAAAATGCCAGCAAACTTTTTGCACAAAATTGATACTAGAAAAATAAAAATTGCGTTTTGTGCATAGAAAAATGCATTTTCAGTGAATAAAAAATAAAAAATGTTTAACATAATTTGTAAAAATATGACGAAAACCATGCATTTGGTTTACCGACAATTTCCTAAATCGAATACAAAAAGCTTGCATAGCAATTTATTTTACTGCGGAAAATAAGTAGGTTTAGTGCTTCGTTTCTTCGCCTACTTGTAAATGAAAGACTTTTTTGTTCAAAAAATTTTGTACGGTGGTAAAAAACGATCTTCTTTAGATCGATCTTTTTGTTATTTGGATCGCAGATACAGCTGCACGAAACACTTTCGCAAAACATCTTTCTTCTCCTTATACTTTTTCCTCCCACTATTATTGCCCGGATTATGTTTCTTAATAGTTAATAATTATGTCCTTGCATAACATGTAACAAATGTTAAATTTCTTTAATAGTAAATATTTAATTAATTTAGTCAGTAATTATTTTTCTTTTTGGTTTTTTTGATTATTTCTGCATTTGCTATTTTATCAGTCTATGGTGTTTTTACCATTTTTGAAGTTATACTTCTATACGCGCGCTCTGCGTTGGAAATTTGTACGGGAGTGAATCTGTGAAACCATTACATATGTAAGATAATGAGTAAGAGAGAGACAGAAGATATATTTTCTCTCTCTTCCTCTCTCGAGAATAAAAAGGTTCCTTTCGTAAATATATTTACTATTATATATATATTTAGTATATATATATATATTATATATATATATATATATATATATATATATATATATATATATATATATATATATATATATATATATATATGTTATATGTGAAAATAGTCACCTTGAACCACTCAAGGGTTACCGACACTTTGGTTTCGCAATATCAGTTCCTATTTCATCATTCTTTTAGCAAGCGTTCCCATAGAGATAGCTGACTATGCACGGACATCAAACTCTGACCAAAGCTGGCCTTTCGTGGGAAATGCCGACACCACATTTTGTAGATAGATTATAAATTCAGGACTAACATTATATTTTTCACTCGTCATATAAGTTTCTTACTAATAACATTTGTATTATATAATTTTATTTGCTTCATTTTATCGTATAACTAAGTGTAACTTTTATTTGTGAAATAAATCTTTTTTAAAAAGTCAATCAAGAAGTTAGTGATTTAACATTTGGCGCAGTCAGTAGGATCCGGTTAACGTTGTTAGAACAAGGAAACTCACTAGCAACGGCGGATCCCTATCCCTCAACGGAAAAAGAACCTAGAGCCGTCCTCATTCAACTGGATACTACGGAAGGAACACCTGGTGAAGCCCCTGGTAGCAGATCCCGTTAGAAAACAAGACGTACTCGATGTTTCTGTTAATGTAAGTTATTGAATCATCTCGTTTTTACTATTTTTATATTTGCAAACATACCGTACATACATCATAATTTTTTTTTTCAATTTATAATCTTGACTATACAGAAAGTCAAGCCAATTTGATTATCTAATAAGGAAATACCTTTTATTGCATACTTTTATTATTTTATCATTTTTATTTACACATTTTATTGATTTCGTTTTATATTTTCACCGATATTTTACTATATTTTACTTTATTTTACCACATTTTACCTGATTTTACCATATTTTACTTGATTTTACTGCATTTTATTTTATTTTACCATATTTACTATTCGTATATTTGTTTTATACTGAAACTAACATATTATTATCAAAATGCCTGAAACACGTTCACAAACCCAAGTTGAAATTGAACCATACAAACTTTCAGAAATATTCTCCATAATTCCTGAGTTTGAAGGAGACCCAATCTCTCTTCCCACATTCTTAGACGCATGTGATTGCGCGATTAAAATGTCTTCGGGAGACCAACGTATTTTATTAACGATTCACATTAAAAATAAACTAAAAGGTAAAGCAGCTCAATTAATAAACTCTAGAAAACCAACTTCATACACAGACATAAAAAATTTATTAAACCTTCATTTCGGAGATAGTAGAGATCTCACTTCCTTAATTCACGACCTACAAAGACTTCGACAGTTATCGAACGAATCACCTTTAACCTTTTTCAACAGATTACAAGTTCTAAATGCAAACATGCACGCCTCAATTCAAAAATCAGGCCTAACACAAGACCAAAAAACCGCCCAATGCACGTTAATTGACTCTATGGCTTTGAATACTCTCTTAACTGGACTAGAACCCCGCTTAGGACAAATAATTAGAGCCAGTAACCCTAAAGACCTTATTGAAGCCAGTAACCGTATCCGACGTGAACTTCAGTTATCGTATTTCGAATCTCAAAAATCAAATAAAGATAGCCAAAATAATCCAAAACCTTCCCAACCGATGAGAAGAACCTCATCTAATTTTCTAAATGTACAAGTTGTGGTCGTATTGGCCATTTAAGTAGCGAATGTCGCTCATTACGTTTTTCTTATCAAAATCAATATAGCGGTAGACCACAAAACTACCAAAATAATCAAAACCAATCCAATCAATATAATACTAGATCACAAAATTACCCAAGTAATCAAAACCAATACTCTTCTAATCAACAAAATTTAAACCCACAGAGATCGAATTTCCCTTCTCAAAATCAACCGCAGAATCGCCCCTCT
Organism: Diabrotica balteata; assembly: GCA_918026665.1. NCBI lineage: Eukaryota > Metazoa > Arthropoda > Insecta > Coleoptera > Chrysomelidae > Diabrotica > Diabrotica balteata. Next base: position 41,175,503 of record OU898280.1, read on the forward strand.
GTTATTCAGAGAAATCCAAATTTCCAAAATTTTCAGCAAAGAGCCCATGTCTTTAATGAATACCCTGACGATCTTGTAGAATCTTATGAAGATTATTATACAGAAAATGATCTTCAAACTAACTATTTTTACGAATATACCAATGGCACATCTGATTATATTAATAATACACCTGATACAGAAAATTATCAGGATTTTCTTTCGCTACCCAATCAGAACCATCCCCCAGTACATACGAATCTTTCAACCGATATCACGAATGTACAACAACAAATCCAAGCCCTCAATTTGGACAATTTCGATCCAAATGTGAATTTCCCCGAACAGAAATTCCTGTAAGCCCCTTCCACACAATGAGCTCTAAAAACTTATATTATATCAATGACGCTACGAATAATTTTAAACTTCTAATTGACACCGGTGCAGGAATTACAGTTTTCAAAGAGAATACTGCACGAAATTATCATAACCGATCCCCAGAAAATGTTACCATTCAAGGCATAACCGACGAGAAACTTCTAATTACAGAATCTGTCCTTATTCCCTTTACCGATAACAACCCTCACAAAGTTTTCATTTTTAATCTAGACATTGACTTTGACGGCATAATAGGCCTAGATTTCCTAGACCACTACGAATGTGTAATAGACCTTAAAACAAGACAACTTCATACAAATTTTAAAACTCTTACCCTGCATAAAGTCGGACAAGAGACCCATAAACCCATAGAAAATATTCCGGTTACATTTCCTACAAAAATAGTACCGTCAAATAATTTCCAAACATATCCGAAATCAAACTCAAACGTTAAAGCTCAACACAATAGCAGCTCATTTCACGAAAACACTCATGATCAACACAAACACATCCCAAGACCAGAGAAAAAACGAATAAAAGAAAAAATAAACCAAATTTCGATTGATAGCCGAACAGAACAAATATTCAAATTGAAATGCAACCTATCCAATACAGACGCAATACTGTCATCCCAAGAAATCGAAAAAGTTCGAATTCCTCACGCATTAGTCCATGTAGACGAAAATGGAGACTTTTTAACTTCCGTCATTAATGCTAACGCAATGCCAAAAATAATCGAATTTTCGAATATTTCCATCGAACCTATCGAAAACTTGGAGACAATCTTCACCTACGATCAAAATCACTGCGAACAGCCAATTATAGACAGAGAAGAAATAATTAGAGAACAACTGAGAATTGACCACTTAAACTCAGAAGAAAAGGAACAAATTCTAAACATTTGTACGGAATTTTCAGATATATTTTACGTAGAAGGTGACAAGCTAACATTCACAAATGAAATTAAGCACGCAATCAAAACGAACAACGCGAAACCGATATACACGAAATCTTACAGATATCCACAGGTTCATAAAGAAGAGGTAAAGACGCAAACCAACAAAATGCTGGAGCAAGGAATAATTCGGCATAGCATATCGCCCTGGTCAAGTCCAGTGTGGGTGGTACCCAAAAAACTTGACGCATCTGGCAAACAGAAATGGAGAGTCGTTATTGACTATCGTAAACTTAATGAAGTTACAATAGAAGATCGTTACCCACTTCCACAAATTTCAGAATTGTTGGACCAACTTGGAAAGTGTCAATACTTTACAACATTAGATTTGGCGTCCGGATTCCACCAAATTGAAATCGATCCAAAAGATATCCAAAAAACAGCATTTTCAGTAGACAACGGACATTACGAATTTGTTCGTATGCCTTTTGGATTAAGGAATGCTCCTTCCACATTTCAACGAGTAATGGATAACATCCTCTTAGGAATTCAAAACGAGAGATGTTTAGTATATATGGACGACATAATCATCTATTCAGCCACCATTCATGAGCATATGTCACGACTGACGGAAGTATTTAAAAGATTAAGAAAAGCAAATCTGAAGATACAACCGGATAAATGTGAATTCTTAAGAAAAGAAGTCGCATACTTAGGACACCTCGTAACTGAACACGGAGTAAAAACAAATCCTGCCAAGGTATCATGCATAAAAAGTTTCCCAGAACCCAAGACAACTAAAGAAATAAAATCATTTTTAGGCCTAGTAGGTTACTACCGCAGATTTATACCGAATTTTGCCAAAATTTCCAAACCACTGACTAAATTACTTCAAAAAGAAGTCCCTTTTGTTTTTAATGCCGAATGTAAGGAAGCATTCAACGATCTCAAAAATATTCTAATGACAGACCCAATTCTCATATATCCAAATTTTGAAGAACCCTTTTTACTCACTACTGACGCTAGTGCTTTCGCAATTGGAGCCGTTTTGTCACAAGGCCCATTAGGAAAAGATCTGCCAATCGCTTATGCATCACGAACATTATGCAGTGCAGAAACCAAATATTCCACAATAGAAAGAGAATTACTAGCTATAGTATGGGCAGTAAAACATTTCAGACCATATCTTTTCGGTCGCAAGTTTACTCTTATCACTGATCATCGACCTCTTACATGGCTATTTTCAATCAAAGACCCAGGAAGCCGACTAGCTCGCTGGCGCCTAAAGCTTGAAGAATATAATTACAAAATAGAGCACCGTTCAGGAAAAATCAACAGAAACGCAGATGCACTCTCCAGAATAAAAATAAACCATTTTAAAGACTGTGCAGATTTTCAATCAAAACTTGCCCTGCACGCATCTAACAGAGATGAAACCGAGACAGATGAAGACGAAGAAGAAAAAGAAGACACAGAAGAAGGAATAGAAAAGATGTCCGAAGAATTCGATAAATTTCTAGAATTATATAGAACCAAATCCATTATCGATTACTCCAAAATAGAAGCGTCAAACGCAGAACTGTTAGATAAATCTCACAAGAATATTGTTACCTTTTTCTGGCAGAATAAACTTGAGGACCTGCACGAAAAAATAATGAGTGACATATTCGAAGAAAATATAGAATACAGTAACCGAAGGATCAATATTGTATCTAGTAAAACCGTAAAAGATCGAAAATATTTCATTATCCCATTACCTTACGATCCACAAAGAGTAATGTCATATTTATTTCTCATACTTTATGCGAACCAAGAACAATTTGACGAATCAAAGACCTATTGCATAGAAAACAATCTCGAACTTCCCATTCTAGAAATATTTTCCTATATATTTGCAGACAAAGAACTTAAATTAAAAATCTGCCAAAATGTAATTAAACAGGCAAGCGAAGACGAAACCCCACAAATCCTAGAACATTACCATTGTGGCAAAAATAACTTGCACAGAGGAATAAACGAAACCGTTAGACGTATAAAAGAAAAATATAATTGGAAGAACTTAGCAAAAGACGTAGAAAAATATATAAAAGCCTGTGAAATTTGCCAAAAGGTTAAAATTTACAGAAAAAATCTAAGTGGACCATTAGTTATAACGGAAACACCAAAAACACCATTTGAAAGGATCAACATAGACATATTTGAATACCCCACCAGAAACTACGCTTTAACTATTCGTGACGAATTGACAAAATTCACGCAAGCCTACCCTTTGGAAGACAAAAAGGCAGTAACAGTAGCCAACACACTCCTACTCTTCTTTCAACACTATGGAACACCACTAAGAATTCATTGTGATTGCGGTCGAGAATTCGAGAATGCTATAATCAAAGATCTATGCGGATTATACGACATTAAACTAACATTTTCTAGTGTTAACCATCCACAATCTAATGGGTCTGTGGAAAGATTTCATGCCACACTCTCAGAAATGATTAGAGCAAATCAAGCCGAGAACCCAAACGATCATCCCTTCACTATACTTCCTTATGCAATAATATGCTATAACAACACAAAAAATAAGACCCACGGTTTCACACCATATGAACTTATATTTGGGCACACTGCGAGCCGACCACCAGAAACGCTATACAATCAAAAAACACTAATGAGCAAATATATTCGAGACCTGAATAATCGCATGGAATATTTTTACAAAGTAGCCAAAGCAAAAACAGAAAGACAGAAAGAAAAGGCGAAAGTAAGATTTGACGAGAATATTTCAGAACGAAGACCTGATTTTAAAATTGGTGACAAAGTTTACGTAAAAGAATCCCAAATTAAATCAAAATCAGATAACCTTTTTAATGGACCTTTCGAAATTCAAGAAGTTTTTACAAATTCCGCAATTATCCTTAACCCCAAAACTAACCAAACCTCTAAAGTAAATTTTGACAGACTGAAACCTTATTTTGAATAAATTTCTTCTTTACAGATTCTATGGACTATTCTCAGTCGCCTACTCCCAATTTTACCTCTCTCCCATTAATAATACGGTCGGAATCTTCTATCACGAAGAAGGTACCATTCGAATATCTAACGATAAATGGACATTACTTGTTTACAAGGAATTGCTCCCTATAGAAACTGCCATATCCAACAACGACAAAATTTTAGAAAACTTGCTAGATAAATTTACTAAGGCCGATACTCCAAGAAAACTTGCATTTCAATCCGAAGTACAAACACACATTAGTTTGATAAGACAAATTTCTAATTCCGTAAATTTAAAATATAGAGAAGTAATTGCCGACACACGAGCCTATAATCCACGCCAAAAACGAGGATTAATCAATGGTGTTGGAACCTTATGGAAATCTATTAGTGGAAATTTAGACGCATCAGACGGTGAATATTTCAATCAATGTATAAATAGGATTACTACAGATGAAAAGCAAATAGAAACACTCCTAAAGAACCAAATCTCTGTTACAACTTCTGTCATAAAATCCTTTAACACTACTATCCAAAAATTACAAATAGACGAACAAACTTTTAACAAAGACCTAAACGATATCGAAACCACTCTTATAGACATTGCAGACGACATATCATTTTACCGTGCACAATTACAAACCTTAAATTTGTGTGAATCATTAATGGAAAGCTACATATTTTCAGAAAATTATCTCAATGACATTTTGAACGCCATCACCTTTTCTCGGTTGCAAATTTTACACAGTTCAATTATTTCGCCCAATGATTTACTAGATTCATTGAAAACTATCTCACAATCATTACAAAATAATGTATTACCATTGCCCATTTATACATCAAATATAGCCCAATATATTGATATAATAAAACTTCAAGCATATCAACTCGATTCCAAAATTGTATTCGTCCTAGAAATTCCACTAGTCGACCCCGAAATCTATACCTTATATCATCTATATTCGATACCAATATTAGATAATCAAACTGGTCTTTTTCATACACTCTCTACAATACATAAGTATATAGCGCGAGATGATGATTCAATTTCATATGTATTACCCCGAAACACAGAAGAATGCAAATCAATTAGTCCAAATCAAAGAATGTGCACAGATATTCTTCCCTATCCAATAGACAGCGATACTATATGTGAGGCACAGTTATTGAAACCAGTTAGCTTTCTACCAAAAACTTGTCAGATGTCGACGTTTTTAGCACAAGATTACAATGTGCAAGAAATTGACCGAAATTTATGGTTAATAACAGTATCCGATCCATTACCAGTTACAATCAAGTGTGAAAGAAAAGACATTAGTACCCAGACAATCAAAGTAAACACAATTCTAAGATTACTACCCGAATGTACAGCATTTATTGGAAGTACCAGAGTCCACGCCAGAGATCAAATCAATAAATATCCAAATATAACCTATAGAAGTCATCCAGTTAATATTCCATACAGATGTTGTGACCATTTCGGAAGAAGAAACCATATACCAAATTTGAAACCATTAAAACTCAATAAGATAAATGCAGACGATTTAAATATTGCACAACATAAGCTGGACCAATATTCAGAAGAACTCGACCAAATCATGAACCAACCATTCATCGAAAAACATTTGCCTTGGTTCACTATATTGTCTTTATCATTAATTATCATTCTAGTTTTGTATACATCTCCTGCAAATGTAGACGCAAAAGATTTCCAAGACTTGCCATGAACTACCCTCAGGACTCACCTCCACCTTCACCACATCGCAGCAGTTCCATTAAACAGAAACTTAAAGGATTAACCTTTAAAAGAAGACCAGACGTACGCCCAGAAAATGAAGACGTCTCCGAAGCCCCAATTGAGCTTTAAAAGTCGAAGCAAGGCATCGACTTTTCACTAATGAGGGGAGCTGTTATATGTGAAAATAGTCACCTTGAACCACTCAAGGGTTACCGACACTTTGGTTTCGCAATATCAGTTCCTATTTCATCATTCTTTTAGCAAGCGTTCCCATAGAGATAGCTGACTATGCACGGACATCAAACTCTGACCAAAGCTGGCCTTTCGTGGGAAATGCCGACACCACATTTTGTAGATAGATTATAAATTCAGGACTAACATTATATTTTTCACTCGTCATATAAGTTTCTTACTAATAACATTTGTATTATATAATTTTATTTGCTTCATTTTATCGTATAACTAAGTGTAACTTTTATTTGTGAAATAAATCTTTTTTAAAAAGTCAATCAAGAAGTTAGTGATTTAACATATATATATATATATATATATATATATATATATATATATATATATATATATATATATATATATATATATATATATATGTATATATATATATATATGTATATATATATATATATATTTAATATTATATAATTAATATATATTAATATTAATATTAATGTGATATGTTTTGTATTATTTATTAAATGTTCATAATTATTTTAGGCTTTTGTATTTCAAAATAATCACTGTATGACAGACAACTGTCAATTTTGAAATCCGTCAGTGTCATGTCTAATTGGCAAATCTTTGACGTGTTTGGTTCATACGCTGGTGTACGTGAGTTCGAATCCCAATATGAATTTCCTGTTTTATTTTTAAAATATTTAAAAACCTCACGTTAATGTTATTAAACATATCTAATATACGCAAAAATGCTAAATGTTAAAATAAAATAAGAATTTAGAACATAATCCGAGTTGTTGGTTTTTTATTTTTATCTTCGTAAAGTAAGTTATGTATATTGGCAGTTTTAAATACTTATGAATATTGCATTTTAATTTGTATTGTATTATTATATTGAATTATGTTCCGGTGTATTGTATTGTAATTTTTAAATTAATAACAAAATAAACAATAAATTTTACTGCAGAATATGTGTAAATTTTTTTTTTTTGCATTCAACTCCTTTTATACATATACAGTAAACGCCACACTAGAAGATACACAGGTAGCTAATCGCTAGATTTCTTTAATGTACTGAGCTAATCTGACCCATTCTCACATGTGACTTTCAGCCGTCGCTCACAAATGCCGGTGCATGGCGTTTCATTTGTGACTGATACGTAATTATAATGTACTATAAAATAATAAATCACTACAAAAATATGTTCTAGCTCTATGAGCCCGTGTGTCTATACCATTTTTTAAAGTAAAATACTTGCACGACACGATTTCTACAAAGTGGCGTCACTTTTATTTAAAATTTCCAGAACATCAACCTTAGAGTTCAAATTTTCCTAACACAGCTAATAATACGAAACCCATACGGAACTGCTCGATCTTTCATAGGCGTCAATATGGTGGAATAATCAGAAAAATGTAATCATCATTGCATTGGAAATTTTAGAATTATATTGATTTAATAGCCAAAAACATTTGGTATTATTAATAATATAAATTTTATGAAATAACTCTTCAAGTTTAATATTCCACAAAATAATAATTTTATTAGACAGTTGTAAGCAACTGAAACGGAAATACTTCAAATTATATTGACAGTTCAGCGGGTGGCAAAAGTGTATTAAATGTTTCAGCTTTTTTAAAGTAGGAATTTGGTTTATGTTTTGATTTTTTACACAATTTGATCATTATATAATATATATTAATATTTATTTATTTATCGTATGGCATACAATAAGAACACACAATTAAAAAAATCAATATAAAAAGTTACATGAAGTATTACAAACAAACATCTAATGTATTATTAATATAATGTAAAACATTTTCGGTCGCATTCAGGAACTCATCGAAAACTCCACGGAATCGCCTTCGGGGACATTCTTCAACAATGTGACGGACGGTCTGTCGTTGCGCAACACAGTCACACTCACGAGTAAGGGCTTTTCCCCATCTATATAAGCTGTCAGCACATCTACGGCTGCTTGTTCTTATTCTGTTTAGCCTTGTCCATGTATTGCGGGTCAGTTCAAAGCCTGGCGGTTTCTGATCGATACAGGCCATTTGATGTGCTTCCTGTGGTGAGTCGCTCTCCCATTGTGTTCTCCAAGTTTTGGTCAGGTTGAAATGTTCCTGATGTAAGGAGTTGGCTCTTAGCAATGGAGGATATCTGGAGCGCAGTCTGTTTATTTCGATATCAAGCTTATCTTGGTGTATAGGTAGTTGATGGTTAGCCTCAATTTTTCGATATTCTCTGAGAAGAAAATGACTTCTTCGCAGTTTCGGCGGTGGAATGTGACTCAGAATGGGAAGCCAATAGTTCGGTGTGGGTCTAATTGTACCTGAGATCATTCGCATTGTCTGGTTTAATTAAGTGTCAATAATCTTTGTCTGTTTGCTATTGAGCCATACCGGGGAAGCATATTCAGCCACCGAGTATACAAGTCCGAGAGCGGATGATCTGAGTATGGAGGCTGAAGACCCCCATGTAGTGCCACATAGCTCTTGGACTATATTATTTCTCGTTTTCAGCTTTGCTGTCGTTCTTTGAAGATGTTCTTTAAAACTCAATGTTCTATCCAGAGTCACTCCAAGATATTTTGGTGTTGAGTTATGAGTGAGCAGTCTGTTTTCGAAGTGGATGGAGAGTTTTTAATTAATAAATTGTATTTATAAATACATATTAAATTTAGATTAATAGCTTTAAAAACTAATTATTATTGTGTATTGTGATTGTGATATGCCAAAACAAATAAATAGTACGTAGAAAGTTGATAAGCTTTCATATAGATTCTTTTGAACAAGAAATATCGTCGGTACGTTTTTACTATTAAAGCCCTAAAAGAGGTAAGTTTAAAACTTTAAATATATAATTTTGTAATAAAATGTTTTCCTATGTATTTTAATGTGTTGCGGTAGTCTTAAAACTAAGTATATTTATTGTTAATATAATAGTTTGACAAATAGTTGACATTTTTAAAATTCCTTACTTACTAACTATTCTGATGTTTTGGCAACGCTGTGGGGTTCTGACGACGTAATTCTTGAATGACGTGCAAGCTTTTTTATATGAAAAATGTTATACAAGCGTGGCGGTTACTGTATGAAAATAAAAATGTATATATTTTCATTAAAATATTGATACAATCCTTCATTTACCATACTCCTATTAAGGTCAAATGTTTGTATACAGCAAACGATGCACCATACACCTATATACCTAATTACTTTTCTCTTTCTGCTCTCTTTTACCTATAGCATTAAATATGTAATGATTGTGCAGATTGACTCCCATATAAATTTGTAACGGCGAACGCGTGTATAGAAGTATAACTTCCACTGCTACACCCGTTTTTTCTACTAAGTTTGTCTTTTAGTTTTGCATATAGCCACTTAGAGGGCGACACCAATTGAAATTAGTCGGTCGAAAAAAGATCTTAGTAAAGAAAATTGTCAAGAAATAATTTTTTATAATTTTCGGAGACATTTATCCCAACAGCAATGTCTCGATAAAATGACTTTTTTGTTTGAAAATAAAACATCTGATCAATCAACTATTTCTTGCTGCGATTGCTAATTTTAGCATGGTCGCTTCAATCTCAGAGGCGAATCCAGGCCTGATCCATCCAAAACAGCAGTCACACAGTAAAACATTGATGCGGTTCGTCAGGTTATTAAGGATGATCGGCATGTAATATATCAAACATGAAGAACTGGGTGTTAAGAAGTTGGTTTTCTGATTGATCCCTCGTTTGGACACAGAAGAGCGAATTCAATTACCTAGGAGTAGAGATTACTAGTGACAGAGGTATAATAACAGAGATCACAAGGCAAGCATCAAAAACGGTAAGAGTAAGTGGAAAGAAAGACGAAACAACAAATCAACAATATCGAAATAAAAGTATTAAGATCAATAGCGGATATATCATTAAGATCCAGGCAAACCAACAGAAGTATACGCGAACAATGCAAATAAATATTATTAAAATAAATATTTACAGGTGGATAAAAACAAGAAAACAAAACTGGAACGAACATGTAAACCGAATGGGACCAGATACATTAGCGAACATCTGTATAGCAGAATACCCGTTGGAAGGCCGCCAAAAAGGTGGAAAGATAATGTACTGTCAACAACGACTGAAACAGAATAAGAGGCAAACAAACAGGAGTAATCCTAGTCGCACGAAGAAGATCATATCATGCGCTTGTTTTTTTTTAGAGACAAATTACATGCTATGATTTTTTCTGACGGATATTCTCAAGTTAAAGTTGATTTCGTGTAATTGAACGAACTACCTTACAAGTAAAGTCGTCCCAGGAACGCAACTCAACAATATTGGCTAAATCATTTTAAAGTCGTCTACTTTAAAATGTATAATGTATGTCTAAATTGTCAATATAAATAAGTCAGATAAAATTAAATTATTAGAGGAATTTTTCACTAAGTAACAAAAAAACAAAATTTGTTTAATTTACAAGTAAAATTTACATGTTTGTATGTTGAGAACGATTTCAGAAATGGAAATTGAAACATCTTTCAACTTTAATTGTGGCTTATTCCCATTTAAATAGTAATTACTTTAAAATGCCACAAGAAAATAGCTTCAGAACAATATGCAGGAATTAGTACATCAAAGATTTAACCTGATCTGACCCGCAGTCAAAGCCTTTAAAATGTAACATTTTAATGAACTACAGGGTTTATGGATAATATAATCGATTAAATATTGACTTCTGTCACAAATGAATTACTGTATACTTAGGTTAAGTAAAAAAATTCAAACTAAAAGTTTAGCCACTAAGTGGAATTAAATATTTCTTACGGAAGGTTGTTAAAACATTGCATTGATAATTGATAGTGCACCAAGTTCAAAGCAATTGACTCATGTATAATTTTCGCTAGGTAAAGTAGCTCAGCTTTAAATTTTAATTAAAATCATAACTTCTTCAGTACTTAGTTCATTACTCACCCTCTTATGAAAAGCAAACTTGCACAATGGCCATGTACCTACTTTGAAGTATCGATCGAACTCAACATTACCAGCAAACTTATTTCAATTAAATTTAAAATTTTTGTAGGGAATATTGACTTAAAACAACAGGCAAGGTTGATTAGATCTAACAAAATATTCTCTAGAATTATGCATTAGTACAATCATCCTATATAGACCAGGGAAACAAACAAAAAAAAAACTATCATGTTTTTGACACTGAACCGGCCAGGCAAACGACAGTTGTTTTGAATAGTATGGACTTCTGTAACAAAAATCTATATTTAGTGCAGTCAATTTTTTGACCTAATTAATTATTAACAAATTCTTTCATCAAAGAGTAAAGCATTTAAAATAAATTTAAGAGTAAGAAACTTATAAGACATATAAATACCTTCAACACTGCGTTTTTTAAATGTTCCCATCCTTATTTGTTGCCTAAATGGTTGCAAAATAAGTAAAAAAATTCGGGTTTTTAAAATGTTAATTATTTTTAAAAAATAGACTGATAAACTTTATATTACAGAACGTTGGATGTAGTGGTGATTAAAATATGTTCCAAATTTCAAGTCGTTCGGTCAAACAGTTTAAAAGTTATTTAATTTGTTTATTCCAAATTAATTTTTGTTTTGCAACAATATAAGTCAGAAAATTATATAGTTATATAAATTATACCGGTAGCTTTTGAAAGAAGAAGATTAATTTGTTATTAATATTTAAAAAGAAATAAGAAAAATAATTTTAAATATTGCAAAATACTTTGAAAAAAACACGTCGGTTTTTGGCTTATAAATAAGTAGAATTACTTTTTAACTATTGACTGCAAATACTGATTTTTGCATATTTAGATAGCCCAAATTTTTTTGACAAACTTACAAGTAAAAATATTGACCTAGGACACTTTGGGACGAAGTTAGTGCGTTTTTTTTAAATAACTAGCAGCTTTGTTTCTAACTATTTAGAGACCTTATTAGGGTCATCTGAAAGAACATACTACTACAAAGTTTTAATGTGAAAAATTCGAAAAAAGGGATATGTTTATTTTAAAAAAAGTTATTTCCATAAAACTTAAAAGAAGTTTTACTATTTTTACAACAAATTTTAAAAATTTTATGATGTATTATGTCCATAATTGTATATTTTAATGTGTGGTATAAATGTTGAGTGTTCAATGCTTACAAAAATAATCTCAACGACTATGTCTTGAAAAAGGAATAAAATCATTCCGAAAGCTCGACAAAAAGTCAAGAGTGTTTTTTTTTTTAACATCCCGGCCAATATTCTGACTGCAACCCTAATAAACTGTGTTGTTTGTTTATATCGACAGTCAATAATATCCAGTATTTCTTTTATATATATATATATATATATTATATATATATATATATATATATATATATATATATATATATATATATATATATTTAAATTAAAGGCAGATATCGAGCACAATTTTATTCATCAAATGTACTTGCAAAAGTACTTTCGCTTTCTAAGATTCATCAGGGGCATCTGAAATAAGCCGAGAAACGTTTTTTTAAAATGAAGAAAATTGATTAACTTCGATAAAAAACTCGAAGTTAATGGATGATAAAATTTTTTTGTGAATAACGTTTTAGACTTATTTCGTCAAATTTGGGCTATCCAGCCAGCGCGCAATGTAATAAACATAAAAATAAAACATAAATTGTACATAACTCTACACTAAACAAGGACAAACAGTTTAAAATTATTTAAACATTATTCTACGCTACATTCTTGTCGGCAAGAAGGTAGCGTACAGGAGAGAGAATGGTATTTAACGGAAATGTTAAATATGACAGCTTTGATGGGCAGTACCAATCATGGAAATGTGATTATTAAAACATATTAAAATTCTATGTAGGTAAGCTGGCATTGACCAAAGGTCAAACTGACACTACTATAGGAAATCAGCTTATGAAGTATGACATATAGAATGTTTTAATTTAAATAGATTGCATAATCTAGATCTTAGACTCACACTTGTCTATAATAATAAAATTGTTAGTTTGTGAGCAAATGAAGTGGATATAAAGTGTTATTGAAAAAAATAGACTAAACAATCTATTAGACTGGGTAATTACTACAATAAAATGGTCTACCAGGCACTATCAGTACTGTAAAAAAGAGAAAAATCTGACTATGAAATTAAAATACTACAAATTATGGGGTATAATTCAAGTACCACTGTGGTTATGGTATATCTAAAATTACACAGAGGTATGGAGAGTGTAATTAACGCCATTTATAGATCAATTGAACCTGAGCAAGCTAGTTTTGTAAATTGTTGTAGAATACAATAGTAATGTTGAGTAAAGTATGAAATTATTAAATTCTTAATGGGTATACTCATTGCAGAAAGTCTAAACAACCGAACTGGGTCCACTACGAGGTGAAGCTGCAATAAAGTATTTAAAAATAGGTTTAAACTTAGTACAATTTAAATTAATTTAAGTGGTAAGACAATGAGAGTTTCCATTTGTTTCCTTTTTGATCTCCAAATCTTCCAATAAATCCAACTCCAAATACTTTTTCTTTCTACTGATGTCATGTAAAATAGACGAACCAGTATTGACGTTAAAATTGTGTTTACTAGATAATAAGTGTTGACCAAAACTTGAAGAGTTTGGTCTTTTCAAATGTTCTGAAAATCTAGTAGATAACTTTCTAATGGTTCTACCTACATAAGATGCATCACAATCATCACACTTTAATTTATAAATACCACTTTTGCCAAGTGTATTCATCCTATCTTTGATGTTGATTTAAAAGGAACCTACAGTGTTGTGTGACTCGAAGGAAATTTTGATGTTTTCAATTGTAGAAGTAAAAAGTTTAGATATTTTATTGGAAATGTTGGAAATATAAGTAAAAGAGAAATATCTGATGTTGTTTGAAGCATTAGGTTAAAAAAGACATTGTGATGAATATGTAGCTTTTTTTGCAATTCTGAGTTTAGCTCTATTTAGAAGCTTATGGATAATTTTGGGATCATAACTTTGGGATCATAACTGGGATCATTACTGAAAGCAATTTGCTTAAGAGTATTAAGTTCTAAATTAAAGTTATCATTCGAAAATGGAAATTTGAGTAATCTGTAAATATAACTGTTGAAAGCAGCCATTTTATGTTGGGTTGGATGATTAGATGTCTGATGTATGTATAACATGATCTGTTTGGGTAGGTTTTCTGGAAATATTAGTGTAATATATTAAATATATTTTATAATTTCATACTTTGATCAACATTACTATTATATTCTTCAACAATTTACAAAACTAGCTTTTTCAGGGTCAATTGATCTATAGGTGGTGTTAATTACACTCTCAATACCGCTGTGTAATTTAGATATACCATATCCACATTTGTAAATTTCAACATCTACCACTGTTGGTCAGTTGGTATTCAGTAACGCTTTTACATATTATTTTTATATTTCTCCCATTGACTGGGGGTTTAACTGAACTACTTGAATTATACCCCATTTATACACTGCTTTCAATTTTGTTTTTAATTTTTAGTATTTTAATTTCATAGTCAGGTTTCTTCTCCTTTTACATTATTGATAGTGGCTGGTAGACCATTTTATAGTAGACAATCACCCACTGTCTAGTATATTGTTTAGTCTATTTCTTTCATTAACACTTTATGTACACTTCATTTGCTCACAAACTAACAACCTTATTATTATAGACAGGTGTGAGTATGAGATCTGGATTATGCAATCTAGTTAAATTAAAATAGTTTATATGTCATACTTTATAAGCTGATTTCCTAAAATAGTGTCATTTGGACCTTTGGTCAATGCCAGTTTACCTACATTGAATTTTATTATGTGCAGATCACATTTCCATGATTGTGACTGCCCATCAAAGCTGTCATATGTCACATGTCACTTTAACATTTCCGTTAAATAACATTCTCCCTCCTGTTGCCGATAAGAATGTAGCCTAGAATAATTTTTAAATAATTTTAAACTGTTTGTCCTTGTTTAGTGTAGTGTTTATGTACAATTTATGTTTTATTTTCATGTTTATTACATTCTGCGCTTGCTGGATTGCCCAAATTTGACGAAGTAGGTCTAAAATGTTAATCACAAAAAACATTTTTCATCCATTAACTGTTTTTTCCATTTCATTCATTTAACGAGTTTTTATCGAAGTTAATCAATTTTCTTCATTCAAAAAAACGTTACTTGGCTTACATCAGATGCCCCTGATGATGCTTTAGAAAGCAAAAGTACTTGGGCAAGATTTGATGAATAAAATTGTGCTCGATATCTGCCTTTAATTTTTCAAAGGTAATTTATTCGGGCATTCAACCTTATATCAAATTATATATTTGTTATTATATATTAATTATAACTAATAATCCACTATTTAATATGTATATACGTGTATATTTTATTACAAACAAACACCTTGTCATATTGTAAAATTTAATTTGTTACTATTATAGAAAATACCCCTTAGTTAATATTTAATAGAACATTGTAGGTCATTTGAATGATATATTGATTTTAATTTAACTAGTTTGCAAAAAAGATGTGCAACGTTTATTCTACTTCCATAGACACGACGTCGCGTCGTTAACTAAAATTGGATAACAGTGGCGAAAACGTTAAAAATGGAAAAAGAATTTTTACATTATAGTTCAGAACTATGGAATAAGTTTATTATTTCAAAAACTGACAAATTTTCAAATTAATCTTAAAACACTTTAATTTTGATTTTTGAATAACCATCAATAGCTTTATTTGTGTTCGATAATACGCCATTAGTATTGGCGTAATGATGTGATTGATGATTTTTAAATACAAACCAAGGTCATGAAGCACCACATTTAACTCTTAACTGGTATGATGGGTCAATATTGACCCGACCAAATTTAGTTTTACAATTTAACCAATATTGCAAACGGCGTACGGCACTGGGCAATTATGAATTCTATTTTGTAAGGTACTCTCAGTTGACCTCTGACTATTGTGCGTGCGGGCGACTATTTTCCGAAAACACAATAATTCGGGCCATATTTGACCCAATATACCTTAAGTGACACTATTTTGAAATTGAAGAAGAGGATTTAAACGTCTATATTAGTAACTATTCGTCTGATAAAAGCGAATTAAACAATCATGACAATGATTCAGTGTTAGAGGAATCAGAAAAGAAGCAAGCTGAAAATGAAATTTGTCAAAAGCAATCCGATACGGTTGAAGAAGATGAAAAAGAAAAAATTAGAGGTAGCAGGGCAGTATTTTTTTAAAAATAATAAATACAAGTGATCAAAAATACCTCCAATCTGCGGAAAAACTCAAAAAGAAAACACAATTAGAACACGCATACCTGCGGTGATAGATGATGCGTACAAAAATAAACCAGCTGAACCAGTACAATCATGGAATTTGATATTTGCCGATCATATGCTAGATATTATATAAGAACATACAAATGAAAGAATTACTTATTTGACAATGTCTTACGCTGATAGGGCCCTAAGCTCTCAATTTAAAAATCATGTAGAGAAATCTAAAACGAAATCCTGCATTGGTCTTCTTTTACTGTCTGGTGCTGTTAAATCACATAATAAAGATGTAAGTTCGTTATGGACGACAGATCTATGACACTAAAACGTTTTTGCGCTGCGTTGCGCATTGTTAAGAGTGTCACAAGAAATAAACGAATCCAGAATGGCGATAAACTCGCTGCTATTTCAGATATATTTAACCTTATGATTGCCAAATGTCAATCAAATTATGCTTGTGGTCAGTTGATGACTATTGATGAAATACTGGTGGGGTTTTTGGGAAGATTTCGATATAAAATGTATATGCCGAATAAACCGAATAAATATGACATACAAATAATGTGTTTGTGTGATGCTAAGACACATTATGTATTGAATGCATTTATATAGGCTGGAAAAGATGATTGTCCCTATCCGAAGAAATTATCCATTCCCACATTTAAAGTTTTACAACTTGTACAGCCTATTGTAGATAGTAATCTTAATATCACGGCTGATAATTTTTTTTTATCAGTTGAATTGACCAATAAATTTAAAAAATGTGGACTAACGTATACAGAAACATTGCAAAAAAATAAAAAAGAAATTCGCCCTAAAATTTTGCCTAATAAAGACCGCTCCGCTTTGTTAACCTTTAACTACGGGCTTCTACGGTCTACTCAGTACACCAGTCGCACTAAATTGGCCACTATTTCTGATAAGCACTGGTTGCGCACGTGTCCCTCTACCTAACCTATCTCTGATGTGTCAGCTATAAACCTCAACAGTTGTAAAATTGATTGCTGCAGAGATAGACTGACGGTTGGAAAAATTCAGGAGAAGTTTACCAGTGGTGTATGTAGTACACCATGCACCTAGTTATGTAAGTAAATTTTGTGAGATTTATATTACGTTTATATACTAAAAAATAGCATTATTAATGTATAGCGACTTATATGTAACAAAAGCTAGACATTTTGCAACGTTTTGAATAAAAGAATTTGTAATTTGTTATTAAAATTTTAATAAAACTTTCATTTTATTATAATAAAACTAGTTTTATGATAATACATTTGATCAAATATTTTATTTTAGCATTTTCTCATAACTTAATATACCGTTATCTATTTGGATATTTGTGAGTACCTATTATTGGACTATTTAACGACCTTCTAGTTCTGTTTTTGTGGTCTTGTTTTTTCATCTACAAAATATTTAGTTTGCAGGGATCGTGTACCAGTAAGAAATCCCCAAAAACTCTCAGAAGATGAACTTAGAGCTATGGCTCAAGCTATATTTGAGGAAGAATCTGATGAAGATGTTGGTGGAGACCCAGATACTTCAGACGACGAGCTAATAGAAAAAACGGAGCACGACACTGAATCAGAAGTTGATCTGAATGACGAAAATCAATATACGATTGACTCGGACACAAACAGTAACATTGAAAACAGATCAGATCTTGATGAAGACAATGATTATTTTATAGCAAAAGACAGAAAAACTAAATGGTATAAGAAATCTCTTCTTAGCAAATTTACTAAAACTCCTTCAAAAAATATTGTCAAGATATTTCCTGGGCCAACAATTTGTGCGAGAGATATTACTACGGAACTAAGTGCTTTTGAAAAACACTTTACAAATGAAATCATAGAAAATATAGTTGAATGTACAAATTTGCAGATTGCAAAAATGCGATTAAATTATGAACGGCCAAGACGGGCTAAAGGTACGACTAAACAGGAAATCATGGCATTATTAGGATTATTATTTCTTGCAGGGACTAAAAAACAAAATCATACACGCTTCCTCGAATTGTGGACAAATGATGGTACCGGCTCAGAAATCTTTCGACCCTGTATGAGCGCAGATCAATTTTTATTTTTGCTTGCTGCTCTTAGGTTTGACAACAAAGATACTCGAAAGGACTGAAAATCAATTGACAAACTTGCTGCCATTCGCTTTACTCTTGTTACGTTTATGAAAAACTCTAGCAGCAACTATTCCTTGGGAGAAGAAATGACTATCGATGAAATGTTGATACCTTTTAGAGGTAGATGCAACTTTGTGCAATACATTCCAAGAAAACCTGCAAAGTATGGCTTAAAAGTGTTTGTGTTATGTGACGCGCAGACCTTTTATGTTACCAATTTTGAGGTGTATTGTGGTCAACAACCGGAAGGGCCCTACAAAAAATCTAACACACCAACGGATATTACCCATCGCCTGCTTCAACCTTGGAAAGGTAAAAACCGCAATTTAACATGCGACAATTGGTATACGAGTTATCCGTTGGCAATTGACCTTTTGAAGGAAAAGATAACGATGGTTGGCACACTTAAACGAAATAAAAGGGAACTACCTCCAGAGTTTTTACCAAGAAAAAACACACCAATTGGATCATCCACTTTTGGTTTTTAAAAAGAAGTTACCATTGTATCCTACACACAAAAAAAAGCTGTCATTCTCCTATCTACCATGCACAGTAATTCTACAGTAGATCCCGAAACAGGAAAACCAATGATAATTTTAGACTATAATTCACATAAAGGAGGCGTAGACACTGTAGACAAAATGTGCAGTACCTATTCGGTATCCCGAAGAACACGAAGATGGCCAATGGCATTGTTTTTTCAACTCCTGAATATTGCCGGAATTAACAGCCAGATCCTGTACAATGCTGCCAACATCGACAATCCTCAAAAATATAGAAGAGTTTTTCTAAAAGAATTATCATTGGCATTGATAAGACCTCATCTTTCTGAGAGGGCGGAAATACAGAGTTTACAAATGTTTTTTCACAACAATAAATCCCCAAAAATGATACTACTGCACCAAGTTATATTGTAGTTATAACAGTTTTAAATGAACCTACCAACATATTTCCTTCCAAAAAACAAGCAATTGTAGTAAATACAGTTCCAAATTCAAAAATCGAGGATTACCTGAATGCTGTAGCCAACTTAGTTGACCCTAAAAATATACTTGCAATATCCAGAATTGTTAATGATCCTATATGCATCTACTTCACTTCGAAAAATATTGTTCAAAAAATTTTGGAAACAGACAATGGGATAATAACATTAAGCCAACATCGTATTCAAGCTAGAAAATTAAATACTTTAAACGAAAAACTAATTATTTCTAATGTATCTCCTTCTGTACCACATAACGTAATAGAAAATGACCTCAAAAAGCTCCAATAACACCAATAGATTTTTTACGGATCGGAACATCAAATCCTAGTTTTAGGCATATCATTAGTTTTTGACGTTTTACTTATATAGCCCCTACAACTCTTGAAAATATCCCCGATTCAATACTAATTAACTATGATCAATCGAACTATCGAATATTTATCTCACTAGAAAAACAAAGTGCTTTATTTGTAAACAAGCTGATCATTTAGCATCTCGATACCCAAATAAAATACAACTTAACTAATACAACAAAAAACACAACAAAATACAACTCATTTTACAGTACATTCTCCCGTACTTACCAAACAAATCAGTAATCCACAACCTACTGAAACCATCACTTCACCCACACCAAAAAACTCTACCTCTTTCGATAACTCCCAACCAATGGAGACGGTATCGGGTAAAATAAATGAAACTATATTAGAAACTCAAACAAAAGTACAAATACCCAAAAGAAATGCTTCTGGACCTGGTAAAATAAATAAAACTATAAATGAAACTGAAACAGAAGCTCAAACACCTAAAAGAAATGCAGAAAGAAAAGAAATGATATAACAAAATCTCCTAATCCGAAGGGTGGAAATCGTTTTAAAGAACAGAAGCTCAAACACCTAAAAGAAATGCAGAAAGAAAAGAAATGATATAACAAAATCTCCTAATCCGAAGGGTGGAAATCGTTTTAAAGAACTCAATACACAACACAAAAAAAAACAAAAATAGATGTCCAAACCCACCATAACTTAGCTGAAGATCTTACTAACTGTACAGTTGAATTTTTCCAAAATAAGTCAAACAGTAACTGTTTAAGTCAATAAGAGATAATAGATTTACTTGAAAATACCCATGGAGCTGCAGATCCGCTTAGTATTGCTAAAACATACACGGAAGATATCGGAGGGTTAATAGATCTCCTAAAAACACTTCATCCAGTGCTATCACAAAAATACTTGAAAACACGATGTACAAGACTAAGGAAGAAACTTCTGTAAACTACAAGATGACTATTCCTCTACAGATTGCAGCGATACACCTATTAATTAAAAATTCAACTCAATCATTCAGTGGAATCTGAACGGGTTTTACACTCGTCTAGAAGAATTTAAATGACTAATGTCCAAATTCATACCGTCCATAATATGTCTACAAGAGACACACTTTAAACAGCAGAAATTTTACAAACTAAAAAACTACACACCATATATTAAAAATAGACTTAATGCAAACCAGGCTAGTGGAGGGACAGCTATTTATGTACATAACCAATATGATTCATAAATAATTGATTTAAATACACAATTAGAGGCTACAGCAATAACTTTTAAAGGACAAGAGGACCTCAAAAAATAAACATCTGCAATAACAACAATCTTCTCCTGATACTGATCCTTCAGCTCGCGAATTATTAGACCTTTTTAATCAAATTCCTCAACTACGAATTATTTTAGGTGACTTCGATTACACTAAATTAATTCAATACATACAATACATACAACTAATTCAATAAATTATGGAATTTATTCCATATTTTTGCACCATACTGTTTATGCGTCTGGTCGGGATAATAACTCATTTTGTATAATAATATGATTAAAATGCAAGCGATACCTCAATTGAACGCTTGTTTTAATTCTTTCTTGTAGAAATATACACAATTACGAGTTTTAACACAAAAAGCCTCAAAATATTTTTATGTAAAGTGTTTTTATTGGTTAAACAATTGTTGTTTCCTATTTTATAAAGCACGAGATTCAAATTATTGAATTTCTGGAAAGCTAAACTTTATGGATGTAAGTTATATGAGTTCAAAATTATAATAGTTTGCCTTTATTGGTTAAAATTCATGACCTTACCGGAGAGCTGCTAATGAAAATAAGTTTAGTTTTCAAATAATGTTTGACTTCTGATATGAAAGTAAGTTATACACGGCGTCCAACCGCGTGGGCCTCACTGAAATCTATAAACAAATATGAGTAGGTACCCTAGTTTACATATCTAAAAACAAATTAATTAAATCTACCAACAAAACACTGACAACTTGTGTTTTCAAAACTTCTACAACAATTTATTATAATTTATTACCACTACAACTCTACAATGCCTTTTTCAACTGATCTATTTTTGGCATGTGTTTACACTTTGTAGTCTTCACCTGAATAAGAAGGGGAGGGGAGAACTTTTTCTTCTTTAAATGCCGTCTCCCAATCGCAGGTTGGATATCATCATCAGTATCTTTACTTTATCTACTGCTACTCTAAAGAGTTCTATCGAACTGCATTTAAACCAGTCCCTTAAATTTTTCAACCATGACACTCTCCTTTTTCCTATATACCTTTTTTTGTGTAAAATGAACCATCTGGTTCTGTCATTTGGCATTTACTTTAACTAAATATAAGGAACGACATGATAGTAGCGAAGATCTTTTATCAAGAGATAGCTTTTAAACTGGGACTTCTACAAACAAACCATCTGCATATTATCAATACGTTCCTAAGAGTATGCTTAAGAATGATAAGCTATAGTGAAATCGCACTGTGCTTGCAGACCAGCCTGTAGCACATAATATTCCAGATCCCGTGCTAGTTAATAAACTATCAAGAGCAAAAACACTAATTGATGTGGCGAACAACAATAATCTACGTGTTAAGTACAACAAGTCTCCTTTTAAGTAATGATAATCCTTTTATGTACGGTATTGTTATTTTCCTCATATTATTCCTTGTGTATGTTATTATCAGAAAAACTTAAAAGGATAGGAAATAAATTCAACATTTCAACAACATTCAAAACAACAAACACGTTGAGATCTATTTTGTCCAAAACCAAACCTAACAATAAACAAAAAAGGACAAAGAATTGCATTTATAAAATACCTTGTGAATGCGATCAGTTTTATTTAGGTGAATCATCAAGGCCATTAAATGTTAGAATAAGTGAACATCAATCTTATATTAAAAATAGAGAATTTGATACATCTCAAATATGTAAACACGCATGGGATAATGAACATAGCGTTCAATGGAATAATTCAAATGTAGTCCTAAAAGAAACAGATGGTAAAAAAAGAAAAATAAAAGAAGCGGCTCTAAATATGCTAAATGAGGCCAATTGTGTTGCAAATTCCTCGGCAGAATGTAGTAGGATCTGGTTACCAATATTGAAAGAGGAAGTTATTATTAAGAAAATAGCAGTATTAGTAAGTCAGTAACATATAGAGGATACACCATTTATGTTTTTTAAATAACGTAACATATAAAATCAGAATTTTGATGTTTGTTGAAGGTAAACTAAATTCACGAACAAATACTTACAATGTCGGGATAGTATTATGAGGTTTGTTTCCTGGTTTTTCACCCATAATTTACTATGGAATCACTAACAGGAGAATTTTACTGTCATCATGTCATGTGTCTTTTTAAAGACGAATTACATGCTATGATTTTTTCTGACGGATATTCTTAAGTTAGTTGATTTCATGTAATCGAATGAACTATCTTATAAGTAAAGTCGTCCCAGGAGAGCAACTCAACAATATTGGCAATATCATTTTAAAGTCGTCTACTTTAAAATGCATAATGTATGTCTGAATTGTCAATATAAATGAGTCAGATAAAATTCAATTATTAGAAGAATTTTTCACTATGTAACAAAAAACAAAATTTGTTTAATTTACTGTTTGTATTTTGAGAACGATTTCCGAAGTGGAAATTGAAACGTCAATAAACGTATTTTTATCTTTAATTGTGGCTTATTCCCAGTTAAATAGTAATTAATTTACAATGCCACAAGAAAATAGCTTCAGAACAATTTTTAAAATAATGTAAACAAAATGTTTAATTTTTATTTTTTATGATATTACAATACCTACATATAAATCTTAATTTTTACATCTCTCTCTAAGCCTTTTTTTCTGCTAGCCAGTGTGTTACAGACTAAGTTGTAAAATATCTCTTGTATTAGTTAAAAATTAGTCCATTAACTAGTAATCTCGCAATGATCTTAATTTTCTGAATTTATATAATTTCACCGTATATAATTGTGAAACATATCGAATATTAGGTTAATTCCAGTTTGTTTAACCTCTTGCAAACTATAGATTACCTAATAGGTATTGGAGACTTAAAAGAAGACGTACAAAAAATAGACGCTTTAATAATGGAAATGCTTGCAATCATTTCCTTGGTTCAAATTTTATTTATCAGCTTTTAAAAGTCAAAGGTTTTTGTTCCATGCAAAAGGCAATACACTTATTTGGTGAATCGTAGCATTTTAGTGAGATTATCAACATAGCTTCGGAACTAGTTTGGGACGCAGTCTATTTTAAATTTTAACTCAACAACAACTGTAGTGTAATAATTCAGTAGCTGTCAATAAAACTGTCAATATATTTAAGTGCACGATTTCAACATTTTATTGATCATCGTCGATCGAAAGATTCAGACACAAAGAATTAGAAATAATTCGAAATAATAAATAATGTCATTTGAGTTGTCCATTGGTCCTTCAGTAAAACAACATCAAAAAACCGTTAATAAGGAATGGAGCTTCAAAGGAGACGACCCTTAGCGACCTGAATAACTGTTATCCAGTTCCGTACCAGATCGGCGATCGCATTCTTAGTGTGGAGGAAAGAGAATACAAAAAAAGATCAGAAATTATAATTAAATTCGAATTGTCCGCCTTTGAAACAGTTTAAACGATCTTTATGAAACTTTATCTGTATATTCAGTATGTTTGAAAATAGGTCGTAGTATATTTTTTATACCCCTAAGTTATAATGGTGGTCTACTTCAAACATATTTTTAATTGTTTGGATGAAATTTTTTATTTTTATTTTGATATCATGTGGTATGATTAAACAATACATGCAACCCTTAATTTTTATACTTCTTTCATCAAACAATATTTTTAATAACCATATTTGTGTCACAAAGTTAGTTGCCACACTCTTTCGAAACAGCTTGACCGATTTTTATAAAATGTTATGTGTATATTCGGTTAACTATAACACTCTAAGTTTTCTTCCGGAAAATTTATTTTCATTTAAATCGAATGACATAATTATAAATCAGTATTACTTAGATAAATGTCGTACAGTGTTTTTGAAGTCATTGGAATTGCATGAACTCCCACGTAACAATTTCCAATTTAAACTAGATTTAGTTGTCATTATGCTGCATAACATTAATCAACCTCGACTGTGCAATGGAACGAAACTAACTGTAAAAAGGCTAATAAATATTATCATTGAGGCAACGATTGTAAAGAAAAAAATACAAAGGAGAGGATGTCTTGATTCCGTGTATACCGATGATTTCAACAAACGTAACGTTTGATTTTAAACGTTTAAAATTTTTCGTGCCATTGGCTTTTGCAATGACAATAAACAAATCACAAAGCCAACCATTAAACGTTTGCTCAATTTACTTCCATAATTATTCGCGTGCCAGAAAACAGTCATCGTTGTATATTCATGCAACGCAAAAAAATAACAATATTTTTATCAGAAAGCATAACATTGATTTAACTTTTTCATGCATACCTACAATGCTTAGGAGTTTTTTTGGTTTTATTTTCTATTAATTATTTTAATTTATTACTTTATTTCCAAGTCCACCCGAAGTTCGCCGGGTAGCTAGTAGTTATATAAAATTTTAAAATTTCATCGTGTTCTGTCAGCCTAGACATGACAGAGTATATAAAAGTTGACATTTTTACGCTTTTGAGTATTTATTTTGAACATGAAAAGCAACTGTTTAGTTTGATTATTACATCTATATAACAGCATATTATATTATATATTTAATCATCTTTTTTATTGATTCACTTAACTTATATAAAAGAACGATGACTTTTTGGTAACTAAAATTTTCCTGTTTAACAAACGACGATTTTTTAATTAATAATTCATTGTGGTCTATTAACAGGACACAAATTTCAGCAGTCACTATTGATTTCCAACAAACTAACGATAAAAGTTTATATACAGACAAGAACCCTTACAAGAAAAATACTTTTTTATTATTTATAAACTGCGTACTATAATCATTAATACATTTAAAGGAAGTATAAATATTTTTGTTATGTAAGTCGTATATTTAAAGTTTTGTATAAAAGTAATTATCCAACAGGTCTAGTTAATACCAAAGCGTTTACAACTTTATAGATTTGTCTTTTTACAAAGGATTTTTGTGGATATTTATCTCATATTTCTTGTAATTTAGCACGTAGTTGTGGCAAAGTACGCTTAAAGTTATTTCTTATACGCTGTTTTCATTTTATACCAAAGTGTCTCTATTTTATTAAGATCTGGGCTGCTAAGAGGATGCGACAAAACTTTAACGTCATGCCATCCCATTCAGTTTTTTTTTGTAGATTTAGCCGTGTGGCTTGAGGCTCCGTCCTACTGAAAAATAAAAACTCCCGTTGGATTTAACTTTGCCGCACTTATTAGAAACGAATATTCATGGACATCTTAATATTTGGGTGCGTTTACTATTGCCTCAATAATATGTAAAGACATACAAGACCACACAACGATGCCCATTGAAAACAGTTCTTTTGAGACAATCCGTATGGAATGCTTCTCGAATCACAGTTTTTCCCGAATCACACGCTTTCGATAATCTCCCACAAAGACATCAAATTTGCTTTCGTCGCTATAGATAACTTTGTCCCAGTTATATTTGGCCCACGAAAGTTTTGAGTTAGCCCAAATGCAACGATTCCTTTTTTGAATTTCCGTTAGCAATGGTATTTCTTTTACCTACTATAATAAATAAAAAAATAGAAAATTTATATCGCAAATAAGAACCTATCAAACCTACTTAGACCACTTTTGTAGATATATTTGCTACAGAATTCTCTGAAAACATTCATCATAGTTTTTCTATTCCAGAGAAACAGCTTTTAGACAGCTTGAACTTTTACCGTAAACATGAATACTGGCAATTTCACCATATTTCTTAATAAATTATATTAAACAGTTTCTACAGTCAAATTACAGGAAATTTCACGCATTGTTTTCTTTTTATGGTATCTACTGATGAATAATAATTACCTTAATTTTGGATCACATGGGTTTCCACGTGCCATTATTACATTTTACTCAGAATAAAACTGACTGTTGTCTTTATTTACACTCACATGACGCGGTACAATTATTGTTGACAACGCACTACCTATTCGTATGTTTGATTTCAAAGCCTTCTTTTGCGCCAGGCTGATAAAATTTAAAAAACGTAAGGGAAAACAATTGATAGATATTCTGCAAAAGACAGGTATTGACGACAAGGACATTCGAATTGTAGCAAACTTATACTGTAGCAAACAGCAAGAGCAAAAATTGGCAACGAACTCACTGAAAGTGTGCAGATCAAAAGAGGTGTCCGTCAGGGGTAGATCCCCACTCCTATTCAATATTTATTTCGAGGAAATGTTTAACAAATGTATGGAAAATGGAAATGAGGGCATAAAAATAAACGGCGAGTTAACGAACAATATAAGATACAACAGGTAATAGAAAGAGTTTGTTTAGTTAGTGAGGAATACGGCCTGAGCCTCAACTTCAAGAAGACAAAGTGGATGCTGATAAGCAAAAAGCAACAACCTGCTCGACAATTACGGATAAGTAACATACTAATTGACCATGTAGAATCTTATATGTACCTTGACACCAACGTAAATGCAAAATGGTAATAGGCCACAGAAATTAAGGCGAGAATAAAACGAGCTAGAGCAGCATTTAGCAATATGAAAAAGTTCCTCATAAGCAAGGATTTGTCTCTTCCCCTAAAACTACGTCTAGTTAAATGCTACATTTTTCCGATCTTACTGTATGGTGTGGAGACCTGGACGCTGACGGGGACGCTTACGAGAAAACTAGAAGCATTCAAAATGTGGGTGTACCGACGCATTCTTCGTATATCCTGGACTGAACATGTCACCAACATAAAGGTAATCCAAAGAATCGGAAAGGAGAAAGAAATCGTGAATACAATTAAGCAAAGAAAGCTTGAAAATCTAGGCTACATATTGAGACACGATAAGTACCGTCTACTGCAATTGATAGTCCAGGGAAAAATAGACAGTAAGCGACGGCCTGACAGAAGAAGACACTCGTGGCACCAAAATCTGCGGAAGTGGTTCGGGCTCACATCGGTCGAACTATTCACAAGCGCCGCAAACAAGATCAGAATTGCCATGTTAATAGCCAACGTTCGCAACGGACAGGGCACTTGAAGAAAAAGAATAGGGAAAAACAAAAAATGTTCCAATATTTAGTTGTCACTAGTTTTCGATTATCAAACAATTAATTAAATAGTTATCAATATAAAATATATTATATATAATTAAGCCGCAAAAATAATTCCATACATCATAAAAAAATGTTGTTGATTTCATATTTACAATTAAAAAAAATTAAATAAAAGAATTTCGGTAAATTGGCAATATATTCCCAAAATAACTGCTTATTCCAACATATAGTTGTTAGGGCTCGTAATAATAACATATAATTTATAAACAAATTATAACCCCCTCTGTGGCTCAGTGGTAAGAGCGCCTGACTTTAAATCTAAAGGTCGTGAGTTCGAATCCCACCTAGGTGGAAATTTTCGTTTATTAAAAAAATTAATAAATGAAAATAATTTCTATCCTTGTGTGATCGGTACACACCGGAGGGACCGCAGACGTTCGGATACAATTAGCGTCTCTTAGCAAAGACAATAACGTCGACTTTGCTAAGTATCAAGACAATTACTCTACACACACACACACACACACACACACACACACACACACACACACACACACACACACACACACACACACACTACACCTCAAATTGTAAGATTGGCGAATGGATTTAGTGTCCGCAGTCATTTAAACACAAACAAACAACAATAAACAAATTAGTTTATTTCAGCACGATTAATGTAGTAGCTAAAATTATCTGTTAATATGATTAACCTGCAATTCCTAAATGTATGATATTAATCACATTAATTGACTATGCAAATACTAATATATTGTACTACTTTTTTTAATCTAATCGTTTATATTTTATTTTAATAATTAATTTTATTTTGTTCTGTCAGCATTATATATGAGTATATATTAAACATATTTAGCCTCGGAAAGTATAGTACAATATTAATTATTGCGACTACTTTGGCGCAACGCCATAATTTATTGAAAACTGAAAAAAAAACTAAGAATAAATCTTATAAAACACCTTTATGCAAGTTGTAGTGTTAGGATAATAAATCAAAATAAAATATCTTTTTTTATGATACAAATTTTTTAACATAGTTTTCAAATTTATACTTATTTAACAATTGATGTTTTATTGAACTTACTAAGCTACAATATCAGTAGTTATTAAAACATAAATTGTTATCAGAATATCAATATGTAATTAAACAACTAAAAAACAAATAAAACTGGTTTGGACTTCATCCATTAGAATACCAGAAAACTTGTAAAAATAAACTATTTATTTTTGAATATTTATTTTAAGTCCCCATTTTTTTATACTCCTCGATTAATTTTCGACTTACATACTCAATATCTTCATAATCTTGTGCTATTACTAGTTGATCATTTGCACATGACAAAATGTAGATGGTATTGTTGTTAATCGGCATTCCCAAATTTCTACATTTGCGTTTCCACAGCTTTAGAGCCTAGATACATTTTAAATAATGTCGGGTAGAGACAGCAGCCCTGCTTAAGGCTTTTATTTATTTGGAATCCACTTCACAGATCATTTCCAAACTTAACCTATGAGTTTGAACGAAGACACTAAAATCCACGAACTAGAGGAAGAACTGACCAAAATACATTGGGATATTATCGGCATGTCCGAAGAAAGAAGCAAAGGAGAACAAAAAATACAGCCAAAAATCAGGAAATTTGCTGTACTATAAAGGTAATGAAGAAAACACCAACAATGGAATAGGATTTATAATAAATAAAAAAGTAGTTAAATACATACAATCTACCAAGGACATATCACATAAAGTAGCATACACGACGCTTAAATTAAGAAGAACGTCCTTAAAAATCGTACAGGTATACGGTCCAACAAGTACCTACAGCAATGAAGATATTGAACATTTCTACGAAGACATAATTACAGCTATGGACGAAAAGAAATTAAAATTAACGTTAATAATCGGGGACTTCAATGCCAAAATAGCAGATCAACTATATAAAGACGAAGAGAAAGTAGGACACCATGGATACGGCAAAAGAAATGATACACAATGATCACACATTGATGAACTACTTGGAGAAGAAGAAGCAACTATATGCAATGAATATATTCTTTAAGAAAAAAACCCAAAGAAAATGGACATGGATTAGTCCCAATGGTGAAACTAAAAACGAACTTGATTATATTTTTTCAACGCAAAAATCCATTGTTAAAGACGCAACACCCTTAATCGCTTCTCAACTGGTAGCGACCATAGAATAGTCCGAACCAATCTGATCATTGATAGTAGATTTGAAACAAGAGAGAAAATGGAAAATAATCAGAAATAAGACATGGAAAAACTAAAACAAGAAAAACAGACGTACGAAGAGAGAATAAAGGAAATATTTCTGACCAAGGAAGATATCTATATCTTCATACATCACACACATCGACACAAATATATCGATGAAATAAACATGATATTTAATGAAACTCTAATGAAAGTGGGTAAAGAAATAGCACAGATAGCAACAAAAAAAAATGAAAGTTTCATATCCCAGGAAAATAAGATTCTTATGAACACAAAAAGTACATTACTAGAACAAGAAGACAGTAATAAAATGGAATACAAAGAAACAAACAAAACTATTAAAAAACATCAAGAAGTGTAAACGAAGGGTACAGGAAGAAAAGATAGATAAAACAATTCAAAAAAATAGAAACATGAAGTACTTAAAGCAGAACCTGGGAAACCTACAAATTAATAGCATAAAGAACAAAGAAGGAATGGAGACCAACAATATAAAAGAAATTTTACAGATAACGCACGAATATTATACAAATCTCTATAAAACACAACAAAAACTAACTCAAGAAATCCGTAATCAATTACAACTGAAAATAAAGAACGTTAACTCCGACCCACAACCAGAAATTAACGACGAACGTCATACAGATTGGCATTGAAGCTAGTACGAATTTTGGAGAAAAAAAGCGAAATTAATTTTTTTTTTTGAAAACTGTGTGAGAGTTATAAGAAATAGAAGATTAAAAATCGTATACAGGAAGCGACATTATATGTTGAGAAGTAATAAAATCTTCCATGAATGCAACGTGTGTCTCTTTGAGATTCGAAAGTTTCCTGAAGCGATTCTCTAGTATACAAACTGAAGATGTGCATAAGAATAACGAATAAGTAGCGAAGATACACGAGAGAAAAAATATAAATAAAGAGGATTGGGTTGTAAAAACCTGTTAACTTTCGGAAATTCAATAACTTAAAAATATCCCTCAAGAGCTTGGTTGAGACAAAACTAACAGATGCCCACTGTTTTCGGCTTCCCGCAACCTTTGTAGAAAAGATCCATGTTAGAATATGTCGTAGAGACTGGCCCTTTTAGAACATAATTGAAAATGATTTATAAGGCCACAGGATGATTTGTTTCGCCAAGAATGCCAGAATTTACGAAACGAATAACCAATTTAACACCCCTGAGTATATCTATAAGATCTGATTTCCAAAATACGTGATTTGGTAGATCACTAAGATAAAATTGGCCGTGGAGCCAAGAAAGATGCGAAAACATTTGATATGTATGAACTATGTGGAAAGAAATAGACGGGAACATTAAATGTGTTTGTGTAGCAAATTGGAAATGTTGGTATTTATTTGAATAAGTGATTTTCTAACGTGACAAGATAAACCAATGAGAAAAGTTCTTGAAGTCGTTTAGTCACAAAAAAATACAAAAATTTATATGAATGGTGAGAACCAGAACACAAGACACATTTAACACCTTGATTAGTTACCTTAGGGTGCTTTGTGGCACTGAAGAAAACAACAGGTAACGGAGATTTTATCGAAATATTGGAACCGAACAGCGATGATCGGGAGTGAGTAAAAGATGACAATAAATTCAATTGAAACGAGAATGTGAGATGTATGAGAATCTACCTTGGCTACGATTAATGAAGGCGTTTGGTTTTAATACTTGAATGCGTTTCATAGGCCTCCTTGAATCTAGAGAATGCCGAGAATGACGCGAAAAGTTGGATTTGTTCATTTTGTTGGGCATTGTAAGATAAAAGAACGAAAGAGAAGACAATGCATACATAAATTAACAAATTAACACGAAGAGAACATCTAGATTTAAAGAAGTGAACGGTTTTAAACAAAATCAATTTCAAACAAGTGAGAATACGGATAACGAAAGGTAAGTTACAGATAGAAGTAAAAACAAAAAAAAATCAAAAGAAATGTGTTTAAATTAACACACAAGACGTACAGAATGAATTGAAAAGTGTATTATAGGTAGAATAAAAATAATTCACAAAAATTAGCAGACAAAAATGTAAATAAATTTAACAAAATAAATCATAAATATATATATATATATATATATATATATATATATATATATATATATATATATATATATATATATATATATATATATATACAGGGTGGTCCTCAAGTAATTGTACAAAAGGAAACCGTAGATTTTTCACTTTAAAATATTACGATATAAATCAACTTGTTTCAGTAAAATATTGATATTAAGAAAGATACAGGGTGTTAAAGGAAATTTAAAATTTTATTTCTCGTTATAACTTTCACGTTTGTAAATATTTATGGACAAAAATTTATAATTGGATGCTTTTGAAAAAAAAAGAAATTATAATTTTATACATATTTTGATGTAGCTGATAGAGGGTGCCACAAATGTCACATATGTGGCACAAATTTGCGCTTAACTTTTTTGCTCTAAAAGTTATCGCTATTTGTGTTAAAAAATAATAAAGATACATTATTTTAAGAAAAAAAAAGGTATACTCGTTAATAATTTTAAAATTTAACCGTTTTTGAGATAATCGCATTTTACAAGTCAGCTGCATAATAATTCTTAGTTGTGATATTTGTGCGGTAAAACCCCTAATACCTGTAGATAAACATAATTAATAGTTTGTTTACAATTTCAAATAAACGTATGATTTGAAACCAAATCATACGGCAATAATTTTTTACGGACATGCGAATTACCTCGTACTTTGAATAGAGAGATTTATTTACATTTTTTACAAAATGATTTTATTGATTTGGAAGAATTTTTAATTAAACTTAAAACAAAATATGTGGTTTATGCAAGATGTTACACCAACACATTTTAGAGAGAGGGCAGTGAGAACATACTTACATACAACTTTCCTGAACGCTAGACTGGTCGTGGTAGTCATATTCCGTGGTCATGTGGTGAGATATTGATATAATTAGTTAATTCATAAAATATTCCAAAAGAATACTTACTTAGTATTATGCTTAGAATACTTTTAATAAATAATGCAGCAATTTCTTTAGAATTAATAATGCTATTTAATATGACACGATCTTTTATGGAATGTATTGACAAATGAATTAAAGAAAAGGGTGGACATATCGAACACTTACTTTGACAAAAAGGTTAATGTTACCTAGTTTAACTATGTTTTGTTTGTTTGTAATTAAAATGTTTTGATTATGACTTTAATTTAAGAAAACACCTAAAATGTTTGATGTAAAATTATATTATTCTGTTATTTTGTCAACTCGTATTATTATTTATCGTGATGATATATATATATATATATATATATATATATATATATATATATATATATATATAT
This sequence comes from Diabrotica balteata, assembly GCA_918026665.1. Classification (NCBI taxonomy): domain Eukaryota; kingdom Metazoa; phylum Arthropoda; class Insecta; order Coleoptera; family Chrysomelidae; genus Diabrotica; species Diabrotica balteata. The sequence continues at coordinate 41,209,254 of OU898280.1, forward strand.
ATATATATATATTATATATATTTTATTTAATATTTTATTAAATATTAACTTTATTTAAAGGTATTTGATACCAAAATTCAGAAAAATTATTGAAAATTTTGCCTATTTTTCTTTGGTTGCCTGGGGTAATTGTGTTGAATCAGAATTATCCAGCTGATTTTTAAAATACGATTATCTCGAAAACTGTTTAAGTTTGAAAGTTATTAACAGGTATACCTTATTTTTGTTAAAATAATGTATCTATAACATTTTTGTAGCGCTCTCTATCAGCTGTGGTATACGTGTATATCAAATTATAATTCCCTATACTGCCCAACTAAGGAAAAGTGCCGTAAGTCCAAAAATATTGAATATTGAGTTATATATTGCTTCCTATATTTTCAACCATTCAGAATTCAATGGGTTACTTAAAATTGCCGTATCTTCAACAGTGATCGAGATATATAATAATTTTTTTCAGTGTATCAAAAGTTTAAAAATAATAAGCAAAATTGCCGCAAATACAATAGACTAACCAAAAATTCAGTAACTCCTTTGTACATACTGCATTTATGCTTACTACACTGTACTTACTGCAGTTTTGCTTAGTGGTTATTTAAACATCTGATATACTTACTGCATTTATGCTTACTACACTGTACTTACTGCAGTCTTTCTTAGTGGTTATTTAAAGAGCTGATGTACTTACTGCATTGTATTTATGTTGACCGTAAATTGTGAGGATATGAGTGTTGTTCGTGAATTTAGTTTACCTTCAACAAACATCAAAATTCTGATTTTATATGTTACGTTATTTAAAAAACAAAAATGATGTATCCTCTATATGTTACTGACTTACTAACACTGGTATTTTCTTATTCATAACTTCCTCTTTCAATATTGGTAACCAGATCCTACTACATTCTGCCGAGGAATTTGCGACACAATTGGCCTCATTTAGCATAATTAGAGCCGCTTCTTTGATTTTTCTTTTTTTACCATCCGTTTCTTTTAGGACTACATTTGAATTATTCCATTAAACCCTATGTTCATTATTCCATGCGTGTTTACAGATTTGAGATCTATCAAATTCTCTATTTTTAATATAAGATTTATGTTCACTTATTCTAACATTTAATGGCCTTGATGATTCACCTAAATAAAACTGATCGCATTCACAAGGTATTTTATAAATGCAATTCTTTGTCCTTTTTTGTTTATTGTTAGGTTTGTTTTAGACAAAATACATCTTAACGTCTTTGTTGTTTTGAATGTTGTTGAAATGTTGAATTTATTTCCTATCCTTTTAAGTTTTTCTGATAATCCTTTTATGTACGGTATTGTTATTTTCCTCATATTATTCGTTGTGTATGCTGTAGGATCTCGTTCTAAGTTGTTCTGTTCTATTCGATCGATTGTTGAAAATTCCTTATTTATAAACGATAAAGGATAATCATTTTTTAATAAAACAGATGTTAAAAAATGTTTCTCCTCCAAGAAAATAACAATACCGTACATGAATGAAAAATAAAAATTTAAATTTCCTCTTTAACAGCCTGTATCTTTCCTAATATCATCATTTTCTTAAAGCAATTTGGCTTCAAATCCTAATACTTTAAAGTGTAGAATCTACTGTTTCTTTCCGTACAATTACTTAAGGACCACCCTGTATAATGAAAGATGCTCTTCTCAAATTGAAATTCTCAATAAATGAAAGATAATATTCACTAAAAACAATACTAGGTCCTAATGTAACAAGAAAAGGAGAGAGAAGAATGATAACAAATGCAGAAATTAAAGAAGAATATGCGGCGGAAAATACAGTCAAGAAAATAAAAGTATCTCCGCTTACTGGAATAGACTGGACACATTATATTATATTAAGACAACCAAGTAGAGATTTCATATCTGATGATAAATGAAATCAGTTAAGCTTCAAAATAAACTACGCTATGTAATGAGCAAAGTTTAATTCACATCACGAAAGATATCACAAGAAGAAGCTGCTAATATTACATTTTGATTGTATAAACAAACAAACAGTAGGTATTAAATACATAAAAATAAATCATATTTTGCGGTTATTTGTAAGTTATACAGTTAAATATTACATAATTCATCATGGCGGTTATTGTGCAGTTTAAGATACATTCAATATTTAGCATACGTTTGCACTTACCTTTAAAGAATTGTTGACAAAACAATTACTAACATTATCTAACATTAAACACTTACTCACTACACTAACAAATACATTTTTGCACAAATTATTAACGAAAAAATATGAAGATTTCAACAAACAACCGACGCGTGCTTACCGAAAAACCGGATATTCCTTCGTCTCTCGGTATTAGAACAATAACAAGTTTTTATTGGCCCCGTCAAAACAATTGCTAGATCGGGCCTACTAGAAACAAATGCATTGTCAAAAGTATAATGCGCAAAAACCCTTTATCACAGTATATCTAACAATTGTTGGGTATACTGTGGCTTTGCCCTGTTTATGACTTATATTAGGTTAGATAAAATAAAAACAAATAATGGAATAGTATTTGTAAGGTAACAAGAACTACGAAAAGTTACATAAAAAAATTTAAGCAAATTATTATATAACTATTAAAAAAAAACAAACGATTAATTACAAAACAATGAATAAAAATTTTAAACGTGAAAATTGATCAAACTGTTATTAAAAAATTTAAAACATTATCTCAAAACTTAGTTTTTTGACTTAATATGTTTCGCTTGTAAACCGACGATATATACAGGGTGGTCCTTAAGTAATCGTACAAAAAAAAACTTAAAACATTACGATTGAAATAAACTTGCCTTAATAAAATGTTGACATAAAGAAAGATACAGGGTGTTAAAGTGAAAATTTTAAATTTTATTTTTCGCTATAACTTTCATGTTTGTGAATATTTATGGATAAAAATTTACGACTGAGTACTTTTGAATATGGGGAATTATAATGTGATGCACACTTTAATGTATCTGATAGAGGGCGCCTCATATACCACATATGTGCCATACATTTTTGCTTAAGTTTTTTGATCTTTAAGTTAGCGCTATTTATTTTAAAAATATTAAAGATACAATATTTCTACAGATTAACCGGTTCGAGGTTGTGAGCTCATACTTATATCTGGGATCATTAATCACAAACACAGGGTCATTACAAGAAGAGATTAAACGTAGATCTGATCTAGCAGAAGTTGCCACAGCAAAAATGACCAAATTATGGAAGGACTGTCAAATTTCAAGAGCGATAAAGATGAGGTTGATCAACTGCTTAATATTCCCAATACTGACCTACGGATGTGAATCTTGGACTCTGAGACAATCGGAGAGAAGGAAGATAGACGCCACTGAAATGTTCTGTTGGAGACGAATGTTACGAATTCCTTGGACCGACCGCAGAACAAATAATTCAATTTTAAGATAGCTAAAAGTTAGCCAACGACTCTATAGTAAAGTCCATATCCAACAATTAAAATATTTTGGGCATGTTATGAGAGCAAACACAGAAAACATGGAAAGACTCATAATACAAGGAAAGGTAGAAAGCCGAAGATCACGAGGAAGATCCCCAACAAGATGGATAGATCAAATTACAGGAATATGCCAAAGACCTATGCATGAATTAAAAGAAATGACCAGAGACAGATATCTCTGGAGACGGACAATACACGACATCACGTCGACCACTACACTCCCCCTGGGGGGTCAGGATTGAAGAGAGAGATTTCTACAGAGAAAAGGTGTACTTGTTAATAACTTAAAAATTCAACCGTTTTCAAGATAATTGCATTTTATAAGTCAGCTACATAATAATTCTTAGTTGTGATATTTGTGCGGTAAAGCACTGAATACCTATGGATAAACATAATTAATAGTTTGTTCTTATTAAAACTTAAAGATAATAATGTAACATCACAAAATGCTTTGTTATGGCTGCTGAATATCTTATTTTGGAGAAACTTCTATCTTCTTTAGATGCCGTGTCCGTATTCATACTTTTCCTCTGTTGTAAAATGCTAAAGTGTGCGTCACGGAAGAAGCGCTGCGAGACTGCGTCACGAGTTACTTTACGAAATAACGGTCTTTACATCGATTTACTGCACTCTATCATTTTGTTTCTAGTCATCATATATTTTTAAAATCAAGAATGTGTTGCTTGTGTGAATCCATTTCAAGTAGGTAAAGAAATAATAAATAAGACTTACTCACAATCAATTTAATTTAACTATCAGATGACCGGTTTCGCTTTCTACAATATGCAAAGCATCTTCAGGTCTCGATACAAAGTGAAATAAATGCTGAAATGATAAAAACCCATATTAGGGTGTTGTCTAATAAAGATAAACAAATTAGATGTTGTAAATTACAATGATTATGCCAATATTACATGTCTGTGGTTTTATTTCAAAATGAGTAAGTTGAATAAAAAGGTATAAAAAGTTTTAAAAGTTTAAACAGACAAGGCCCACAAATTGTTATAAAATAGTCTATTAGATTGTAATAAATTAATAAATGAGCAAATAAATAAACATTAAGCCGGCAATTTAAGTTATTAACAAATAACTTAAAAGCAAAAGCATACAAAAAAGCAATCTTAGCGAATTGTTTCGGAATCAATTTTTTTAGTTGTATCTCGTCAAAATAAACACTTTTTCTCTCTTGATAATTTTTCGAAAAATGCCTCCTTTTCAAGTTATTTGCATTTTTTTTTTTGAAAAAATGCCTTAATAAAGGCATATTCGAAATATTTGGGTCCACGATTTTAGCAAGATAGAAAACAATTATCCTGGTCAAAATATTCTAACTTGTACTCGACGGTTTAAAGATTATAAAGCTATTTGTAGAATTGCAATTCATTTAGTAGTTTTTTAGAAAAAACATCCCAAAAATCACTAATTAAGGCATTTTTTCAACAAAAAATGCAAATAACTCGAAAAGGAAGCATTTTTCGGAAAATTATCAAGAGAGAAAAAGTGTTTATTTTGATGAGATACACCTAAAAAAATGACTCCGAAGCAATTAGGTAAAATTGCTTTTGTGTATAAGGTATTTGTTAATAACAATTGCCGGCCCACTTGTAAAAATTTAAAAAAAAATACATTTCATCTTGGAAAAATATATAGAATCGAATAAAAAAGGTTTGGTGCATTAGAAATGCAAAAAAAAATTTAGTAGGTATATTCTGTTTTTAAGCGTCTTCTGAGGGGTAAACCGCTCGCCTATATCGAGCACAAGTTTAATCAAATCTTGCCCAAGTACTTTCGCTTAATATAGCATCTCCTGAAGATGCTATATTAAGCGAAAGTACTTGGGCAAGTTTTGATTAAACTTGTGATCGATATAATTGCCTTAATTTTCAAAGTTTATAAATTAATTGACTCAAAGTTATTATTATTTATCGTCTGTCTCGAAGTGACCAAATGTTTTGTATAAAACTATCAATTGTGAATAAAGTACGAGAAGAAACTAGCTTTACTCGTTATTGTTGTCTGTACAAAGAATCGACTTTCCCTTTAAAATATTGGGGTATTGGCCAGTGGAATATCGTTGGTACTACGTCGCCCCGCCCGGGAACGCCGAGGCTCGATAGGACGAGAACCGATAAAACTGGGTGCGTTTCCTTCTGGGGTAAAAGTAAGTGTTTTTCCTTCAGATGACCAGAAACCCTTTAGCCACGCGTCGACGTGGGCCGTAGGGCGAGGATAGACCAATAAATCACTTTATTGTATTGCGATTTTGAAATATTTCCAAAAGTAACAAAAGAAGTCAAATTCTCGGTACTTAAAACCAGACATATTTTTAGGCCACTTTAACAATTTTACGAGATTTTATGAAATAACCGGAAACAATATATTTTAAGGAAAAGTCGTTAGAATATACAATTAAATTAAATCGCATTATAGAACATTAAAAGAAAAATATTAAATGTAAAATATGAAAATTAACAATACTTATTGAATCTTAATCCAAGAAATACTAATTTTATATTAAATATACTTAGTACGTTTCAAGACTTTCCGCCAAACTATAAAAAGAGACGGTGCAATAATAAGAAGTGACTTAAACTAAAGTTAATTTATAGGAAATCCTTTTAAAAAAAATATTCTTTTTTACGCTGCTAATATTATACCCTGTGGTAACGAAAATAAATTGTTGGTATTTTCATTGTTTAAAATATTATTTTACGTTCTAAATTCTCGATAATTTAAGAAGTATATTTCTAAACTACATTTCGGATCGACGTAGAGAGTGATATCATTTATTCTTAGCAAATGTGTCAATTTCACAGTCTGCTTAACGCTTATTGCCATGTAGTGTGGTTGTGTTCAATCAAGCGTTTTAACAGAAATCTAAAAATCCGTTTGGAATTTGTACTCGTAGTAGATTTGATACTTCTTCAAAGGAAAAATAATTTAATACAGCACTATATTTTACAAAAATTGGATATGTGGCGTTTCTGAATTAATTTGTTCGAGAAGTAACGAGTCATCGAAAGAGAAAATCGTAATTGACGTAGAACATGGAATAAGCCTTCCTACTTTTAAAGCGGTAATAACTCCCACACAAGAAACTCAAAACAAATATAAACAACATAACTTTTAAACAAAATTTCAACTATGTTATGATAAATAAAATTATTAACCCATTTAGACCTGAAATTTTTTTTTGTTTAAACCTGAATGTATATATAGAGCAGTGATTAAAAAGGCTTTAAAAGTAAGGAAAAAATAAACAAAAAAATATCCGACCTCCAGATTGCCCACAATTTGGTATTCTTTTAAAAGGACAGTAGGACTATAAGTTACTTTTAACGAAAAATTTTTTTCCAAAAATATTTATTTATTAGCAAGTACAATTTATATTCATTGAGTGTGATAATTATAAAAGCATTATTTAGGATGAAGGACAACATTACACTTATGACAAATAAAATGCCTTTTTATGGCAGTGTACGGATCATCGTTGCTGTTCTTGATAGGTTACTGAATTATCCAACCTATCATAACGTGAGTGTCCCCGTTGATTGTTTGTCGCTTTTGAAGGTCCCCTTTTGGTGGTTCGCTTGTGCGTTTCTATCAGCTCAACTGCAACAGCCCTTCGGAATGCTAACTGGTCGACTTTTCCGCCATCCTGTTTTTGCAAGTGGTATGCATTCTGAACTGCCATATCGACACAATAGGATATCAAAGGAAAATACCACTTTTTTCCTCGTATAGTTGTTTGATACTGAGCAATATTCTGGTCGCTTTTGTCAACTCCACCCATGTTTTCATGGGTTCAACAACCCAAGCCATGGGCTTGGGTTGATTTATGTATATATATGCTTCTTCTCGGATTGTGAAAATCGTTTTACTTTATTTAGAGGGAAAACTGAAGACACGTTCGATGCAAAAGTAACGACACTATTATGATTCCAATTACATATTATACTATCATCATCTACTATGGAATATGTAATCAAAAGCACCCCTCTCTAGTTTTTTCATCTCTTTTATTGTTTTTAGGGGACATTCTGGAATTCTATTTACTCTTATGGTACATGTACATTTTATGTTTTTGAACTTCAATTCTTTCAGGAAAGACAAAGATGTGAAGTAGTTATCAAAAACAAATAAAATGGCGCAAATGACATCTTCTGTAAAATATCGGCGTATTTAAGAACAACACTTGACGCTAAACCTAAATGACTATATTTTGGTGGTAGAGTTGAAGATGCTCCCTGATATGGATCAAAATTAATGATATATCCAAGTCTTGTTAATCCAACCCAAAACTTGTAGACCCAGCAAATGGGCTTTCCACGGATGAATTGTTTGCAACTATGGCGTCCAAAATAGGGCACCATTGCTTCATCTATACTGTAGTTGTCGTGTATTGGAGCATATTCTAATATTTTTTTGTTTAGGGATTCGAAGATTGGTCCCATTTTAGAGAAAAAATGTATTTCAAATCCTTTATAAAAGGTATATAATAAAATGCCCAAACGGGTTATCACAATTACATTACAAAACGTTTTCGGATTGTTAAATCCATCATCAGTGTAAACGAGGTATACATGCTAGAAGCCACCAAAATATATGGGTCAGAACCCTTTAAATGTTATTGATTTACAGTTATTTTACATTATATTATGGTTACAGATTAGGCTGTTTAAGTTACCGTTGAAATTGGTAACATGGCGACGTATGACCCTACATAGGTAAAATGGTCCTGAGACGAAGTGTCTTCGAGGCAGTGTTTTCAAACTGCCACTGTTTTTAAATAGCTGGTCCGAGTAAACATTGAACAATGTTGGCAACAAAATACAACCTTCTCTGACTTCTCGTTGTATGGGGATTTCATCGGTGTAGTTATCTCCAATTTTTACGATAGCAGTTTGATTCCAGTACAAATTTTTAATGACACGAATATCCTTGTCATCTATTCCGATATTTTTCAGTATTTGCATCAATTTTACATGCTGTACTTTATCGAATGCCTTTTCGAAGTCCACGAAACATGCAAATACATATTTTCTCTGGTCACGGCATTTTTGTAATAGGATGTTTAGCGCAAAAAGTGCCTCCCGGGTTCCCATAGCATTTCTAAAACCAAATTGCGTATCTTCAAGATCTTCTTCGCATTTGCGTCTAATTCTGTTGTAAAGTATTCTAAGGAAAATTTTAAGAGTGTGGTTCATTAGGCTAATTAATCGATATTCTGAGAATATTCTCGCATTGTGTTTTTTAGGTATTGCGATAAAGATGGATTTGAGTCAATCTGCGGGAATCAGTCCGGTGGTATGTATTGAATTAAAAAGTCTTACTACTACTTTTATATTATCATTCTCTATTAGTTTCAGCAACTCAGTTGTTGTATCATCTGGACCACAAGCTTTTCTAGGTTTAGCATTATTTATAGCATGTTCTACTTTGCATTTCATAATTTCTGGGCACACTTAATTCAAAGTATAAGTTATCAAAAAACGTTACCAATAACACACAACGAATTGCCAATTTACTAGCTGATACGTTTGGACAAAAATCCAAAAGGCAAGACTTACCTAATATATTATCAGGCACATTAACTGGAACTTTCTCCTCAATAACATCTGAACAAGAAATCGATTAATATCCTTATTAACCCACCATTTATCTTAGAGGAACTACTGATGGCACTCGATTTGTGTAAAAACACAGCCTCTGGTCCAGATCACATTCGTTTCATATTCTTAAAGAAATTATCGACTCCTTGTATCATTGTTTTATTAAAATTTTACAAAGGTATTTGGAATAGTTATAATTTCCCTAAGCGGTGGCGAGAATCATATATTATACAAATTAAAAAAGTTCATAACCAAACACAAAGTTTATCTAATTCATATAGGCCAATATCGCTGACGTGCACCATGTGCAAATTAATGGAGAAAATGGTAAACAAAAGGTTGGTCTGGTAAAAAAAATAGAGTTATTTCACTAGCACAATCCGGTTTTAGATTTCATCGTTCTACATCAGATAATTTGATAATTTTATAATCACATATTTCTGACTCTATGGCCTGTAAACAAGATTTAGCAGCCTTTTTAGATGCCGAAGCAGCCTTAACACCGTTCAAAAATCTGTAATACTCCAAAATCTTCAACAATGTGGACTTAATGGAAACATATACTACTTTCTGCAGAACTTTTTAGAGGATAGGACGTTTAAAGTTATTTTAAACGAAAAGCTGTTATCTATTCGTATTCAACACAATGCAGTACCACAAGATTCTGTTATAAGGACAACTTTGTTCAGTTTGGCATTTAATGATGTAAGAACAAATATTCATTCTCCCAGTTAAATACGCATTATATGCTGATGATCTTGTACTCTTTTGCAGAGGAAAGAATATCGAAACAACCTGTCGACTAATGAAAACAGCGATTTATGATATAGAAAGGTAATCGAGGCATATTGGGTTTTCTTTTTCATCTCAAAAAAATAAAATCATGAAATTTAGCAGAAAAACGACAAAAGATAATCCAACTTTCACATATAACGGAGTATTGCTAGATGTTATTGATCATCATAAAGTCTTAGGACAGACCTTCGACTCCAGACTTACTTTATATACATACATATAGGAAACTAAAGGCAACTGCTTAAAAAATATTAATATCCTAATAAGTCTAGCACATTTCCAATAGGGAGCTGATGAAGAGGTATTGCTTACAGTTTACAGATCCATTATTCGCCCCAAAATAGACTATGGTAGTTTTGCCTATATGTCTGCCTCCAAGTCACATCTAAAAGCTCTTAACTTCGTACACAATACGGGTCTTAGGATCTGCTTAGGTGTCTTTATATAATGCCCAGCACATCATGTAGTGTGAAGCTAACGAACCGCCACTCTGGTTAAGGAGACAGCATCTTCTTTTGTCATATGCAGATAGCTTATTAGATAATCCACAAAATCCAGTATACCAACTACTTATTCAATCAAATAATCTCATTTATCACTCTCAGACCACTAGAACTGCTTAACTTTTCTCTTATGTACTAAATTCTATTCTCAACGATTTTCTTGCAATTTTATGCTTTTATATTTCTAGGCATAAGCAACTTTCAAATGTCATTACCTCCCTTTGCTCTTTCAATAAACATGACACTCCTAAAGTTATAATTAAACAATCGTTCCCAGACACACTTAATAGAAATCAGGTTCATAAAGTTCTTTATCCAGATGCCTCTAAAAATGATGTAGGATGATATCCAACATTTGCACAGATTCCTTATCATCAATATAAGCAATTAGAACCATGTTGTCAGATCATCCTCTGGTAAATTTAATACATGACATTTATAATAAACTTACGGATCATGGAGTAACTATTGTCTGGGTACCTTCACATGTAGGCCTTGCAGGAAATGAGGATACAGATAGAGCCGCAAAAGAAGCTTCTACTTTGGATATACCTACATCAAATTTTCAGCTGCATAATAGTATTACAAAAATGTTCAAAAAGCGTATATATGACAACTGGCAAGCTAATTGGAACACGGAGTCACGTTAATTCAAATTAAAAAATCGTAACTTTAAAGAAAATAAAGTAATCTAAAACACATTTAAGTTCTTTTTGGTATTTTTTTTTAAAAATACAGGGGATCCGTTTAGCAGAAATGCAATAGGACTTATACACAAGGCAACTCAAAGCTAACCCTTACTTGGATTTATGTTATCTGTTTGTTAAGCAGATGAAAATCGTGCAAAATATGTAGAAATATTAAAAGAACTACTCTCAAATCAAAATTATCAGTCATGTTATCGATGTGAGTGTCTTTGATAAAACTGTGACTGTCATTAAGAACGAATTTACTAAAATAACTTTATAGTACATAAATATTCTGATATTTATCTGGCTAAATATCTGATATTGCTAGTACTGATAAAATGCAAAATATGGGAATGTTTTAACCTCATATAAACCATCTTAAATTTCTTCCGTATTTGGCTGCTTACGTTTTTGTGTACCTGCAAGCTCTTTTACTTTTTTATGTACATTAAAAATATCATGTTTTGCCTGCAATTGCTCTATTTCTTCACATTTTCTTTTATAAAAATCTTCTTTTGCTATTCTGATTTCTATTTTGATTCATTTCTGTATTTGTTTATACCTTTGTTCGTTTTTTCCTTTTATTATTCTCCGATTGTCCATGAGAAGAAGGATCTTATCAGTCATCCACCTTTGCTTTATTTTTTGGTTTTCCTTTAGTCAGAATTTTCTTCGCAGGACCTGTTATCGCCATTTTTACGTTTTGCCATTTTTTATCTATGTTGTTCGTTGGCTGAGATGTTTCTTTTTCATGAAGTATTTCACGTAGCGGTAAGTATAGATAATATTTATAGTTCATCCCTCCACTTTTCCGTGGCGGTATTTTACGAGTAGCATCATTTTAACGGATTATAACTTTCTACTCGGTATATACTATTTACAAAATAGATAATACAATTTAAATCTACATTTATATTTTTTTCAATATTTAGCTCTTAATGTTAACAAATAATAGAAATACGATTTTCAGAAAAAAATGCCATCTGGTTTTTTATTAGTTATAAAAGGTTTCATCTTGTTTTGGAAAATGTATTTTTTTCACCAGCTTTTCACTAAGGCCATTAATAAGCGTGTGACATAAAAAATACCAAAGTTATTATAAAGTTTATAAGCTAAAAAGTCAGTTCTGTTTTAAATTGTTTTTGATAACAAATTTAAGAACATGTTGCAGTTTTTTTTAAAAAATACCTCAAAAATGTATCCTTATAATATCGATTTCGTATTACAATTGTTTAAATTATCGCTCTCCAGTATAAACAAATTTCATAACTTATAAACATAACATGCCGTTATGCAAAAAACAAAGTTATTAAAATTTAGAAATTACTGCAAAAGTAAGGGTTTTTGCAACTATCTTGGTGAAATCTACAATTTCAATTTCTCTTTAAACTGCAAAAGAAACGCTTTCTAGGCAAAAAATTACTTTTTCACTATTTACGATTGTTTAAAACAAAAACAAAACAAAATCAGCTGTACGACTTCATGGATTTTTTATCAACTCCCCCTCATGTATCCTTTAAAACCTTCAAATATCTATAAGATTTTTACGTGAAATCAATGATTTTTTTCCAGTTAGACTGGTGTACAAAATTAAAGAAATTTTAAAAACTTCAACTTTAAAAGTCAACTACCCGAAGTTTAAAAGCCTGAAATGGGGTAGTCTGTAAACTACTACTTCGTTTATAAAAAGTGTGCTTTCGGCTGTCAGATAACACTTACTTTACTTTGCTTTCGTAGATTTGACAGCAGCTTAAAATTATACTACACTCTTAATGACCACCATCTGGGAAGGTCATGTATTACTTACTGCAAAATAGACGTTTTTTCGTTATGCTGAGGGGTAAAGTAAATAGGTGGAGAGTTCAAAAAAACGGCCTCCCACAAAAAAGTGTTGTTGCACCAATGCTCTTCAATATATACACAAACGACCTACCTACGCCGACCGAAACCAAGAACTTCCTCTATGCTGACGATTTTGCAATATGTGCTCAAGGAAATAGTTTTGAAGAAGTGGAGGAGAAACCCGAAACTGCTTTAAAAACAATAACAGCGTACTACCTGCAGAATTACCTGAGACCCAATCCCTCTAAAACCCAAGTGCGCTTTTTACTTTCCGCAAAGGAAACCAAGCGAAAACTCCAAATTGCGTTTAATGGTAATACATTAGAACACATAAACCAACCTATATATCTTGGAGTAACTCTGGACCGGTCCCTCACCTATAGACAACATTGCATAAAAACGAGAAAAAAAGTAACGACTAGGAACAGCATACTTAGAAAGCTAACGGGAAGTAAATGGAGTGAACGTCCTGGCGTTTTAAGAACAACGGCACATGCATTGTGTTTCTAAACTGCTGAATATACGTGCCCCGTTTGAGGCAAATCTGCCCACACCAAACAAGTTGATACTGCGCTAAATGAGACATGCAGGATAGTAACGGGGTGCATGAAACCAACACCACTTTCAAATCTATATAAAGCAGTGGGTTTTGCAGAACCCTTAACACGCAGAGGCGTTGCAGAGCACATAGAGAAAATTAAACAGATCGCGGACAAGCGGCATGCCCCATACAAAGCTCGAACACCACGAAAGCGACTAAAATCTAGAAAAATCTTCCTTGGAACAGTGCAGGATGAACCGCCTGAGTATTTTCCTCTTCCCCAGGTTCAATGGATCAGCCAGTTCCTAGACTTTAAAACGTGGAAAACTATGAATAGGATAAGAACGAGGGTCACTTTAGTAAAATCAAGCATGGCAAAATGGGGAAAGATATTGGGCTGAAACTTGTCCGAAATTTGTCCGGCCATTTGAAAAATGTCCGGACACGATAAAGTAAAGTAATATAACAGAAAGTTATTCTAAAATGTTATTGCTTGTAAGATACTATGTTTCTGTAATAGTTTAATAAATTGTTTAATCTTTTTCAAAGCTACTTATTACTTTTCGTAATTTCTGAAGCTATTTACTTGTGGCATCTTGACGCAATTACTATTTTTATTGATAATAAGCCACAATTTAAATTTAATATAAGTTTATTTTTGACGTTTTAATTTCTACTTCGGAAATCGTGTGCTTAATACAAAATATTAATAAGTAAAACAAATTTTGTTGTTTGTTACTTACTGAAAAATTCTTCTAATAATTTAATGTTATCTGATATTGACAATTCAGACATTCGGACAATTTTGTTTTTATTAAAAATTCTTATCTAGTGGCATATTGGTAAACAAATAATCATTTTTTTTCTGGGTTTTTAACTATTTTTATCTAATAAATCACTAACAGGAGAATTTTACTTTCATTATTGCATGGGGTTATCTTTTTAAAGACGAATCACATACTACAATTTTTTCTAATGGATATTTTAAGTTAAAGTTGATTTCATGTAATCGAATGAACTATCTTAAAATAAAGTCGTCCCAGGAGCACAACTCAACAATATTGGCAATGTCATTTTAAAGTCGTCTACCCTCTTTAAAATGTATTAATATATATACCTATATATATATATATATATATATATATATATAGTAGGATCTGGTTACTCATATTAAAAAAAAATTAATAAAAAGAAAATACCACTATTAGTAAGTCAATAAAATATCAAGGAGACATTTATGTTTTTAAATGTATGATAAAAATAAATGATTAGAAGAATAAGAATTTTTTTACCAAATAACACAAAAAAAAATTTGTTTATTTATTAATGTTTTATATTTTGAGAACGATTTTCGAAGTAGAAATTGAAACGTCAAAAATAAACTTATCTTAAACTTAAATTGTGGCTTATTTCCAATAAAAATACTAATTGCATTACTTTTTCGGTTAAAATGTCGCGTCAAAATCATTTTACAATCGAAGAAATGCAAAGAAATTTAATTATGATATATCTTCATAACAGGAAGCAAATTTTAGAATCAGAATATAATTTTTTAATTGTTTGTTATTCGAGGTATTCTTCTGGTACTTGTAATTGTTTAATTGCATTTTTATTGGAACTTGTTAAAATTATTCCAGAAGAAGAGTACCAATATTATGTAAAAATAATGTTTACATAAAATTTTTTAATATAAATTACTAAAAAGTTTTGAGTAAATTACAGCGATGCTTTGCCTTTTTGAAAATATGCCTTTTGCAGATTTTAATAACAACTCATAAAAATATCCTTATTTTAGTATATACCCCAATAATTTCAATTTACCCTGTATAATATAAAGATACTTAAATGTTCACTAAATTAGGGAATTGTCATTGAAGTAGTTGTACTTTTTATGTAAAAAAATAGGCCGTTAGTGGTATGTTTGGTTTGTTTAATTTTAATTACTATTCTATTTATATTTTTTTGTAAATTATTATAAAGTATAAAGATACTTTAATGATATAATAATAATATGGGTTCTGCACAACTTGAATTTTTTTAAAACTGGTATATAAATTAGTACCAAGTGCAAAATTTGCGTTAATTATATAAATATAAAAATCATGTACTGCACTTTTGGTACATCGATTTTTTTAAACCGGTTTGCCTATTTAAATTGATTTAATAATACATGCAGAAACTGCTCTTATTGCATAATCAATAGAAGATGATATATTGGTTAATAGATATTTGTTTTCTTCGAAGTTCATGACACTTAAATCAATATGTTGTCCTATATTTGCCGATTTTACTAGAAACCATTTAAGCCATATTTCTATGAGCGAAAAATATTTCAGTCTAAAATACTAGTATTTAAGAGACTTTTATTCTTTTTAATCTACAAAACAAAACTTTTAAATGAAACATCTTACTCACCAAAACAATAACAAATCCAAGATATAGCCAAAAGAATATGCCCGAAAGTCACAATTAACAAAAAACTCAACAAAAACTATATTCAATCACAAATAAGCACATGTCAAAAACTCCATTTCAAACTTATCAACAATAACAAACACCACAAGACAGCAAAATTATGATCATCCAACTACCACCAAGAGATTCCGCGTCAAGGACGAGAAAATACACCAAGGTAGCCACACACGTGACTAGTGACGTCCGGCCGATAAGTTACGGTGTAACAAGAACGTGGCTGGTCGCTCTAATTGCAGGAAGAAATAGTAACAGCAGATACCGCGGCAGCCACTGACGACAAGAGTGATCTGTGAACTGTGTTTGTCGGCATCGCGGGTTTGCGATTGCCATTGCGACTGACTACGCGGAGAATAGTTCACGAGACCGCTACGAGAGTGCGCCTAGATCGTCATATCGTAATTTCGCGCTCTCAGTTTGGGCCCTTAATGTTTTGGGATTCTTCCGAGCGGTGGTGAGAATTGAGGAAGTTGAGTATGCAGGAGCACAGGAAGTGGAAAGAGTGCACGACCGGTTTATAAACCGATCTAAGGATTTTTAAATGTTTTCAGCAAGTTTTTAAAAAGTGATTTTGACTTTTTGTATTTATTATATTTTATATTTTGAATTACTTCTTTCCGACGCTCTTATAGAGAATAAGAAGAAGATTTAAATAATCTCGTAAAAATATAACCACAATATGTAAATTTGAATGAGAAATAATTTATTCAACATTTCGAATCATTCTGTAACACACGAAGTGATAGTAATTATTATTTTTCTGTTTATTACCTAAAAACAATAACATAAGTTAAAGCAAAAATTTGAACATAACAAAGCGTTTTCATTATGACTTATTGTATTTTATGAATATATTATTATACAGAGTGATCCTTTGAGAGTTCCAATTCACCGTTTTAGAAAAACTTGACGTAATCCATCTGAATATTTAGAATATGGTGTTTTTGAAGGTATTATCATCATCAAATTATCGGTCTAATCTCTGTTTTTTAACCAGGAGGAGTAATTCAAATTTTCCGCGCCGTAATGCTTGTTTACAATTGGTCCAACCGCAGGCAAGTTTACCCCACTAAAGTATGACATATTGACACTAATTACATTTGTGAAATTTATTTATTATTATTATTTTGCTCTAATATATCATATAAATCGATTTCTGACTCTTTAAGTTGTTTGTAATAACTTGGACTTGGTGATATGCGAATAGTATTTAATGTGATATTTTTCTAGATGATATTTATACTAAATATAGTTTAAAGTGTTTATAAATTTATAAATGTATGTTATTTATATCTAAGTATCATAAGAAAAACGGCAACTATCTTCGAAATTTAGTGTATACTTGTTAAGAAGCATTTCCATTTTAGTTTTCATCACAATAAAAGAACATTAGCAAAGTAATGTTGTGTTTTAGTTTGATTGTATTGATACAGTTGGTTTTGTTCTTCCTGGTTGTAGATCATCACAAGAAAACTGCAAAATTATGCAAGAATATAACATAATAGATTGGATTTGTTGATTATCTCACAGAAATCCAGTATTTTTTAGTAAGTTTTAGTTGTTGATAACAAATGGGACAAACTCACTGTTAAAATTAAACAAGAATCCATCATTAAAGAAATTGTAAGTACACACTTATTTATGCAAAGTATCTGGTAAGAAAAAAAAACTAGATTCAAGAAATTAATCATACCAGAATAAGAATATGGTCTACTATTAAAAGACAAATTTCTGAGAAAAACCATACTTAGATCTGTAACATTATTGACTCTCCCGATCAAAATATTCTCTAAATTATAATTAAATACCCTAGACTAAAGAGATCTATAAAACTGGATCACCCGATATTTAAATATGTATACATGGGACCAAATGAGAAAAAAGTGTAAATAAAAAAATTATTGTAATATATATTAGAAGTAAATTGAGAAAAAATATTTTATTATTCAAACATAAATAAACAAAATTAGGTTAAAATTGAGGTGTGAGGTTGTCCGATTTTGATTACTCGATTACCGCAAGGCCGAGATAATCAACAAAAAAAGAAGATGTATTTGGTGACTTTTCTAGTAACTTTCTTGGGTGTGAATCTGTCTTTTTGGTTTACTCCTCCTGGTTAAAAAACAGAGTTATAGTTATCAGTATAAGGTCTTAACTCCCCAAAAATCATACTTTTACATTTTAGTGTTTAAAACTACTATCAGCTGATGTCTACACGTCCAGAAGAAGTTGTAATTTCGAAAAAATTATAAAACCTTTAAAACTGCAATTATCAATAGACCTATAGAAATCACCATCTGATCTAAATTTTCATATGCCCTAACTCCAATGCGCGCATGTGTTTTTCTATAGTCGATGGTGTTTAGTAGTAGACCAGTTGTTAGAAGAGGTTCATTGTTGAGTAAATATCTGTCAATTGCTTTCATGTTAATTATTATTCTATTAGGTAAGTAATACACTGTTTAATAAATAAAATACATTTTTTATTTAGACTTTGTTTGAATAAAACAGTTTTGTGAAAAATACTACAGGAGTAAAATACTTCTGCCTTAAAAGTAATTTTACAAAAGACGTAACTCCATATTAACCTAAAAATCTTAAAGTATTAAAACAAATAATATATTTCTCGTGAAATACTTCGTAGACCTACCTTCTTGAAACAATTAAGTTTTATTGATTTACAAAATTCTCAATCAATGTTATGCATAAAAGCTCTGTAAAAAAATGTTTATTTATAAACTAACCTAAAACCGCCTAACCTAGCTAAAAGTGTTAATTCCATAATCTATTGAAGAGTTAGTAGTTTCAGTCCTTTTTTAAAAATAATAAATGATTGTTTTATTGATTAACAAAATGAGAATAAATTTTTATCATAATAGCTGTTTAATTAATGTTTATTTTTAAATTAACTAACTAACGTGTAACCACCTAACCTGTTTAACATTATTTTATTATTTATAAATATATATAATTTCAGTGTTTGTAATGTTTCAGATTAAGAAATAATATAATAATAAAATATAGACTACATTAGGATAGCAAGGACTTATCGTAATGCTGTTAAATGTACTAAGACGTACCCAGGAGCTGATATAGGCTCAGATCATAACCCGGTAGTTACTGTGATAGAGGCGAGACCAAAAAAGATTAAAAGACCACACAGAAAGGCACTAGATTTAAATAAACTTAGAAACAAAAATATACGACAAGAAACAGAAGAAGAAATAAATGAAAACCTCCGTTCAGTGCAGCAAGAAATTAACGATACAAATAACGTTAACTAAAAATTAAAGTACATAAATACAGCTATACACACAGCAGCAAAGAAACATCTTATAAAAACAAGAACAAAAAAGAAAAATGAAGAATTTCCCAGACAAATACAAAAAAATAAATAAACACATAAAAAAGAGAATAAAAAAGCCAAAGAGGAGTGGATTAAAGAACAGTGTAAAATGGAAACCTATGAGAAAAAGTACGATGCGTTCAATATACACCAAAAAGTAAAGAGATAACAGGAAGCATAAAGAAATGCCAAATAGGTAAACTTAAAGACAACGATGGAAATCTTATTGCAGATCTAGAGAATAAAATAAAAAGATGGACAGAATACCTGAATGAATTATTTGAAGACGATAGAAATAACTTAACTCAGCTAAGCAATGCACCTGGGCCAGACATATTAAAAGAAGAAGTAGAATACGCAATAAGAAACGCTAAAGATGGAAAAGCAAATGGACCTGATAAAATTCCTACAAAACTATTGAAGCTTTTGAATGATAAATTCGTAACCATAATATTACATATACATACAGGGTGAGTCATGAGGAACTTTACATACTTCTACGATATGTAGAGTCCCTCAGGGAGCATATCATGTGGCCACTAAAAAATGTCAACTCCTCTTCTTTATTAATTAACAGTATGATTTGTGTAATTGACTATTTATGTCATTTTACTGTAGTGTTTATACGGCTCATTTGATTTTTTAAATTTTTGCATGACAGTACACTACTATCAAGCATTCGACTGGTATTAGCTAAACTAAAAAATTCCAAGACTGGCTTTGGAAAAATTAATTTGGGGATTCGTATTAAATATTACACCCTGTATATATATATTTTTAAATGCAATAAGTGATTTTCAAACTACATAAATAGCCAATGAGAACGACATATGCGACAATATTGTCGCACATTTATTAAATTTTTAGTGAACGATCAAATCTTACCAAAAATAGAACAACCATAATGAAGTATCAAATTAAAAGGTATTAATTTAAACAAATGTTATAAATTTCAAATATTTTAATTAAAATGAGCTCCTACAGCATAATCTAATACGTAGAAAATTAACATCTTTACTGTCACTTTGTATTATCTCTACGATAGAATCAATTGTTTTTCAATTTTAAATTTTTACTCATAGATCGTATTGGGGCATTATTTTCGATAAATAATAAATTAAATTGATTAAAAAGTCAAACCTCTTGTATTGTTAGTTTTTGTTGATGGTAAATGATTAAAATTTTATGTCAAATAATAATACATTGCATCAACTGTACTAAATAAAAATAAATCTAAAAAAGTTTAAAATGAAGGTTGGCGTTGACCGTTTGACGTTTCTTGATATTTTATACCCATTGTCATTATTGTCATTATCAATTGTTATTTATGTGTACAAGAATACATATTTCTTCTGTCATATCTACGTTAAGTACATTGTGTTAGTTTTGGTAGAGCTTTTGTACGTAATGGGAATGGTAGGGCTGCTAGTAGAGAATATCGCAGGAGATTTCCTAATCGTCGAATTCCCAGTCATCCAACATTTATGTCAGTTTTTAATTATTTGCGAGAAAATGGCACTTTTCCTAGTGGAACCACAGAGTGACATGTAGATGAAGCACAGGAAGATGACATTATGGACGCCGTTACTATGAACCCTACAATAAGCACTAGACAAGTAAGTCGAGAACTCAATGTTACTCAATCAAAAGTAAGTAGAGTCTTACAAAAAAATAATCTATACCCGTATCACATTCAAATGGTTCAGCGACTACATGCTGGAGATGAGATCGATAGGTTGGAATTTTGTAGATGGATTAACAATAATCGACCAACGCTATACAGGACAATATTTACAGATGAAGCCAAATTTACCAGAGACGGGATAAATAATTCACGAAATTTACATGTGTGGGCAAAAGAAAATCCCCATGCTATTCGAGAACGTCGTTCTCAGTTAAGGTTTTCGGTTAACTTGTGGATTGGTGTCATAAGTAACCAATTACTAGGTCCTCACTTTTTTGATGGTCCTTTAACAGGGCAGGTCTATTTGAACTTTCTACAAAATATTTTGCCGAATTTGCTTGCCAACGCGAACGTTGCTATCCGAGGGATGTATTTTCAGCATGACGGGGCACCCCCACACTTTTTACTGGCAGTGAGACAACATCTCAATAATGTTTATGGCAACAGGTGGATAGGACGTGCAGGTCCTATTTCGTGGCCTTCAAGATCCCCTAATTTCAATCCCGTTGATTACCATATTTGGGGACGATTGAAGCAACTAGTTTACGCAGTGAATATTAATAACCGACAACAATTAATTGATAGAATTATACATTGTTGTAATACTATTAGAAACGATCCCTAGAGTATCCGTAATTTAATACGTCAATTAACAATTCGGCAACAAAAACGTGTACAGGCTGCAGGGTTCCATTTCGAAAATCTATTTTGAATTATTTTTATTTTGTTACCATTATTGTATCTTTTCCAGTTCTAATTTATGGGTTTATCATAACTATGTACATATTTTTAGTTTTTTTTTTAATTGTTCTTCGTTATTGTTAGTAGTTACTGTTTTTTGTTGTGCAGTGACTCAGTTTATCATTTCAATTAAAATGTTTGAAATTTATAACATTTGTTTAAATTAATTACCCTATAATTTGATACTTCATTGTGGCTGTTCTATTTTTGGTAAGATTTGATCGTTCACTAAAAACTTAATAAAAGTGCGACAACATTGTCGTATATGTCATTTTAATTAGCTATTTATGTAGTTTGAAAATCACTTATTGCATTTAAAAAAAAAAATATATACAGGGTGTAATATTTAATACGAATCCTTAAATTAATTTTTCCAAAGCCAGTCCTGGAATTTTTTATTTTAGCTAATACCAGTCGAATGCTTGATAGTAGTGTACTGTATCATGCAAAAATTTAAAAAATCAAATGAGCCGTATAAACACTACAGTAAAATGAAATAAATGGTCAATTACACAGATTACCCTGTTAATTAATAAAGAAGAGGAGTTGATATTTTTTAGTGGCCACATGATATGCTCCCTGAGGGACTCTACATATGGTAGAAGTATGTAAAGTTCCTCATGACTCACCCTGTATATTCAATACAATATACAATACTGGTATAATACCTCAAGAATGGTTGCTGTCTACGTTTGTCACCATATCGAAGAAAACTAAGGCAATACAAGGTTCAAATCATCTAACAATCTCCTTTGAAGAAGCTCTCTTTGCCCTAAATGTCCTAACACAAAGATGTCTAGATGTTAACCACGAGCCTGCATGCTGCCTGCTTTATAGGCTTTGAAAAGGCCTTTGACAAAGTACACCACAATCAACTCAAAGAAATCCTGGAAGGTAAGAACATCGACATCAGAATCATGCAAATAATATTTAATCTGTACTGGAATCAGCGAGCTAATATAAAGGTAGCAGACCAAACATCGGATGAAATACAAATACGTAGAGGAGTACGACAGGGTTGTATATTGTCACCGCTTTTGTTTAATATCTACAGCGAACATATATGCCAAGAAGCTCTCTCACATGCAAACAAAGGGATAATAGTCAATGGAGAAGTTATCAATAACATTTGATATGCTGACGATGCTGTGATAATGGCAAGAACAGTGGAAGATCTACAACATGTAGTTGAAAGTATGAATGAGATATGTAGTAACTACGGCATGAGGATGAACGTCAAAAAAACCAAATATATGACCTTCAGTATCACAATAAACGGTATCCAACTTGAAAAAGTAAGCGAATACAAATCTTGGGAACCCTCATTAATGAAGCAGGTGACCAAAATCACGAGATAAAAAGACTTATTAAAATTGCCAGGTCTACCTTTGTAAAAATGAAAAAATTATTTTGTAATCGTGATATTAGTATTCATCTACGAACTAGAATGTTAAAATGCTATGTATTCAGTACTTTGCTTTACGGTGTTGAGGCATGGACTATTAAACAGAGCAATATTATAAATCTTTGAGATGTGGTGCTACCGCCGTATACTAAGAATAAGTTGAGTGGATAGAATTAAAAATGAAGAGGTAATACGCAGAATAAGTAACGATCCAGAAGTTATTATGAATATAAAAAAAAGAAAACTTGAATATTTGGCCACCTGATGAGAGGACAAAAGTACACGTTCCTACAAAATATAATGCAAGGAAAGATCCAAGGACGCAGAAATCCAGGCCGTAGAAGAATCTCCTGGCTGAGAAATTTAAGAGAGTGGTTTGGCTGTACCACTAACGAATTATTCAGAACAGCAGTTATTAAAATTAGAATCGCCATAATGATATTAAATCTCCGATAGGAGAGGCACTCAAAGAAGAAGAAGAATATTTCGAACAAGCATGACCAGTAGCAGCCGTGGAAATGTTAAATAGTGTAAATACATCCGAGGTGACTAATGACATCTTACATAGAGCAATTAATTAAAAAAATGAGATATTGGTTATAACTGATACAGGATCTCATTCTAAATTAGAATCCTTAAATGGGAATACCGAAGTTTCTGTCTCAGTAGAAACTTCATTTGATGCTAGGTTTACAGGAGTAGTGCTAAATAACGATCCTTTGATTATGTCATCTTACACTGATGGTTTTAATCAAACTTTTGAAACAAGCTTACACCATGCCATAGTTGAAGATGGTAGGTCTACTGAGCAGTCATGTTTTAAAACCAATACAGAAGACAGTGCTCTTAATAAAAGCCCACAGTTTAATATATTTGACGCTATTAATATTTGCGAAAATATTTAGATAAAAGACAACTTGAGCATACAACCCGATGAAACTATCCATTAACCAATCACGTCCCCTGCTAGACATTGGCCTACCTCAGTTCTTTCCAGTGATGAAACTATCTTCTTCTTCAAGTGCAATCTCCGTGGCGGACGTCGGCAATCATTATAGCTATTCGGACTTTTGAGACAACTGCTCTGGAAAGTTCATTTGATGTACATCCATACCACTCTGTCAGGTTGCGCAACCATGACATTCTACGCCTCCCTATGCTTCTCTTTTCTTGGATTTTTCTCTGCCTAATCAGTTGAAGCAAGGTGTATTTCTCTCCACGTGTCATAGGTCCGAGATATTTTAATTTTCTTGTTTTAATTAAAATAAAACTATGCTGGATAATAATGTATATTAGTTTCAGAATGTTGGAAAAAGAGTTGAAATTGAAGAGGTTCAGCAAATAGTTGAAATTGGGCAAACAGTGAAACTTGAATTGGAACAAACAGTTGAATTTAGAGGAGAGGAAATTATTAAAGAAGGTGTCCAGGTTATCAAAAAGCCAACTTCTAATAAAAGAAAATGCCAAAAACATCACCAAGTAGCTTCAGAAGAGTGGGCCGTAAATAAAAATAAGAATAAAAGAAAACTCTGTAAACCCTATTTAGGTAAAAAATATTGTTGGGAAATGAAGCAAATATGCCTATGCCTATGCTAATATTTTGCTCTTTGGGATATGCCCAAAGAGCAAAATTCTTTAAAACGAAGATATACTTGTACCAGAGGAGAAAAATCCATTATGAAATGTAGTATATTGTTTAAAGAAGAGAGGCAAAAGATATTTAACTAGTTTTGGGAGATGTCTTGGAAGGAAAAGAAAGTTTTTGTTAGTACCCTCGTAAAGGTCAAACCTTCAGAAAGGGCAAGAGACAGACAAGAAATAGGAAAAAGTCAAAGACAGTCAACTTTTTTTTTGATAGTTAATGACACAACTCTAAGGGTGCGTAAGACAATGTTTTTGACCACTCTAAATTTGAGCTAGTCAAAAGCAATTTGACTATGGAAAAAAAAATTAAAACTTAAGTGATGATAAGTCACTATCACAAAGTGTAGAACCTAGACATAAGACAAAATCAGCCAAGAAAGACTCACAATACTGTAGTCAGTCTTTAAGAAAAATGTATTTAGAACCCAACTGGACGTGTTAACAAGATCTTTACAGGAAGTATTGTAGATGGAGTCAAGAGAAAGATACAAAACCAGTGTCCTATTTTGTATTTTCAAATATATTTAAGGACCAAAATTTATGCTTATTTACATCTAAGAAAGAAGAATGTGAAACTTGTGTTGGTTACAAAGTGGGCCAAATTTTAAAAGAAATCTACGATATTCAGTTTTTGAAAAAGGAAGAAACCAGAGCTGAAATAGAAACGACAAAACAAACAAAAAGTAAGTGTTCACAATGGACTTACAAAGTGTATTGCTTTGACCAAAATCAAATGTCTCTAGTTTATATTATAAAACAAAACTTGCTGTACATAATCTTACTTTTTTTAACCTACATACTAAAGTGTTTTCATCAATGATCTGCGACTTTATTAATTGTGAATGCCCCTTACAAAGCGAAGATCAGTTAGTTACATTATACAGTAATAGGTGTGAGTACCAAAACAGAAATGCTGTTCTGTCGAATGCTCTCCGTAATGTAGCTAAATTAAAAAACATAAATTTGAACAGAAATATCTAACAAAAGGACACACTCAAATGGAAGCAGATTAGGTCCACTTCCAAACTGAACGCCAAGTTAGAGCAAGAAGTTTCAATGTTCCAGCAGATTACTGCGATGCTATCAAGAAAGCTGGTACAAAGAAAAAGTCTTATGACGTGAAGTACCTTATCCACTCATTTTTTTGTTACACTCATCAGTGTTACTGATATTGTTGCACTTCAATACCAGCCTGATTCAATTAACTACAAGTTATGTTTCACACAAGAGTGGGAACCTCTGCCTTTACGATGCAATATTCCGTCAATTCAACCAGTCAATTTGAAAAATATTCCTAAACTGTACCCCGAAAGATTGAAAATAACAATGAATAATTACAATGATCTTCAGGAGCTACAGAAGACCCTTCCAATGGCTTATCATTACTTTTATGATAATCTTCCATCTTCTTCTTAAGGTTCCATCTTCTAACGAAGGTTGGATATTAACATGGCAATTCTTATTTTACTTACAGCAGCTCTAAATAGTTAGCTAGAGCTCAGACTAAACCATTCCCTTAGATTTCGTAGCCAGGAGGTTCGTCTTCTTCCTACATCTCTTTTACCTTTTATTTTGCCCCCTATAATCAAACGTAGTAGCCCATAACGAGGACCTCTTAATATATGACCGAAATATTCAAGTTTCCGCCTCTTAATTGTCTGTACAATTTCTTCCCTCTTATTAAAGGACTTCAATATTGGTAATTTTGTCTACCCATGCTATTCGTAGCATCCTTCGATAACACCAACGCTCAAAAGCTTCCAATTTCTTAATCTCCAGTTGTTTCAATGTCCATGCCTCAGATCTGTAGAGCAAAGTTGTAAAAATGTAGCAGCGCAATAACCTTATCCTTAGATCCATTCTTAGGTCTCTACTACACAATAGATGTTTCATTTTTATAAATTTTGCCCTTGCTATTTCTATACGGCTTTTAATCTCTTGCGTTTGTTCTGCGTTTTGACTAACCAATGTTCCTAGATATTTGTATTTATCTACCCTTTCTATCTGGATATTATTAATATGGAGTGTCTCGTTGTCTTTTGGATGTTTTGTAATGACCATGAATTTTGTTTTCTTTAAGTTCATTTTAATACCATATATGGTACACTTTTCATTCAGCCGTTCCAGTATGTTTGTTAGACTTTGCAGAGTTGAAGTGAATATGACAGTATCATCGGCATATCTTATATTATTAATAATTTCACCATTTATTATCATTCCATCGTTACACTCTCCTAAAGCTTCTTGGAAAATGGCTTCGCTATATATATTAAACAGCAGTGGTGACAATACACAGCCCTGTCTCACACCCCGAAAAATTTCTATTTCTTCCGACATTTGATTTTCAATTCTTATTTTGACTTTCTGGTTCCAGTAGAGGTTCGAGATTACTCTGATGTCGCGGCTATCGATGTTTTTCATTTTTAAAATATTAATTAGTTTATTGTGCTGTACCTTGTCAAATGCTTTTTCAAAATCAATAAAACATGTATACATGTCTTGGTTCATATCCAGATTTCTTTGCATGAGCACATTTATACCGAACAATGCTTCCCTGGTTCCCGTGCCGTTTCTAAAGCCTAACTGACTATCACTAATTTCATCATCCAGCTTTCTGTAAATTCTGTTGTGGACTATTCGTAGAAATACTTTCAAAACATGGCTCATTAATGCAATTGTACGGTGTTCTGAGCATTCTTTTGCATTTTGCTTTTTGGGAATAATTACGAATGTGGATACTAACCACTCCTTTGGTAAAATACCTGTTTGATAAATATGATCATAAAGTTCTACTAGAATGTCTATCATTTCATCATCGATCAGTTTAAGAAACTCAATCGGGATTTCATCCGGACCTGTGGCATTTTTCCTTTTTGTCTGTTTTAATGCGTATTGAACTTCCTGTTTTAAAATTTTTGGTCACGATTCACCAGAGTCCTCATCTATGATTTGTTGTCTGTCATCCCCGAATAGTTCTTTTATGTATTCTGTCCATCTGTTTAGTTGTTGTTTTGTATCTGTGAGAATGTTACCATTCGAGTCTTTTATAACATGTATATTATTTTGTTTTCCCGACGTCATTTCCTTCACTTTCCGATGAATATTGAAACTATCATATTTCTTTTCATATTCTTCTATTTCGTGACACTGTTCAGTTAGCCATCTTTCTTTTGCTGTTATTATGTCTTTTCTACTCCTGCTGTTTAAGGATTTGTATTTGCTAGTGTTTATGTTTTTATATTTTCTTCTTTCATTCATGAGAGTTAGTATTTCGTCTGTCATCCACATATGTCTTTTCTTTGGTATTGGTCCACGTATTTCTTCTCCCGCTTCTTTTAAAGCTTGTTGAACCTCTCTCCAATTTTGGAGAATGCTCTGCCATGGAAGAGATAATCTTTTATGGCAGTAGTTTAATATTCTTTATGTATTTTTTTAATTTTATATTGTAATAAATAAATAAGTACTTTAACATCTGGTGTGTCCCTTTTATTTTGTATACCCTAATTTTCAAAAGAAAATGTCGTATCTCCTCAGTAAAATTAAGATTCCAGTCAGAAAAAGTCGTATCTCCGGCAATTAAATATTAAAATGTAAAAATTTATTATTTTTTATTGGAAACTATATAAATAAGCTTTTCTATTTACAAAATAAATAAAACCATCCATAAAAATTAATGTAATACAATTTTTTTAGTTTTTTTTTCTCTTGTAAACTTAGGATTTTTGGAGTTACAACCTTTAAAACATAGACCAACGATATGTTCTCGGTGCCAGGGGAGTGGAGTATGCACTTTTTCCTCCCCTCAGTACTGTGACGTTTTGGTGACTAGATTCGATTTTTGAGGGTACCAGGCTAAAAATCCGCCAGAATCTTTTTTATTAACAATTTATTTGTTTAAATGAGAGGTTCCCATACTTTTTTTTCTCGTAGACCCCTAGTAATGTTTTTCAACTTTGGGTAGACCCCCTGTTATTCACTTTGAAAAATTTAAATTTCTAATAGTGGTGACACATTTTAAAATATTTATTAATTAAATTTAAATAAAAATATAGTAACTATTACGTGAAAAAAACTAAGTAAAAATATATCCATTTATTGGAAAAAATGAACTTGATGGTTTAATAATAAAATAGTAGGTTTAATATTAAATTAATCTCCTTAGTTACCAATAATCATGTCCAGTTTGTTACTTTTTTTCAGTTATGGGATCTATAACTCCGCTAACACTCCTTTCTACAAGGAATGAAGAAGAAAAAGCAGTTAAAATTTTTCTCGCTGTATTCCAAAATACGGGATAAATAACAGGTTTGCCTGTTTAAAGCCCAAATTGTTGATATTCGTTTCTAAACTGTACCTTTAAGTTCTTCGTTAGTGCTTATTTCAATAAATTTTTCTTGCAACATAACATCCGTTTCTTCAATGCCACCAAATAAATTGATGATCATTTCGGTATTACCAGAGTTAAAATATCCTCAAATCTAGTTTCAAAATCTAAATAGACGACATTGAAATGTTGGATATAGATTGAAACATCGTCTTCCTGGCAGATTACCTAAAACAAATTAAAGAACTGGGAAAATTCGTACCGTCCAATATTTTGGTTAATCAGTTTATTTTATTATTGCCTTTGTATACATTACAGCATACATAAGAAATAATACGAGAAAAATAACAATATCATACATAAAACAATTATCAGAAAAACCTAAAAGGATAGGAAATATATAGATTCAACATTTCAACAACATTCAAAATACATTAAGATCAAACACATTTGATCAATTTTGTCTAAAACCAAAACTAACAATGAACAAGAAAGGAAAAAGAGTTGCATTTATAAAATACCTTGTGAATGCGATCAGTTTCATTTAGGTGAATCATCAAGGCCATTAAGTGAAGTGAAGAATAAGTGAACATCAATCTTATATTAACATTGTTCTGAAGCTATTTTCTTGTGGCATTGTAAATTAATTACTATTTATAACTGGGAATAAGCCACAATTAAAGATAAAAAATACGTTTATTGACGTTTCAATTTCCAATTCGGAAATCGTTCTCAAAATACAAACAGTAAATTAAACAAATTCTGTTTTTTGTTACATAGTGAAAAAATTCTTCTAATAATTTAATTTTATCTGACTCATTTATATTGACAATTCAGACATACATTATGCATTTTAAAGTAGACGACTTTAAAATGATATTGCCAATATTGTTGAGTTGCGCTCCTGGGACGACTTTACTTATAAGATAGTTCATTCGATTACATGAAATCAACTTTAACTTGAGAATATCCGTCAGAAAAAATCATAGCATGTAATTCGTCTTTAAAAAGACAAACACATGACATGATGACAGTAAAATTCTCCTGTTAGTGATTCCATAGTAAATTATGAGGGAAAAACCAGGAAAAAAACCTCATAATACTATCCCGACATTGTAAGTATTTGTTCGTGAATTTAGTTTACCTTCAACAAACATCAAAATTCTGATTTTATATGTTACGTTTTTTAAAAAACATAAATGATGTATCCTCTATATGTTACTGACTTACTAATACTGGTATTTTCTTATTAATACCTTCCTCTTTCAATATTGGTAACCAGATCCTACTACATTCTGCCGAGGAATTTGCGACACAATTGGCCTCATTTAGCATAATTAGAGCCGCTTCTTTGATTTTTCTTTTTTTACCATCCGTTTCTTTTAGGACTATATTTGAATTATTCCATTGAACCCTATGTTCATTATCCCATGCGTGTTTACATATTTGAGATCTATCAAATTCTCTATTTTTAATATAAGATTGATGCTATAACAAAACCAAACCTAACAATGAACAAGAAAGGACAAAGAATTGCATTTATAAAATACCTTGTGAATGCGATCAGTTTTATTTAGGTGAATCATCAAGGCCATTAAATGTTAGAATAAGTGAACATCAATCTTATATTAAAAATAGAGAATTTGATAGATCTCAAATATGTAAACACGCATGGGAGAATGAACATAGGGTTCAATGGAATAATTCAAATATAGTCCTAAAAGAAACGGATGGTAAAAAAAGAAAAATCAAAGAAGCGGCTCTAATTATGCTAAATGAGGCCAATTGTGTCGCAAATTCCTCGGCAGAATGTAGTAGGATCTGGTTACCAATATTGAAAGAGGAAGTTATTAATAAGAAAATACCAGTATTAGTAAGTCAGTAACATATAGAGGATACATCATTTATGTTTTTTAAATAACGTAACATATAAAATCAGAATTTTGATGTTAGTTGAAGGTAAACTAAATTCCCGAACAAATACTTACAATGTCCGGATAGTATTATGAGGTTTTTTTCCTGGTTTTTCCCTCATAATTTTCTATGGAATCACTAACAGGAGAATTTTACTGTCATCATGTCATGTGTTTGTCTTTTTAAAGACGAATTACATGCTATGATTTTTTCTGACGGATATTCTCAAGTTAAAGTTGATTTCATGTAATCGAATGAACTATCTTATAAGTAAAGTCGTCCCAGGAGCGCAACTCAACAATATTGGCAATATCATTTTAAAGTCGTCTACTTTAAAATGCATAATGTATGTCTGAATTGTCAATATAAATGAGTCAGATAAAATTAAATTATTAGAAGAATTTTTCACTATGTAACAAAAAACAAAATTTGTTTAATTTACTGTTTGTATTTTGAGAACGATTTCCGAATTGGAAATTGAAACGTCAATAAACGTATTTTTTATCTTTAATTGTGGCTTATTCCCAGATAAATAGTAATTAACTTATATTAACAATTTGAAAGAATTTGATAGATCTCAAATAAAGTAAACACGCATGGGATAATGAACATAGGGTTCAATGGAATAATTTAAGTATAGTCCTAAAAGAAACGGATGGTAAAAAGAGAAAAATCAAAGAAGCGGCTCTAATTATGCTAAATGAGACCAATTGTGTCGCAAATTCCTCGGCAGAATGTAGTAGGATCTGGTTACACATATTAAAAGAGAAAGTTACTAAAAGGAAAATACCAGTATTAGTAAGTCAGTAACATATAGAGGATACATCATTTATGTTTTTTAAATAACGTAACATATAAAATCAGAATGTTAGTTGAAGGTAAACTAAATTCCCGAACAAATACTTACAATGTCCGGATAGTATTATGAGGTTTTTTTCCTGGTTTTTCCCTCATAATTTACTATGGAATCTCTAACAGGAGAATTTTACTGTCATCATGTCATGTGTTTGTCTTTTTAAAGACGAATTACATGCTATGATTTTTTCTGACGGATATTCTCAAGTTAAAGTTGATTTCATGTAATCGAATGAACTATCTTATAAGTAAAGTCGTCCCAGGAGCGCAACTCAACAATATTGGCAATATCATTTTAAAGTCGTCTACTTTAAAATGCATAATGTATGTCTGAATTGTCAATATAAATGAGTCAGATAAAATTAAATTATTAGAAGAATTTTTTCACTATGTAACAAAAAACAAAATTTGTTTAATTTACTGTTTGTATTTTGAGAACGATTTCCGAATTGGAAATTGAAACGTCAATAAACGTATTTTTTATCTTTAATTGTGGCTTATTCCCAGTTATAAATAGTAATTAACTTATATTAACAATTTGAAAGAATTTGATAGATCTCAAATAAAGTAAACACGCATGGGATAATGAACATAGGGTTCAATGGAATAATTTAAGTATAGTCCTAAAAGAAACGGATGGTAAAAAGAGAAAAATCAAAGAAGCGGCTCTAATTATGCTAAATGAGACCAATTGTGTCGCAAATTCCTCGGCAGAATGTAGTAGGATCTGGTTACACATATTAAAAGAGAAAGTTACTAAAAGGAAAATACCAGTTTTAGTAAGTCAGTAACATATAGATGGAATACATCACTTATGTTTTTTTAAATAACTAACATAGCAAATCAAAATTTGGTGTTATTAAAAGTAAACTAAATGTACGATACGAATGATACGATGTTAAAAGTACGAAAAATACTTACCATGTCGGGATAGTATTATGAGGTTTTTTTCCTGGTTCTTCCCTCACAATGTACTGTGGAATTACCAACAGGAGAATTTTACTGTCATCATGGCATGCGTTTGTCTTTTTAAAGACAAATTACATACTATGGTTTTTTCTGATGGATATTCTCGAGTTAAAGTACATGTAATCGAATGAACTATCTTACAAGTAAAATCTTCCAAGGAAGTCAACTCAAGAATATTGGCAATATCATTTTAAAGTCGTCTACTTTAAAATGTATAATGTATGTCTGAATTGTCAATATAAATGAGTCAGATAAAATTAAATGATTAGAAGGATTTTTCACCAAGTAACAAAAACCAAAATGTGTTTAGTTTACTAATGTTTGTATTTGGAGAACTATTTCTAAAGCGGAAATTTAAACGTCAATAAACGTACTTCAACCTTTAATTGTGGCTTATTCCCATTTAAATACTAATTAAACATTTTAAATTAACGAGTAAAAAAATAGTGGACATTCATGAATTTAAAAAATATCCATCTCCAAAGTTAAACCAACAAATATATATTTTCACAAAATTTTATTGATATCGATAAATTTTTATTTACAATGATCTTTAAAATGAAGTTAATATTTTTGGTTTTGTACACCTAATCATGTAACACCAATAATTGTGAAATAGAAAAAGGAAACGTGGGATCATTTATCCAAGTTACCTAATACCGTACACTGTAAAGGGATCGGGGGTGTTATGAATTTTTTATGTATACCCGAGATAGCAACGAAACATACATTATCCTATCCATTACCATGTCAATGCGGCTATACGGACTGACATAATGTGCCAATTCCAAAAGAATTTAAAGAAACATATGCAATTTGTTGGGGGGAATGATAAATAAAATATCTGTGTATGTGTTAACGTTATTAAGTATTAATAAATTAGTACTCACCCAAAGGTCAAAAGGAGAGCATTTGCAAAATTTATTAGATTTATTGAATAGATGGAAAAATAGTAGAATAATAGTTTCTAGCTGTAGTTATAATTTATAAACTCAATGTCAGAAATTATTGTGTAGTGTAGATGTATGTCAGAAATTATTGTGTATTGTAGTTTAGATCTAATTAGCCAAACAAAAAGAGATGATTAGCCAAAATGAATGAGAGAAAATAGAGGATGTAATATCTAAATACGACTTATTTAATATGCACAAAAAGCTAAAAGAAATGAGTAACATATTTAAAAAACAAGTTCCCTCTTTACTTGTTGACAATAATAACAAATTTATTATAAATGACACGAAATAAGAAAAGAATGGCAGGTGTAGTTCTACCAAAACTGCACCGACAGCTCAGAAATTATGAAATGCGATGTAGAACACGCTATAAATAATGCTAAAATTGGAAAAGCTTGTGGTCCAGATGATACACCAACTGAGTTGCTGAAACTAATAGAGGATGGTAACATAAACGTAATAGTAAGACTTTTTAATTCAATATTATGAGTTAGTGATTCCCGCAGATTGGCTCAAATCCATCTTTATCGCAAAAAACCTAAAAAACGCAATGAGAGAAAATGCTCAGAGTATCGAATAATTATCCTTATGAGCCACACTCTTAAATTTTTCCTAAGAATACTCAGAACAGAATTAGACGCAAATGCGAAGAAGATCTCGAAGATACCCAATTTGGTTTTAAAAATGCTATGGAATAATGTTGTTTCAGAACTTTGAATATAGCGTTGCGTTAACGCAACTATGGGACAATAAGAATAAGATCTAGAAGTGACTAATTTATTGTGTAAACCTGACTCTCCTGATAAATATGTAGTTTTTGTTATTTTGTCTTGCATATGCTCGGTTTATCAATCGTATCCAATATCAATACGACTGTTATAGGTATTTTTTGTATACTTTGCCGTTGGAACAATACGTGGAAACAGGCTGCTGAATTGTCCGTTGGAGAACACAAAATCCATTGGAAAAAAGATCGCCGTACTATGGATCGCTACGATCAAATAAATAAAATAAGTGTTGTGCGTTGGAACGATAATTTTGTGATAACGGTGGCAATTGTGATCCAGTAGAGTCGGTTCTTCTCGTAAAATGACACAGTCGCAAGGTAAGAAAAGAAATCGCTATCCCACAAACCAACATGATAGCTAAATAGAATAAATACATGGAGAAGTTGACTTACATGACAAAGTAGTGGCTAATTATAGAATTAATATCCGTGAGAAAAAATGGTGGTAGTTGTTATTTATAGACATGTTAAACTTTGCTGTCGTTAATGCCTGGAAACTCTACAAAATTGTACATGAGTAAAATCCAATTTTGCAGTTAGATTTTAGATCAAAACTTGTACGAAGCCTTGTAAGTGTTAACAAAAGTAGCACAAAATCTGTAAGAGGCTCTAGTTCATCCTTACCATCTATCTCGCGTTTGGATAATGTGGGCCACATGGTTCAACGCAATACACATTGTTTGAAAGACTACCGCAAGTGAAAATAAAAATATTTTTCTGTTTTACGTATATTGCTTATGTTGCGTTAACGCAACGTAAAAAGAATGGACGTGTAGTTTTTTTTCTTCATGTAGATTTGAAATTATCTTTATTCGTGTTTAATAATTAAATATCTATTTAATAAAAAAACATTGGTTTTATTATTTTTTCTACTCTGGTTTTTTTTATTTTTTCTTTCTGGGCCTAAATGGGTTAAGCTGAGACTGCACACTTTTTTAATATATCATATCTCTTTGCGACGTTCCAGTTGCTAATCCTGAATATTGATACGGAGTAGATAAATTAACTTTTAGCGAAAAAGTTTAACCTTATTCATTTTATAGAGGGCTTTTAAGATCCAGTTAATGTGTTACAGAACCATTATATTAATACCAGTATTGATAACAGTGGTGAAAATAATGTTAGAGGAAACATTATTTTAAATAAAAACAAACAGATGAATACCAAAAATCTTCTTCTGCAGATTTTATTAATACACTACAGGATAAAATGTAAACAAAATGGCAGACGAGAGGTGGCCAAAGAAAATATTAAAATGGATCCCAACCGAAAGAAGGAAAAGAGGGCGTCCAAGAAAAAGCTGGCGAGATGACGTGAATGAAGCCATGAAAGGAAGACAGCTAAATGAAGCCGACACCCGAGATAGGAAACGATGGAAACTAGGGACAGGAAAACAACGACAGTTGTAAACAACCTGTACTATATATATATATATATATATATATATATATATATATATATATATATATATATATATATATATATATATATATATATAAGATAAAATGTTACGTATGGAACTAATTCATCAACGTTAAAATTATTGCACGAGAGATTATCCTAGATTAAAACCAAAACGGCTCGGGAAAGTTTTTTAAACCTGTCAGGAAGTTCCTCAGCAAGGCGATTTGAATACAAGGCCAATATAAGACTGCAACCAACTTCAATCAGTAGAAGAAAGCTACTCGACGGTCAAATAGATTACCATTTGGACAACCACCTAAAGTTCAGGCTAAGAAAAGAAAAGGTTTAAAAGGCGTCACAATCTTTCGTCCAACATCGCAGCACATCAAATAAATGCAACTAAAAATGGCGAAGAACATCGAATTTCGTATAAATATACCATTTTAAAAATTTAAAATTTTTAATTATTTATTTAAATATATTTAGTTTTATTTCCTATTGCACTGATTTACTTTTTTTATAAATAGGTTCACAAACATCCTAAAGTCATTCTCCTTTTCTGATTTTATTTTTCTTTCTTCTTTTTGGTTTGCGAAGATTTAACCTCCGGTCCTGTTTGGCACCTTGCCACCTATTGGTTGAAGCATAGTACGTGCCATAAAGGACCAATAGAAAAGTCCTAGATGCCAAATACATACTGAATGTTTAGATGCCCACCGGTCCTATGACCGGTTAGGACGTTCCATAATACACTACCTGGGGAGGCATCCGATGGGAGACAGACAACTCCCCATGGACTAATGCGACTAATATTAACTAAATAAATACCGAAAATATCGTTTTAACAATTTTTGTGAGACAAGCAGCAGATTTTTTTATGGATTAAGTCATCTTAGTTTATATTTTTTTTTTTGATAATTTAATTATTTGGGTTGCAAATGTCCCAATGGCCTAATAATTTTTAAGGAATTTATTCCTTTTTGTTTAAGTAATTTGTTTTCATTTATAAAGAGATAATACAACAACATTCAAATTCTTTTATCCAGACAAATAATCCAATTACAAAACGAGACAGTTTTAAATTG
Organism: Diabrotica balteata; assembly: GCA_918026665.1. Taxonomy (NCBI): domain Eukaryota; kingdom Metazoa; phylum Arthropoda; class Insecta; order Coleoptera; family Chrysomelidae; genus Diabrotica; species Diabrotica balteata. The sequence continues at coordinate 41,246,292 of OU898280.1, forward strand.
TAAACTGCATATTTCAAGCAATCAAGCATAGCTAAACGTTGCGGACCACAGATGTGTTTGCAGTTGTGGAATCGTGGCAGCTCCCGCTCCGTGCCGCCATTTATGTTTCTATACAAATTGCAGTCATTTGTTTAGGAAAACTTCGGAAAACGAATAAGGAAAACGGAACTAGGACGTCGATCTGGCGGGTCCAAAACTTCTAACTATTTCCAAGGAAAACGGGAAGAACATTTTGCTCGCGGACGCAGTGGCTGAGTTTGGTGATGATTCTGACATGCCATAAATTCTTGTACAAAAAACTAGAAAGTTTCTACTTTACTATATAAAAGTAAGTTAATTTTGATAAAATTTCCTAGATTTTGAAGATTTATAGGATTTATTAACTAAAAAACTGCACAAGATAAAGATAAAATTTTCAATATTAAAACATTATTTTTGTTCTTCCTTTGTTTATATTTAGTTAAATGCCACTTTTTTTTCTGTTACCAATACTTGATGTTTTTACTTTAATTATTTGTGCCTAAGAGCATATAATTATCAACATTAACCCTCTCTGTCCCAAAGCCGCATATACAGATTGAACGAATTTAAAACGGATCATACAATTTAATATATGTCTGTTTTAACTGCATTTGAAATAGTGGACCAATATAAAACTTGGACAAAAATAAATCCGTACCTGGGTATAGACATTGTATAAAATATCGTTCAACTATCTGTCTCGCAACAATGTTACAATGTTGTTTGCGTAAAGGAAGCGATAACAATTCAGGAAATGAAGCTCGAAAAAAGTTAAAACTTTTTTCCAGCAATTTTTTAGCAATTTATTCGTCCTGCATGCATTGAGTTGAAATTTTAACAGAAGGTAGGTGATAGCACAAGGATCAAAATCTATATTGAACCGAAGTGCGCTGGAGGGTTTTAGGGGTGAAAACTACCCCTAATTATCAAAAATTATAAAATAATATATTAAACCTGAATATGGCTAATATTTGGTTTGAATTAGTTAAATAATGATTATTTTATACTTTTGAATAGAGTTCCATCATATTTCAACCCTTAAAAAGCAACCCTTGTTAGAGATTAATGTAAAAAATTACTAATTCTAAAAAATGATTTCGCTTTGGATCGATTTGAATAAAAATTTGGATTTAAGCTGAAATCACCCACTGCTTTATAGTTTATGTCATGTCGACGAACCCTGATTGTTCTTAGGGGTGAAAACTACCCCTAGTTGTCAAACAATATAAAATAACATATTCAACCTAAATATGGGTAAAATTTGGTTTGAATTAATTAAATAATGATAGTTTCGTGCTTTTAAATAAAGTTCCATCATATTTCAACCCTTAAAAACCGACCCTTGTTAGAGATTAATGTAAAAAAAAGTAGTAATGCGAAGAAAATGATTTCGACTTGGAACGATTTGGATAAAAATTTGGAATTAAGCTCAACTCACATTCTGATTTATAGTTTATGTCATACCGATGAACCCTGATTGTTCTTAGGGTTGAAAACTACCCCTAATTTTCAAAAACTGTAAAATAACATTACAAATCTTAAGATAAGTGAAATTTGGTTTGGATTAGTTAAATAGTGATTTTTTTATACTTTAGAATACAATTTCATACATTTTCAACCCTTAGAAATCAATTGTTATGAGTGCTATAGGTGAAAAAAATTTTTTACCAAAATTTTGCAACTTTTCAACTTTTGAATATCACCCTTTATAACATTGCAGTTTTTATAAACTAATTTAATAGATATAAATTGAAAAAAGTAGAATTAAATAAACAAAAATTTATCAACATAAAAAGGCACCATATATTCTTATACATTTACATAAATAGTTGAAAATATTTACATTTGTAACAACAACAACAAAAGTTCATCGGGTGCAGGTTGTTTGTTCATCGGGTAATAACAAACCATCTTTGAAATACCATCCCCAATCTGTTGCTCTGATATTTTCATTGCCAAGCCATAGACATATAAGCATATGTTTTTTCTGTTGTATGGGATTTCAAATTAAGAACGCTTAAAATTTCGAATGTATAACGCCCCACTACCTAATATACCGGTTTTGTAAATTATTATGCTCCGAAATGTACTATACTAATAGAATTTTCCGGAAAAAAATGAATTGCTTTTTTTAACGTATTTCCTTCATTTTTAACGATAGAGTGTTTGTTCAAAAATGGTTTTGTAGAGGTTCAAGGATCTGTGAATTAAATCTTTTTGGAACCCTTGGTTTTTAAATGGGGTGAGTTTAAAGGGCTCGAAAAAGATGGTGTTTGATCGTAAATCGATGTTTTGAACGGCTATATCTCGCCAAATATTCATTGTACAACAAATCTAAATAAAGGAAAATTTTAGTCATTAAAAAAGCTACAATTTAGTACATTCTTTTTTCATATATTCAGTATTTTTGGGGATATTTAAAAAAATAAGGGTAAAAAATATGAAACTGTAAATCGTTTCTCGCATTATGCTGTACTTTTTCTAAAACTGAGCATTTTAAATGGGTCAAACTTCTTGGACGTATTAACAAGACATGTACAAAGAGAATTGCAGAAGGGTGAAGATAGATTTTCATTATGGAGGTGGTTAGGGGGTTGTTTTCATCGATTTTTTCGTAAAAAAAATGAGGAATGAGGATATTTTTATCATAGCTCACTCAATTTTTAAGCTAGAGTCTTTTTTTATGATAGGTCCATTTTTGATCTTTAAAAAAAGGTTGTGTGAGTTTTCTTCCAAAAATGCATCAAAAGTGGTTACTTTCAATCGCAAATAACTTAAAAAATATCAGTTTTACAAAAAAAAAACGTATAAAACGTATAAAGTCACACAATACGACACAAGGACAAACAATTTAAAAATTATTAAATATCGACGAAGCTATAATATATTGTATTTGCATATTTCAATAACTCCCCCTGTTGTGTCAGTTGGTCGTGAGTAATGCTTTGACAGTTTAATTTTAGAGTTCTCCCATTGACTGTGGGTCTAAGTAAACTATTTGGATTATACCCCATTTATACACTCTGCCTTCAATTTTAATTTCTAATTCTTAGTATTTCAATTTCATAGTTTAATTTCTTCTTTTCTACAGTATTGATAGTGCTTGGTAGACCTTTTTATTATAGTCAACCACCCCCTATCTAATAGATTGTTTAGTCTGTTTCTTGCATTCATACTCTACGTCTACTTCAGTTGCTCTGAAACTAACACCCTAATAATTCCTGACAGATTTGAGTGTGAGATCTAGGTTATGCAATCTACATAAAAGTAGTCTATATAATTTCATATTTCATCAGTTCATTACCTATAGCAGTATCAGTTGGACCTTTGGTCAATGTTTAGTTTCATAGAATTTTGAAATGTGCCGATTACATCACTATGATTGTGACTGCCAATCCAAGTTGTCATATGTCAGATGTCACTTTAACTTTTCCGTTAAGACCAGAAGCCATTCTCTTTTCTGGTGCCACCTGATATATAGCTTCGTCAGTTTGTAATAATTTTTAAACTGTTTGTTCTTGTGTCGTGCTATGTTACTATATCATTTGGCGTTTAAGACATTCTCCATATACTGTTGGATAGCCAAATTTTGACCAAGTAAGTCTATAACGTTATATTACATAAAAAATTTTATCAACCATCAACTTAGAGTTTTTTGGAAGTTAATTAATTTTTCTTGATGCACCTACAGGTGCTCTAGGAGCGAAAGTACTTGGGCAATATTTAATAAAAAAACTGTGTTCGATAACTAAATCCAGTTACTGTACGCCAGACAGATACCTCCAGGAATAATCAAAATTATCGAAAATATCTACCAAAACAACACGATAAAATTAAAAAAGGAGATTCCTGGAGTCCTCTATTTTTCAACCTAATTATGGATGAAATAATACAAAAATAAGAATTCAAAAATGATGCCCAATAGGATAAAAATAACCTAACTTAAAAATAGTTTACAACGTATGCTGCATCAATTTAATATAACCTCCATAAAATTTAATGATAATTGGAACTGGATGGTCAGATAATAAAAGTGATTAATTTTTAATATTTAGATTTAAATATATCAAGTGAATTGGTCAAGTAGAGCCACAGGTTGCCTAAATGAAAAAATATGTAGAAATAAAAATATCGGAAAAAAAATTAAACGTAAAATTTACAAAAAAATCACACAAAGACACACAGAGAAGCAAAATGGATGTTGGAAACAGCACAGGTTACACTTAAAACAATTGACGTTTAACAATTATAGGGCAAAGCGAGAAGTCAAGAATTATGACGTAGATGCAAGGATAATGACACATAAGCATAATTACACCAAACAGGGCAGTAAAAATGATAAAAGACGGTTCCAAAATAGGAAAACTATTAGGAATAAGACCATAAAAAGGATGAAACGACTACTCATTGGAGTCATAACATATACATTGGAAAACAGACACAGTCATGTCAACATAAAAAGAGCAAGAATTTTAATTTCATTCTAAATCAGTCGACATTCATTACCTGGGGGGTTTTTTAAGGTCAATGAATATGAATATGATAACGTCGATTGTCTTTAAGCTACCTTGTTCCTAAGGTAGACCTCATCTCGTGGAGTTTTATTTTATTTCTATTCGAAATCGAAGTCGAACGTCATTACTCGGAGGTTTCCGAGGTCGCTGAATACGAATACATATTAAGACTGCGATTTTCTTAGAACTACCCGGTGCCAAGAATGAACCTCATCTTCTGGAGTTTTCTGATATTTTATTCAAAATCAGCCAACAGTCATTATTCGGGAGTTTTTGAGATTTGTGAGGTTGTTATCCGAGGTCGCTGAATACCAATATTTCGTTGGTAAATGACCTTAGAATACCTCATGCAACTTTATATAAAAGTTCGAAAAATAATCCAAAACATTATTTTTTAAATTTGGCGCTTTTATACATTTGATAACACTATTAAGTTAGGTACCTCATAAGGTGATATATATATATATATATTATAATATTCTACCATGTAGAAGTTCTCGCCTATTAATTTCACATATGCTCTTATACTTATATAGTACACAGATATCTTCCAAGATACATTGTTAAAGTCAGTTTTTTCTCCTGGCTCTATTTCACATTAATATAAAAATTACTGTTTTTTATATAAAAATGTGGTATAGGAAGACTGGGTTGGTTTAAAATTTGGTACGTAAAAATTGTGCTTCTGAAAATTGCACGAATATGGAGAACTATAAAATAAATGAACTATCTGATACAAAAGAAGACGCGGAAGAAACAAATTTGAATGATACGATTATTTTTTGTTTATCAGCTTTTTTTACTTTAACGTAAAATTTGTTTATATACATATACATATATATATATATATATATATATATATATATATGTATATATATATATATATATATATATATATATATGTATATATATATATATATATATATATATATATATATATATATATATTTAAGAAATAATATTTGGACTTTTATTTGATGTCGCACTTTTATAAAATTCTTAAACAAATTAAAAATAAACCTCAGTGCATGCTAGGCACGAGATATCTTGGAGATCATCCGGAATTTTAAATTTGTGTTTAGGTATCTCAAAAACCCTCGGGTAATGACGTTTGGTTGATTTCGAAGAAAAATAATATAAAACTTTAGAAGACAAGATTCACCCTGGGAACTAAGTAGTTCGAGTATAATCGTCATTATCATATTTGTATTCAGCTTAATCAGTCAACTGATTAAGAATAAAACCAATATACTCCAGGAGACAAGTTCGACCCTGATCACCAGCTCGGGGTCCATCGTCGCGTCGTTATCATATTCGTGTAAGTAAGCTTGTAGATACGATCGAAAGTTTTGGAGACATCTAAGTAGACTACATTTACAAAATGCCAATTCTTTAAATATGACGACCAAGTGTTGACACAACGAAGAAAATATGTGATTATTGAACAACATTTGTTAAGCCGTGTTGTTGGTGATTTTTTGATGAATAAGCTATTTTGGCCATGTGCTTCGAAGAAATGGTCTTGAAAAACTTACCATCCAGGGAAAAGTAGTAGGCAAAAGAAATAGAGGTAGATCTCCCACACGATACACGGACCATATTGTTGCTACCATGGGCGCTCCATTGTCAGAATGTGCTAGAATGGCAGAAGATAGAAAAACGTGGAGGAACATTGGGAAATTTAGCTAATAGCTTCATGATATCACGATACCTGCATCAGGTTAACGACTAAGAAGAAGAAGAAGTTGTTGGTGAGGAACTACATATCTCAAGACATATCTTCAAAAACAATGGATTTTATGAACTTGTTCATAATATGTACTAGGCTGATTAGGTGATAATTATTACAATAAAGTGTATCGCCATTTTTGAGAATAAAAGGAAATAAAACCAATTTCCAGGATACAGGGATATAACTCTAAACAGAGGATTATGCTTATGTATTAAAAAGGAAAGAAACGTTGCCATAGATTCTACGTATTGCTTAAGGAACAAGAAGGTTAGAAAAATAGTTTTTGTAAATGTTGTTTACGAGAGGTGTATGTAGCATTCAAATAATCATCTACAAAAATGAATTTAATAATAAACGCCAACAAAACAAAGTAAATGAAAATAATCACGCAACCACAGGTCCTGCCACCACTTGTTATAGAAAACGACGTCATCGAAGCAGTGAACGAATTTGAATACCTGGAAGCGCTCCATACCACTGAAAATAATACCACTGCAGAGATAAACCGCAGAATCTGCATGGCCAACAGATGCTATTTTGGGCTCAATTTCCTCCTCAAATCCACAAATATATCGAGAAATACAAAAATAAAACTCTATAAAACGATAATACGCCCAGTCATAACTCAGTTATATAGTTCAGATACCTAGACTCTAAGAAAAAGTAATAAAAACATGTTAAGATGTGTTGAAAGAAAAGTACTAAGGCGAATCTATGGAGCAGTGAATGACAATGGAGTGTGGAGAAGATGATACAAATTCGAACTATATAGAATATATTAGGAACCAAATATCGTAACACATATTAAGATAGGACGTCTGAGGTAGATAAGGCATGTAATGCGAATAACAAAATGAAACATCTTGAAAAACGCTTCCCGATAGACCCATTGCTCAGAGAAGAAGAGGAAGACCCAGAACAAAGTTCCTTGATAACATCGATGACGACACCTTCAGGGAAAAATAGTCACATGCAGACGTGTACGTATTATTTAATTTACGGTATTGCTAGAATCGTCTCTAAATATCTGAGAAAAAAATATCGATAAGGATTCCAAGGATTCTTTATTCGAAAACATTAAAGGCTTCGATTTTTTTAAGCTTAGCAAAATCTCACGAGACAAATAGGTTTAAATATAACGGTAAAGTGTATTACTATTACTACGTGCATTTATATTTTTTTATAATTTATACATATATATTAATATATATACTTATATTTTTCAATGAAAAAAAGTATAAAGAAACCCAGAGAATCATTCGAAACAAAATTAGAAAAGCCAAAAAAGAATGGATGAGCAGCAAGTGTGAGGAACTGGTAGATTTACTAAAAAAAGCATGACTACTTTATTGCATAAAAAAAGATTAAGGAAGTCAAAAATATGAAGAAAAAAATCACTACAATAATTTTAGTAGATGATAACAGCGAAATAGTATCTAGTCCAGAAAATGTAGGAGATATGTGGGAAAAATACATTGAAGATCTGTTTGATAACGAGAGAACAGAACCACAAATGAATATAGTACAAGAAACAATATTTGATATATATTAACACCGGAAGTTACAAAAAAAACTAATACGGCATAGCCATGAAAAGCCCCAGGTCCAGATGAAATATACGTCGAGATGATAAAGCTTATCAATGAAGAAAATCTTCAGACATTAACAATATTATTTAATAAAATATATACCACTGGAATCTTCCCAGAAGTCTGGCTTAGATCGACATTTATACCTATACCCAAGAAGAATACAGCAAATATATGCTCACTTTTTATTCACAATTGTACATCAACGAATATACAGGAAATGCGAAAGAAACCTGAGCGACAATCAATTTGGATTTCTTATGGGGCTTGGTACAAGGGAGACATTATTTGGCCTCCAGATATTACTACAAAAATGCCGAGATCAGCGAAAATATGTGTTTCTCTGTTTTATCTACTAAGAAAAAGCGTTTGACCGAGTAAAACACACAGAACTCATAGAAACCATAACACAACATGGTATAGACCATAACACTGTGCACTTATTAAAAAACTATATTGGGATCAAATGGCGTCTATCAAAATAGACAAGCGTCTGACAGCAGAATTGCCAATAAAAGAGGAGTTCGTCAGGGCTGTGTACTTTCTCCACTGTTATTTAATATATATTCCGAAAAGAACTTTCAAAATGCCCTGGAAAATATTAAATAAAGAATAAAAATCAACGGAGAATACGTAAACAATTTAAGATACGCAGACGACATCGTCATTATTGCGGACAGTGCTGAGGGTTTAAAACCACTTTTAAAAGTCATAACCAGAGAGGGAGATAGCTGGGGACTAAATATAAACACAAATAAAACAAAAGTAATTGCTGTTACACGTGCACCAAATGTCGATATTAATATTCGTATCTATAACAAACATATAGAACCAGTACAAAGATTTCAGTATCTTGGTTGCTGGATAACAAACGATCTTGACCACGAGGTCGAAATATGTGCTCATATAGAATATGCTAGGTCCGCATTTCAATTAATGAAAAAATTCCTAATAAACTCTATGGTACTGAGAGAGAACTCTTAAATATTGTAAAAAACTGAAAACCGAGTTATCTAGGACATATTTACAGAGGAGAAAAATACAACTTCCTACGACTTATAATGGAAGGGAAAGTAAAAGGAAGAAGAGGTCCAGGAAGAAGAAAATGTTCCTGGTTAAAGAATGTAAGAGACTGGACAGGTATGGACACACATTCAATAATAAGAACAGCTAAAAATAGAGAGCAACTTGCTGTAGCTATAGCCAACCTTCAGTAATGGAGAAGGCACCTTAAGAAGATAATTAATATTCTTAATTAGAATTTTATATTAAGAAGAGACTACAATTTAAAAAATTACAAAAATATCAACTTGTTTACCCACCACTGGCATTCTAAAGGCTTATTAGTTTAAGTTGCTTGCTCAAGTTCAGTATGCCGTTGTATAAGGACACATTGTTTCTAGAGTCTCGTTAAATATATAGTTTAGTAGATCCATGCTTTGCATGAATTTGGTTTGCTAAATATATTTTGCAGTATATAGAAATTTAGAAATTCTTTATAATTTTTAAACTACAACTATTATTCCTTTTCCAGTTTTCCCATTTGTTATACCATTAGTAAGTTGTCGTTGTAAGAATATTATGCTTTTGCTAAAAGTAGTCCACTGTTTTTTTTTAAACTGTGAAATATTAACATCTTTTTTAATTAAACTATACTAAATTCTAATTTTTGGATTCGTCTTTATCAAGACAAAAGTAACTATTCCAGAATTCGCAAAAGATAGTACATAATGTTTAACTATGTATTACTAAACCGAACTAAGCCGTTAGACGTGTGGTGTCAACAGTCAAGGTTAATGTCATCTATCAAAAAATATCATCTGTAAAAATATAAGTTCGTATTTAGGTTTCAATAAACGATTATAAAGCTTATCCACCTCATAAAACATAAAACCTCATTAAATTTTTTTTCCAAAAAGTCTAAAAAATATTGACTTGTCTGTCTATATAAAAGGCTATGATGACAGGTCACACCGTTTGTCCAATAAGGTAATGGCGATATCTAGGAGGGAAATATGAACTACCATATTTCAATCATATATTGTGTTCTTGAAACGATACGTTTAATTAGTAATACTGTATTAATTATATAAGTATTAATATTATTATTAATTAACTTTAATATAATTTATAAGGTAGAATTTAACACAAAATAGTTTAAAACTTTATGCTAGTTTAGATTTAAAACCTACCGTCATCTAGGAAAGAAAATCTGAACTACCAACTGACGTTTCAACCTACTATGGTCTGTTTTTAAACCAGGAGGAGATTTACTCCACTAAATTATGACATACTGACACTAATGACATTTGTGAAATTTTAAAATTCAAAATTTATATCGACAATTTTCTGTATTTTCTGTGTTATTTCTTACATCTTTAGATTTTTCGTTTGCATTTATATAAAAAACAGTTCTTTTCATATTCAATGTGGATTCAATGCCAAGTACTAGTGGTAATTATTCTTCTCCACCTTAAAAACGCCGAGTAGATTTGGATCATTTATCATCAAATGAGAAATAATGTACTATAAACATGTACAAACATGAAAATTGATAATTCTGGAATAAAAATAATAGCCACGGTAGTAAAAATAAAACAGGCAGCAGGTTAGTTTTACAGAATAGTTTTTATTAAAATCAAAACTTGCTAAAGTAATGTGCTAATTTTAGGTGTTGCGAATTCAACTATTTACAACAATAGAATTTAGAACAATTAAAGAATATAAACAGACTGGAGCAGTAAAATGTCCTAAAAATATTAAAGGTCGACCTTATATTCTTGCAACATAGGATGAAAGAGTTAAAACATCTATACGACAGATAGTACATAGCTTCTTTTTCAAGAATAAAATGCTCACTTTAGGTAAAATTTTAAGTGAAATTCACAACCGCTCAGATCTTCCAAAATATATGTCGTTCATTATTATATAAACTCTTTAAGCAAATCAATTTGAAGTAAGTACAATATCGGTATGTAAATATGGGTTAGCTACAATTATATAGTAAAATTAACTAAAACATTTTATAGATTTCATTTTTATAATCAGGTATATTATTGTTACTATTAAATATTAAATTTTAAGTTTTTATTTGTATACTCTACTGGAATGTTGTCAGGTATTTTGGTTCAACAGATATAAGAACATGGAAAGGGAAGAAAAGGAAAAAAAGGATATTTTTACTTTACATATGCAGATTCAATGCAGCAAATATTACATAGCATAACTATAGATTGTTTATCTTACTGTTTATATGATGATTGATTTATTGTCTATATTATGAATGTCTTACCATAGTTATTTTTTAGGGGAAATTAATCAAAGAATAGTTTATACATTGGGCTGCTAACCAAAAACAAAACTTTCTTGCTCAAATATCTGAAATAGATTCAGTTTTTGCTGAAAAAATAAATCAAGAATTTCAAAATGGTGTAGTTGTTCATTAATCTCAACAACACATAAATGGAGAGATTTTGGAAGACTAATAAAATTATTAAATTTTTATTTTTACATTCATTCCGAATATATATTATGCACAGAATGTTATATAAATCGATTTCTGACTCTTTAAGTTGTTTTTGTAATAACTTGGACTTGGTGATATGCGATAATAGTATTTAATGTGATATTTTTCTAGCTGATATATATATATATATATATATATATATATATATATATATATATATATATATATATATATATATATATATATATATATATAATAAATAGAGTTTACAGTGTTTATAAATTTATAAATGTATGATATTTATATCTAGTTATCATGAGAAACACGGCAACTATCTTTTAAATTTTTGTATACTTGTTAAGAAGCATTTTCATTTTGTTTTCATCACAATAAAAAAACATTAGTAATGTTGTGTTTTACTTTGATTGTATTTGTGATACAGTTGGTTTCGTTCTTCCTGTTGTAGATCATCACAAGAAAACTACAAAATTATACTAGAATGTAACATAATAGATGAATTAGTTGATTATCTCACAGAAATCCAGTATTCTTTAGTAAATTTTATTTATTGATAACAAATGGGACAAACTCACTATCAAAATTAAACAAGAATCTAGCATTAAAGAAATTGCAAGTACACACTTATTAATACAAATTTATTGTTTTGCATTTTAGTGCTTCAAATATATCCTTAAGATATTGATACATAAGTTAAATCTATCTAATGAGGTAACTGATTACCATGCATGAAAAGTAGGACCACACCTATATTTGAACCATAATTTATTCTGTGATATGAAACATGAAAAAGTCAATTCTAAAGCAGTGAATGGGAAGGAATAGGTAAAACAAACTGGCTGAAGCAATTGAGGAGATTGGATTATTAAGCTTAAAAATAATGATCAAAGTTAAAGTTAATTCTTCTGGTAAGAAAAAAAACCTAGATTCAAGAAATTAATCACACCAGAATAAGAATATGGTCTACGCAGTTTAAAAGAACAGTATTTCTGAAATCTTTGAACTCTCTCTAACTTTTTGATACATGCATATGCATAGTTTTGTTGGATATAAGATATATTTGCAAATTAAAAGACAAATTTCTGAGAAAAACCATACTTAGATCTGTAGCATTATTGACTCTCTGGATCAAAATATTCTCTAAATTAAGTACCATCGACTCTAAAGATCTATAAAACTGGATCACCCGATATTTAAATAGGTATATATACATGGGAATAAATGTGAAAAACGTCCTTTTTTATTGTAATAATTGTAATATATATTGGAATAGAATTAAAAAAATATTATTCAAACATAAAGTTAGGTTAGAATTGATGTGTAAGGTTGTCCGATATTGATTACTCGATTACCGCAAGGCCGAGATATACAACAAAAAAAGAAGATGTATTTGGTGACTTTTCTAGTAACTTTCTTGGGTGTGAATCTGTCTTTTTGGTTTACTCCTTCTGGTTAAAAAACAGAGTATAGTCAATCATGTTTTGTTCTTGAAACGGTACGTTTAATTAAAACTACTAACAATATTTATATATTAATTACAGAGATAATTAATGATACGAATATTTTTTTTGCACAATTGACAAAAATCTTGTAATATAAAGGTAAGATTTATTTTACATAATAGTTTAAAGCTTTATATTAGATTATATTGATTTGGTTTAGATGCAAGAAGGTACACTTCCCGTCATATAAAACTGGTACATTTTTTTTCCAATGTAAACCTGTGTTCAGACTAGACACAATGGTTCGTGAATCAATTCGTTGTTGGCATCACAGATAACGGAGTTGCACTAAATCTAAATAAAAAATAACATATAAAAATGTATTAAAATTTTTACATAGGTATTATTTTTATCATTAACAACAAAAAACCGTATCTAATAGATTAAATAACCAGAGATAGGTTGGATTGGAGACCGATATAATATTCTTCAACTTATTATCATGGGTAAAATCGAAGGACGCAGAGGAATTGGTAGAAAACAGGCCTCTTGGTTATAGGAATAAAGAAAGCTGAGCAACTCTTTAGAATAGCTCGAGACAGAGACAGTTTCGCCATGTTAATCGCCAACATCAAGGGGACTTGATAGGGCACGTTAAGAAGAAGGTGTATGTCCATGAATCTCTGGACCAGAACAACATTCACAGTACTCAGCCGAACACAGTATCTCTTGTAAAAAATTTTACTGTGTATTTTCAAAAATGGTTTAAGTTTGTATCTCGTTAAAGCTATTGTTCTGAGCAGGTTTTTGCACTTGAATTTTTGGTTATTGCTATAAAGGTCGATTGGAGCCATTGTGTAGGGATTGTAACAGTCAGATATATTAGATTAAAGAGATCAATCATTACATCAATAACGTCTTCATTAATTATTATTAATAATTCGATAGCCACATCACCTGGTCCAGTAGCTTTGCCTTTTTATATATTTTTTATGGCATAGATGACTTCAGCCAGTAATATTGGTTGTCCGGTATTCTCTAAGGTTTCTAAAAACAGTTCCTTTGTTTTATCATCATTTCAACATTCAAATAATTTTTGGATATAATTGGTTAAGCAGCACAATCTCTTACTCACAATAATAATATCCCCTTTATAATTTTTTAAGGATATTTTTGTTCTTATGCTTTTTCTAGAACCTATTATTTCTTTGATTTTTTTCCGTTAATTAAAATTCTTTTTATCCATATTTTATTTCTTGTATCTGTCAAAGATCAACCTCTCTTTTGCCTCTCGAATTTTCTTTCTGATGTTGTATTTATTCGGGTCTTTGTCTTTATGTTTTCTTCGTTCTTCTATAAGTTAAATGATTTCTTTTGTCACACAAGGTTTTCTTTTTTCTCCAAGTGGTTTGAGGGTTTTTTTCTCAACTAATACGACTATTTTTGGTCAACAGTTCGAGTTACTGCGTTATCTTCTTTAACTTTTCTTAAGTGCTCGTTTATTTTAAACTTCGTTTCAGCATATGTCTTGCCTTGTTAGGAGTAGGAAAGACATATATGAACTAGCGTTGGGGGCAGTGTCGCAAGTTTCTGAAGTGAATATATTTTCACCGGAATCGTGAAATGTACCTATCGGCTACCTACCGCCAACAAAAAAATATACAAGGATAAATCTTTATGAGTCAAAAGGAGACAAATACTCTCTTTACATCATTTGGATGTATCAGCTCAATGATGATGCAGAGATTACTATAGAAGCTAGCGAAATAAGATTTTTTAGAAGTGTGAAAGGCATTACAAGACATAATATTGTTCTGAAGCTATTTTCTTGTCGCATCTTAAATCAGTTACTACTTTAACGGGAATAAGCCACAATTGATGTTAGAATAGGTTTATTGACGTTCCAATTTTCTTTTTGGACATCGATCTTAAAAAACAATATGTTTGTATTTTAGGAACGATTTCCGAAGTGAAAATTCAAACGTCAATAAACTTATTTTTTAATGTCAATTGTGGCTTATTCCCAACAGTAATTGAATTACAAGACTTAATATAGTGAAATGAAAGAGTGGAACTTTAGACACATAACTACTATTAGTACCTTATATATTATATACATTCCATAATATACACTCCATTACCATGTTGAGTTCATAAAAATATATAAATTAGATACCGGGTATGAAATTCAAAGCAACAATGTAACACCATGAAGTAATCTTTCTGTAAAATCAATCTTAAAATACTATTCAACAGCATATTACTCACAAAAATTTGATTTGATTATGTCGGTCATAATATGATAGTATAGCTATAGTTGGTTCACTAATTCAAGTCCGAACAGCTAGTGAATTTAGTAATTATTTTTTTGCGAAGTTAGTTACTATTTTATTAGAGTATTTTTCAGCCTTTTTTACAAACACAATATTCAATTATTTATTTCTATCAGAAACTAGTTTTGGATGACCCGGGATTTTAACCTTTTCATCTAACGTACTTTATTATGTGAATTTTATAACACAATATGGAGTACGTTTTGTGATTATATATTATTGAAATATTGTTTACTCAGCATTATTTATATATCATCACTTTCAAAATAATAATAAGTTAACTGGAAAATATTAAACGTTTATTAAAAATATTCTCAAAAAACTTAAACTAAATACTGCCAAAATTTAAGTTGGTTGCCTACATTTGACGTAACTCGACGATATAAACTAAATTAGCTTAATTTTTTTATAAAATATATTTTTTTACATATAATAGAAACTTACTTTCTGTACACGTGATATAAATTTCTAAGCGAATTTGATTTTTGACGCTATGTCAAAATGAATTGGATGTTGACTGAAATGTTTTTGTTATTAAGAACATTTTTAACATTTACATAATTCGATAAATATATTGTAATGATCAACCCACCTCAACAGTGTTTCATTCGGCAAATAACCTAAAAAAATGGTAGGTATTTTGAATTAACCTTTGATCGTTTTCATAAGAAAAACTTACTCTTTAGCCGATGGAACAAGTGGAAAACTTTGACTATCCATAATAATAAAATTCAAAATAGTACTAACTATAAACAATAAAATAAACAACGCGAATAATACAAATATTTACTACAATATGTTAAATTATAACAACTCAAACATTATATTTTAAATATACAGGGAAAATTTGATGGGTTTAGTATACACTTTCACTATTTAGAATAATTCTTCTTTTTTCGATGCAAGAAGTCTGCACCAGTAAGTATATTTGAGCTACTAATACTGAGAGGTAGGAATTTTTGTGTTGTAGGTTTCCGACTATGAACCTGTCACAATATGCCCTGGCTAAGCGAATGGACCTTACAGTATATTCAAGTGTAGTAAGTATCGAGTATATCTTTAGGTTTTTTAACCAGTCTACAATACGTAATACTATTAATTCTGCCAAAAGACCAAACTGCAATTTTTGAGTAAGACACACGACTGCATTTTCATGAAAACTTATTTAAATGTATGTATAAATAAATTTATACCGGCCCTCAGTCCCCGGCAGCTCGCTAGTTCCCGACCAAGGTTGCGGTAGAACTCATGGACAGCTGGTAGAGGGTGCGAAGAATCCCCGGGATGTAAGAGGCTACCAAGAACGACGAACGTTGCACATAATTACGTAGAATGTAAGAACCTTATATAAGGATGAAAAAATGACAGAACTGGAGGAAGAACTCAAACATGTGAAATGGGATATTATAGGAATTAGCGAAGTCAAAAGAAAAGGTGAAGATCAGGTCAAACTAAAATCAGGAAACATATTCCACTATAAAGTGGAAAGGAATCGACAACTGGAGGAATAGGTTTGTTACTACACAAATAATTACAGAAAAATATACAAAGCATTGACTGCATTTCCCCAAGAGTTATGTATATAAATCTAAGACTAAATAAAAGATACAATCTAAAAATAATCCAGGTATACGCCCCCACCAGCGATTACGAAGATGAAATTGTCGAAGCCATCTATGAGGAAATCGAAAGAGCAAAAAAGCAGAAACCCGCTCATTACAATCTGATAATGGGAGATTTTAACGAGAAACTTGAAAGGAAAAAGGACGAACAAGAAGTGGCAATCGGAGATTTTGGAATCGGAGTACGAAACGAAAGAGGCGAAATCCTTACCAACTTTCTACTGCAACACAAACTGTATGCAATGAACACCTTTTTTAAGAAGAAATAGAATAGAAAATGGATGTGGGCTAGTCAAGACGGAAGAACTAAGAGCGAATATGATTATATAATAACAGACAAAAAGCAAATTATTCAAGATGTCACTGAACTCAATAAACTATCAGTAGGAAGCGACCACAGACCAGTAAGAGCTAGAGTAACGATAAATCTACAAAAAGAAAGAGCAAAGATGATAAACAGTTGCAAACGCATAGTTTGGAATTCACCAAATGTGAAATATCCAGAAGCATACATAAAAAAATATAGCCGAAACTTTACAGAGTAATAATCCCAAACCTCTAAGTATCGACGATCACAAATAAATTAATAACAGACTTGGTTAGAAATGCACAACTCAAATTTTGCAAAAAAAATTACACCAAAAGTAAAAAGATTAGCAAAAATACAAAAGCTCTCATGAAAATACAACGAAACCTAAGCGAGAACGAAAAGGGAAACAAAGAAGAATATAAAAAAAAATAAATAAAAAAATTTCAGCAGAAATTAGAAAAGATGTAAGAAGATATAATACTAATGTAATTACTCAAACAGTAGAAGAGAACAAAGGTTTAAAGATAATGAAAAGGAAACTCACACAAAGTAAAAAAGAAATATACAAGCTGAGAGATAAAGACGGAAAGGCAATAACAGATAAACAAAATTTTCTGAAAATAACCAGAGAGTTTTATAAAGACCTCTATACCAGCCGAAGACCACAAGACAATTTCCCGACACGAGTAAAGACTCTCATAAATCAGGGATCGGAAATGCTTTTACCCATTACTGTGTCAGAAGTAAGAGCAGCTTTAAAGGGAATGAAGAACCATCGATCGCCTGGTGATGATGGACTCGTTACCGAGGCAATAAAAGCAGGAGGAGAAATTTTATTAAAATCAGTAAGCGAACTGTTTAATAAATGCTTACATGCACGTACGATTCCAAAAGACTGGAACAATGCAGTAATAGTCTTGTTACACAAAAAAGGCGATATTATTAAATTAGTAAATTATAGACCCATCAGCCTCTTGACACATAATATGTACAAACTCTTTATGAAAATCTTACCAAAGAGGCTAACACCTAAACTTGATTTCTATCAGCCCAAAGAACAGGCAGGCTTCAGGGCAGGATATGGCACAAATGATCATTTGCATACCATAAAGATATTAATAGAAAGGTGCATCGAGTACAACATACCACTGGTTCTTGCATTTGTCGATTACGAGAAGGCTTTTGATTCTGTAGAGTTTGAAACATTACTGGAAGCCCTAAATCAAAGCCGAATAGATTACAGGTACACGACACTAATCAAAAACATCTACGAGAACGGTACATCAAGTATACGACTACACGAAGACAGAGAAAAATTCAGCTTAGGTCGAGGAGTTAGACAAGGAGACAATATTTCACCAAAATTGTTCACGGCAGCTCTGGAGTCAATATTTAAGAGATCAATATAACTCAATTTCAAAAAAAAAAATATTTAAGAGCACTCAATGGCAAGATATGGGCATCAATATAGATGGAGAAAGATTAAATTACCTAAGATTTGCAGATGATGTTGTATTAATCGCAGATAATTTACAAGATACAGTTTCTATGATGCATTCGCTTAAAAGTCTGTCTGAAAGAGCAGGATTAAAGATAAACTTTGAGAAAACTAAACTTATAACAAATCTCGTAAAGAGTGGAAATATAACTATTGGCAGTAATACCATACAACAAACAGACACTTACAAATATCTGGGACACGAAATCAAAATAAGCAGAGACCATCAAACACGTGAAATACAGAGGCGAATAGGCCTAACTTGGGCAGCATTTGGCAAATTAAGCCATATTCTAAAAAGTTCAATTCCCATGTGTCTCAAGCGAAAGGTTTATAACCAATGTGTTTTACCTGTATAAACTTATGAAGCAGAGACTTTAACACTCACGCAAAAATCTGTGAATAAACTCAGAGTTACACAACGAGCCATGGAACGTGTAATGCTGAACGTGAGCTTTCGAGTCCACATAACAAACTAACAAATTAGGCAAAGGTAAGGAGTTCAAGATGTCATCGAAAGAACCACGTCGCTTAAGTGGAACTGGGCAGGGCACTTAGCCAGAGCACAAGATGGATGGTGGACAAGACGTATTATGGAATATTGGCCCAGAAACTATAAAAGAAGCCGAGGACGACCACCGACTTGATGGACCGATGATATAAAACGTGTAGCGGGAAACTGGCTACAAGCTGCAGAACTGAGGGAGGCCTATGTCCAGCAGTGAACGCGATTGGCTGATTGATGATGATGATGATAAATAAATTTATTACAAACATGTTTTTATGTTTTTTTATTTTTTAACCTTTGCATCTAATGAATAAATATCAGGGTTTTCCAACCCTAAGTAAAACTGTGCAGTATAATAAGAAGAGATAAAGTAGACAATTGCTAATCTGTTTTATTCATACTGCTTATTAATTGTCACCGTAAAGTAATTTAACTAATGAGAAGGGATAGAAAGCAAGATTTTCCACTTATCGCCGTACTTTATCCAAGTTATCTAAGAAAAGTAACACGACACAAATTCCAAGATTCTCTGCTCTCGGAAATTGAATCAATTAACCTCTGATAGAATGATTTTTATTACACAGATTCACTTATAGTAAATAAAACTACCTAACAATGTAATATATTCTAAAGCAAGTCTTTCTTCAAAATAATTATATAAGATGAATTTGAACTCTAAACTTAATTAAAAACAATGTTCAATTCATTATAGGTAAAGCGTCCTTAAAATTTATTTAAATTTAAAGAAAACATTTCCATATATATTTAAGGCTGTAGTGCAATTAATTATAATTTTTGCTGAATTATATTTCCAATATCCTTTCAATAAAAAAAAAGAAATAACAGAAAAATTTGCTGACTCCGTTTAGATTTACAGTTTAATAATAAACATCGGCCCTATTTTATCGTTTACTAAATTATTCTTATTGATTAATGTTTAATATTAACTGTGTACATGAATAAATTTTAGAAATATAATTGTCATTATAAGTTTTATTTTACTGATCCATAAATAGGGCACTAATACATAGCGTTGTAAGTACATCAAAATGTGCAGTATTTTAGTATTTTAGTATTCCGTTGGATGTTATTCTGTATAAAAGCAATATTTAGAAGAAATTATTTCGCAGTTACTCTTATGAATAAATTTTGAATAATAAATGTAAAATAAAGTAAATGATATGATTTTGAAATAATATGGACATAATTCATTAGCAATTTATACGTGAAAAGCTTATTAGATTCGGCTACAAATTTTTAGTGGCAATTTATTGATTAAAACTGATCATAGCGCGTTGCAGTGGCTAATGAATTTTAAAAAGCCAGAAGAATAAATTGATCGGTGGCTAGAGAGACTCCAACAGTCCAACTTTGACGTAGAACATTAAAAAGGCGTCTCAATAACAATGCCGATGTTCTTTCTAAGTTACCTTGTTTGGAACAACAGTGCTAGTACTATACAAGACTTATACTAATACTATACTAATCAAGAAGCGACTATAGGAGCAGAAGCATTCACAACACACACAAAATCAAGACATGGAGTTCCTTAAGAGATACATTTCGATCAAGGAGGAAATTTTTAATCAGAATTGTGACAAAAATTAATTTAAATCTTCGGTGTTATTAAAACCCAACGTCAATAAACTTATTTTAACCTTTAATTGTGGATTATTTCCATTTAAATGGTAATTACTTTAAAATTCCACAAGACAATAGCTTCGGATCAATATTGGCAGTATTTAATAGTCTTAGTTTAACGGCACAGCATCGTTTTGTGAAATGATACATTTATTCAGTACCTCTGTATGGAACAAAGACTTGTGACAATAAAATCTGATATCAAGAAAAGCCAAGAAGATCTTCCAAATGTGGATGTTCAGGAGAATTAATAAAAGTCTCTTACATAACCTACGCGAAATATTACGCCGAATAAAGAGAGAAGGAGAATTGTTGTAGTGAAGCGATGGAAAAGCAGCCAACCTGGGTCACCTATTTACTACATAATTTTAGGCACAAATTATTAATAATAATAAAAAGAAATAACTCCGCCGTTGCTGGTCCCAAGTCTAGGATGAGAAGGGAGGAGGGTTAAGCAAGGGACTATATCTTTATGTAAAAAAAACATAGTTATGAAAACAAAGTACATGCCTCGGATAAGGACGGATCTTTTAAGACGACAAAAGCGACGACAAAGGACAAGGAATATAGAGACCTGGAACGTACGATGCCTATATTGGCCTGGAACCCTAACTCAGGTGGTCAAAGAACTTTAATCCAGAAACATGGACATAACTGCTTTACAAGAGATTCGATGGATTGCAGAAGGTACACTAAAAACTGATCTGGTTTTATAGTAAGGGAAAGTCTTGTGGGGACAGTCTTAACTTCCAAATCCGTTAAGGAAAGACTCTGCTATATTAGACTCAAAGGATAACTACATAACTATTACCTAGTTGCTGCCCATGCACCGACAGAGGAAAAGGAAGAGCGTGTAAAAGATAACTTCTATTAAAAACTAGAGGAATTAATAAAGAATCTACCCAAACAACACATATTATCTTGAGAGATTTCAATGCAAAGATTGGAAAGTAAGAGAGGTACAAACCAACAATACGTAACTATGGGCTTTATGATGTCAGCAATGGTAATGGAACAAGGTTAATAGACTTTGCAGCATCCCACAACCTACTAAAGTTGACAATGTTCAAACACAAGAAAATACACAAACCAACATGGGTCTCCAACGATGGCGTCACAAGAAATCAGATCGATCATGTTTAGTAGATGCCAGTTACGATCAAAAAACGAAAACTGTAATACTTGGGACACATTACACAGAGGCGAAAGATATGAACTGCTTCGAATA
This sequence comes from Diabrotica balteata, assembly GCA_918026665.1. Lineage (NCBI taxonomy): Eukaryota > Metazoa > Arthropoda > Insecta > Coleoptera > Chrysomelidae > Diabrotica > Diabrotica balteata. Next base: position 41,268,214 of record OU898280.1, read on the forward strand.
ATTATGCAAGGGAAAATAGCAGGAAAAAGGTCCATAGGAAGAAGACGAAATTCCTGGCTAAAAAATCTACGGGAATGGTATAGCTGTAGCAACAGCAAATTGTTTCGGTCAGCAGTTTCGAAAATACGTATAGCCTTGATGATCGCCAACCTTCGGAACGAAGATGGCACTTGAAGAAGAAGTAAAGGTAGTAACTGTTTAAACGTAAGAAGCCTAGGAGGAGCTGATGGAGACACGGATCATTTTCTGGTAAAAGCGAAGATAAGGACAAGAATATCTTCCAAAAAAACACACAAAGAAACAGAACAAGACAGAACAGAAATTTTAAAAATTTATAAAAATCTCTCTAACACAAACAGAAGACTATAACAACATATCGTCGTACCGGACCAAGTGATATATTGAAAAAGTGATCAAAAATATCACTCCGGACGCTCTGTAGTTTGATCTCGTCTTGAAAAAGACGAGATCTATTCATTAAACAACCACTAAGAGTACAATAATAACGCAGGTTTGTAGGTAAACAAGAGACTCAGCCTCAGAGTCTGAGGAAACAAGCAGAGCCTGTAGAGCGAAGTGCTCTAGGAGAGCCCATGATAGGCCGACTTCGACTGCCTTGAGATCCGAATAATCCCATATCAGCAGCAAATTGATTAAACCCAGCCTTAGAGAAATGTTCACCCGGGTAGTACGATTGGGTGTAACAATTCATTGGAGCAAGGTGTGCTAACTCGTGTAAAAACAGGAGTCACCCCACCGTGCTCCAATGCTCAAGACCATCCCTTTCCCCCCTATAGCAATCTGATTCGCTATAGAGGCACAACAATCAGCCAAGTGCTCTTCATGTGGAGGTCCTGGGTAATAGAACCCCAACATGGTTTCCTAATACGATTGTGAAAACTCAGGACAGCGCATCTCCGCTTTATTCCTGTTTATCTTACTGTGGCATATCCGCGAAACTAAATTTGCTTGCTGGGCATCAAGTCCCCGCTCTGAGTCCCGGCTCAGCTCGACGACTTGATGCTCGAGAGTGATGGGCCCTACGTGCCCGGGTTTTTGTGGTTTTTGTTAATTTTTTTGGTGGCCGAAGCCGGTTTTTGTTAGTATTTTTTTGATTTTTTTGGTGGCCGAGGCCGGTTTTTTGTGTTTTTTGTGATTTTTTTGGTAGGTAGCCTGTGAAAAGAAAATCATAATTAGTATAAAGTCTATATCATAGCAAAGAAAATAAATAAATATTATACATTACCACAATATAGGCTGTATCCTAGTGCGTGCAACAGGGCCCACTAGTTGGGCGATGGCATATTATGGCGATTTGAGCTACGAACTATCTTCCTAGTGTGTGTGTTTTGATTGTTTTTTCTTCCCACTCTGGTGTTTATAGGTTTTATCCCTCTGGTGGTTTTTTATTTCTCTCTCTGGTTTTGCGTTAATCTAATATCTGTTGTTTAGGTCTTTTGTGCTTCCATCTGTGGAAAGCGTCATACCTCATCATCTCTCTCAGTATGTGACTGGGGTGGTCTTCTAGTTCTGCGAACTTTTTCCTGGCTTTTTCTTTCATGGTATCAGTCACTCTGATTTGCTGAAGTTCTCTGAAAATGAACCTTTCAGCGACGTATCTTGGTACGTTAACTGCTTCCCTTAGGCTTTGGTTGTGTTGAGCCTGTATTTTCTTTTTGGTTGTATTGCATGTGTGTCCCCATGCTAATGATGCGTATGTTAGTATAGGTAGTATTATACTATTTATTAGCGTTATTTTGGTTTTAAGTCGTAGTTTGCTTTTTCTACCTGCTAGACCTCTTATTGCGGCTCTAGCTATGTTAGCTTTTTGTACCGTAGCTTCTACGTGTTTGTTGAATGTTAATCCTTTATCCATTATCACTCCGAGGTATTTCGCTTCGCTTTTCCACTCGATGGGGTTGTCTTGCACAGTTACCTGTTCTTCTGGTCTTTCTCGCCTCTTTTGGAAAAGTACAGCTTGTGTTTTATCTGAATTTATTTTGATTTTCCACTTTAGACTCCATTCTTCAATGTCGTCTAACGCGGTCTGTAGATTGGTGACTGCGATATCTACGTGTCTATGTTTGGCCGCTATTGCTGTATCGTCGGCATATAGACTTAGTAATGTACCTGGTGTTCTAGGTATGTCTGCTGTGTATATCGAGTACAGCAGAGGTGACAATACCGCTCCCTGTGGTACTCCAGCTTCCGGGTTTCCGAGTTCGGATAGGACTTGTCCTATCCGCACTCTGAAACTTCGGTTGCTCAAGTACGAAGAGATCAATCTTGTCATTGCTCCGCTGTACCCGTATTGTCTCATTTTGTATAAAAGTCCTTTATGCCAGACTCTATCGAATGCTTTGCTTACATCCAGGAATGCAGCTCCTGTGTACTGTTTGTCATTGAATCCAGCTGCTATGTACTCTGTTAGTCGGAGTACTTGTAGTTCGCTGGAGTGTTCTGACCTGAAGCCAAATTGGGCTTCTGGTATTATATCTAACCTGTCAGTTTCAGCTTTAAGTCTGCTGAGTATTACTCTTTCCACTATTTTGCTGATTGCTGGTAGTAAGCTAATCGGCCTGTAATTTTGCGGGAATGTGCTGTCTTTTCCGGGCTTTGGTAGCATTATGACATGGGCCTCTTTCCATCTATTCGGGAATTTTCTGAACCTTAGCATTGCGTTTACTATGTTGGTTAGGTATACTATAGCTTTCGCTGGTAGATACTTCAGAGCTCTGTTTGTGATCTGGTCTGGACCGGGTGCCTTTTTTGGTGAGCTGTTCTTAATTAGCTCGTTTATCTCCTCCGGTGTTGTTGGAGGGATAATTTCGTTGGGGTTTTCCGGTCTTTGTCTTTGTGTTTCGACTTCTTCTATGAAGTCGATGTCTTCGTCTGGGTGGTAATTTAATGTACACTCTCTCTCGAGAGTACTCCTCATTACCTCTGCTTTTTCCTCTGTGCTATAGACTATGCCATTTTCTCCGTGTAGTGGGGGAATTGGCTTTCTATCGCTACGTAGGATTTTTTGCAATTTCCAAATATTTTGCATATTTGGACCTTGCTCTTCCATATCTCTTATATGGTTTTCCCAGTTTTCACTACGGTGTTGTTGTAGTGCTGTTTTGACCTCTCTGTTTAGTCTATTTGCTCTGTTTTTGTGTGCTTGATGTCTAGTTCGTCGTGCTATTTGTTTAGCCCTGTTCTTTTCCCTTATCAGATCTTTTAATTCTTGTGGTATATCCTTAAATCTGCCCGTTTGCATTTCTACTTCCTGTTCGGTAGTGCTATTCCTGATTGCCTGTTGTATGATGTTCTCCAACTCTAGGACTTTTACTTCTATTTCTCGTGGATTGTTTATCACGGGGACAATGTTAATTCCCGTGCTTACGAGCCTTTTGAAGTTTGTCCACTTTGTTTTCTTTTTAATCCTTGTAATTTTACTTTCTTCTTCCCACGTTCCTAGTTCTAATAGGATGGGGTTGTGGTCGGTTGTGCCTTCGTTTAGTGTTTTTAGTTCTGTTTGTAGTCCTAGATTTTTAGCAACTACTATGTCGATGTGTGTTGGAAGTGCATTTCCCGGGTAGTGTGTCGGGTCTGTGGGGCCCATTGCCATAACCTCTTCGTTGTTATCTATGTACGCGTTTAGTAGTCTTCCATTTCTGTTCGTAGCTCTATCATTCCAATTAGGGGATCTTGCGTTTAGGTCTCCTATTATGATAGAGGGTTCGTCGTTTAGGAACATATTTAGATCGTCGTCGACCAGCGGATCTTGCGGTCTTACGTAGGCTGAGGTAATTCTGACTTCTCCTTGCCTCATTTCTAGTTTTATTGTCGTGGCTTCCATTGTTACTAGTTGTGGTGTTAGTAATCTAGTGTGTCTTATGCCTTTTTTCACGAGTATTGCTGTGCCGCCTGTTCTCGCTGTATTGTCGTTCCTATATACGTCGTATCCTGGGAATTTGATATTTACGTTGTTCGTGAGTTTTGTTTCTTGAATGGCTACGACGTCCATTTCGTATCTGTTGACCAGTTCGTCCAGAATGTTCTGGTTGGTCCTTATACCCCCTGGATTCCAGGAGCCTATCCTCAAGTATCCCCTATTAGTTTGCACTAGTTCAGTGCTAGCTTGAAGTCTTTTATCGCTTCATTTACTACCCTAGTGAGTAGTTCCCTTACGGAGTTCACTAGGCCATCTTGGTGTTGTCTAGAGATGAGGATGGTTTTCTCACTCTCTTGTGGATTGGTTGCCTGAGCGTAGGATAGCCCAGTATGTGCTGTTTGTGGCCTGTTTTGTGTAGCAGGCCTTTGTCTTTGCTGTTGTTGGGGTCTGCCCCAGACTGGACATCTGGGACAGCCTCTGAAATTGGCCGGATGTTGGCCTTGGCAGTTAGCACATTTGGGCTTCTGCTCTTTTGTCAACGTGCAATCTCTCGTTGCATGTTCTTTGCCGCACTTCACGCAGCGTGGGTCTTTGAAACATGCTCTTTGAGCATGATGATAGCCTTGGCAGTTGAAGCACTGCGTGGGCCCTGTTGCTTTGCGTAGATCTTCTATTTTCACCTTCATGTGTAGCAAGTTGGTGATGCGCTTAAGGCTTTCCACGTCCTCTTTTTCCACTGTCATTACGAACATTGGTAGCATCCTCCTGTCTTCTTTTCTAGAAATCATGTTTTTTATTGAGATTATTTCGATCTCGTGTATTTCTACTAATTCTTCGTGGATGCTTTGTAGGCTTGTTGATGGGGGTAGCCCTCTTAAAACCATTCGTGGTTTTATGTCGTCTTCCAGTGGAAAAGCAATCCACTGGATTTTGGTTTCTTTATTGAAATTTTCAATAATTTTTACCATTTTTCGGTAGTCCTCAGGGCTTTTCGTTTGTATTAATGTCTCTCGTCCACTCCTTGAGAGTTTATTGATTGTATAAACCTGCTCTTTTTGTGCAAGGTTTAATATGGCCCCCGTGTAATTCACGCTCTGTAATTTGATTACAGGCGGTTTCTGTACGAAGGTTTTCCTTGGTACCTCTTCGGTTTCCATGACTGTTTCTTGAGGTTGTAGTTCAGCCTGCGCATCTCCATCTTGTACTGTTTGAGCTTCATCTTGTGGTTTAGTGGGGGTGAGTGCTGGGAAGTCTTCTCTCACTTTCTTGGGCTTGGGTGCCTCTTTGGGCTTTTCCTCTTGTTGTTTTTTTGTTTTTGGAATTGCTCCTGTAGCCTTCTTTTTGGTTATGGCCTGGTTTTCCAGGTTTTCTTCTTTGTTCTTCGGTGCCTGTTTTTCCAGGGTTACCTCAGTTTTGCCCTCAAGTTGGTCGAACTTTTTGTCCATGTGATCTATTATGGATTTTTGGGAGTTTACAATTATGTCTTGTAACTCCTCTATCTTCTTTTTGAGGGCGTTGTTTTCGGTTTCCTTTTCTTGTAGGAGCTTCTTTAGTGTTTGCAGTTCAGACTTTTCGTCCTCGCTGCTCTTCTTCCTGATCCTCTTTCCTGCTTTTGGTGTTTCGTCGTCCGTAGTTTCTTCTATTGTGCGGTTTCCCTCCGCACGGGCTTTTGTCCTCCTTTTCTTCGTCTTGGGACGCTTGAATTCGTCCGTGGCATGGGCTTCCCAGTCATCTACTACGGGGAGGTCATTGAAAACATCGTAGTTAGTAGATGTTTCGTGTCCGTCGGAAGCGTCGTGGGACAGCAACGCGTTATAGATGTTACCGTGGAGTTTCCTCTCACGGCAACCATCGGGGTTGGATGGGTTCGCCTTACGAATCGGCGGGGACCTAGAACGGTCCATGTTGGGGGCGGGGCCTAATCAAAAAATTTGGAAGAAGGCTTTTTTGTTGTCCGTCTGGCCCGCTGCCAGCACGGATTCTGGGTGCCACCCAGTGACCTGTCCGCGGTTGTTCACACTTTAGGACAGAACTAAAGCGGTATCCACTTGAATTTCTCAATTCTCTGACCCTGGGGCCGTGTCTGCCAGATATAGAGTTCAAAACAACTATATCTCACAGTGTCATCCCAACGGAGGCACAGAGAATATCCCGACGGGCGAAGCCCGTTTGCTTCTTCACTACCTTACGCCGCAATTTTGGCCTCCGTGAAGATTTGATTTAAAAAACAAATCTCCCCGGCTAACCTAGTCGCAACGCAAGGTTTTGCCTCTCTTTTTCAGGCCTAGGCGCTTTAACGCCAAGTCACCGCTATCGTGCTTACATTCACGATATGAACTAAAAAGTTCAGCTCGGACTTGGTCGTCTCTACGCTTCGGCGGTGTCGCTCCTCTCACTGCTTGGCACGTCAGCTCCGTTCGACTGCTCGAGTCGAACTAAAACTAATAATCCCATATTTAAAGACAATTTAATATTTATATGAGATTTTCTGACCTCTTGGCCAATAGAAACACGAATAAAATGTGAGAAGGCAGGCGATGCGCGCCAAGGTGCGTATTAGTTGGTCACTATATGCACCAGGGCGACAATATACTTAGCTTGGAAAAATATCAAATTAGCTCTGACAAGCGTATCAGATGAAATAATAGGACACAAAAAGAAAACAACAAAAAAATGGTTCCATGATGATTGCCTAAACTACATAACAACAAGAAATATGGCTATAAGGAACATGCTACAAAACTCCTCGCACAACAATAATGAAATGTATAGACAAAAAGAACAGATACAAAAAACTAATGAAAAGAAAGAAGAGGGAGTATCAGAAACAAATAATCAGAGATATAGAAGAAAAAAGAAAGAACAAACAAGCGAGACAGTTCTTCAAAGGAGTTTCAGATATCAAGACCGGGTACCAAGTAAGAACAGGAAACTAACTTTAAAACGCCAGCGGGCAGCTTATCACTGATGACAAGGAAATCCTAAAAGCCTAAAAGGAATACTTCGATTAACTATTAAATGACCAATCTAGAAGAAATACATCAAACATAGAGGTACATACAGCTGAAATAGAAATCCAATACCCGTCATACGAAGAAGTAATACCGGCAATTAAAAAACTTAAAACTAATAAGACACCAAATAGCGATAGTTTACCCGCAGAGTGCTTAAAACATGGAGTAGAAGCGTTGTACAATTCTATATACAAGCTAACTCAAGACATTTGGCAAGAAGAAACAATGCCAGATGAATGGAAAAAAGGGGTTATTGTACCAATACACAAAAAAGAAAACAAAAATCAATGTATTTACTACCGGGAAATAACACTCCTAAACACCACATACAAATCCTTGCAAACCTGCTGCTAGAAAGAACTAAAACATACATAGAAGAAATCGTTGGAGATTATCAATGCGGATTTAGACCGGGCTGTTTTACTATTAACCAGATATTCACAATAAAACAGATAATAGAAAAATGGCGAGAGTTTGATTGTGAGCTTCATCAGATGTTCATAGATTTAAAACAAGCATCCGATAAAGTATGCAGGGCCAGACTGCGGACAGTGATGCAGAAACTTGGCTTTCCAAAAAAACTAGTCAGGTTGATACGGATGTGTATGGAACGGTTGGAACGTAATGTGAGAGTTGGACAACAATACTCGGAGACATTTATAATAAACAATGGACTAAAACAGGAAGATGCACTTTCACCACAACTCTTCAACTTAGCTCTGGAGCACATAATCAGAAGTGCAAGAATCGAAAAACCGAATACAGTATTTCATCGAGAAGGACCAAACTTACTATATCGATATCGATTTAATAGGAAACACACGATTAAGGATAAAGGACTTTTGTGAGGTTTGAGAAGAAAGCAGAGAAGATTGGGCTCAACGAAAACACTACGAAATATATGTATATGAGTCGCAATAACCAAAGCAGAGAAAGAATCGGTCAGAACATCACGATCGATGACTTTAACTTTGAGCGCGTTAGAGAATTTAAGTATCGTGAAACAAAAATAACTGCAGACAATAACGGATCAAAAGAAATAAATAACAGGAGTCAGGCCGACAACAGATGTCTTTTTGCCCTCCAAAAACTTAAAATCTAAACAACTAACTAACTAAACAACTAACAAGACTTACGAAGATACAGATTTATAAAACAATCATACGACCCGTTGTGATGTATGTAAGCGAAACGTGGACAATCACAACGGCAAACGAAGAGAGACTATGTGTTTGGAAATGAAAAGCTCAAAAAAATTTACCCAGACGCCAACATCATAAAAGAAATAAGGTCTAGTAGACTCTAATGGGTAGGACACCTCAGAAGATATTCTGACGAACGAACAATAAGACTGCCGTGGGAGGAAGTTTCCACTGGAAGAAGACCACGCGGACGACATCGTCTCCGGTGGCGAGATAATATAGCAGGACACCTAAGCACTATGGGCATGGAGAACTGGATGGAGGTTGCTCAAGACAGAAAACAATAGAGGCATGTTGTCGAGTCGGCTTAAACCCACGAAGGGTTGTAACGCCACAGAGTAGGTAAGCAAGTATATATATATATATATATATATATATATATATATATATATATATATATATATATATATATATTACAGGATCCAATTTGTAAATAGAATACATCTTGGAAACGGCTATCGCCGTATTCCCGTCCTCCTCCGCCAATCCTCTCGGTCCAAGGCATGCTCCTCCTCCAAACCTCTCGATTCCATTGCTCTTCTAATACCTTCATTCCATGAGCGTCGAGGTCTACCTCTGTTTCTTCTAACAGGGAGCTTCCATCTGTGAAGTTTTTGTGGCCAACGTTTGTCAGGCATTCTTAACAGGTGTCCAAACCATTTTAAACCTCTTCTTTCTATTCTGTCTATGACCGTATCTGTAGCATTCATCTGATTTCTTATAGATTTGTTGGTTTTCCTTTCCAGCCTTGATGTTCTAGCACTTCTTCTCAAATAATCCATTTTAACTGCCAACAATCTTCTTTTCAGGTCTGTATTAATTGTCCATACTTCAGAGCCATAACAAAGAACTGATTCAACCATCGTTTGCCCTATTCTTTTTTTGTTCCTTTTGGAAATGTTGCGATCCCACCATAAGGAGTTCAAACATCCTACAATTTTACGTCCCTGATTAATTCGGTATTTAATTTCGGTTTCACCCAAGCCGTTCTTATCAATGAATGCACCTAAATATTTAAATTTTTCCACTTGTGTGATTTCCACGTCCTCGTCTATTAACACTTCAAACCTTGCATCTGAATTGATAACTAGATATTCCGTTTTCTTCATGCTGACTTTTAACCCCCATTTTACATATTCTCTGTATAGACGCTTTATCATAAATTCTAGATCATAAGAATCTTGAGCTAGAACGACTTGGTCATCCGCAAAGTTCAGGGAGAACAGTACGTCATTTCCTATTGGGATTCCCATTCCCTGGCAGTGGTTTTTCCAATTTTGAAGGGCTGCCTCAATATATAAATTAAACAGTAAAGGTGACATACTGCATCCTTGTCTCAGTCCTTTAGTTACTTTTATCGGCTCTGATAGTCTATTTCCGATTTTTAGGTAAGTGGTGTTATCCCTGTATACTTCTGTGATTATTCCTAAAAGGTGTGGACTAATGCTGAGTTCTTGTAAAGCTTGCCACAATTTAGGCCTTGGTACTGTATCATAAGCTTTTTCTGGATCGATGAAGGCTAGATGTACTTCGTTACCAACCGCTATTCTTTTTTCTTCGGCTTCAACTGCTCTGCTTAAGAAGAAGAAGAAGTAAGCAAGTATATAAAAAGAAATCTAAAGAAAAAAAAAAGCATTAGGAAAACAAATACGTGTGGTCAAAGAATATAAGGAAATGGACAATCCTCGATGATCACGCACTTTTTAGAGCCACACCAGATCGAAACATGTATGTCAAAATTGTCGCCAACATATACATACGAGATATCCACAATCCCTAAAAGGACAGCGTTTCTTTTTCTTTTTACTATGAAACTCCTCAAAATACGGTAATTATGAACTGTTTCAGACCAACGTGCATTAATACTATTTATAACATACTTGCGGTCACATCCAGCCAGAACATTAATACACTGAAACCGATTCTATTTACATATTTATCTCTACGTTGCTTTGGCTTTTTAATACGAGCTTTTTAATGTTTTAGCAGCCCTAAGAGTTACCAAGAAATATAAATGTGCTTGACCTCTGGGCACTGTGAGCTGCGTATATTTAAATTATTTGGCGATTTCGCTCTGGAGTGCAGTGTTTACAAAATAATACAGATACTTTCATTTTTTATACAGGTTACGAGGATGCTTCACGAGTTTTAGGATCAATCAGTCACCAACCATACCACATCATTTTAAAATATTCTTTATGTAACGTACTCCTTGGTTTGTAGTATTTTTTTGACATAAATCTACCTTATGAATGATCACAAAACACTGTTAAGTTTCCCGATTTTTGATTGCAATAAATAATATTATCTCTACTTGTGACTTAGTAGAGTAAAAGTTAGACTCTTTACAGATGACTTAATCATTTTTGTTAAGGGTATAAATGATAAAACCCTTCAGGCCCATCTACACAAACTATGCTAATTCCACAGGTGTTCAATTATCTACAACAAAATCAAAAGCTATGTTGAGAAAATTAAATGTCTAGGTATGACATTTGACAACAGAATATCCTAGAACCACCACATCCATGATCTAAAAAGTACGTATCAATCTGCACTTGAAATTATAAAAACTATTGCACACAAGATGTATAGTAAAACACAGACCCTTATGTACAAGTCATTGATCAGCTCCAAACTCGATTACGCTTGTATTATTTGTGATTCAGCAAAACCATATACCATAAAACAACTCGATCAAATACAAAATAGTGCTTTGCGAACGTTACTAGATGGCTTTTATACTAGCCCAACTGAAAGTTTACACTGTAAAGCTAGAGAAGTCCCCCTGAAATTCCCAAGAAAACAACTTTCAATAACATATGCGGCATCAAATGGACCATTTGGTCTGTGTCGTCGCTTCAACTGACAATGTGCAAGTATTCGAGCTTAGGAGACATGTAGTCCCTAAAGTAAATTTTTAATTTTAAATACATCCATTGTCATCGACCTACAGTATCAACATTATCTAATGTAAAATGTGACACTTTACCAACCCAAACATGGAAGTCTTATAGACACCATATTGTTAGCAACAAATACTAGGCACTGAAGATGATCCGTAGTGATCGAAAACGTTCTGCCAGAACTTTAAATGTGACGACACTTTTTTAAAATGTTTTAACTTGTTTGTTTTATACCTAAATACACATTTGTGAAGTGTTTTAACTTCTGTATTTTTTTAAACGATGGTATACAGCCAATTACGGGGTTTTTCCCATTAATTTTTTTTATATCAATAAGTCCTCCAAGAACTCAAGACATACAGTAACCATATTCGTAACATGTACCAATGCCTCTAAAACTAAAGATGGAGTGGGAGTAGTATTTATGTCTAATAAAACAAAAATATTAATGAAACTTCCTAAACTAACATCCATTTATACAGCCGAGTTAACCGTTATTCTCAGTGTAATAAATTTTGTGGTAGAAAGCAGTATCAAAATACCTGTCATTATTACGGATTCCCTAAGTTCTGTGATTGCCCTAAATAACTTATATTCTAGCCATCCAAGGCTACTACTTATTAAATCAGCATTAATCCAACTCCAAAGTATGAACATAAATGTCAACTTTGTATGGATTTCTTATTATATCGGAATTGCTGGTAATTAACAAGTAGATTCCTTGGCAAAAATTGCAATCTTGAGTCCGGAAGCTATATAAATCAGAAACATTCCACATCTATATTAACTTGGAAATCAACCCCAAATAAGCGTATACATCAAACCATCCCATTTCGTCTGAGAATAGGCCACACCGCCATCACCCATAAACATCTGCTATAACGTGAAATAACACCACAGTGTTACGTATGTGATATTGTGCTCAGTGTTTTCCATGTTTTACTGGAGTGTCCTTTATATTGCATGGAGAGACTTCCAAATAAATTACAAGATACCTTAAAGGCAATATCAAGTTACGGAACTGATATGAAAAATTTGATATTATTCTTATATTTCATAAATGTACAAAATAAATTGTAAAATTTGTGAAACTTTAAATTTGGGGTTCAAAGGGCAAAGGACAAAGCGCAATTCAAGATAGTGTTTTTAGTTAGCATTCTCTAGCTTCTCCTTCTTGATTCCTATCCTCATCTCCACAAAGTGCGGCTTGGGCTGCACGGGTGAACCCTGGAAATCCTGAGCAACTTTGCTGGAGATTGTGTAACTAACCCCAATGGAAGGCATGGTCAGGGCTGACGACGAAGGGAGAAATGGACATCCGAAAAGGGGGTTGGTAAGCAAGGTGAGCAGCCTACCTACTGTCAAAAAAATCAATGCCCATATAACCGAACAAAAGCCTCGGAATTGGATGGATACACAAATGATGAATCACGCAAGAAAAAGGACAAAGAGACCAAATAGTCTGCGAATTGGCACTTGAAACATCGCATCGTGGAACCAACGGGAACAGGAAGTTGTGCAGAAATTATAGCTCCATAAAATTGATATATGTGCCCTGAACAAAACAAAAAAGAAAGGGAAAGGAAGTGCCAATAGAAACAAATTTATATTTCTGTACAGCGGGGTAGATAGAAGCAAACAAGCTCAGGCAGGAGTAGGCCCCATAATGCACAATAAATATAGTAACAATATTCAAGAAATAAGATACACCAACGTACACATGATTCTGGTTTGCCTTAACCTTCACCAGACGATACTTAATATTATCCCCATATATGCACCATATAACAACAAAAACAAGGAACACAAAGTTGCTTTTTATGGACAGCTCCAAGATCTACTGGACACCACAATAGCCGGTAGCAAAATAATAATTCTCGGCGATCTAAATGCCAAACTAGGCAACATACCTGTGGCTGGAGTTACACAAATATTTACCGAAGAAACGCTTAACGAAAACGAAGAACGACTTCTAGAACTTTGTTTAATGAATAACCTCCGACTTAACAACACCTAGTTTGACGTAACTCGATGATTTACTACTTTATAACAAACAGACAAATACACCCCAAGAATATAATAGATGTGCGCACTATATCTTCCGCCAATGTAGGATCCGACCATGGCCTGGTACTAGGAAAAATAAATATAGCAATCACCACACAAGGCAAGCGAAATACAAAAGTAGAAGAAAAGTTAAACAGAGAAAGCTTAGAAGAAGAAGGGACACAAAACTTGTATAGAAAAAGACTAACAAAAAAGCTAAATAGCCATAACCTACAGACTAAAAATAATATAAAAGAAACCTGGAAAATTATTAAAAAACGTATTCTACAAGCAGCGAAGGAAGCTTAAGGTAAAAGAAAAGTTAACAGAAATAAACGGAAATGCAAAACTCCATGGTATGACGAAAGGGTGAAAGCACTAGCAAATGAAAAGAAACAAGCTTTCCTAACATACAAAGGAGTGAAGACTCCGGAGGCACGAGAAGACTACGTGAGAATCAGGAATAGAGTAAACCAAGAAATAGATAACATCAAAAAAGAACACTGGGAGAAATTTACCAAAGATATGGAATACGACTTCTATGGATCCCAGAAAAAGGTGTGGAAGATGATAAGGAGACAAAAAACAGAAATAAATGAATTTGTACGCATAGATAACATTACGAAATAACAATGGATTAAGCATTTCACGAAATTATAAGGAGAAGGAGAGAAAAAGAACAGAGAAATAATCATACTTAATCAACGAAACCCACGATAGAGTAATAATATCAGAAGAAGAGCTACAAGAACGTATGAAAAAATTAAAAAACCGAAAAGCAACTGGTCCTGATAAGATAAATAATGAACTGCTAAAATATGGACGAACACCACTACGCAAATGGCTCCTAAAATTATTCGTCGATATAATAAATACCGGGGTAGTACCAGCGAAATAAAAAGTCTTCTGCTACCGATACTTAAAAAGGGAGACTCAAGAAATAATAAATATTATAGAGGCATTAGTCTGATGAATGGTACATTAAAATTGTTAACAGCAGTCATAAAAGATAAAATCGAGGGAAAAGCGAACATGGCAGATAAACAACAAGGCTTTCGGAAGAACCGCAGCACAATAGACGCAATTTTTATTATCAGACAAATAATAGAGAAATCTATTGAATATGGAAAACCAGCTTACATGTGCTTTGTAGATTAGAAAAGTGCTTTTGACAGGGTAAAGCGAAATGACATCTTAAATTTATTATAAGCTGAACAAATAGGCCATTAGATAATAAGGACAATTAATGAAATTAACAAGAACAACAAAACCACAGTTATAATGCCAACAAGAGAAACAGAATGCATAGAATTAAAAGGAGGAATCCGCCAAGGAGACTAGCTTAGCCCATTGTTATTCAATATGGTGCAAGAGAGACCACAAGGCAAGTATCAAAAGCAGCAAGAGTAAGTGGTTGCCTTCAAGAAATCATATGAAGAAACAAATATCTGACCACGGAAAGCAAAATGAAAGTATACAAGATAACAGTAAGACCAATCCTAACATATGCAGTGGAGATAAGGACCGATACAAGAAAGACGAAATAATAGATCAACAATATTGAAATGAAAGTATTGGGATCAATAGTGGGCATATCATTAAAGGACAGACAAACCAATAGAAGTATACGCGAACAATGTAAAATTGAAAATATTAAAGGTGGATAAAAACGAGAAAAAAAAAACTGGAACGAAAATGTAAACCGAATGGGACCAGATAGATTAGCGAACATCTGTAAAAACAACAAACCGTATAGCAGTAGACCCGTTGGAAGGCCGCCAAAAAGGTGGAAAGATAATGTACAGTCAACAACGACTGAGACAGAATAAGAGGCAAAACAAACAGTAGTAATCCTAGTCGCACGAAGAAGACGAAGAAGAAGAAACTTTAAATTGTACAACGCCAATGACCCTATGAGGTTGAGGCATAAATAGATAAAAAAAACACTGTTAAAAAATACATACGTTTTACGTTACAAGCTGCCCAATAGCTGGGTACCTACTGTACTGAAAATAGTAAGAAAACACGACCTAATATCTCTTTACCGTTATAAGTAAAATAAATTATCCATAACCGCACAAATAAATAAATATTTAACAACTTTTACAGATATAAATTAAGGTACTGTCTAAAAAAATTCCCATGAAGTATTAATTGAATATGAAATATATCGTCTAGCTGATCATAAGCGCCATAAACTAAAAGTTAGTATTGTGCAAACACCTTTAAAGGCGCCAATAATTGTAAAGAACTCTAACATATTATCCCATACCTGATTTAAGTTATTATACCGCTTTCAACATACAGAAATGGAGTTCACCTACTACAAAAGATATATTATTTATTAAAGCGATTTCATTAGAATAAAATGGAAATATGCTATATCGTCACTGAAAATTGTATAATGTTATTGACAAACCATACAAAAAGTCAGAAAATAACAATAACAATTAAAATTTACTGAAATTACGTAAATCATCAATATCACAAAATAAAAGATAATAAAATGAACAATCTATTGCAAAATTTCAATAAATTGCTTAATAAAACATTATGAACTAATAAATTAAAGTTTCTGCATATGATATCCAAATATACAAATATAGATAAAAATACTTTAGTTACTGTTACATAAAGGTTTCTGCTGTAATTTCTTAATATTTCTGTAGGACACTCTTCTACATTTAGATAGATAGGTTTTTTTCATTTTACGGAACTTGGGGAAAGATGTTGCAGATTTCAGTTGTAAAGGGAGATGGTTGTTTAGTATTTTTACCAAGTATAATATAGATTTCTTTACTAACTCAGGGAATGGTATCGGTAAATATACATCAAAGGTTGAATTTCTGGTGGAGTAGTCATGATTAGGTCTTGATGACAAAATTAAAAAAAAAATTAAATAAAAAAAAAGAAAAAAGAGGATCATAAAAAATATATTAAATAAAAGAACAAAAGAAGAAAAAAATAAATAAAAAATATAGTAAAACAATCACTAAGAGGATCTAAACCTCCGAGGTATTGAATCGGGCTTATGTCCTAACATAGTGAAAAAAAAATATATTACCATAGTTATATTTATTAACATAGTAGGTAGATACTTTGATTTGTAAGATTAGTACACTATGTAAAAAAAAAATTGTTAAAATCCTTTATAAAAGGTATATAAAAATGCCTCAAACGGGCTATCACAAACACATTGCAAAACGTTTTCGGATTAAACAATCCATCATCAGTGCAAACGATTATACATGCTAGTAGCCACCAAAATATATGGGTAAAAACCCTTTAAATGTTATAAATTTGAAATTGTTTTACATTATTAGTATTTCTAATTTGTGATGGTTGAGTTACCGTTGGATAGGTAACATGGCGGCGTATGACTCTACATGAGTAAAATGGTCCTGAGACGAAGTGTCTACGAGGACCTGTTGATAACAACCAGTTGTTATCAACAGGTATCAAATACTGATCATGTAAAACAATTTCAAATTTATAACATTTAAAGGGTTTTTACCCATATATTTTGGTGGCTACTAGCATGTACAACCGTTTGCACTGATGATGGATTGTTTAATCCGAAAACGTTTTGCAATGTGTTTGTGATAGCCCGTTTGAGGCATTTTTATATACCTTTTATATAGGATTTTAACAAAATTTTTTTTGTGATATATGGTATACAGCCAGCTACAGGAACTTAGTTTCCTCGTGGAATTTAATACACTATGTATTTCACATGACGTCTTTCAATAACTGAATTATAACTGAACAACTGTATTATAAAAAGGTATAATATAGTATTTATTAACATAGTCTGTACATTAGCTAAGTAGGGAATAATTATATTATTATTATTAATCATGTTTCACTAATTGACATATTTAAATTCTTTAATAAAACACATGTTGATTGAGACTGGCTGAAAGACAACTGTCCAAGCCAAAAAGAAGCTTTGGCATAGTCACAGAAAACCGCGGTAGTGTTGTAACGAATATATTTTGCCTACAACATGGGGTATTACTATAAGAGGTAGAAAATTGGAAAAAGAACCTATGGGGGTTGAGATAGAGCAACCAATATAAATCGATAAATGTGCGAATGGCACTTAGTGTTTGTTAGAGACTGGGGTCGTGGATAAGTAAATGACAAGGTGGATTGGGGCAACTACAGAAAAATGAAACAAAGGGTCATGAATCTCTTGGGACAAACAAAAAAAAAAACACAGGAAGGTAACACTTCTAGCAATTTAAAAAGGACGCCGCTTCAAGGTGCCAAATTATAACTATTACAAAAGCTATTGTAACTATTGAAATAATAATTAAAAATGAAAATCATATCTTTATACATATCAAAAAAAGATTAGAGAGTTAGTTAAGGGAAATAAACAAAATGTTAAAAAAAAGTTTAACATTTATTGTGTCTTACCACAAACAGTTACAAAATAGACAGTATAAAAACATTATATTAATAGTCACAAAATACAAGAATACAAAAAAAAACTTACATGTGTCATATCTGTTTACAATGGGGAATTGCTACAAAAACTTTCAAAATTGTTACTGCATGGAGGTTAACCTTTTTTAAAAAACAAAACAAATTAATATTAAAAATAATAAAACAAGCTGTCATAGGTTAACATAAAATTTAAAAAAACTGAACAAATAAATTGACAGCTAAAGTCAAACTTTAAAATTTTACAATTTATTAATTATTACAAATCCTTTATTATATTATGAAATTATGACAGCAATTATTACTTAAAAAAATGTCAGTCTTTACTTTAAAATTTGACACAAAAAAAGTTACTTGGATTTTACAGAAACACTTTAAATTTTCTGGAACTATTACTAAAACTATTATGGGAACAAAAAAACTACATTTCACACTGCAATAGGACTGACTATTTTAGGTTAAAGTCGGCACTGAACATAAAACTTGGGACTCTGCCTCTTAAAAAACAGGAACAGGTAGAATTACACAGGTAGAATTAGTACATACACATCAAATTGCTACTATTAACTGCTACAAACTTATTTTCCATAACGTAAGACGAAACATGGAATAAATTCTTCGTTATTTTAATTAATTTTTTTTAACCTATTCTCTATCCTTTCATTGTTGGATATAGGTCTTTGTTTGTAGGTCCTTGTCTCCTTGTTTCCTGATGTCATCATTCCACCTCATCTGTGGTCTGCCTCTTGATCTCTTTGCATTGTATGGACGCCACTTTTCGATGGCCTTGTTCCATCGTCCGTCTTGGAGACGTTCATTGTGTCCAGCCCATTTCTATTTTAGTTTTTCTGCTTGTTCTATCGCGTCTACTGTCTTTGTTTTGGTTCTGATCCACTGGTTACGTTTTCTATCTTTAAGTGATATGCCCAACATTTGTCTTTCCATTGCTATTTGTGCCTTCCTTATCCTATCCAAAATGGCCTGTGTAAATGTCCATGTCTGTGCTCCGTAGGTAAGCACCGGTATAATACTGGAGTTATACAGATTGAACGAAATAAATTCGGAACATACGAAATATTATGTATTTCGGCTCAATTCTGCTGTAGGTGGTTGGCCAACAAAAGGTTGTCAAATAATTATATTATAAAAATTCAATACATCAGAGGGCTGCTGGATTCTGAAATCATAAAAATTGAAAGCTACACATACCTAAATCTACGATTTTATTATGATGTCAAACCACTTAGAGTCCAGGAAATGAAGCATTTCACCTGGCAATTTTTTCCTCCTGCGTGGATTGACTTGAAATTTTAACAGAAGGTAGGTAATAGCCTAAGGATCAAGATCTATATCAAACCAAAGTGCGCCAACGCCTTGGGGGTGGTTGCCACCCCATCTCGGGGGTGAAATTTTCTTTTACGTTTTAACTACAGGTTTCGATTAAAAAAGAAATTCTAAACAAAAAATGTTTTATACATTTTTTTTGTAAACTTGATATTTTTCAAGTTATTCGCGATTGAAAGTAATAACTTTTAGACGAAAAAATCGACGTTTTTAATCGATTTTTCGCGAATAACTCGAAAATGGTGCATTTTATCAAAAAAATTGTGGTAACAAATTTGTAGCTTTTAAAAAGACAAATACAATTAATTTTTTAAAATGTTTTTGCGATATAGGAACCGAATAGGAACCGAAATACGCCTATTAATGTTCAGCGGTTTTCTTCAAATGCCAAATTTGAAAGAAGAGGTTAATCTTTGTAAATGGGTATATTTATTTAAAAAACCCTTAAAAGGGCCACATCAATAAAACAAACGTTTTCGGACTACACAGTCCATCATCAGGTTATTAAAATCGAAAATGCTAGGTCATAATGCCTGAGCCACCAAAATATTAGGGTAAAAACCCTTTAAATTACATTTAGTTATGAAATGTTGTACATTGTGTTATAAAATAACTGTGATGTTCTATATTAAATTAAATTTGACCAAAGGTAACACATGGCTCAATTGGGTTCCAGAGCCGGGTGAGAGACAACCTCTGCACTCGGAGAACAACGTGGAACTGAGTTATATAGTCGTGGATATAGTCGTTTAAAGCATCGATTTACGATCAAGCACCATCTTTTTTAAGCCCTTTCATCTCACCCAATTTAAAAACCAAGGGTTCCAAAAAGAATTAATTTACAGATCCTTGTAGCTCTTAAAAACCTCTACAAAATCGTTTTTGAAGAAACACTCTATCGTTAAAAATTAAGGAAATACGTTAAAACCAATTTTTTTTTTCCGGAAAATTCCATTAGTATAGTACAGTACATTTCGGAGCATAATCTACAAACCCGGTATATTAGGTAGTGGGGCAATATACATTCGAAATTTTAAGCGTTCTTATTTTGAAATCCCATACAACAGAATAAAACATCTGCTCATATGTCTATGGCTTGGCAATGAAAATATCAGAGCAACAGATTGGGGATGGTATTCCAAAGATGGTTTGTTATTACCCGTACGCATGAACAAAGAACCTGCACCCGATGAACTTTTGAAAATTATTTTTTGCCAATGCAAAAAAGGATGCGGCGTTTCATGTGGGTGCAGAAAAGTTGGTTTATACTGTAACTTTACTTGTCTGGGTGCTCAGGTGAAGGGTGCAATAATAGTGCACCAATAATTGAAAAAGATGAGGATGACATAGATCACGATGAAGATGTAATTGATGATTATTACCTATAAATGTAAATATTTTCAACTATTTATTTAAATGTATAAGAATATATGGTGCCGTTTTATGTTGATAAATTTTTTTGTATTTAATTCTACTTTTTTCAATTTATATCTATTAAATTAGTTTATAAAAACTGCAATGTTGTAAAGGGTGATTTTCAAAAGTTAAAAAGTTGCAAAATTTTGGCAAAAAATTGTTTTCACCTACAGCACTCACAACAATTGATTTTTAAGGGATGAAAATGTATGAAATTATATTTTAAAGTATAAAAAAATCACTATTTAACTTATCCAAACCAAATTTCACCCATCTTAAGATCTGTAATGTTATTTTACAATTTTTGAAAATTAGGGGTAGTTTTTACCCCCAAGAACAATCAGGGTTCATCGGCATGACATAAACTATAAAGCAGAGGGTGAGTTGAGCTTAATTCCAAATTTTTATCTAAATCGTTCCAAGGCGAAATCATTTTCTTCGCTTTACTAATTTTTTTACATTAATCTCTGACAAGGGTTGCTTTTTAAGGGTTGAAATATGATGGAACTTTATTAAAAAGCACGAAACTATCATTATTTAATTATTTCAAATCAAATTCTACCCATATTTAGGTTTAATATGTTATTTAATAATTTTTGACAATTAGGGGTAGTTTTCACCACTAAGAACAATCAGGGTTCGTCGACATGACATAAACTATAAAGAAGCGGGTGAATTGAGCTTAAATCTAAATTTTTATCCAAATCGATCCAAGGCGAAATCATTTTTTTAGAATTAGTAATTTTTTTACATTAATCTCTAATAAGGGTTGCTTTTTAAGGATTGAAATATGGAACTCTATTCAAAAGTATAAATTATTCATTATTTAATTAATTCAAACCAAATCTTACCCATATTCAGGTTAAATATGTTATTTTATAATTTTTGACAATTAGGGGTAGTTTTTACCCCTAAAACCCTTTAGCGCACTTCAGTGCGATAGAGATTTTGATTCTTGGGCTATCACTTACCTTCTGTTAAAATTTTAACTCAATCCATGCAGGACGAAAAAATTGCGAGGTTTTAACTTTTTTTGAGCTTCATTTCCTGAACTATTGGTTTATTGATTGTTACGCAAACAACATTGTTGCGAGACAGATAGTTGAACGATATTTTATACAATATCTATACCCAGATATGGATTTATTTTTGTCCAAGTTTTATATTGGTCCACTATTTTAAACGCAGTTCAAACAGACATTATATTAAATTGTATGATCCGATTTAAATTCGTTTAATCTGTATACCTTGCTTCGTATAGAGGGATTGTTTGATTTTTTAGAACGTAAGAAAGTTTGCCCAACGCTGCCCATCCCATTCTTACTCGTCTCGATATTTCGGCTGTTTGATTTTCTCTGTTAGCTCTGATTGCTTGTCCTCGATAGATATACTCATTTACCTTTTCTATTTTCTCTGTTTGTATTTTTATTGCCTCTTGGTCTTCCGTATTTACCATTACTTTTGTTTTGTTGAAGTTAATTTTTAGGCCTTTTTGCATTGATTTTTCATATGAACTTCATTCAGCATTA
Organism: Diabrotica balteata; assembly: GCA_918026665.1. NCBI lineage: Eukaryota > Metazoa > Arthropoda > Insecta > Coleoptera > Chrysomelidae > Diabrotica > Diabrotica balteata. The sequence continues at coordinate 41,290,000 of OU898280.1, forward strand.
ATTCCAGTTCTTGTCGTTCCGAGGAGATCAGGAGTATATCATCCGCATATCTAAGGTGATTCCTATATATGATTTTAATTCATAGATGAGGGAATTTCAATTTAATACATATACGAGGGGATTCCAATATATTTCATTATATATTTCAAAGATTTTGGAAATGCTGCAGTATAAAGGTTATGTTTTAGTTCTTGGTAAACCTCATATAGTATAACCAATATAGCGTCGCTGGTACATTTATTAGATAAGCCAAACTTTGTCATAAAATATTGTTTTTAATAAGAAAGGACATAGGTAGGGTCTTTTATGAGTCCCTCAGTAATTTTTGATAGTACCAGTATTAAGAAAATAGGTTAAGTTGCAGGTCAATTTTGCACAAGCCTTATGAAGAAAAGTAATAATGGCTGTCTTTAGGCACTCTAGAAACCGTGTTCAAAGAAATCAATAATTAGTGAGACCAGGACTTTCAAGATTTGTTGGGAGATTTAAGGAATTTTTTTATGGATAGTTTTTGTTAAAATAATTGATGCTATATTTTTACTAACACATTAACGAAGTATTCATCAGATTTTCAGGATATGAAAGGGAAAATATTTGAGCTGAGTTGTGTTAGTTTTATTTCAAAATCGTTCAATAGGACAAAGTTTCTTTTGTAACATCTTTAAAGCTTTCCAGATGATTTTGATAGTACGCTTTTTTAGCTGTTTTGGTAAGTTTTACATAGGTTTATCTTTATTTTGTGATATATTTAATGAGAAAGACGTTGGTAGTCAATTTTTTGATGTACAGTACCGTCGCCCCCAATTACTGAATCGAGGTTTCTGCAAAAAAAATTAAATTTTTGTTAGAAGTACCTTGTAAATTTATTTAATATGCTTCTGTAATGTCTAAAAGCCGCATCATTTTATTTACTACCAAAATAAAGAAATTGAAATATGCTGTATGTGCCAAACTTCAATTGTAGTTGCTTATTTTATATGCGGTATCTACAGAGTGCTTAACTAAAAACGGTATGTGCTAGTGAGTATCATATTCTTGCCGCGTTTTAATGAAACACAGTACATTTGCGCCGTTTTCTACGAGACTTGCGTTGCAAAAATCTCATATACGTTCATTCGTATTTGCATTGCGTTTAAGAACGCGATGATTTCTTAAATTTTGCTTTAAATTTAGCGCGTGTTTTAGTTATTTTATGTTAGTTTTGTAGTTAGTTAGTTAGACCTTTGCAGCTGTTTTTTTTATTTGAATGCGCGAGAGATGACTCACGATAAAACAAAATACATATTCTCCATAGCTTTGGATAAAAATAAAGACCTCTTTTTACAAAAAGATCCATAAAGTTTGACGCAAATCCATAAGTAAAATGACAGATAGTTCAAAATTACTATATTTGTTGCGATTGCTTATCCCAGTTATATATTGCTTATATTTAGTAATTAAATATACACTTAGTTATAACAGAGTACTAACATATTTACAAAATCCATTTTTTTTAACACATAAACACAAACGAATAAAATCAAAGACATTTATAATACCAATAAAACAAACATATCGATAAAAGTTAGGTATTTTTATTAACTGACAGATTTTCACGACAGGTCTTCACAATTTGACAGAATATTGTTATATTTTTTATACTTTTAATTTATTATCTTTATTCTAATTTATTAAAACTCACGATAATTTATTATCAATATATTAAATTACTGTATAACTATTTATTACGTTCGTACATTTTAAACAACGATTCCGCGATCTTCTTTTTGACTAACTGCTCAATGAAAGTTCTGTTATTTATATATAAAATACAGTTATCTAGAAGGGTCTGGGGAATTTCTCTGATGACGTACCATCCATTATGTGAGTCATTCAACTAGTCTAAAAAAATTGTTCGTTTTCTCGTCTAATAAAAACTCGCAGGGCACTGGCTCGTCGACTGCGTTATTGTTACCTGGACTGGTTATTCGACCCTTTTGGAGAATTTTCTAGTAATTTTTGGCGGCAGGTACAGGTATGAGCACCGAATTTACTACAAATAGAAAAGAATTAGTCACAATATATTTACAGTTTTATACGAGATAATATTTTAAAATCGTAACAATATAAATAACATTTTATCCAATTTTCTGCCGTGGCTTGGTAATTTTACGCATAACAACGCAGGATATGATACATTATACCGTTTTTACACATTATGTTTTAAGAACTGCAATTTAATAGAAGTTTTCTAAATTTTACACTTGTATGCAATTATTTACGTAGATACATCGTAGCTGCTAATGTTTCCTTCTCCTTGTTTCATCTTTTCCAATCCAACATGTTATGCGCAATGTTACTTCGTCTGGTACATGATTTTTGACATATTTTTTATTTTAGACATTCTCCTTGGAATTAATATCATATTCTAGGACTTCTGAACGAGCATTTTTCAAACTTGTGTCGTCATCTTCTGGTTCCAGTTCAGAATAAGCAATAATTAATATTCACATACAATTTCTAAAATTAATGTTTATTACTTAAACATATTACTAACCAAACAGGAAACCATACCAAACCAAAAACTAACCGTTGTGTATAAAAATGAACATTATTTATTATAACCATAGGTAGATGGACTTCACCCAATAAAGAATCCACCCTAGGTATATTTATAGACATTGAGGGAGCGTTTAATAAAACCATAATCCCAATCATCATCTAAGAGCTCAACGTCAGGAATGTTCCCCTGCCCGTAAGCGAATGGATATTCAGTTTGCTTTTTAATAGAGCAAGAAGCATAAATTTGGAAGACGTTTCTGTTAGAGGCATGGTTACGACGGGGTGTCCACAGAGACAAATGCTATCACCACTCCTCTAGAACATAGTTCTAGATACCCTGGTTGACCAACTCAGCAACAACATTTTCTATACAATAGTTTTGTTTTGTAGAGATTACAAGTTGCTCTCTGACTAATAGAAATATGACGCAAGGAACACTAACTATCTATAAATGCTAAGAAAACAGAGATGGTCCTCTTTATTAGGAAAAAAAAAGAATCACAGGCATAATACCACCAAGGATTCTAAACAACAGTCTAAATTTTTCTCACGATGTAAAGTACCTTGGTATTACCCTTGACACGAATTTAACCTGGAACTCACACTTCGATAGATGATAGAGCTAAAAAAGCATATATATTGCCTATGAGCAGTGTCGACTAGCAGTCGGACGCACCTGAGGCCTTTTGCTCAAGGTGATCGCCTGGATCTACACTCCTGTTATTAGGCCGATGCTAACTTACGGAGCTATTGCTTGGATATTAAAAACCTAAAGTGATACAGGCAAGAGCGATTAACAAAATAAACCATATTCAGAGGTGCCATGAAAACAACACCAACTGCTGCAATGGAGTTGATCATGGGCATCACGCCTTTAGATATACATGTCAAAGAAGTGGCGCTAGTGACAATGATGCGACTATGCTTAGCTGGTACAAACCTTGATGTTGCAATAGGACAATTAGGAACTCGTTTCTGGGGGAAGGGGGGAGAGCTGAAAGAAGCGCTACCACTTCTACAGGCAGGCTGCGCCTCAATTGAACCAAAGTTTGTCTTTAACAAACCCTACAAAATTGAAACAGGACAGACTAGAGGGACAAACGTGACAAATACCTATTACATATACACCGATGACTCCAAAATGAAAGAAGACTCAGGATGCGGTATATACTCCAGATCACTAACCCTAAGAATCAAGTGGGGTATGGGTAAAAATGCCAGCGTAGTTCAGACAAAACTGGCTGGTATCTCCATAGCCGCAAAAGAGATAACCCAAAAAGGTATAGTAGAAACAATTATAATTATCTGCACAGATAGCAGACAAACGCTATTAACCTTGAATAGACCACGTGTCATATCAGGGTTAGCACTGGAGTATCACGAGTTACTAAGCTTCGGATGGTAATACCATCATCCTAAGATGGGTTAAAGGACACGATAGCAATAAATAAAACCGCATTGTTAACAAATTGGCTAGGAAGGTGGCAGGCCTAAGACTCTTAGGACCTGGAGATCTTTTTGGTTGATCAACTACAACAATCGAGGAAATTGTTACGTGTCACTTTCATATGCAAACCGTAAAAAGATGAGAAAAAGGGCAATGATATAGACTTGCCAGGGTAACACTACATAATTTTGAAGAGTCAGCATCAAAAAAGTACTTGGAAATGACCAGGAAAACCTACGCTTGACGGTTGGTTTTTTAACTGGTCATTACCAATTAAGCAAACATCTGCACATAGTAGGGCTAGCAGACACACCTCTATATAGGCAGTGTGAACAAGAAGACGAACCTTTAGAGCATGTCCTATGTAAATGCTGGCAGTTGTTGTTAATACGAGAGTACGCGTTTGGCCAGTCCTGGCCCATATCTGCCCACATAAGGAAGATGTCTCCTGGTGACTTGTCAACCTTCCTAGAAATTGCAGGATGGATAATGAGTTAAAGACGACAGCTCCCGGAAAGTATGCACAATGGGTTAATTGTGGTCTTAGTGCTGTGGAATTTAACTCGCCATGCCAACTCTACAGATACAGATTATAACCATATTAAAGTATAACCATTTGGTATAATTAAATATAAGCCTTATATTATATTTATGATACTTTTAACTCCTTGGTTTCCACCACCAGATTTTCCGATAAGAAAAATGCTCATGTTACATGTGAAAGCACACCATTCAATTATATGTTAAATCTTAGAATGTTTAGTTCTTCACGTTCCTACTCTATATACACAAAAATAATCCGCAAAGTTATATATGAAATTATACCATACTACAACGTATTAATTTCAATTTAAAGATAATATTTCATATTAGGTAATTTAAGTTTATTTCCCCTTAATTAAGTTGTGTATGTCCTTAGAAACTAAGGGCGTCTTTTATACGCCTATAGAGACCATCTGTCTTGTTTCTACATTCAGTGGTGCACTATTTTGACCGCTTTATCTATCCAAAAGCATACACATACGAGGGACAAAATCGTTGCATGTATAGTTATACCTACACATGTAAAGTGTTAGCTAGACCCACGTGTATTTTTGAAAAACGCAAAACCAATGTACACTCACGATCATAAAATCGGGATACCCTTAAAATTTCAAATTGATTAAATATGTTTGCATCAGTGCAGTAATAATCTTTTTTGGCTAATATATTTTTTATTTGTTATTAATGTTTGTTCTAAAAGAAAAAAAAAATGGTTTTTTATTGTCTTTATTGAAAAAAAAAAAACAGAAAACAAACCAAATTGTTAATAAAACAGATCTACGAAAAAATAAATAGAAAATACAGAACGTGGTAAAAATCAATGAAATTTCAATAACCTATATCGTGTTTTGCCTCCCCTTGCTCTAATAACTTCTTGTAGACGACGAGGCATACTTTTAATTTTTCTCCAGACTTAATGTTGTGATATGTTATTCCACTCTATCACTAACAGATCCTTAAGCTTCTGTGCATTGTTAGGACGAGGTGTATGGGTTTAAATACGTTTGATGACAACTTTTTACAAAATCATCTAGACATATTATATAAAATTTTTCGTAATAGCGGATATCCTAAACAAATTTAAAAAAAAAAAACTAATTTACAACAGTAATTTTTATGACGGACCCGTCCTTGATTTTAAAAACAAATCAATCACATATAAAAAACTTCCCTTTATTAACCGTCTAATTCATTCTGTCATATCCATGTTTAAAAATATTCCTAATATTAGTATAGCTAAATATAATAACATGAACAGCAAACAACTATTTTCAAAAATCAAGGACCCAGTACCAAACTTATATAAAAGTGATGTTGTTTATGAAATACCGTGTCTAGGATGTCAAAATAGCTACATTGGCCAAACATCACAACGGCTAAAACAACGCATCACACAACATAAAAGACACTGTACAGTTAAGTTACATATATTATAATATATTAAACAAAATTTTTAAATATTCAAAATATCTAACATTCACCTTAATAACAAATAACCTTATCATCCAAGAAATATAATTCTTCTAACGTTTCTTTTATTGTTATTTTTATTTTTAGATTTGACGTAATTTTAATTTTTTTATCGTATTTCTGTAAAGAACGTGCTTAAGACAATTTAATCTTGACATTCATTACATACTTTAATGTCAGTTTTTATTTGTGAAATCTTTTAATTTGAGTAAGTGTTTTTTAAATGTATTTGTATTCAATTTTTGTATTTTTGTAATGTTGAAATTGTTTTACAGTGTACTCCTGATGAAGCTATCAAATAAATATCGAAGTATTGAGTTTCTTAGAAAAACCAAAGATTTTTATTATGGACCACTTTAGCTGAACAAACATTTCGAAGAAGGAAAGTATTTAAATTTTTGGATTACCTGTATTAAACAAAATGTAAGCTATGCATAAATTATCTTCTTTGTTATAATATACTTGTTGTTATAATATAGTGACCCGCATAATTTTAAGTGAAATCCAAAGACAATTGAACCGGGTTTTCCAAATACATTAAGGCAGCGATTAAGGACAATAGAATAGATTTTAGAAAGTGGTTTTTGTTAGTTTTTAAGAATTGTAGAAAAATATTATTTGTAAATAAGTTTTAGGAAATTTTATAATTATAGGTAAAAATTTGTTTGTTATCGAAATGAAAAGATGGGAAAATTGGGACGAGCTTTGATTGGCGGAGATTAAAAAAGGTGGGATAGGTATGTAGGAATGAAAGTTTAGCTAGATTTTTGAGAAGGATGAGAGAATCAGTTGGTTTCCAAGGGTGCAAGGCGAACGGCCGTTGTTTCTCGGGGAGTTTCCCAGAGGTAGGAAGCAGTAGCAGTGAAAGTTTGTGAGTTTTCGTGTAGTTAGTGTATCTGACAGAAGCTCATTCAGTAAAATATTGTAAGTCATATTTATCTACTTATATTCCAAGAGTCACTGTTCAGGCCAACGAGAAATTCAGTTTATCGTAAAGAAAAGATATTCCAAGAGTCATTTTTCACTCAGGCCAACGAGAGATTCAGTTTATTGAGAGAAGAAGAAGCTAGCATAATTTGAACGATTCGTGCATTTGAAGGAGATCATTAAGGACGATATACTTGCAATAATTTGTTGTAAGATTGCTGATTACCTAGGGAGCGGCCACGAGTAAATAATATAGTCTACAAATAACAAGGATTTGGACCACTCATTTCAACTAATATTGTTTGTACCATTAATTTTGAAGGTTCACGTACGTAGAACAAAATTTTGAGAATTATTATATGAGATTTTGTTGATTGAAAACATTTGAGTGTGAATTATTTCATTATTTTTATTTTAATATACCTATAGTGTTATATCATATGTGTTTTTTATTATTCCGGTATTCTTTGGACCTTACCTTTCACATGTAATAGCATAGATATTGAAGCATGAATTTAACCCTGAGATAAGAGAATTAAAAAGTGTGATAGAGTCATAATCATATCATTTTAATAATTTTAATTAATTAATTAATTAATTAGCTAATTAATTGCTTGGCGCACCAAGACTTTAAAAATATCACAATAATATACATATATATATATATATATATATATATATATATATATATAATATATATATATATATATATATATATATATATGTGTGTGTATGTGTGTGTGAGTGTGTGTATAGAATTATTTTATGAAAAAGTTGAATTTATACATTATTCATATTGTCAACTGCGTGTCGGTTTTACGAAAATCGGATGAAGATATATTTATGATTTTTTTTTTCATTTTTACCCAGCCACCGGTGAAATATATGATTCGACAAAGCAACTCAAGTGTTAGAGTCTTTTACTGAAGTTTTCCCTCTTTCAGCTTTCAAGACTTAACCGCACACTTTTGAAACAGTGCTAGATCCTTTAACTCTTTTGAAATGGAAAAAGAAAAAAATTTATAAATAAATTCCCGTTTTCATAAGTGGTTCCCTTAAACATACTCATACATACATGTAAGGTAAAAAATGAGAAAAAATATTTTAAAAATAATAATCTGCTTTTAATGGATGAGATTAAGAGGTATTTAATATTAAAAATGTTAAGAAAAATAGTGCTTTGTCAACAGTACTTTTTAACTTTGGAAGCCATGGAAATTCGGTAATACCAGCTCTATACATACAAGACCTTCTCAAATATACGTTCCAAAAAAAGTATATAAGGCGGAAAAACTATAGACATAAAAAGAGGTTCTAAATGCTTCTTTTTCTTTTCAGTGTTGGCAATAAATATGGCAATGTTAGTTTGTTGCTGCTCTAAATAGTTTCATGGTTGATGTTGCATACTAGGAAAAATTAAAAAATCTAGAAAGTTTCATCGGACAACGAAAACGTGCTTGGTAGAGACCGGCTGAACAGTAACCACAGAGCTTTTTAGCTCTTGGTGAGTAAGACACCGTTTGTGGAAACTGTTATTCATCTTGACAAGGTACTGAGGAGATGAACAGAAGCGTAGCAGCAAGCAGAAAGTTTAAAATCCGATTAAATAGAGGGATGTCGTTTTAATTAACATCTCTCTATTTGACTAATCTTGACTATATTGACTAATTAACCGAAAATAAAAAGCAGGATAAAAAGAAAATAAGTACGTATCATCAGAGAAGAAGAATAAAGAGTCACAGGCAAAGAAATAGATTTAATGTCTGAAGAAGTCCCCAGGGAAGCAGAAAACCCAAAAACTACCAAAACACAAACGTAACCAACACAAATGAAAACCAATGAATGCGAGTGGCCCGTTTATACAAACAAACCACGGAGAAATAAAGCCCCAGCAATTGAAAGTCTCAAACCAACAGGTGATGTGAAAAAACAAACTAAACTTATACAGGAGAGAAATAAAGAAGCCATGCTTAAAACCATCAAGCAAAAACAACAAAGAGAATATCAAACCCAGAAAAATATAAAAAGTAGACAAAAATTCCAACCTCAATAGAATAAGACCCCAAAATAACAAAAGACAAAAACACCAAAGCCGCCATCGATTAAACTAAAATCAGTTTAAAGGCACCAAATCATTCCAAAAAGAAGCTGACCAAAATGGTGTAATCTCAAACAATAATTTGTATTTGTTTTCTGTATTTTTTTAGAAAGTGAAAGATTGAGAATCAGTTGAAGTAAAGTAGCGGGAGCCCTACGCCACAACTTGTTCTTCGCACGTTTTGTCTAATATTGGATGTATTATTTGTAAAAAAATTTCATCAATTAATTCTGACTTGTTCTGTAATCACTGCACTAATCCTTTGCTCATTTTGCAGGACTCCAAATTATAATCTCAACATCTATCTTGGAATTTTTCCTGTAATATATATCTCATTGAACATAATTGTTAATTATTTCCTAAAGTTGTCTAAAGAGTTGATGATTTCTGACTAAAATCCATATATTTATACCAAGAGCTGTTTCGCCGTTAAGGGATATTATTGCTGCTTCCAGGTTCTCTAAATGGATGACCGGACCTGTTATGTTATCCTTTGATTGTTTGTCTGCTATTAGATTTGAGAATAATTATTTTCGATACCTACTTTCTTCTTGGTCTTTTTTTCATAGTTTTATCTTACCACTTTCGATAGACGGTATAATTTTTCAATCTAATCCTGGACCTATCATTGATTTAGTATCTTTAATACTTATGTTTTCGCAAAACTGCTTATACCTTCTGGTAATGTTTAAGTGGAAAATCTGCACTGAAAAAAGTAACTAATAACAGAATAAGAGAAAATATGTAAGTGAAAAATACGATAGTAAACAATTTTAAAATAACGTTTTGCAAAATAAGTCTTAATGCGCACCACTCACGGTAAAAGAAATAGAGGGGGGCCTGTCTTAGTGATAGGTAAGGTATCAGTCGGGAAATAAAAAAGAGCTGAAAGAAGACATTCACGAATTGAGAGAAGTGGCGACTGGGTATTGGATGACGTATAAAACCGATCAATATATTAATCTTACTTTCTCATAAAATGTATTGGTCTCTTCTATATATCGCACCCTCAGTACAAGACTGCAGTAACTCAAAATTTTATCAAAATAAAGTAATCATTAAATTCCATTGTAAATAATATGCATATCTATCTCCTGTAAAACTTTAGTAACTTTCAAATGCTTAACCGGCTTAATATTACAACAATAACAGTTTAACTATTTTGCGTTTTTGTACAGAAGTTCCGTGCAAAACTGTTATAATTCTAATTTACCAGGGTTACGACAGTTTTACACGGAACATTGCAATGGTTTCGATAACAAGCAATGAAAGGCACGAAAAAAGTAAGATATTTGTTATATTAGTATCTATATCTGTGGTGTTTAATTTTAATATACAGCGTGTCTACGTAATCCATTAACGGCCGAGATAATAAACAAAGATTTAGGAGATCAATATATTCATGTAAGTTTTATGTCCTTTATGTGACATTATATTTTCCATAAAATGTGTGCGATGTTGTTTCACCATTTATTCATTAGATTGAATTAAAAATACATAAAATATGACTAATTATTTACAGCCAAATTTTTTTTTTCTTATGAAAGGAAAAACAGTTATCTTAAAACTTGTGTATTAACAATACTGACAGGTTAAAAAAATCTATTCTCAGAAAACTTGTTCTATAAAAACTAAATCCCAAATTGTATTAAATCTTCATGTAACCTTCCGGGGAGATTGTCTTATCATATTGTCCCACCGTAATTCCCAACGTTTACTAAGGTAGTGAATTTTAATCCTTTTGTTAATTACTGTACTCAAGGTAGCCTGATTTGCATATTTTTATGATAGTCCTTTTGTTTTGAATTTAAATAAAAATATTGAAAGTTTTACAAATACTTTTTCTACCTTGTTATGACATTGTCATTAAAAAACCGAAGGAATTGTGGCTATCAGAAACATGTCATGTGCAGAGATAGAAAGAATAAATTGCCGCTTGCGATAAGCCGTTTTATTAGGTACCTATATATTTTAGGTAGCTATTTCATTTGTTGGAATCTATTAAATGAAAAGTTTAATATCATACTCAACCCCGATTGCTGTTGGGGATCATTTTTTTTACTTACCCGATGATTTATTGGAATTTAATAAACGTATATACCAAACCCAGGGAATTACGAATTAAGAAAGATTTGGTATACTTATGCCATTCAAGTATGATACCAGAAGCCCACCATAGTTTTTATAAAAAATTTTGGCCCAAAGTTGATATACGAGAAGAGAACAACAACTAACAGAAAATTTGTCCACATTTTTTACAATTTTCTCCTTGCAAAAGTGTTGTAACTTTAAAATTCCAATACTAAATATGTAGTGATTAATAATTTTCTCCGTGCAAAAGTGTTACTTTGAAATTCCTAATTTTTTTAGCATTAATATTATTTTATTTAAATTTATATTTTTGGTTAATGTAACATAGGCTGAAATTCATGCAAAATCATAACTAAATGTTAATTTTTCTTAAAACTTGTGTCTTATTTCACCGATATTAGCACGAAAATAAACAAAATCGTATCGTCATTATCTCGAAACTTACTTATTTTGACTTACTGCAGTCTTGCACCGAGGGTGCGATTTATCCCCTTATAAACACTCATCTTTTTTCCATTTGACTGAGTAGTACAAACTGTTGCCATTTTTCTCAAAATTTAATTTGTATTTTTTATATTAGTATAAAAAACTTTTTTGCTATTAGTAATTAGAACTTCTAGATATATTAAAATGTAAAATAAAAGATGATATTTCATAATATACAATATAATAGTATATTACATAACGAGAGTTGTAAGAAGCTTATTACATGCGAGTAAAAAAGTTGCGCGCGAGATGCGTAGCGGCGAGCGCAGTAATTTTACAAGCATGTAATAAGCTTACAACTCAAGTTGTGTACTATACTTTTTCTACCATTATTTTCGTTAACAAAAATAAAAATTAAATTACCACTATATTTACATTGACAGAATAATAATTTTTAATCTGTCAAAATAGCGTCTGTTAATTCGTTTCCATGGTAACTCGACCAACTGACTTACAAGGCTTATGTGATATTACACATTTTTATAAAACTGAAGCGTAATTTTTTTTATTACGTGCTAGTCATTACGTGTCAGTATCTGTTATGATGCATTTACTTAGCATCCAAATAGTAGGTAATATACAATTTACTAGTAAGAGAGTAGAAAAAACATATTATATCAAAAAAATCTACAACACGTCCATTTAAAATTCCATTGAATTTTTAAACAAATTACAAAGAAAATAATTACCTTTATAATTACGTTTATTTTGATAATAGTAAAAATTACATACTTGGCTCTAAATAAAAAAAAAATATTTGTCAAAATAGAATAAACAGAACAATTTATATTCCAAAATGTTGACAACATAAGCTTAATATTTTAATTTAACCAATTCGTTGATCCAAATTTTTGAATTAGTTACTAGTATATTGCAGATTTTAAGAATAATGGTTCATAACTTTAATTTGTGTCAACTGTTGCCAAATTCCTATGTGAAATAAGTGTTAACGTAAATCTTATCATACATAAGAAAGTGAGTATATGAACATTGTTTATTGCCATCATAATTTAAGACCTGGTTTATTGCCTTTTAAGTATGATACAGGGGGAAGTGTTGGTTCCTTTTTAATTGGAAGTTGTAATTACTTTTCGAGACGTTACTAAAACACTGCACCTGAATTGTATTCATATTGCAAATTCCTAACATAAACAAATTATCAATGCCTTATCAAGGACTATTAGATATAATTTATCACCCTCAGCGAGAATGATTGTGATTTTCAAGGAGTAAACTACCGAATCTATATTCGAATTGCAACGTGTTATTCTTGAGTTATTTAATAGTTGTGCTATTTTCTATAAGTTTTATAGTGTATACTAAACTTTTAGTATCTAAAAACAAAGTATTTATTCATCAAAAGGTAAAATAGCTTCTGGTAATCACTTGGGTGATAATACTTTAAATTATTGATATTTCATTATTTATATTTTTTTTATATTTCCAATACTTTCGATTACATTGGTTTTAGTATTATACATGTTTTTTGCCTTAGGCTATTTTGACCTTATTTTATAGGGTATTTTTATGTATGAGAGAGAAATAAAACAATAAATTATGTATGCAAATCCCTAAACTGTTGATACGGGTGACTCAATGAAAAACCGATATTTGTCAATTAGTTTACAGAAGTATATAGGAAAACAATTTTAAATTGAGTATGACCACCAGGTATAAAGGTTGGAGCAGAATAGAATACAATATTTGTGAGGGTTACTAATCCCTAAATAAGGTTGCCAGTGTCGGAGTGATGGAGGTTAACAGGTACTAATGAATTTGCAAGAAATGTAAGATGTTTATTTTATTGGTTATATATAACCAATAAAAGTTTAATAAGTACCTACCTAATTGCAAAATAAAGTTTAATTCTTTAGTTAAAATAAAACGTTTTATTTTATCTGAAATGAGTGCATGAGAGCTAGGCAAACCCTTAGAACTTAACAAATTCCGATACTAAATACCTATTCCAACTCCGTAGAAATTCCTCCTCCTTAAACTTAAGCATTTCTCAATCTGATACATCTTTAAATATCTTCAGAATGAATGATACTCCACACTCCTTAATAAAAAATACTTTCATCAACAAACTAACAAAATTTTCTAAATCCTATCATATATACACAAACGCTTCTAAAACATCTACTGGAGTTGGGGCAGCTGTCATTACTCCAAATATTACACTTGAGTATAAACTACCATCTTTAAGCTGTATACATACTGGAGAGCTATACGCTATCTATGAAGGTCTCGTTCATATTAACTTCGGTAATATATTCAATGCTCTTATAATTACCGATTCCCTCAGTTCCATCAATACCATTAACCAACTGTACACGAAGCAACCAATTGCTTTCCTAATAAAAAAAGAACTAGCTACCATTTAAAACAATAACTATACTGTACAATTCCTATACATTGGCCTGCAAGGAAATGAAGAAGCTGATCATACAGCCTAACAACCCAGGAACAGTGAAATGTGTGTAAAACCGTGGAAATCTCAAATTTCCAACAGAACTCACGAGGATTGATACTCGTCTTCGTCTAGAACTAGAACATACATGACTTACTTACGGACACATAATTGGTCACACTAGTCCCACTTTATGTGAAAACTGTAATATCCCACTAAGTGTTAATAATGTACTTGTAGAGTGCCCAAGATACCGATTGCAGAGACAGAACAATTGAACATTTGGTAAAATTCCTTAAAGATATCAATGTATTTAAGAAAAGGTAACATTTGTAAATAAATTATCTTATATATATATATATATATATATATATATATATATATATATTATTATTATATATATATATATTTATATATATATATATATATATATATATATATATATATATATATATAAATATGTATATATATATATATATATATATATATATATATATATATATATATATATATATATATATATATATATATATATATATATATATATATATATATATATATATATATAAGATAATTTATTTACAAATAAAAAAAAAAACACAGAAGTTAAAACACTTCACAAATGTGTATTTAGGTATAAAACAAACAAACAAGTTAAAACTTTTTAAAAAAGTGTCGTCACATTTAAAGTTCTGGCAGAACGTTTTCGATCACTACGGATCATCTTCAGTGCTTAGTATTTGTTGCTAACTATATAAATATGGTGTCTATAAGACTTCCATGTTTGAGTTGATAAAGTGTCACATTTTACATTAGGTAATGTTGATACTGTAGGTCGATGACAATGGATGTATTTAAAATTTAAAATTTTTTAAAATTTTTTACTTTAGGGACTACATGTCTCCTAAGCTCGAGTACTTGCACGTTGTCAGTTGAAGCGACGACACAGACCAAAAAAAAAAAAAAAAAAAAATTTTTTTTTTTAATTTTTTTTTTTTTTTTTTTTGGTCTGTGTCGTCGCTTCAACTGACAACGTGCAAGTACTCGAGCTTAGGAGACATGTAGTCCCTAAAGTAAAAAATTTTAAAAAATTTTAAAAAAATTTTAAAATTTAAAAAAAAAATTTTAAATTTTAAATACATCCATTGTCATCGACCTACAGTATCAACATTACCTAATGTAAAATGTGACACTTTATCAACTCAAACATGGAAGTCTTATAGACACCATATTTATATAGTTAGCAACAAATACTAGGCACTGAAGATGATCCGTAGTGATCGAAAACGTTCTGCCAGAACTTTAAATGTGACGACACTTTTTTAAAAAGTTTTAACTTGTTTGTTTGTTTTATACCTAAATACACATTTGTGAAGTGTTTTAACTTCTGTGTTTTTTTAAACGATGGTATACAGCCAATTACGGGGTTTTTCCCATTAATTTTTTTTATTTACAAATGTTAGATTTTCTTAAATACATTTACTAATAACCTCAGAAATTGATGTGACTATTTTGTATATGTATAATAAAAAAAAATACACTTGGTGCAGAAACTTGATGAGGATGATTATAATAGCCGTTACTGCTTTGTAAAATAATGAGTGAGCGAGTAGTGACCAATCCACAATTTATCTTTAATATCTATTTGTTCGACGAATACTTTTTTATAATGTGTCAATCGTAAGTAATCGAAGTAAAATGTCGCATTGAGCAAGCTCGACAAGCTTTCGTAAAATTCAAGAAGGTACTGACTTGTTCAGAGTTCGATCTTCAAGTGAGACTAAGGTTTACTAAGTGCTACGTATGGTCAGTGCTGCTATATGGCGTAGAGGGCTGGACACTCAAAACGAAGGATATAAACAGATTAGAAGCTTTCGAAATCTGGCTTTATCGCCGTATCCTAAAAATACCATGGAGAGCGCAAATCACAAATATAGATGTCCTTAAAAGAATAAACCAAGAACGCCAACTTTTCGAAACCATAAAGAAAAGGAAAACAGCGTATCTAGGTCACATCATGCGAAATGAAAAATACCAGTTCCTTCAACTTAAAATCGAGGGTAAAATTGAAGGCAAGAGAGGAATGGGACGCAAGAAAATGTCCTGGCTCCGAAACATAAGGCAATGGACAGGGATTAACGACATACAATCTCTGATACATATTGCAAGGAATAGAGAATTAATGGAAAATGTGATCGCTAACATCCATTAGTGGATTTGCATCTGAAGAAGAAGAAGTCAATCGTAAAACGACCGCTATAGGTCTGTTTAAAATTCCAGGAATTCCAACAACTATTTCGATATTGTCAAACATAAAGTCACTTTAACTGTTGATATAAATTCATATTTTTTGACACACCTCGTAGACTACTAAACGAGACATTTAATGATTATATTTTAGATTTCGGTTAATAAAATATTTTGGTTTTTAGTTTAGCATTTCATTTGAGTCCTTAAATTTTTTTTTAATAAATAAATTCCAAATTGTCGGTTTGCTATTAATAGCAAAGATTTTGAAAAATAAACGTTTACCACGTTTTTATTCGTAAATTGTGAAACATTTTATATTTGCATTCGTAAGTCTTGTCTGGACACTTACTATGTGTGACGCGAAATTCATAAAATAGTTCATGACGTACATTCTGACGTTGATAAGTTTTATTTCTAGATTATCATTGCAACGTGTCCAACATTAAGACTGTACAAAAATTGTACCTAATTTTGAATCATCTATTTACACGCAATTAAAACAGAAAATTTACATCAAGTAAAATACAACGGCTAATAAATTTCAAACTACATATTTAAAGATTGAGTTTTATATTAAGTTTTTAATTATTATAGTAAATTTATCTCTTATATTAACAATTATAAATTCATATATAAAACCAAAAATTTAATTTATTTTTAATACTTATAAACATTATAACTTATAAACATTCAGTAAATTTCTCCAGATCAATAAACATAACCTTGAAACTCACACAAATATGTTTAATGATATACATATAATAAAAACAATCTCTGGCTAGATAATAATAATAACGTTTATTTCCATGAAATATACAATTAATAATATTACAATAAAATAATTAAATGACAATAAAATTTTAAAAAATATCATTTTTACTTTGTAGTTCTGTAATTGGTTCAAGGTAAATAAACAGTAGTGCCCATTAAAACAATTAAGTTGAGCATGGGCCATTTTTTAAATTGCTTATTTATATTGATCCTACAGTAAGGCGAGTTTTACTACTTTATTAGTTTTAATTATTACCTATATTAAGATAAAATAAAAAAAAATAGCAAAAAAATTTTTACAAGAGAGAGACAATTTATGCATACAATCAACCAAGATAATAACTGACGCATATATAAATTTTTAAAATTTCGTAATCTATTCTTGATTTGACGTTAGTTATAACCTAATTGGTCTCAAAAAGGTGCCTGAACACTTGTCTATGATTTTGTTTCAAATACCTAGTAAACAATGTCTTAATCATTTTTTGCGAGTTTATAGTGATTCGGTATGTTTTGTAAATTTCAGGGAGCAAATTATAGATTCTTCCTTGTAAATACTCAAAATTTCGTTTACCAACTGTTTTCTTTGCAATATTTAATTTGACAAAAGACTGTGCTCTATTTCTCGTATTATAATTATGCCCTAATGGTGTGAGAAAGTATTTATTTTTGTATAAATTGGTGATTATTTTAAGAATATATAATTGTCTTGTATCTAACATTTGAGTTTCGGTATAAAGATCATTAGTAGGGTATCTCGAAGGTCTAGTGTAAATAATTATTAATATTTTTCTCTGGATAATATCTAATTGGTGTAGGTATGTATTTGCAACTCCACCCCAACTAAGTATTCCATAACGTAGACGCGATTCTACCAAAGAATAGTAAATAACCTTCAGATGATGGATATCCAGTATGTTACGTAAATATCGCATTTTGTACAATAGACATCTCAATGTTTTACACGTTTGGTTTATGTCTATATCCCATCGTAGATACGAGTCGATTTGAACACCAAGGTATTTTGTGTTACTCACTGCATTAATACTCAGATTTTGTATTTTTATAAATTTGTAATCTGGTAGACCTCTCTTATAGCTTGTAAATGGGACATAAACTGTCTTATCCATATTTACTGTAAGAAGTTTGTGGTTGGGATTAGACTTCGAGCGTTCAACGAAGCAACACCTAATTACCTTAATCGCACCTAATTTTTGTGGTTTTGTTTAAAAACATTGAAAGCTAAAAGTGAAATAAAGTTTAAATTATTAACAAATATTTATTTATTGTTGATACTGATGACATTAACTGTAAGTAATTTAATTTATCTAATTACATCGAGTTATTATCAATGATTTCGTATTGGTGCCAGGACCGTACTCAGGCTCCGTAGATCAACATGAAACAAGCTTCATCATCAAATGTTTTTTCACAACAAGAAATCCCCAAAAAAGATACTACTGCCCCAAAGTTATATTCAACAGTTTTAAATGAACCTACCAACATATTTCCTTCCAAAAACAAGCAATTATAGTAAATACAGTTCCAAATTCAAAAATCGAGGATTACCTGAATGCTGTAGCCAACTTAGTTGACCCCAAAAATATACTTGCAATATCCAGAATTGTTAATGATCGTATATGCATCTACTTCACTTCGGAAAATATTGTTCAAAAATTTTTGGAAACGGATAATGGGATAATAACAGTAAACCAATATCGTATTCAAGCTAGAAAACTAATTACTCCAAATGAAAAATTAATTATTTCTAATGTATCTCCTTCTGTACCACATAACATAATAGAAAATGAACTCAAAAAGATAGGAATCCATCAAATAACACCAATAGATTTTTTACGGATCGGAACATCAAATCCTAGTTTTAGGCATATCATTAGTTTTCGACGTTTTACTTATATAGCCCCTACAAATCTTGAAAATATCCCCGATTCAATACTAATTAACCATGATGAATCAAACTATCGAATATTTCTCTCACTAGAAAAACAAACCTGCTTTATTTGTAGACAAACTAATCATTTAGCATCTCGATGCTCAAATCATAATAATCAATCCACTGATGACAATATAACACACATTTCTCAATCACAATGTGACCAGACTGTTAGTTCACAACAAAATACAACTTAATCTACAGTACATTATCCCGTACTTACCAAACAAATCAGTAATCCACAACCTACTGAAACCATTACTTCACCCACACCAATGAACTCCACCTTTTCAATAACTCCCAACCAATGGAGGCAGTATCGGGTAAAATAAATGAAACTCTAATAGAAACTCAAACAAAAGTACAAATACCCGAAACAAATGCTTCTGGACCTGGCAAAATAAATAGAACTATAAATGAAACTCAAACAGAAGCTCAAACACCTAAAAGAAATGCTTCTGATATAACAAATTCTCCTGAACCGGAGGGTGTAAATCCTTTTAAAAAACCCAATACAAAACACAAAAGAACAAAAACGGATGTCCAAACCCACCATAACATAGCTGAAGATATTACTAACTGTACAGTTGATTTTTTTCAAAATAAGTCAAACAGTAGCTGTTTAAGTCAAGAAGAGATAATAGATTTATTTAAAAACACCCATGGAGCTGCAGATCCGCTTAGTATAGCTAAAACATGCACGGAAGATATCGAAGGGTTAATAGATCTCCTAAAAAAACTTCATCCAGTGCTATCACAAAGATACTTGAAAACACGATGTACAAGACTAAGGAAGAAACTTTGTAAACTACTGGATGACTATTCCTCTACAGATTGCAGCGATACGGCTATTAATTAAAAATTCAACTCCATAACTCAGTGGAATCTGAACGGGTTTTACACCCGTCTAGAAGAATTTAAATTACTAATGTCCAAATTCATACCGTCCATGCTTCTTTTACAACTCTACACCAAGACTACTCCTTCTCACTTTCCCCACGATCAACCATATTTTCCGCAGAACTTCTTGCTATTTTGCAAACAATAACATTTGTGAATAATAAAAACATAAAAAACCCTTTGATAATAACTGACTCTTTAAGTGCTCTCAGCTCTATGAAACAGTTATACACAAACCATCCCATTCTATTGCTTATAAAGTCAGAACTAATGAGGTGTCAAGAAAACGACCGATTTGTTAAATTCCTTTGGGTTCCGTCACACTGTGGTATAACTGGAAACGAAAAAGCTGATCAGTTGGCCAGGAAAGCAGGAGAAAATCCACAATCAACATTATTCACTAAATGCGTTCATAGCGACCTGAAGCAATATATTAGAAACAAAATAAGCGAGGAATGGCAACTACACTGGAACAATTCAGAGACATCCATGAAAAACATTAAGCAAGAGGTAGCTATATACGAATTCCCATTCAAGTGACGAGACCAAGTGTGCATCTCTAGATTACGTATAGGCCATACGAAGTTAACTCACGATTACCTTCTAAGTAATGAACAAATTCCCATGTGCTACAGTTGTGATTGTGTAATTTCAGTGGACCATGTGCTAGTGGACTGCCCTTTGTACACCCTAGAACGACTTCAAGCTGGATTACCCACTTCATCCAAAGAGTGCTTAAACGGCTTCAATAAGGATAAAACTATAAACTTTTTACAAAATACAGGACTATTTCACAAAATATAGAGTAACATATTAACATTTATGTAATTTATTGTACCATGCTAATAACCCCTAGTGGTTGAAGCAATTTTGTAAATAAAAAAAAAAAGTTTGTGGTTAAATATATCAATAATTCTTCCTGAGTCATGTTCCATTTTTCGCTTTAGTTCCATCCACGTGTCTGCAGAGTACAAAATTGCTCTATCATCTGCAAAACTTAATATGTCACCTTCAGTCCGGTAAGTAAGAATATTGTTTATGTACAGTATAAATAATATGGGTCCTAGTACAGTCCCTTGTGGTATACCAAAATGTATGCTTTTGTCACTACTCAATTTCCCTTCTAGTCGCACTCTTTGATATCGATTTTTTAAGTAGCTTTCCATTAAGTTAAATGTGTTTCCTCTTATACCAATGTCTGCTAAAGTATCTAATAGTTGTAAGTGACTAACCGTATCGAACGCCTTTGCCAGGTATACACAAAGGTATGCCAAACCGAATACACAAGCTGTTGGTGTACTGCTGTCAACTAAGTTATTTTATTTAGATAGGTACGATATTGCATTTTCCGCAGATACTCCCTCCCTAAAACCATATTGTTTGTTTGAAATTAACTTATATTTTTCCAAGTATAATACTAGTTGATATTTTATAGCCTTTTCCAATATCTTGCAAAGTGAAGTGATTAGTGAGATTGGTCTGTAATTATTTGTTAATTTTGGATCGCCTTTCTTATGAATGGGAATCACCACTGTTTGCTTAAGTTGTTCGGGCCATTTGCCGCTAGAAAATACATTATTTAATAAATAAGTAATGGACCAGTTAGTATTGGCGATAGCTCTTTAAGTACTTCAGATTTAATACCATCTATTCCTGGAGCTTTGTTCGATTTTAATGAGGCTATAATCTGAACAACGTCATTTTCATCCACAGGTAATAAAAAGAAGGAATTTATTGTAACGTTTGTGAATGAATCTGTGGATGAATTGAGAGACGTATGTAGTGTTTTGCAAACCTCAGCAGAAAACTCAAACTAGCCATAAATGAAAAGAAATTAAAAGTATATAAAATTCACAGTACCTCAAACCATATTAAGAGAGGAAGTAATCTTTAAGATCAACGAGAATGCCTATACTGCCGTAGAATTACAACAAGATAGACTTTCACTTACCTGGAGGTATGTGAAATACCTTCAGAAATAAAGGTACTTGCTTGGCATAACTAAAAAACTCTTATAGACAGAGAAACAAGTTAAAACATAAAAATACATGTGAGGTAGACGTTAGTAATGGTTGATTGCTAAACAAGAGAAAAGATAGATATATCACAAACAGGACAAAAATGTATAGGTCAACCCCAAAGAAAGTAAAGCGATAATCTGAACGTTGATGCATGTGGTTGAAGTTTTCCTTATTCCGTTGCTTTCTTAACCGCAGTATTACGATAGTCTACCAGTATCAGACCGGTACATAGATGCATAGCTATTTCCCAATGCCACGTTCACAGTTGCTTCGCGGGTGTATATTTGGCAAAGTCTGATTCTTTCCTGTTCTACATATGTGTGGTAACGTCACCTATAAGCCATTGGTATGTGCCGAATTTAGGTTGAGAGCTACTCCCTTTCGAGTTGGTTTCCAAAGGAATAATAAAAAGCTCTTACTTAATTATGTAACGATTTAATTTGCCTACCACATTGTAAAATCACTACATCACTTGTAAAAATATATAATTGCTTATATGGGATTGAAAGTGAGGAGCAATTACTGGGCTGAAGATAGGGTAATCAAACAAATCGAAACGTTTGCGAACGTCGACTCTTGTTTTGCTTGGAGAGCTGGGGTCGTGATTAATAAGGGAAGGACTGTAAGGGGTAACTACAAGAAAAAAAACTTGATTTTCAGAGATTTCCTTGGCAACAAACACAAGAAGGTTTATAAACTATTTGAATTGGACGCTGTTTAAAAGAATACTCTTGCTGGATAGAAAGAAAGTCTTCTCTTTCCCAAAAAAAAAATTCAAGAGTAAAAGTCTTTGTAATGGAAATAATATTTCAACTCCTGGTTTAACGAGAAACATTACATATTTATTATTATTTCACATCAACAGTTACTACAAATAATATTAACAAAATTTATAAACAAACCTTGCATGTTGGGCGGCAGTTATAACGATTTTACAACTAGTTGTAACTATTTAAATAATTATTAGAACTAAAAGATAACATGTTTCTGTTTATTTGACATATTAGTTTGTTCATTGCAGGTTCACCAGACTATTATTGTATAATGAAAATAAAATTATATAGCAAGATAGCGCAAATCGGCCGATTAAGGAAACTATAGTAGTTATATATTTCTATCATGAAAATTGCAAAGCGCAAACCGGTCGATTTCAGGTAAGGGCACAAAACGGTCGAGCGCAAACAGACCGTATTCAATTAGAATAACAGACCAGAGTAATATTATTTATTAAATTTACAACTTAATAAAGGTAAATACAGGTAACAAAAAATTTTTTTTGTAAATAACTAAATATCGAAGACACAATTTTCAGAAAATGTACAGTTATTGTAAATTATAGTAGACACTTGCATATGTATATTTTCGACAAAAATATAATTAGGATTTTAATTTTTTAAATAAAACAATTTTAACATAATAATAGGTTTGTTCCAACACGCAATTTTTGTACGGTCTGGAAACCGTCACGAAACTACTTGTACCGTTTTTAATGCACATGTTCATCATTTGTATCGTCTTATGACGGTAATTTGAAAACTGATGTTGGAACGATTTTCTGACAACTTTGTTTGACAGGTTGACGCATACCGTGCATAATCTGTGATTCTGTGATGCAAGATACCAAAAGGATACTATACGATTTGATTTGCAGGTTATACACTGTTCTTTGTTATACACGCGGTTAACTAGATATTTTTATCAATTTTTATCAACGATACAAACTACAAATACAATAAAAAATGTCTCAGAATACTCAGAACGTAGTAATTGGTAAGTCAAAATTATATTAATGATTTATTAATACTAAAATCAGAAATTCTATTAGTGAACTAATTATAACTTTATCGTTTCAGAATATATCTCCTTACCAGGAACTTCCCAATAAAACACGAGTACGAGTGACCGTAAATGGAGCAGTGACGAGTCAAGAGTTTTAATTGACCTATACTCAAAATATAAAGAAAAGGTGGGCAGTTTTGAGCTTAAAAATTTAAAAATGTTATGGCAAAGAATAGCCACTGATTTAAATTAAATGGGACTTAATGTAACCCCAAATAACTGCCTAAATAGATGGCGGGTATTGGAACGAGGTTACAAAAAATTTAAAGACAACCAAAGTCAAACTGGACGAGGCCGAAAATTTTTCGAATTTGAAAAAGAAATGGATGAGGTGTTTCAGTCGAGACGAAACATTATTCCAGAATTACTGTTAGAAGTCGATACACACCATGAGGTGGACACTGTTCTGGAGACAAACGAAGAAAATGAGGAAGATAGTAAAGTAGAAACAATGACAACTATAAAAACAATGTCCAAGAAACGCAAGAGAAATGAAAGCTTCAAACGAAGAACAAATATGGAAAATATACGGATGGATAGAAAAAATTATCAAGAGGAAAGGATAAGTGTTGAGAGAGAGAAGGTACAGCAAATGAAAAGGCGCAATGATTTAATAGAATATCGAAATATTCTTTTTGAGAAACTTTTAAATGTATTAAGTAAATAAATTATATGTGTGTGCTTTTGTTTGTTGTAGTTCAAAATTATTAATTAGGGTTAGTTTTGTATTTCTTGTAGTTTAATTTTTTGTATATAACTTTAGTTTAATGTGTTATATTTTAATTTAGTTTTAGTTGTATTCTATAATTGTAAGTTACATTTGTGTTTATTGAACTATGTATTATAATTTTTCGACTAAAAGAATTTATTTTACCTACCAATATGTCAGTTTTGTATTTGGATGTTTATTAAGAGAACATTTTACTACTTTAATGGAAATAAGCCACAAGTTTCAATTCCCACTTCAGAAATCATTCTCAAAATGATTTTGAGAATGATTTCCGAAATGAAAATTCAAACGTTAATAGACTTATTTTAAACTTCAATTGTGGCGTATTCCCATTAAAATAGTAATTACTTTAAGAAGCCACAAGAAAATAGCTTCAGAATAAGATCATTTTAGAGGAGATATGATGACTGTGGACAAACATAAGTAAAGAGATTAAAAATGAAATGATTTACGATTATTTCACTATGTATATAAAAACAGAATTGATAGAGAAGACAAAACTGCACAAATAGGATGTTTCATAATAATAAGCAACCTATGTTTGAACTATTTGAACCACAAATTCCCAGATTGTTCAACAACTAGAAAAAGGCGGAGGAATTAGAATAAATATTTTACTATTCCTAAAAAAGAAATGGCAGGACAGAATTGCACAAATATAATGTTTCATAATAATAAGCAACCTATGTTTGAACTCTTTGCATTACAAATTCCCAGATTGTTCAACTAGAAAAAGGTAGAGGAATTAGAATAAATATTTTGCTATTCCTAAAAAAGAAATGACAGGACAGAATTGCACAAATAGAATGTTTCATAATAATAAGCAACCTATGTTTGAACTCTTTGCATTACAAATTCCCAGATTGTTCAACTAGAAAAAGGTGGAGGAATTAGAATAAATATTTTGCTATGTATAAAAAAGAAATGACAGGACCGAGCTGCACAAATAAGATGTTTCATAATAATAAGCAACCTATATTTGAACCACAAATTCCCAGATTGTTCAACAACTAGAAGAAATTAGAACAAATATTTTGCTATGTACAAAAAAGAAATGATAGTACAGAAACGACAGAACTGAACTGTACAAATAGGATGTTACATAATAATAAGCAACCTATGTTTGAAAACAATGAAGCTTGCACAAAATAAACATATGCTAAGATTATTGTTAACATTCAATAAAAGAAAGTACCATAAGAAAAATGTATGCAGTTAATATTCCTTTTAACAAACACAAAACAATGAAATACTTTGCAGAATTCAATAAAAATGTCATATCAATTATCTATAGTTTATTTACATTTGAAGTATATTACAAATCCTATTTCTAATTTGAACTGCAGTTGCTTCTTGTTCAGCTTCATCATCATGGTCATTATAAATAGCCATAACATGTACATTATCCTGTTTATTGCGTTCAACTGCTTCAAATTGATCCTCTAAGGCTATATTGTGAAGTACACATGCAGCTCTTATAAAATGAACAATTAATTGAATGTTTCTTAATTTGACATAAAACAATTGTCTAAATTTTTGCTTCAGTATACCAAAACAATGTTCTATTACATATCGATTTCGTGCCAACTTAATATTGTAATTATTTTGTCTCCTAGTCAGATGCCCTCTATCTTTGAATGGAGTTAATAAATTATTAGTTAATGGATATCCACTGTCTCCCAGTAAAAAGTACCTTCCACATCTTTCCTCCAAATGTTGTCCTAGGTTGGAATTTCGGAAGACACGGCTGTCGTGAACAGATCCTGGATAACCAATAAAAACATTCAGCAATTTTATTTTGTGATCACATACACCTTGCATCTGAAATAAAAAAAAAATTTAGAGCATAAAGTATGACTTTAAAAAATATTTACTTACTTGAATTGAATAATATCCTTTACGATTTACGTATGAATCTGGATCATTATCTGGCTTATCAATTTTTATGTGGCAACCATCTATTGCGCCTATTATGTTGGGAAATCCATTCTCTCTAAAATGTGCTGCACTAGCTTGTTTCTCTCTTTCATTAGGCCAGGTAATAACTTCTGCAGCAAGATTGCTCAAAAACATAGTGAGCCGATGGACTATTCTAGTTATAGTGCTTAGACTTACATCAAAGCGGTCTGCCACATCCCTGAAACTTGATGTTTGGTGTCCAATATACCATAAATATATAAGAACCTACAAGTAAAATGAAATAAATACATGTAATTAATTTTTAATCAAATGCCATTATTAATTACAATTATATACAACACAAACTTACTTGATGTATAGGCGAAATATTCCCATACTGACCACTTTTCTTCTTAAAGTATCCACTACTTTTAAAGCGGTCACCTAAATTTTCAGCTACTTGTGTTGAAACACGAAAGTGTTCAAAAAAAACTTCCTCCGAATATTGCGGAACAATTTCATCTAAAATTAATTATTAATCAGTAGCTTGCACAAATTTAAAATAAAGACCAATGTACCTAAATAATTCTGGTTTTTCACTCTAGGTTCGGCTAATAGCTCCAAATCATCCTCACTACTATAATCATCGGAAAAATCGCTAATTTCTTCGTCGTCAGTCATATTTATAAAGTTATAAATAACGAAAAACAAATATATAAACAAATAACAAATTTATCAAAACACGTGATAACAAAAACAAGTTTATCAAAGCACGTGATAAAATCATTAACCTAACTTCTTCTTTTTTCTTAAAAAATTTGCTGTTTTACTATAAAATCTAAGTTAAACTAGGCCCAACAAATTTAAAGAAGCAGAATAAAATCCTAGTGCGCAAGTCATCCTAACCAGTACATGCATTTGCCAGATTACTGAAATTATCGTCACGAAACCGTCACTGGGCGATCACAATTTTTGTTGGAAAGACGAACGGTCGGAAGGACGATGAGATGAACGATCATATTTTTGTTGGAACGCATTTTATTTAGTGCGCAGGAGCGTAACCGTTACGTGACGGTTTTTCGTTGTGTTGGAACAAACCTAATGTATAGCTTTTGAGATCACCGAATTACTAAGTTCCTTTGTTTATAATGTTCAATATTTTCTTTTGCTTTTTTTTTTTATTTGTTTTACGGAAACATTGGCTGTCTAAATTTTGAAGTTGATAGAATTTTACAAATGGAAAGTTATAAAAAAAAGAATATAATTCTATATTATAAGAATTTTATTAGTATCATTTAAATCGATAAAATGAAACTAAGTAAATATAGAATTATGAGGAATGTTTCTTTAGAAGGTGTTTTAAATATATATATATATATATATATATATATATATATATATATATATATATATATATATATATTATATATATATAGCGAGTGTTTGCAACTTTAATTTTGTCGCTTCTCGCATCCCAATCGCCATAATTTTTTATCGGCCCAGTCTCCTTCTTGAAGACCTCTATTTTCCATTTCTATATGAATATTGGATATCCATTTCTTTCTTGGCCTTCCCCTTTTATTTCTCTGTGTAGGTGTCCAGTTCCAAACCTTTCGTGGTACCCTTTCTTCGTTCATCCATCTCAGGTGTCCATACCATTTTAATTGTTTTTCGGCTATCGTATCCATTATTGTGTTCTTTACTTTCATTCTCTCTCTTATGTTTTTATTTCTTATGTGGTCAAACAAAGTTAACCCGGAACATCTTCTCCAGTACATCATTTCCGTTGAGAGGAGTTTTTGTGACATATTCTTGTTAAAGACCCACACTTCTGACCCATACGTCAGCACCGGCTGAATCATAGCCTGATATATATTTTTCTTTGTTTTCTTAGTTAAAGTTTTATTCCACAGGATCGGATGTAATGTTTTTATCATGTTTTTTCCTTTTCCTATTTTTATTGTTATATCTTTGTCGTCTCTCCCGTCTTCGCTTAGTGTAACTCCGAGATATTCGTAGTGATCAACGTTTTTAATTAATCCGCTTTCTGTTTCCATGTCTTGACCGATGCCTCCTATATTCATGTATTGTGTCTTTTCGGTATTAACCTCTAATCCCCATTTTTTTAATTCGTCTATTAGTTTGTTTATCATGTACGTCATATCTTGTAGGTCCTCGGCAAGAACTACCTGGTCGTCTGCGAAGAGGATTGTGTATATAGGAGTGTCATTTACCCATATGCCCATTGGGCTGCATTTTCTCATCCAATATTTTAAAGCATTACCAAAATATATTTTAAATAGGGTTAGGGAGAGGCAAGAGCTCTGTTTGACACCCTTTGTTTGGGTGAAACCCTTGGAAATTTGGTTTTCAACCTTAATATAAGCTTGGTTATCTTGATATAGCTTTTTCACGGCATTACATATACTGCATTTATACCTGCGTTTTCCAATGTTGTCCATAGTCTCTGCAGTGGTACGGAGTCAAACGCTTTACGGAGATCTATAAAAGTGGCATGAAGTTCTAGTCCTCTTGCTAATCTCTTTTCCGTTAGATGTTTGAGAGTAAATACATTGTCGACACAAGATCTCCCTGGTCGGAATCCACTTTGTTCTTCGATCTCTGTGGCTTCTTTTTCTATTTTGGCTTTCAGAACTCTTTCATACAGTTTGCCAGTGGATGACGTAATGCTGATACCTCGGTAATAACTGCAGTCATTCCTGTTTCCCTTTTTGTAGATGGAGTTTATATACGAGACTTTCCAATCTCTTGGGATACTTTCTCCTTGTAGGCACTTGTTAAACATTTTACAAAGCAATTCTAATGTTATTGCAGTGGCATGTTTGAATAACTCGATAGGTAAATCACCCGGCCCAGGAGCCTTATTATTTTTCATTTTTTGTAATGCGTTTTTTATTTCTTCTACGGTAATCATCGCCATTTCATTTAACTTCGTTTCAACTCTATCTATCTGTGTATCTAGAAACTGTGTACGTTGTTCATTTAATAGATTTTCATAATAATTTTTTCATCTTTCTATGTCTATGGGGTTTATTTTTTGTTTTGTTTGTATTTTTTCTAAGACTGTTGATAGTTTTCCAAGCTTGTCTGGACCTAGATCCTCCTACCATTGAGCTTATTTCTGCACACTTGTTGTCCCAGGTTATGTTTTTTGTTTTTTTAATTTCCTTTTTTACTGTATATTTGTATCTGTTATAGTTCTTTAGGTTTTCCTCATCTTTTGTCGCTAACCATTTGAGATACAGTTTTTTCTTTTCTTCTACCAGTTCTAATAAACCTTCTGTCCACCAATAATTTCTACGTTTTACTTTTTCTTTCGTACCGAGAACTTCTAATGCTGCTTCATGAATTTTGATTTTCAAAGTCTCATACATTTCTTCCGCTGTTCCGTTTATTTCTTCGTCTAATTTTTGTGTCAAACGGAGTTTATAAAGAAAACTTGTGGACTCATTTTTTAAGCTGTCTATGTTATAGAGCCGTGTGGATTCTTTGTTTATCTGTTCTTGGGATTTATTTTGTTTAATATATCTTATTTCCACGGGTGCCTTTACTAGTAGGTGATCCGATCCACATTCTGCCCTCTCCAAACTTTTACATCGTAGGGTCTTAAAGATGTCTCTTGTTTAACTACTATATAGTCTATAATTGACTGCAGTTTTCTTGTCTTTTGAGTCCATGTATATTTATTTATGTCTCTATGTTTGTAAAATCCATTCAGTATTTTTAACGAATGTTGTTCGCATACCTCCAACCATCTTGTTCCGTTCTAATTTACTACATCTTCTCCATGTTGTCCAATTATTTTGTTGTCAAGAGCTTTACCTACTCTTCCGTTCAGGTCCCCTAGCAGGACTATGTCTTGCCTTTTTTTATTTTATTTAACTCTTCTGAGAGTTTGTCGAAGAACATGTCTTTAGTGTTTGTATCTGAGTCGTCCGTTTGTGCATAGATGCCAATTATTTTTATGTCTCTCCCCTTTGTTGTAAGGTCTACTGTTATAATTCTTTCGTCTATCGGGTTCCAGTATCGGGTGTTTTAAATAAAAAATTATAATAAAATTGTTGCAATTTTAATAGAATATTTTCTAGTAAAGTTCTACAGTTCTACATCTTAATAATTTTTTTTTTCGAACGAAATGCCTTTTGGCGCCCATACCGCAAACTAACAGTATTCTCTATTCGACATAAATACCTGTCCTTGAACTTGTTAGTAATACTAATCAAATTTATTAAAAATCCTTTGTAAAAGGTATATATTTAAGAACCCAAACAGGCTAAGTTAGACAGACAAAACGTTTTCGGAATCCATATTCCATCATCAGTGTCTAGTAGTACATGAATGTAGCCACTAAATATATGGGTAAAAACCCGTTAACAAATAATTAATTACATTTAGTTTACAAAATTTCTTATAATGATTTAAGATGTTAAAGTTACCGTTGGATTAGGTAACATGGCGACATATGACTCCACGTTGAAATTGCTAGTCCTGAGACGGTGTGTCTACGAGGACTGTATGGAAGCAACTCTTTTTTATCCATATATTTGGTGGCTACATTCATGTACTCCTAGACACTGATGATGGAATATGGATTCCGGAAACGTTTTGTCTGTCTAATTTAGCCCGTTTGGGTTCTTAAATATATATCTTTTACAAAGGATTTTTAATAAATTTTTTTAATATATGGTATACAGCCAACTACATGAACGCAGGTTCCTTGTGGATTAATACTAATCAGTTTTTTTAACGCAACTGACTGGCCATTAGTTGGCAAAATTTAATTTTTTTCTTGTTCAATAGCTTCTTAAGGGGTAAGTTCTCTTGCTTTATATGGACATTTCAGTTCGACTATGCCTGAGTTACCTATTAAACCATCAAGACTAGCTGCAAGAATGGGATATTCATCATGTATTAAAAGTACCGAAAATTCAATATTAATAATTAAAATTGTTTCTAACATAGTTTTGCTTTGGGTTTGTTCGCAGTTCCATATTTTGTAAATATATTTTTACAAAATATTGGATTTAACATTTCTTTCACAGTTTAGGTCAGTTTTTTCTCGTAATTTACATATTTTACCGAAACTACTTGATGTTAACCATTGCTGACGTTCTATATACCAAGCAGCACTTGAGCCGTTGTGTTAATATAAATCTGTTATTTCTCAGATTTTTTTTTTTTTTTATTTAGAAAATCGCATCGACCAAATGGCCATTAACGAAAAATTAATGGATTACATTATGTACAATTACTGCATTACAATTTGGTTTATTATTAAATATTGTGGTACTTATTAATGTCTTTCAAGAAGTTCAAAGTATTTTTAAAGTTACAGTCTGCACCTAGAGCTTCTAGAAGTGTTCCTGGTATCTTGTTGTTACTTCGTTGTTGATTGTAGAGGGGACATTCACATAGTATGTGCCTTATTGTTAGTGTCGTATTGCACGTTTCACATCGCGGCGGTTCGCACTTTTTAATTAAGTAGTCATGTGTTAACCTAGTATGTCCGAGTCTGAGGCGCGTTACTATTATTTCTGGGCTTCTTGACGTAGGTAACACATTCCATGCCTCTATGCTGGGTTTCACTTGTTTTAATTTTGAATTCGACACATTCCATTTATTTTTCCACGCACTTAAGATTTATTTTTTTATATAAGCTTTTATATCCGTTGATACCGATGTGTTTACGATTTCGGAAACGTCACTCACTATTGCGTCTTTCGCACTATGGTCAGCAGTATCGTTGCCTTTTATTCCTATATGGGATGGGATCCAGATGAAATTTACCTCATTTTGATTAATATAAGCTTGAAGAAGGACCGTATTTATTTTTCTTAAAAGCGGATTTTTTGGATACAGTTGTCGGATGCTTTGTATGGCACTTAGTGAGTCTGATAAGATTTAATTAAAAATCCTTTGTAATAGGTATATATTTTAGGCCCAAACGGGCTAAGTTAAAAAGACAAAACGTTTTCGGAAACCATGTTCCATCATCAGTGTCCTAGAAAATAGTTAACCACTTAATTAAAAAGAACATAGGTTAAAATTTTGACTAAGGTTAATGAAAAATGTGGTTAATACTTACTAGGAGTACATGAATGTAGCCACCAAGATTAAATATATGGGTAAAAACCCAACTTTAGTTTTAGACAAGTTTCAATCTGATAAGATAATATATTTGCAGTTTGTTGTCAGATTGATTAGTTCTATGGCGCGATAGAGAGCATACAGTTCAGCTGTATAGATAGTACTAACA
The DNA here is from genome assembly GCA_918026665.1 of Diabrotica balteata. Taxonomy (NCBI): domain Eukaryota; kingdom Metazoa; phylum Arthropoda; class Insecta; order Coleoptera; family Chrysomelidae; genus Diabrotica; species Diabrotica balteata. The sequence continues at coordinate 41,322,654 of OU898280.1, forward strand.
TTAGATAGTTTGAATTTAAGGACCTTCTCTGGAGTTACTACAGACGCTCCCACACCTTCGGATGATTTTGAACCATCAGTGTATATCTGGGTATGATTTTTATAACGACTAAGGATTTTTCTAAAATGGGAAATAATTAAATCATGTTGAAAGAAAATGCAAAAAAGTATTTTTGAAGTGTGTATATTTTAGGCAATTCCTAGCTGAGCGCTTTCGGCTTTACAAAGCCATCATCAGAGCTATGGTCAATTTTTTAAAATACCACTACAAAGGAGAGATCTCATTTCCTTAAGTTTCACAATTATGAATTTTGTAGGAGTTGGAATTTTTAAACATATAAAAAACATATAAAAGGTCGACACTGGACGTCACAAACACGTTAAAAAATTGAAAAATTTTTTGTCATGGTACGGGTTTAAGACCCGACCATCTATTGATGTGAGGACGTAGACTGAATAGTCTATGTCCTCACATCAATAGATGGTCGGGTCTTAAACCCGTACCATGACAAAAAATTTTTCAATTTTTTAACGTGTTTGTGACGTCCAGTGTCGACCTTTTATATGTTTTTTATATGTTTAAAAATTCCAACTCCTACAAAATTCATAATTGTGAAACTTAAGGAAATGAGATCTCTCCTTTGTAGTGGTATTTTAAAAAATTGACCATAGCTCTGATGATGGCTTTGTAAAGCCGAAAGCGCTCAGCTAGGAATTGCCTAAAATATACACACTTCAAAAATACTTTTTTGCATTTTCTTTCAACTTGTCATAAGTGTGTACAAAAAAAAAAAAAAATATCAGTCTTTTGATTGATTAATTAAATCATGATTAGTGGAGTTTTTAGCAAATGACGTAAGTTCAAAGTTATATGATGGTATGTTTTAAATCCAAGGTGGATTATGGTCATAAGTGTATGGAAGATATTCGGGTATAACAATATCAAACAGATGCAAATATTCTTTTATTCTTTTATAGAAAGGTTTAGCAGAACGGTGATTTGCATAAAGGTTTGGGAAATTATCAGTAAAAGTATTTCTATAGACAGGATTTTTTACATTACTGAGCCCCAATTCTTATGTGCTAGAATTTTTATTAAATTTAATCTTCTGTAACATTTACGTTAGATTATTGATATGTTCTTTCCAATTCAGCTTTCTGTCAAAAGTAACTCCTAGTAATTTTAGCGAATCTTTTTGTTGTAGTGATTGGTTATATAGATATAATGAGATTGGTATACTGACTTTGTTTTTAGAAAATAATATATATTTAGTTTTAGTTATTGAAAACATAAATCCAGTTTCCTGTGACCATTTTTCAATATCTGACAAGAAACTCTGTGCAAGTTGTGAGAGGTTGTTTAAGTTTTTGCTTTGACCAAATATTATGAGATCGTCAGCATCTAAGCAACCTTTAAGTGGAGGTTTTAAATTTCGTAAAACATCATTTATGGCAATTATAAATAGCGTAGGACTTATAACAGATCCCTGAGGAATTCCATTTTCTAATTCCACTTTTGACGACAAGTAACCATTTACTCTAACTTGCATATACCTTTTATATAAGAATTTTTTTATAAATGCAAGGCAATGTCCTTTAATTTCTAAATCGTACAGTAATCTGATGATACGGTGGCGCCAAGCTGTATCAAAGGCTCTTTCAATGTCAAAGAATATTCCAATACATTTTTGATTAAGGGAGAAGGCTTCATGTACACTTCTTTCTAGGTCTATAATATTGTCTATAGTTGATCTATTTTGTCGGAAACCACTTTGTTCTGGAATAATAATATTTCGATCTTCAAGTGTCCAGAGTAGACGACGGTTGACCATTTTTTTTAACAGTTTGCATGCAGTGCATGTTAGTGCAATTGGTCTATAAGATTCAGGATCTGTTTTGGGACATTTTGGTTTTAATATTGGTATTATAATAGAATCTCTCCACGCTGCTGGAAATTTCTCTACTGTCCAAATAATATTAAATATGTTAAGAAGATGATTGTGTGCATTCTCCGGTAAATGTTTAAGAAAGACCATTGGGATATTATCTGGACCCTCACTAGTCTCTTTGAATGAGTTTAATGCATCTTTGTATTCATTTATATTAAATTTGGCGTTTAAAGCATCTGTATCATCTAAAAACGGTATAATTACATTGCATTCTTCGTTCTGTTTAAAGTTGATAAAACTATTATTATAATTGCTTGTATTAGATCTATTTTTATACGTAATAGCAAATTCTTCTGCTATTTCTAGGTCATCTGTGATTATTCTATTATCTTTCTTTAATTGAGTGATTTTGTTATAAGCCGGTATTTCAGATATTTTTTTGACATTCTTCCACATTTCAGACATAGGGGTCCTACTGTTTATACTGGACACAAATTGAGCCCACGAATTTCTTTTTGAAGTTTTTATTGTTAACTGAGCTTTAGCTTTAAGTTTTTGAAATTCTATTTTATTGTTAAGTGTTTTATGTCTTTTGTATTTGTTAAAGGCTTTTTTGGAAGCCTCGATCGATGTCTTACATTGTTCATTCCACCAAGGAACTGGTTTATGTTTTGTAACAAGTGCAGTTTTTTTAATGGTTACCTCGGCTGCATCTAAGATGATGCTGAAGAAGATTTCTATGTCTGTGTTAATATTGTTGGATATTTTACAGTTTGCGACATTTTTTTCTACAATATCTTCAAATAATGTCCAATTTGCATCCTTCGTTTTCCACTTAGAGGTGTGTTTTCCATTTTTGGGCTTGAACAAGTTATTGGTGATTATTATTGGGTAATGATCACTATTATAAGTGTAGTCTAATCTGTCCCATGTCATTAATGCAGAGAAGTTATTATCCGCTATCGTTAAGTCCAAGGGAGTTGATTCGCCTGTTTGTATATTGAATCTTGTAGGTCTTCCATCATTCAACAGTGATAAGTTATACTGATCTATTAATTCTTCAATAATACGTCCTCTTTTGTCATCATATGCAGAACCCCAAATACTGTTGTAAGCATTAAAATCACCTGTTAAAATACGCGGAGAAGGTATTTGTCTCACGAGGTTTAAAAGGTCCTGTTAATCATCAATTAGTTGTCCTGGTGGTAAGTAAATCGTGCAAATATTTATTTTTGTCGTCCCTTCTAGAGAAATAGATACAGCTTCTAAATGTGTTTGTAGGGGTAACCTACTTGCGGTTAATTTGTTATTTACAAGAATTGTCACTCCACCGCTTGCTATTCTTTGGTTTACTCTATTTTTTGAAAAACTTTGATAATTATGTAAACAAGATTTTTGGTTGCTCTTAAGATTTGTTTCTTGAAGACAAATAATATCTGTTAGATACTCTGACTGTAGAATTTTTAACATCGGTAAGTTATTATAGTATCCGTTTATATTCCACTGAATAATTAAATTAAACGACGCCATTTTTACTTTCTGGTTGTAAAAAAGTTTTAATTATACTAAGACTCTGAGTCTGTGATTAGTAAAAGGTCATTTTCGTTGTCGGTAGAAGAGAGTTCGTCATTTAGGTGTTTTGTGATTTTGGTTTTTGAAGTTTGGTTTATTTAATTTTCAGAGATCTATCTGTTATGTGAGCATATAAGTTACTAATCATTGCTAGTAATCCAGTAAAATCATCTGTATAATTAGTTATAGTGGTGATAATATTTGGAGAACCTGGTGCGTTTTCTAACAGATCTATAAATTGGTCGTAATTAAGGATATATGGTGGTGAATGTTCATTTATTATTGTTTTTAGGTCAGTATCAGAACTTTTTTTGGGTTTTTTGTTGGGTTTTTGTGTAGGTTTCCTAAAATTTATTTCTGTTTGTTTGTCTTTTTCTGACAGAGCTGGTGTATATGTTGGTGAAGGTGATAGAATTTCATCTACGTCACGTTTACGGCTTGTCTGTTGAGTAATATCTAGTGATATAGCGCTGTTATTTTCTGGAGGTGCAATGGTATTGGTAACTGAGGATTCATTAAGTTCGACATGTTCAGGATTTGTACTGTTTGTAAAGGAAGTAGATTGCTGATTGGAAAATTTTTCTATGGTGTCCATTTGTGAATGAGTGTTTAACGATGTTAAAATTATTTAGGAATTATTGTAAAAAAATTTATTATAGAAAATTCGATAGGATTTGTTATCGTAATTAATCAAAAAAGATTCGGGTAAAGGATTTATAACAGGATTGATAAAAACTTGTCTTCTAAAACTGTAAATATGACTAAATTCTGGTAAGGTAGAGCTAATACGAAGAAAGGTCATTGATTACATGACATTAGCTTGAGACCTAGGTTTTCTAATTCGTGAATAAGAATATCATGGAGAATTGAAGGACATACATTTGATAGAACTAACCTATCCGCTGGAGTAATATATTTTATAGCTTGAACTGGTTCATCATTTATTATTATTACACCATCATGTACCTGCATAAAGTTATCCCTAATTTCTTTGCTCGCTAGATACTTGCATACTCGATTATTTGACAGTCTTGAAGAAAATAAGATGTTTTTGGGTTGTATAAGTGCTCCTAGCGGTGTGAGGTAGTCCTGTAGGCGTAATCCATCCTTTAAAGAGAAAACGATCGCTTGTTCAGGACTAGGGTATGTATGTTGACTTAGAACTTTTGAGTAGGATTTAACTGTGTTGGTATATTGTGGTACAGAACTAATTACGTTGTAACTTCCATCTGATGTTACGGACATGATGAATCCTCTATATGTGATCTTAACAGGAATCTATTTTATATATGAATTAAATGAAATAAAGTCCGACTCTGTTTATTTTAAAACTATTTGATGGGTCTGGTAATTACCAAATTAGCTGAATACCGATAAGAGTACAACTAGTTTTTTGGTTAATTTGTAACTACAGTTATTAATAGAATATGTTATTGATGGTTAAAAGTGATATTTTTAATCAAACTATGATTAATTGGAAAGAAGTACTTACGGCACTTAACAAATCACTGTAAACTTCTTTGATCTATCACTTTTAATTATTTAAATTTATACTTTTTCTATTAAAAAACTATAAAAGTTGTGGAGCTTAAAATAAGTCGACTTTCATCTATTTCTGAGATTCTTTTTGCAGATTTTTTAAAATTCCTATTTTTTTAATTCGAAGTCTTTATCCGACAACTAAACTAACTCTTTAGCTTTTAGTCTTTTTTTTTGTCTTTTTGTTTCTTGTAGCAATTTTTGCATTTCTTTGAGTAAATTAATTTTGGTAGTAACCAGTTGTACTGTTGCTATATTTTATAATATATTATTTAAATATTTTGCCTGTAAATCATATGATACTTTTGCCACCGAACACCTTAAATGATAGCCACCTCTTTTGGTGTAATTTACACATTTACCTTCAGCAAATTTTGCAATAACAAAATTGAAGCTTTCGGCGTTATTATTGGTGGCGCTTTTTATCAAACTTGTTGCATGATACCTATTGCCTATTGCTAAATGGTGTAATAACGGTCAAAGGCCCGTAGGTTTTCCGCAAAACTGGCTTCCCAGCCAAGTCGGCTTTCTACGAAGCTGACTTCTCGATAAGCTAGCTTCCCGCCAAGTGGGCTCAAAAAGTGCGCTATATCCACACAAATCACACTCTTTCATTTCAGGAATATGATTATTTTCTGATAAAAATTTGGTTTTTTACAAAAATAAGTAGTACAAAATTTTGTGATCGAAAAATACGTGATACGTGGTATTTTCAATATCTTGTTTTAAAATAAGTAATTTTATATTGGCACTGAAATTATTTTCGTCATGATATTTGATAACACAGTTAATTGTCGTGCGTAAGCGTTGTACATTACTTATAAGTACAGATCTTAATTGTAATGGAATATGTTTTCCCGCAAAACTGTATTTTTTACGGATTATTCTCCTAGTAGATTGGCAAAATGGCGCAACGAATGGCACTCGACCTTTTTAATAAAAAAGGTATTGCCATACGGCTTAACATCACATTTTTTTGTGCATGCTGTTGTCGTCATCAGCGATAAAATATTTTAAGTTGTACATTTTTATGCTCTCCTTAAAGCCTTCTACATCAATTCAATTCAATTCAATCATCAAAGAAATAGGGGTCCTGTACCTTTCTATGAACGAGCTAATAGATATTTAATAGATTTTAATATTGAACTACCTTCCATTTATCCTACTTGTGAAATAAATTTATGTTTTCCTTGGGTTGGTCCCTCCCCGCTTTGTAACCTTAAACCTACAGCATATAACAAAAATAACGTGATACCCAATTTATTTAAAACTCTTCTTCTTCATGTACCATGTCCTTTCAGAACGTTGGTTACCATCATAGCTATTTTAATTTTATTCACTGCCACCCTAAATAGCATGCTTGTATCTACACCATACCAATCTCGCAAGTTCTTCAAACATGAGTTTCTTCTTCGTCCTGGACTGTGTTTGCCTGCTATTTTTCCTTGCATGATATTTTGTAGCAATCTATATTTGGGACCTCTCATTACATGTCCGAAATATTCCAGCTTTCTCTGCTTGATGCTTTTTATGATCTCAGTAGTCTTCTAGTAATTCTAGTAATGTGTACGAGAACACGTAGCAGCGAAGTAGGCGGATCCTTAATGCCAATTTTAGGTCTCAGTTACATAACACCTTGGACATCCTTCTAAAAGCAGCTCTAGCCTGCTCTATTCTGGATCTAATTTCGCCGTGATTTTCTGCATTACAATTTAATTGCTGTCCAAGGTAGACGATTTATCAACTTGCTCAAGTTTGGTATTATTTACATATATAGATGGTTTTATATTCTGTTGTTTACTTATTACGAGTATTTTGGTTTTCCTTATGTTAAGATCCAGACCTGCCTCCCTACAACTCTCAACGACACTATCAAGTAGTGTTTGCAGATCTTCTTGACTAGAAGCTAGGAGTACTGTATCGTCCGCATATCGCAAATTATTGATGACTTCGCCGTTCACAAGTATTCCTTCTTGTTTTTCAGACATGCATGCAGTTGGAAGTTAAATGCATGCAGTTGGAAGCAAAACGTAAATGAAGTTTTTCTGTGAACAGTGTAAAGTGGGATTTTAGAAGTTACCAGTTCTATTAATATGTCGCATCTGTGGCACCAGATATAGAGGATATTATTTCCGAAATGCTGGAGAGGCAAAATAGGGCTTCCAATATAATTATATTTAATGTTAATGAATCTGTTAAAAATAACAAATCTGAACTTAATGCAGAGGACAAACAAGCGGTACTAAATATTTTGACTGATTTTAATATTAACAAAGATAATATTAAACTATTTAGATTGGGAAAATTTGCTAACAGAACGAGACACATTAAAGTAGTATTAAATTCAGCTAAAGATGCTAAAACTTTTATCAAAAAAAAATTAATTGCAGTGCCGGATGTCAGAATTTCCGTGGATCAAACAAAAGCCCAACAACAGTATTTCAAGAAAATCAAATTACAGTTAGATGATAAAAACAGACAGTAAGCGAGAGCCAGGCAGAAGAAGACGCTCGTGGCTCCAAAGTCTGCGGATGTGGTTCGGGCTCACATAGGTCAAACTATTCAGAAGAGCCGCAAACAAGATCAGAATTGACATGTTAATAGCCAACGTTCGTAACGGACAGGGCACTTGAAGAAGAAGAAGAAGAAGTTAGATGATATGGTTAAGAAAGGTGATAATTCTAAAACAATAAAATTCTTGAATAATTGATGGATTCGACCGTTACTTGATGGAAATTCATTTTATGTAACAATAAAACACCGAAAACTTTCTTTTTAAACTTCTACAAAATTTATTTTAAATCTTATCACTACTGCTGTTTCGGCTGATTGCCTTTCTCAGGTCAGATTTGAGAAAGGCAATCAGCCGAAACAGCTGTAGTAATAAGATTTAAAATAAATTTTGTGGAAGTTTGAAAACAAAGTTTTCAGTGTTTTATTGTTACAATAAAATTCATTAATAATAAGACCAAAATAGGGAAAAACATAATTTTATCTCATAAAAACTAGTAAGTAGCGCTAGTATATTATTTATTATTGATGTTTAATATTTAAAGTACAGTTGTTCCAATACAAAAGTTAATAATACAATTAAGGCGGATGAATTTAGACTTACGAAACATACCTCGGCCCCTTAAGAAATTATTAAAATTGGTAGTATATGATCAAGTCATGGATCACATTGATAAAAAAAATATCTTAATGAATGCTCAGTAAGGTTTTCGTAAAAAGTATTCCTGCGAAACTGCACTGCAACTTTCAATTTGTAAATTCAGGTCTAAATTGGACAATGATAATTATTTAGTAGTAGTATTCTTTGATTTAAAAAGAGCTTTCGAAAATATTGATCGTAATATACTCCTTACTAAATTCGAAGTGTATGGTATTGGAGGAAATATTCTTAGATGGTTTACAGATTACTTATTGGATAGAAAATGAATGATAGTGAGAATTATTGATATCAATTCTTCTGCAATTAGTGTTAATATTGGGGTACCTCAAGGTAGTGTCTTAGGACCCCCTTTGTTCATATATATGTACTACTTGACTAAGATTGATATTCGCTCTTATGCTTGTTTCTTTACGATATCTGTTAGAAAATAGCTTTATTTAATAACAACCATAATATTCTCATTTAGTTTTATTATTTTACCCAAAACCTAATTAAGAAAGAGCCTGTTCATACTTTTGGTATTTGATAAATGAATATAATGACATCACATATGGAATTTTTTCTACTAGTTTTACTAATCACATATTAAGTTAAAATCGCTGCCATTTTTTAATAATTCCTGATATTTTCATCAGGTAAAATACAAAGCTTCCCATCACACATATTCAACATCCTCTGTAAAATTCAAAACGAACTTTTCACGAACGGTTACTCGTATTATCTGTTTGTTGAAATACACTTTTAACATTCACTGCTGTTTGTCACAAAAGTTATTTACACATACACACTGTTTAACGGAGTTTGTAAACTAGTTTGAATTTCTATTAAACTGTAGGGACCGAATGTTTTAACTGACGATTCGTATATGTAAACTTTTGTGAATAAACATAAATAGGTATTTGGTGCACTTCAATATAATACAAAACGTTTGTAAACATAGCAAGCCAAATTAAATTAACCTTTTAGCTGTTGTATTGTTAAAGCAGGTTTTGTTTATTTAACCTAGAGTTTCCTAACTTTTGTCGTCTCGCCTCCACGGAGGCTAACTAATAAAAACTGGAACACCATAAAATAGTTATATGCAATTGTAACAAAATTTGTATTGAGGGACACTTTGAAAAAGCGTCAATGTATAAAAAGGATAAGAAGAAGAGATACTTTGGTGAACCACTATGGAAAACTACAACTCGTACCTTGATATACCAATGAAGGGACGTTCGGAATGTCAAAGAGAGACAGGAAAGAGGCAAAGGAAATACAAAAAACTTTAATATATGTAATAATACTGGAGAGTTACTACTTGATACTTACAGGGGTAATTGGACAATTTTTATGCCCTACAGAGACCGTAATATGTGAATAGCGGGAAAAGAGAATGAAGAAAAGTAGGTGGCAGTAAGTAGAAAAACCGAAAGATAAACTTGATCTGACAAATTAATGTGTGCCAGAAGAGTGTGAACAAACCCATTCGAGGTATATGATAGAGCTGTATACTTGACCTATCTTGAACCAAGAAAAGAAAAGAAGATGTTTTAACTAAACTAGGTAATCAATTTAATAATATAATAATTTTAAAATAGCAGTAATACAATTAAAACTTGAATAAGGCAATGCTGCTCATTTAAGAACAGCGTATGGACCAGAAAAACGGCGTTGTAAGAAATTGTAGAATTACCAATCAAAAGACTGATATTTTTTTGTACACACTTATGACAAGTCGAAAGAAAATGCAAAAAAGTATTTTTGAAGTGTGTATATTTTAGGCAATTCCTAGCTGAGCGCTTTCGGCTTTACAAAGCCATCATCAGAGCTATGCTACAATAAAATGTTCTTATAAGTACTAATTGGTAAATATTGTAATTTTTAACTTACGTCAATTTTTTAAATACCACTACAAAGGAGAGATCTCATTTCCTTAAATTTCAAAATTATGATTTTGTAGGTGTTGAAATTCTTAAAACATATAAAAAACATATAAAAAGCCGACACTGGACTTCACAAACACGTTAAAAAATTGAAAAAATTTTTGTCATGGTACGAGTGTAAGAACCCGACCATTGATTGATGTGAGGACGTAGGCAGAATAGAAATAATGAAATCAAATGTCGGTCCTTTTAAACGATTTTTCAAAAGTGACAGTTGACAAATGTCATATATAGGAAATAGAGATTGTTTTTTTAAATTCTTACAAAATTATTTTGTAGTTTGGAATTACTAATAGTCAGCAAAGACTTTCTAAAATTTAAGTTTTTAAATTAAATTTTATGTGTTCATCACATCATACAGAATGACATTAGTTTGTAAATTCACTCAAGTCATTGCTCAAGGTCAATGTATGTTCAATCTGACAGCTATCCTTAAGAAACAAGGGCTCAAATTGTTCAACAACAATATAAAGAAGAAACATGGTATTAATGTTACGTTATCTGATACTTAAGTGTATTAAGAATTGTATCTCTTGATGGAAAATTGTAAGAAATTTGCATAAAAAATTTTTTAAGAATGTATTTTCATGTTTCAATTAAGAATAACTGTCAAATGAATTACAAAATGTTGTAAATTTCTAATAAAGTTTAAAATTTGTTTAAAAATATAAAAGTATGAAAAATATATAACAAGATTGCATGAGGTCACCCTTCTTCCTCTAAAGTCTCCCATAATAATTTAAAAAGAGGTTTATAGTTGCAATTGAGGTTGATTTGTGTGTTTAAGCAACAATCAGGGTTGCTTAAACACAAGTTGTCCTGTGGTGACTGTAATAGGACTTATGTAGGTAGAACATTGAGAACTCTGAATCAAAGAATCAAAGAACACCTCAATAACCCAGAAAAATAAAAACTTTGGATATCACATTAAATTTAATAATCATTCATTTTCTCCTTCTGAAAACAGTAAAATTTTACACAACATTCCCAATAAAAACTTTAGACTCATGAATCTCTTGGAAGATCTAGAGATATCCAAAGAAATGAAACTAAACCCTGATTATTGCTTAAACACACAAATCAACCTCAATTGCAACTATAAACCTCTTTTTAAATTATTATGGGAGACTTTAGAGGAAGAAGGGTGACCTCATGCAATCTTGTTATATATTTTTCATACTTTTATATTTTTAAACAAATTTTAAACTTTATTAGAAATTTACAACATTTTGTAATTCATTTGACAGTTATTCTTAATTGAAACATGAAAATACATTCTTAAAAAAAAATTTTTTTATGCAAATTTCTTACAATTTTCCATCAAGAGATACAATTCTTAATACACTTAAGTATCAGATAACGTAACATTAATACCATGTTTCTTCTTTATATTGTTGTTGAACAATTTGAGCCCTTGTTTCTTAAGGATAGCTGTCAGATTGAACATACATTGACCTTGAGCAATGACTTGAGTGAATTTACAAACTAATGTCATTCTGTATGATGTGATGAACACATAAAATTTAATTTAAAAATTTAATTTTTAGAAAGTCTTTGATGACTATTAGTAATTCCAAACTACTAAATAATTTTGTAAGAATTTAAAAAAACAATCTCTATTTCCTATATATGACATTTGTCAACTGTCACTTTTGAAAAATCGTTTAAAAGGACCGACATTTGATTTCATTAGTTCTATTCTGTCTACGTCCTCACATCAATCAATGGTCGGGTTCTTACACTCGTACCATGACAAAAATTTTTTCAGTTTTTTAACGTGTTTGTGAAGTCCAGTGTCGGCTTTTTATATGTTTTTTATATGTTTTAAGAATTTCAACACCTACAAAATCATAATTTTGAAATTTAAGGAAATGAGATCACTCCTTTGTAGTGGTATTTAAAAAATTGACGTAAGTTAAAAATTACAATCTTTACCAATTAGTACTTATAAGAACATTTTATTGTAGCATAGCTCTGATGATGGCTTTGTAAAGCCGAAAGCGCTCAGCTAGGAATTGCCTAAAATATACACACTTCAAAAATACTTTTTTGCATTTTCTTTCGAATTGTAGAATTGACTATTTTAAAGGTTTACTAGACATATCATTTGCCCGATCAATCAAAGACAACATTCCAAATGATCAGCACGGAGTTTATAAAATTCATTGTGCAGACTGTCCTCGATCCTATATAGCTAAAACAAATCGTAGAATCCAAAATGGGATTTATGAACATTCAATATGATATATTCTTTGCAGATAAGTTAAACAGTAAACTTTTAAATACTGGGTAAGTCTGCAAGAAAGACTCTAATGAGTATCAATTTTTTCGGGCAACGTTTCCGCCAAACAGAATTAATTTGGCTTCTTTAGGGCTGAAAAAAAAAAATTACAATTAGCTACCTATTATATATCTGTGGAAAGATGGCGAAACCATATATGTCAATTTTTGATAGTTTTCAGGAGAGCACTTTTAAGGTTTCAAACTTAATATTAATTCGGTGATAAAAGGTACTGTTATGTTTTTTGTGCAATAGTACAAAGAACTGAATGTACTTCTAATGTGTGAGACATGGAGGAAGATTATTTGCTAGTTTTTTGAATATCTTAGATATTTTAGATATATGTGGTTTTGCCATCTTATAAATTAATTGTTTAATGTATATATTATTTTGAATTGGAATTAAAAAACAAGACGTTTGTATTTTATGTTAATGCTTGAAATGTTACAAATTTTGTATAACCAATTAGTCTTCTTTTTCTTTGAAATTTTTTTGTTTTTTGAAAAAAAAATCAAAATTTAAATCCGTGTTTTCATAGCAATTATTCTTCTGAATCCGAATTTAAGGCATCTTCTCACAATTCGTCATATTCTTTTGCGTTGAATGTGGCAGGCAAATTTTCATAAAAGGCATGGTAGCCTTTGTCTATTAGGTCTAACATCGATAAAAGGTCCTTCTTTTTCTTTGAAGGAATACCCAAGGGGCTATTGTATGAGCGAGGGACAGTTAGAGTAGCCAGTGATGGTCGAACTCTTTTCCCCTTCTTATATCTACAGTTTTAAATGGCGCTTTATCGTCAAGGGTATACTTAAACTGAATTAGCCCAAACTCCTTCACCTTCAGTGCAGCTTGTTCGTTTGACTAGTATGTCACGTAGTAAGAGCTTGGAAAATGCCAGAAACTTTTCTTGTCTAATGTCAACCACTTTAAATTTAGATTTGCCCCTAAGCGATGGTACAAACTAAAACCAGTCTGTGGTAGCCATATTTTAAAATGATTTGAAATTTGTTTTTTACACTTTTCAATTCGTGCGTGGTCAATATCACATTCGAGGCGTGTATGACCTGGCAAAAGAAATTTCTGATCAATTATTTCGAGAGTTGATTTTTTCTGAATGGCATTACAAAAACATAACCGCCATATTAATGTTCCGGTTTTGTCCTCTGCATGTGTCCGAATATGTTGTTACGTGCTGAACGGTCTCTGATAATCTCATTTACTGTAGAGGCATGAGGCAATTTGATCATAACCTTTGCCTCCAATGACTTCATACCACATAAAGCAAACAGACGATTCAGTGGAAGAACAATCACGTATAGTAAGATTATACACAGATAATAAACGCTTATAGTAAACTATGTATGTTAGTTGATAAATAGAGAGCTGATAGGACTTGTTGTAAATCAAAAACCAGTACTCTTTTCGTTTAATTATTTTTAGCTATCTCTTTGTCTTTTCGTTTGCTTTCAAAGGCTTTATTAGCTTCGTTAATGTGGTCATCCTGTTGTCCAACCAAAATAACGGTTACTAACAAATGCACAGTTTAGACTTGTCGAAACTCGCCAACTATGACCACGCGACAACAACTGAAAACAGTTTGGTAGATGGCAAAATCAAATAAATCAACACGTAGTTTTGAAACTCATCGTGCATTCCACATATAAAGGGGAGGGCAAAACCAAATATGTTTGCATATATGCAATTGCCATCTTTAACAAATAATAATGTTTGGTTTATGAAAATGAGTAAATAGAATATATGCATTTATATTTAGTTTTGCCAACTTTAAATTAAACACATATCAACGTGAATAGTGGTGTTACTTTATAATATATCTGCATATAGTATATTGCCACCTCCTCAAGTACCTTACTCTAAAGGTGTTATATGGAGACAAGAATAGGTATAAGATACTTTATGGTATTGCCATCTTAAGATGTCACTGTTTTGAATTTATTTGCTTTTGACTCCTTCAATAACACAATACCTAAACATCTGCAGCATACCTTATTTTGCCATCTTCTAGATCTCATCACTACGAATATGTGGGTATAAAAATCTCAAAATGGAAAAATGTTGACATATATGCTTTTGCCATCTTTCCACAGATATTATCTATTTAAAAAACGCTAAAGATCTTACAGTAACTTAGAATTGTAGAGTTAGGAGGTTAAAAAAAACTAAGTTAGTAACAATATAGTGTTTTTTTTTTGTTACTATGTGAAAAAAGTTACCGTTAGAAATGTATGGTAGCTTTGATCTTAATGTGACTTGTAGATCAGACCTAACAATTATTAATCTTTATTTTAAGATGAAAGATAAGACTCCTATAGATATGCTTAGTAACATTGTTTACAAGTGTTGCCTCTCTTGCAACAATTGATACATCGCCTAAACATCTCAATTATTGAAATCACGTATCACACTATACAAAAGTGATTCTTGACCTTACCCTGACCGTTTTGCAACAGCCAAACATGTTCATTCCACTGGTCATCTCATGGACTATACTAACACTACAATTCTCCACCGTTAGACCAATAAATCTAAAAGAAAGTTCATTGAAATGTCATATGTTTTCCTTAACAATTTCTCCATCAATGTTAAGAGTGACATTAAGAATCTAAGCGATATATATCACTTCGTACTTATATCAGATACCAAGAATAATACAACACCACAGAAAACTAACTTGACTGATATATCCACTAACAACTAACCTACTTAAATAATAATTTTCATTAATTAAAAATGATAAAATTTCCTTGCTTTTCTTAGATACATTTCTATAAGATATTTTAATAATAATACATGAACAATATAATATATTAAAAAAAATTCAATTAAAAAAATCTATAATAATAATATGATCCTAAACTGGGAACTAACTTCATTATGTTACACCAATGAACCTTAACGACATAAAAAATCATAAGTACTACTTTGACTTCTCAGCACATGCGTTCTGGTAAAACAGAACCTCACATTTAAACTTTCCAACAATCAACAATTTAGTTATTGCCGACATCTCAAAGAATTAATTCCTTTTAAATGTATTTACATTGGGTTTTTTCGATTAACCTTGAGGACACCTTTATGATTCAAGTTCAAAGCTACCATACATTTTCAACGGTAACTTTTTTCACATAGTAATAAAAAAACACTATGTTGTTACGAGCTAAGTTTTTTAACATTCTAACTCTACAATTCTAAGTTACTGTAAGATGTTTCGTGTTTCACATGGATGCTCCAGTGTTTTTTAAATAGATAATATAATATGTTAGCTAATTATAATTTCTTCTCTTTCAGCTCTGAAAAAGCCAAATTAATTCTATTTGTATCTCTTAATATTTCTATTGCACTAATTCTAAGCTAATGATACTATTGTAACTGATCATCTCTTAGACAATGTGATCACGCAATTACCTTTCGAATTACCATTTATATATAAATATGTCGATGACATCATATGTGCCGTTCCATTTTATCAAATCAATACCACATTAAACATAATTCATTCATTTAATAAACATCTTCACTTCACAATTGAAACCGAGACAGATGTTAGTATACCATTTTTAGACACAAAGGTAATGAAACAAATAACAATATTCTGACATTGGATTGGTACCAAAAGCCAACAACATCGGGCAGGTATATAAATTACTTTTCAAACCACACCATTCGTCAAAAATATAATACAGTATTGGGTATGAAAAACAGGGTACTGTCCATTGTTGATGATAATTTGTTATAAAAAAATCTGGACATATTATACAAAATTTTTCGAAACTGCGGATATCCTAAACATATTTTAAGAAAACTCATTTACAGCAGTAATTTTTATGATGATCCTTTCCTTGATTCTAACAATTAGTCAATCAAATATAAAAAAACTACCCTTTATCAATGGTCTAGCTCATTCTGCCATATTCCTATTTAAAGATGTTTTCAATATTAATATAGCTAAATACAATACCATAAATAGCAAACAACTTTTTTCTAAAATTAAAGACCCAGTACCAACCTTATACAGGAGTAATGTGTTATATGAAATACCTTGTCTAGGATGTGAAAAAATCTACATTGCCCATACATCGCAGTGACTAAAACAACGTATCACACAGCATAAAAGTGATTGCTGCTAAGGAAAAAATACTTGTGTAGTAGTCGAGCACTATGAAAACACCGGTCATTTGTTAGACTAACTGCAACAATACTCGTATTTTGGCACATACTGAAAATTACAAAGTAGGTTATTTTGGAGATGCACCAGATCAACAAAAATAAACAAACTTTCAAATATAAAACAGACACGGGGTAATTAAGCAACATACAATTGCAATATATTGAACAAAATGTAAAACTACACTCACCTTAATGATTAATTAAAGAAATAATATTCCTCTAATGTTTTCTTACATTGTTATTTTTTGCATTTTGAAATAACTTTTACTTGTTCTATTTTATTTATTGTTAACGAACGTGCTCAAAGATATTTAAATTTTAACATGCATTTTATTGGGTTTACATATACTTCTAACAATCGTTACCAACACAATTTTTTTTCAATGAAACAATAATGGAATATTTTAAAAACAAATGTTTGCAATCATTGATGACTGTTGAAAATGATTGTTACAACAATTGGTTGAAACAATTATCTCCAAAATTCCATCGTTGAAAAGAATTTTTGGATACAATTATCGGACGCAATTATTGGCCACAATTGTTTGCAACATTAATTGCCAATACTTTTTGCCAATACATGGTGCCAATAAATGTTGCCAACGAATGTGCCAAAAATGTGTCGAACAAATGTTGCCAACAAATGTCTAAAATTTTTGGCAAAGTATTGGCAACGAATGTTGCAAACAATAGTTTCCAATAATTGTATTCAAAAATTGTACAATGATGTGGTAAGATGATGTTGTAAGATAACGTTGTAATCGTTGTATTAACGTATTAGTGCATATGTCTCATGTAAATGTTTAGTCAAAAACTAGACATTTTATGAGATTTCGATGTTATCTGAAATGTTCTCGAATCTCGAACTACTTCCTATATTTTCTCAAGGTTTTTTTATGTGGGATAAATCTTACGAAACTTTAATAAAAATATGCTTCTTTGTTAGGATTTAATTATTTTATTACACCCTATAGTTTAGGTTTTTTAAGCCGTATCTTACTTTGATGAACAATAAATATCTCTATATTTATATGTTTGATTAATAGGTCTGAGCGTATTTATATTTCAACATTGCTTACTATTCTAAATTGACATTGACGTTAAATAATAAAACCAATGTACATTTGTCTTTACTTGAGTTATGTTATTATACTCACACATTTTTAAAACGACATAAACGACACTAAGATGTAAAAACATTGGGCTAGACCATAATTTTCGGCTTAATTAACGTTTATGTTAGACTATTCCTACAGGTAAACTACACAAAAGTGTAATGAAATACATACATCTCGTCAAAACATCCTCGAACTTCAACAGAATTTCTTTAAAATTTAAAACCGTTTTGTAGTAGAAAAACAGATTTGGACTTAATCTATTTAAAAAGAGAAACTTTCTCTGTTAACGTGCGCTCGTTAGTGCTTAAAATTAGCTGTACTTAAATGAATGAACTGTGCATTCAAAATACTTTCAAAGAATTTAAAATAAGAGCTTACTGCCCTGGACAATGTTACTTTTAAGTAGGTATACATTCATCATAAAGTTTTATCATTAAGTCCATGCCCTAAACCATCACTGGGTATTCAAAAAATTATGAAAATTAAAGACGCTAATAATAAGCACGACAAATATAAAATACCAAAGATAGTTGAAGACTTCTACAAGTACAGTCCGCATAGCCAGCACTATTTTCTTCTAAGTGCTTTGGAGAGTGCTTTGCTCTAATATTTGGATATTAATCGAGATCTTTCTATATCCTTTATAGACTACAACAAGGCATTCGGTAAGGTAAAATACCGACTTTTAGAAGGTAAATACCGAAAAGGTAAAATACCGATAATGACCGACTTATAGAAGTACTCAAAAACAAGAATCTGGATATGAGTGATGTAACATTGATATCAAATTTTAACCATTCAATATAAGAATTGGAAGAGAAGTATCAAAAGAAGTGGAGATAAAAAGGGGGGTCGGGCAAAGTTGCATAATGTCGCCGTTATTGTTTAATGTTTTTTTTTCTGAAAAAATCATACAAGAAGCTTTGGTAAACGAGACAGTCGGCATATAAGTCAACGGAAGTTTAATTAACAACATTAAGTATGCAAACGATACAATCATAATAGCCGACAACCTGGAAGACTTAAGAAAGAATAATGAACAAAATATTAAGTAGTGGAGAATACGGACCATCCCTTAACATAAAACATCAAATTCGTGAAAATTAGCAAGAACAACAATGCAAACAAAATATTAACGGTAGGCAGCAGAATTGAGAGAGTAAAAGATATAGGTACTTACTTGGCAACGATAATCAGAAAAAATAACGATTATACTGCAGAAATAAGAGTCAGAATTGAAAAAGCACGTGCCAACTTCGTGAAAATGATAAAGATTTTATGCAGCAAAGATCTGACATTCTCCCTCATAATAATGCTAATTAAATGCTATATACACAGTGTACTCTACTGTGGAGCTAAATAATGGACATTAAACAAGTGTTAAGGAGAATAGGCAGAGAGATGAAAACGGAACATACAATAAAAGAAATAAAATTGCAATATCTCGGACATTTGATGAGAGGCGAAGGATACAACATCTTGAGACTGATAATTTAAGGAAAAATAGAGGGTAGGCAAAGCGTAGGAAGAAGAAGCGTTTTCTGGTTGAAGAACCTGAGAGAGTGGTTTAGTTGCAGCTGAAAGCAATTGTTCAGAGCAGCTGCCTCGAAGGTCAGAATAGCCATAATAATTGCCAACCGTGGTCGCGGTTGGAACAAGTTATTAATAATTGTAGAATTGATTTGGGATATGGGCAACTAATTCATAATATATATATATATATATATATATATATATATATATATATATATATATATATATATATATATATATATATATAAGGCATCTTTGATAATAAATAAGTATTTTCTTTTTTTTCTTCTTCTTCTTTCAGTGGCGCTACACCCTTTGTGGGTCTTGTATCGGATACTTTCCCTTACTACTGTCTGATCTTCGTTGTTTGTAAGATCTTCCTCTACATTGTCTTTCCACCTTTTGCGACCGGCGCCTTCCTCTAGTCTTATTTCCTTGGGGTTTTCATCTCTAGATTACTTTTACAGCTTGATCCTCTAGCATTCTTTTAAAAATTTTATTTTGAAAAAATCTTAAAATTCTAAAAGCAGTATTTAATTGAAGTAAATTTAACTGATTTATATGATTATTAGTTTAATATTTCCTGAAAGTATTTAAAAAAATTATAAAAAAATTAGATGACTAAAATAAGAGAGTCAGTAACAAATGGATTAAAAAAAATCCGTATAAGAAAAACATTCGCTCTTATAGACAATTGCCCAATATACTTGAAAAGGAATTAAGATTGTCCACAACTACTTATTAAAGTTAATTCCAATCCTCGCAACGCTCCATAGAAGAACATAATATTAAAATTCTGACAAATACTGACAGACCGTTGTTTAAAAAATCTGATGGCAAAGCTCGTTTAAAGAAAGAAGTTTGTAAGGTAATTACTAAGATATTTTTCGCCTGTATTAAAATACCTGTATATAGTCTTTGATACCGATTTTATCATTTCAGATGTGTCTCCTGCTTGGAAAATATTAAAAATTAATATTTCTCCTGAATCACTTAACAAGCTATATTTTTTAATTTCTCGTCATTACATAATTCCTGTATCGTTCTTAATGCAAGGTATGGCGCTGCCTTCGTACCGTATATTACTGTTGAGAACTGATACTCCTGTATTGACTGTCTCCATATTATCTTCTGGTAAACTTGATCTTCTTCAGCTATCTTTATTTGCCTAAATATTTTCTCTAGATTTGCCGTGTATGCTATTTTGTACGATCCCCAATTTATTAATATATATTTGTAAGATCTTGTTGCAAACGTATAATTGTGCATTATATCATTGAGACTGATTCCTCTGCAACTTTTACTGGAAGCGTCAAACAAGGTCCTGCATTTTGTTGTGATACTATATTTTTTTATTACTGCATGATGAGGAAGATAATACTTCTGCTTATTTATGGTTTCAGTTTTATTCAATTTAATGTGACCTAAGCCTTCATATTCCTTCATAAATTTCCATATGCTTGCTGTTTTGAGTACGCTAATAGACTTGTATTAAAATTAAAGGGTATTTTAAGTTCAAATCTTCCTTTGTTATCCCTTTTTACTGTTATTTTATAATATCTTTCACACTTTTTTCTTTTACTGAAAGAGTATTGCTTTGATCTACTTCTTCTCACTCCCAGTATTTTTTTATTTGTTTATCCATTTGTCCTCTAGATATTATGCTGCGTACTTGTATATTAGGGATATTCTCTTGCTTTGCTATTCCTGACATTATCCAACCCAATTTTGTATTTTGGGTGAGCAAACCATCTTTTGTTCGATCTACTCTGTCCAGTAATATCAAACTATATTCTTTATCTACTCTGTCGAGTAATATCAAACTATATTCTTTAGCTCCTAATAGAATTCTATTAAACCTGTTTTATTAAAAGTTGGATCCGCCAGGACCTTCTTATGGTTCCTTTTTTTTTATCTGCATCTTCTTTTCCCGTAGACTTTTTGTTATTTTTCATAGTATAATTGCGTCGGTCTTCATTTTAAAATCATTTTCGAAATACGCGTCTAAGTTTAATGTTACGCTCCATTTCGACGTCCTTTGGTCTTCATTGCCAATTCCCGATATCTGAGCGTGAACAGCTTTTCTTTTTATTCCGAGAATTGTAGCGGCCTGCTTAGTAATGAATGATGACAGCGAGCCTTGGTCAATTAATGCTCTCATCAATTATTGTGAGCTTTCTTTTGAGTCTCTTATTCGTACTAATGCCGTTGCAAGTAGCACTTCTTTATTCTGATGACTGAAACAGCTCACGGTATTCTCTTGTTTTCTTGACCATCCGTCGTAATTGTTCTCACCTCTGGTCCCACTGGAATTGGGTCTATTTTGTGGCCTTCTGTTTTCAGAATTTCTTTTGTTGTCATACTGATCTTCTAACCCACTAGAATTTGGTCTATTTTGTGGCCTTCTAATTTCAGACTTCCTTCTGTTATCATATGGACCTTCTGAACCACTAGAATTTGGTCTATTTTGTGGCCTTCTGTTTTTAGAATTCCTTCTGTTATCATGCTGACCTTATGACATGTATAGTAATGAATCTACCGCACTATTGCTTTTCCTTTACGATTTTGTTTCTTTCGCGTACTTGTTGACTTAGAAACGTCGTACATTTAAACAGTTTATGTTCTTCATGACACATCACACAGGTTATGTTCTTCTTTACCTGTTGTCTGTTCCTTTTCTTCCTGTTTCCAACATCTCCAAAGTCTGGAATCTTCTTTGTAGGAATTCCTGTGTTGACTAATATGTCGGAATGTCCCTACTGTCTTGAATTCACGTTTTATATACTCTTCTGGTTTTTTGTCCCACTTTAACATGCTTTTCCTTGCTATAAGAGGGCTTCAGGACTCTGTCATTATACCTAGTTCCCTAATGGCTTCTAATCATTCGTGGAGAGTATCATGTAATGTTTTCAACGCCTTTGTTAACGTCTCTTTTATCTCCGCAGCCTGAAGTATCTTGTCTATTAGTATAAATAGATTCATCCTTCGATTATCGTACCGATATTGCAACATTTTCCAGGAAGCACGGTAGTTTGCTTTTGTTGTGTTTAAATGTTGTATTATTCTACTTGCTTCTTCTTGGAGGCTTGTCTTCAGATACTGCATTTTTTCACATTTGATAGTTGGTTATTTTCATGTATCAAACGTATAAAAATATCAAAGAATATTGCCCAGGATTCATGCCTTCCCTTAAAACAGGGTGACTTCACTTGGGGTAGTATTATTTTTTCTTTCTTGCATCCTTTCGCCTCTAGTCTCTTATTTTCCTTTATGATCGACCGCACCCTTCTTTACATTATATAAAATGTTTCTATTTCACCTTTTGCTAGTGCACCCTGTTCATTGTCCGCAGTTATATCCATTATTTAAAGCATCTTTTTTTTGTACCTCTTTTTTTTAAATCTTCTTGTATATCTTTATCGTTTTCGTGGTCTTCCAAAAAATGATGAAGTTTTCTTATCCTAATTTCTACTTCTCTAATTTTTGTCAAAGACTTGTATGAATTTTTAATAAATGCCTCTAAAGTATTTTTTGAGCCTCTGAATTTTTAATAAATGCCTCTTTCGTTTCTTCATATTTTTCTTTTACTTGTTCGTAAAAGTTAGATGTAAAATATTTATCATCTTTCGAACCCTTTTCTTCAATTTATGTGTCTTGATCTTTAAAGTCGTTTCAAAATTCATCAAGTGTCTGTCTTTTAATATTTAAGTATTCTCTCGTTCGTTTTCCTTAGTTTTCGTGAATTATTGGAAAACTGTTATTTCTTGACCTAGTTTTTCTTGTTATGTATATAGTCTCTGCGACTACGTAAGTATATAAGTTTGACATAAATTCAACTTTTAAAGTCCCAGCAAGATTACCTTACACAACAACGCAATGAACTTGACCTTGCTGACACGGCTTTTTGTACAAATTAAAGAATGTAATATTATCACTTGTAATTTTAAATTTATATATAAATGTAAAAAAATGCAAAATACTACAAATACTATATGTTTAAAATTGAATGAACTCTAAATATGTATAAAAATAACGATTTGTCAGGTATTTCACTTTATTATGAAAATCAAATGTTTTAAGAATTTTAAATTATAATAATCAAAATTATTAAATATAATTAATATCAAAATAATTAAAATATTGGATTTGAATTAGCTGTAAACAAAATATTACCATTTTAAGTAAAAAAGTATGCAGAATAAAAATATTTTAATTGGGTATTATTAAATTGGTAGCTAAATATTATTAAATTGGTAGATTTAATAATCTTTTTGATTTATAAAAAATGCACTGCACTAAATAATAATAAATATTCAAAACTTACAGTTTTCTCTAGACATTCACTTATATGTTGTTGCTTTCTTCTTAGAACTGCAACTGGAACTGGTGAGCGGAATCTCTGGATGCTGCTAGATTTTTCAGCTAGAAACTGGATCTCCAAACTGCTGGAATAGTAGACTTAAGGACTGCTATTCAGGTTCTCTGGTGATCAAAAGTTCTCGTAAGGCTCCTACCCCTAATTTTGGTGCTTTCTGGTCGTTTTACTTATTTTTTCTTTTCTACGTACTTCGAATTCGATCGTCGATCTTGTACAGAACTAGAAAATAGCTATTCAGGTCACTAAGGATCGTCTCCTTCGAAGCTCCAATCCAATTAATGCCCCTTTGACATTGTTTTGTCAAAGGACCAATGGACAGATTCGAACGCAGTTATATGGATTAAATAATTTTATAATTCCCGTTTGTCCGCTTCTTCTCGATCGACGTTAATAAATACAATAAAGCAATGAAGTTGTGGAGTAAAAATGTTGGTTTGATTGACAGTTACTACTAATTACACTATATGATGTTGGTAAGGTAACTATCTATAATAAACTGCGCTCACATGAGCTCAAATCCCCAATTTATATTCTCACAAATAATGTATACATTAGCACAGAGGTTATTGCTTCTACCATACTAACAAACTTTGAACTGTGAGTTTACATATGTGAAAAACTGTGAAATACAATTTAGTCTAGGCCATAATTGCCACACCTCGGAAGTTCAATTGGAAAATATATTTTTCGGCAATTTATTAAGTTGTAGGTAAATGAACTAATTATTAAAATATACGATATGTTGTCACAATGTTTCAATTATACACGGCGAAACTATAAAATATTAAGAAGTTAAGAATAATGTAAAGTTACAAATTAAGGGATTAATTTGTGATTGAACACTAACACAAATATAGTCATATTGCTTTCTAGTATGTATTAAATCCAATGATTTGATTGATTGTTTTCTCTCATTTACTTTAGTTTAAATAATTTTTATATCTAGTTCTAGTTGACGACTTTTACCAAAAAATAAATTACACCAAAATTAAATCCGGACCTGCTACCTTACCCTATAAATAGCTGCGTAACGACAGTTTAACTTTGTTCATGGAAACTGACTCGGTGTTGATCATGGATACGATATCTCGTTTAGTTTAATGAAAAGTTGAATGAGCGCAGTCGATGAATTTATAGTTTTCAGGAGTTGCCATAATGAGGAAAATGTACCTTATCTTTCGGGTCACAGGAAGGGATAGAATGTTAAAGGAAATAAAAGTATGGTAACTAGAAGGACGGTTTAACTTTTGTGCTTATCGGTATAAAGTTTAACTTGTGAGCTTTAAAGTTGTGCAATATAAATATTACAGTAGTAAAAACATGTAGAATTTTACATGTGTACATTAAACTTTCATATAATAAGTAGAATATCAGCTAGTAAACACTCATTAATGAAAAAACGTAAATAATGGTATGGACACAATATTTTCCTTGACATTTGCCCTTAATTTCTTGCATAAGCAGCTCTCCTGCAATTATACTGCTTTGTATCATAAAGTGTATACAGTTATACAGGACCTAGAGTTACGATAGTGACAAGTGTTACAAGTTGATAGCCAACGACTAAGAGTAAAGAAGCTGTACTAAACAGATTACGACTTAATGGTATATCAGAATACTCCTATTTTTACCTTGCGTTTTTTTTTTAAACAATAATTTATGGTCACAATTTAATTTTTTGTCTATAAGTTTTTTCGCTTATATTTTAAATAAACAATATTTATATCAGTTTTTTATATCAAGAATATCTTTATTTTCCTATTTTTCAATTAAAATTGATAAATAATTTACGGAGATATTTGCAAAAAGCAGTTTTTTTGCACTAATTTATAAATTGTAATAATTTTTTTATTGACAAAATAAAATGTTATTATTACATTTAAACATCGAGAAATTACCGTCTTTTAAATTTGTGCGAAATTTCCCCTCGATCGATCAAACATTTTAAAATAACTTAATTTGTTTATCCCTGAGGCTAATTATTTAAACTATTGAACTTGCCCTATGCATGATGCAAGACAATTTAGCAAATTTCATAGAATTCTTTACGACTTAAATTATCTCAGAAATTAAATGCATATTGCGTTTTCATGGAAGTTATTTACAAAATAAACGTTTGAAAACGTGGTATATTTTTTACTTATAAACAATTGTAATAACTCCTATATTTTTTAAGCTACAGACTTGTACGAACAACCATTGGATAGCTGTAAAAAAAACTCAGATTAAAAAATAAAAAAAACCTTCTATGACCAATAGGAACGAAGTTAGCGACTATTTTTAAAAAAATCATATTTCCATTGTTTATAAATATTAAGAAGTAAAATTTGTACTTTGAATGAATATCTAAACTTTATATTGAAACTTATAGCTATAAAATCCATCTAATTTTTCGAAATGAAGGTACCTTCGAAAGATCGATATAGGAAAGTGGAGAAGATAACTGTTTCAGCTTCGTTTTTTCTTTTCGACATCGGAACTTCAAATTGAAACACGTAGGAAAAATTTACATTATATCGGCTTTCATTGCAGCTGGAAGTTTTTTTTTTTATTCTGGGGTAGCTCGTCGAAATATGAATAACTACATAGTTTTCACTGGCCGGAAAATATGAAAAACCTCGGAAAAATTAAGTCCATTTGAAATTCACCGTAAAAACTTACTTTTTTTTAATTTGGCTAGAATAGTCTGTCGCAGTATTAATAATGATGACATAATTGTCACCCGTAAATCTCGGAAAATCCCGGAAAATCAACATATTTATATTTTTTCATTTTATATCAATGGTGTAATAATACTTATATATTTTATAAATTAAATTTTAGGTTATTTTTTACACATTATATTATTATATTCCATATATTAATTATAATTGTTTGTATTTTTATAATTAACAATATTAATTTTTATCTTGACCCCCTCTGTGACTCAGTGGTACCTTTAAACCTAAAGGTCGTGAGTTCGAATCTCACCTGGGTGGAGAAATTTTCGTTTATTAAAAATTAATAAATGAAAATAATTTCTATCCTTGTGCGATCGGTACTCACCGGAGGGACCGCAGACGTTCGGTTACAATTAGCGTCTCTTAGCAAACACAATGACATCGACTTTGCTAAGTATCAAGACAATTACTCTACACACACACTACACTCTACACTAGGTACCTGAATGTAAAAATTCACTGTACCATGCCAATAACCATTAGTTGTCGACGCATTAAACTCAATAAAAAAAAATTTTATCTATTTTTCGTACAAATATGATATACAATATTAATCTAATCTGCTTTACTGCTTTGATAAAATAAGTCGATTTTTTCATCACTTGTCTTATTAAATTTTGCAATGTTTATTGGACTTTACTTTTTTATTTTCTTTACATACATTGGTTTAAAAGTTAAAATTTGGTTCATTCATTTGACTTGACTGTCAGCTCTGAACCTTTTTGTTGCAGGTTGTTTGTCTTCACTTATTAAGTCAGTCTATAAATATACATCTTCATAATAACTCTCGTCGTCAAACGTAACTGTACCGAGGTTACAGCAAATTTTCTCCTCTACTTCTTCCTCAGTACAATTTATGCACAAATTCGTACAATTTAAAGCACGTTTTATTTTGTTAATAAAAAAATTAATAAAATTTATAAATTGGTGCAAAAAAACTGCTTCTTTGCAAATATCTCTGTAAATTATTTATCGATTTTAATTAAACAACGGAAAAATAAAGATATTTTTGACATAAAAAAATGATATAAATATGGTTTATTTAGAATATAAGGGAAAAAACTTATAGACAAAAAATCAAATTGTGACCATAAATTATTGTTAAAAAAACGCAAGGTAAAAATAGTAGTATCTTTTTATCTATTCATCATCTAGTAACTCCCACCTATGTCTTGAAAGCTTTAAATATCTACGAAAAATTTTGCAGTGAAATCCATGATTTTTTACAAAACAGACTGGGCTAGTAGCAAGAGTGTTAAAATCTAAATAACAATTACTTGAAGTTATTTGACATTTTTTTGCTTTAAGGTCGTTCTTTGTTATTCTGAGCATAGCTAAATTCCAATGTAAAAGCTTAAATAAAATAACGCAAATCCTATGGCAGATATTGAAACAATAATATGATAGATCTTATAAAATTCTAGTGCACCGACTCTTTATAAATTAATAAATTGTTTAAACAATATACTTTTTTAATTTTTCTTGTTTAAAATTAACGTTAAAAACAATTTAAAAGTTACGTCACTATAAAATTTTTCCCACTTCCCGTTTTTACTTTAATAAAATAAAATCATAAATAATGTTGAAACCAAAACAAAAAATTAGTGTTTATTAAATGGAAGAAGTTTATTCAGATTCAGACTATTGATAAACTTAAGTGTTCATATTTTGTTTTGATGGGGAGTTTTGCAAGGACGTTAATGTACCCCATAAAAAAATCGACGACAATTGGCGAAATTGTATGTAGACCAACGGTATGTGTGTGAACCTAATATTTAATTTAATTTTTGTTTGAATATAAATATTTTCTGTTGATTTGTAGAATTTTTATTTAAAATCTTTATAACTGTTTTATAACAATACTACTATTTAACTATTTGCATATATGATAATAATGTAACATGTAAAAACAGCGTAGAATTTCGCCCAATTAGCCAATACATTATTTTTTTGTATTTCAATTAAAATTACGTTTCTTTTTTTTATTTGTTTTGCTTTGACCACTTAGGGTTATTAGCATAAGAAAAATACAAAAAGTGATAAAGACGTACATAGGCATATACAAAATATCGATTATATTATAATGTATAAAATATATATTTTAATTATTGGTGTATTGTATTAAATTTTATTAAAAAAGTTTGAA
The DNA here is from genome assembly GCA_918026665.1 of Diabrotica balteata. Classification (NCBI taxonomy): domain Eukaryota; kingdom Metazoa; phylum Arthropoda; class Insecta; order Coleoptera; family Chrysomelidae; genus Diabrotica; species Diabrotica balteata. The sequence continues at coordinate 41,351,114 of OU898280.1, forward strand.
TATTTCAAGAATTATATCAAGTCAGCTACGTATTTAGATTTTTCTAAATTTCTTTTTATGTTTTTGAAATGTGGTGATATGGTCTTTCAACTGAGTATATTGGACACTCAATCAAAATATGCTTCACTGTCACTTTACATTCACAAACAAAACACACTGGTTCCTCTTCTCTCTTCAACAAGTATTCATAAATATGTTGTAGAAGTTTGTATTATTCTAAGACGTGTTATTAGGACCTGATGTTGTCGCTTTAAAGACCAGAAGTTCCATACAAGGACAAACGATTTTATTTATATCAATTTAGTGGTGCTTTTATTCCATTGGTTTTGCCAAACATTGTGCAATTTTGCTTTTAAGTAAGGTTTTAAATCTAAATGCACCAATAAATTTTCCACTTTTGCGGCTGTATTGGTACCGCGGACCTAGCTAGACTATCTGCCTTTTCGTTACCATCTATTCCAACGTGTGACGGTACCCAGAGGAACTCTACCGTCAAATTGTTTTTGGTGTATACGGTATAAAATTAACTCTGCTGTAGTGTTGGATGAGAGAAATAAATCCGAGAAATTGATGTCAGACAACTAAGTGAATAAGATATTACAAGAGATTTGGGAAGTTTTTTTCTAGAATAAAGGTTGGGGCCTTAGTGATGGCAAATAGTTCTGCTGTAAACATTCTTGTCTTAGGAGGCAATTTATAGATGAAATTTTTCATGTGATATCACAAAGCATGCTCCTACTCCATTTATGGTCGTACGTGCGTCCGTATATATCAAATTGTAATTTTTGTACTGTAAGAGAATATGGAGAAAACGAGTTTTAAAAATACCACACCCCATACAAGCACAATTCTGCATTCATCACAAGCAAAAGCTTGATTTAAGTCAAATTGGTTATTACACTCGGCCCATGCACCATTTTATTTATTTATATTTATAGATTATAATCACAATCTCTGAACCTTTTTTAGTAAAGAATTTAACATCAAAGTTATTTAATCAAACAGCTAGTTACACTTAAAATTTTTTAGGAATTTACTTATACACAATTTCAATTATAACTTGTTAATGGTAAATTAAAATGTTATTAAATATTATTTTTTATTTAACAATAAAAAAAAGATTTTTTTATTATAACATGTAACACGTATAATGTAACACGTATGGGAAAAATTAAATTAAAAATGTGATATTTTACTGGTTTTATCATGGACGTATATATAAAGAAGGACTGGGCTATTTACATCTTTACCTAAAGCCAAGTCAATCTTCAAAATTTATTTTCGATTTTTAGTATAATTTATTTTTAATTTATAAATAAAAATGTATTATCTAGTTAGTATAAACTATTTTGAGGTATACTTATTTCGCAACCAAGGAATTAAAAAAAAATATTAATTTTTTAATTTATTAAGAGAAAATATATTCTGATAATCTTTACTTGATGTAAAACTAGGCATCATTGGTAATATCAACCAATCGTAGCGATTTGAAGAAAAGGAACATGGCGTTGTACTGTTTATGTTTGAGTTTAATATCCAAAAAACTGCATATTTAAATACAGAACCTTCATTTTATTTGTAAGTATTATGAACATTGCAATTACGTTCATGAACGTAGTACAGGGATGTGATATTACTTAATTCTTGACATGAATTTAAATTTAATTTTGTGAAATAAAGTAAATTTTGTAGTATTATAAATACATTTAATTAATTTTTCTAATTTACACTATAATTACTATAAATATATTAATTTCAATGAAATATCATATGCAGGTTCCCAGTAAAGAATCAACATCTGCTCAGAACACTTTAGAAAGCATGATCTAATTATACAACCAAGTGGACGGGTTAATTTGAGAAAAGGAACTGTTCCAATAAATATTTATCATAAACCACCAGAACTAATATAACTATAACGAATTTCTATATAATTTACCGTACAGGGTATAATAAATATAATGCATACTCATAGCATATTAATTTAATGTTTCAGTTCTACAAACGATATGAAAAATAAATAAACAGCTTCCAATAGTATTGATAAGGATGTACGGTCCGTCCCAAACCCTTTTTTCAGTGCGTTATAGTTGTTCGAATTCTCTCTAACGCATTAAGCTAGAAGTGACAGAAAAAAACGTGAGTCGCTTATTATTATACATAGAAATTAGAAAATTAGGTATCGTTTACGGGTATTCGCATATTAAAGCGAATTCTACTTACGAACGTATAATTGGTTGGAGTTTAGAATATGCTAAATAGATATCCAATTAATTATGCATATAAATATAATTTGACACAGATGATCTTGATAATGACAGTGACAGTACTTTCACAACAACTGATAAAATGATAATTGCCATTCCAGGTTAGTATTTTCAGACATTTTAACTACAGTGAAAATTAAATTCTGTATTTATTGTCATAAAAATATTTTAAATATTCCGAGATATACCGAGAATGAAAAAAGACTAATATTAAAATTATTAAATTAGTTTCAATTAGAAAATGAGGCTGAGTTATCTTTATTTCAGTTTCTGTCGCTGGCGAAACAGATTGTGAATTCCGGAATGATATTGAGGAAATATCTTAAACTAATACCTTTATGGATATTTATGTGTATTAAAACGGTTCTTTTTAGAACCACGACATTTTCTTGAAATGTAGTATATAATTGATACGAGCCACATATCTAGTGTAATCATTGATTTTCAAGAATCAGATTCTGAATGGGATTATAGATTGTTTGAAATATAATATTCATTTTTGTTATTCATAAAAAAGAAGGTAAACTTACATTCTGTATCTTGTTTTTTAACTAAACTCCATTAACACGATTTCATCTGGATATCGGAACTGGTAGATTAACTCAAGAATCAACTGCTTCACTATTTAAACTATTTATATTATTTTTTTAACTAAACTTTATAACCTTCTTTCATTTGCACACCAAATCTGGTAGAATAACTCAAAAATCAACTGCTTCAATATTTAAACTATTTCCACTATTTAGGGCCGGTTCTACATTCCAGGTACAAATTGGAGAATAGTTATTCTGAGTATAACTTATACTTGAGTTTATTCCAAGTATAACCTTTCGAGCGTTCTACATTGTGAAATCGACAGCGGAATAGTTATTCTGGGTATAACCACAGAACACTAAGGTAAAACGAAATAGTAGATCTGATGTCTTCAAAATTAGTTTAAATTGTTATTGACAGCGACATTTGGCATTTGTCATAACTGTAAAATTTGTTTACAATTGAAAGGAATTGAATAATTGATTCGCTTTATCTGGTATTTTATCTACGTTTATATTATTATACTTTTCAAAATTAATATAAAATGGATAAAAAAAAGATGTTTTCCTTCTTAAATTTTTTGTTATCATCAACTGAGATTAGTGTTATAATATAATAACCAAAATTATGTAAATATATCTATATAGCTATACTCCACATTTTAAAAAAGTATAAATATTGGATTACAAAATAAATAATTTTAGTTAAAGAAATGTTTATATAATACAGATTCTAGAATTACAGTCTCTGTTATCAAATAAAAAATATATTGCCTTGGTAAGATTATACCTATACTAGGTATACTAGTCATATGTGTAGACGTTATTACATTACATACATATCCTAAAATTTTAGAATTGAAATAATAAATGGTTTCTTTTTCCTTTGGATTGCCTAATAAAATTTCCTTTGGATTTACAATCTAAAATGTTTGTGCAATATCAAAAATTTTATTTTATATATAAAAACAAACAAAGTGACGTTTAAAATATTACAGATTTGACAACCCCTGACCGACCAATAGAAATGCAGTATAAATTTATACTCGGTATATCTGCTAAACTTTGGAGGGATAAAGTTATTCTACAGATATACTCCGATTATCTTATTCCTAGTTTATTCTTTGTTTGTAGAACACCATTAATGAAGTTATTCCAAGTATAACTTTATTCTCAGTATATACTAGCATTGTAGAACCGGCCCTTAATGACAACTCTTCACAAAATTAAACTATTGGCTGCCACACAAACTTATCAGAAAATTCCTTATCCAAATATGACTGATTTAAATCGATATTATTTTATCGCAGGAATGTTTACTTTGATGCCTTGCAATTGTCAGTAATTTTTTTTACCTTGCAGTCAACTCTTAAAAGATTCTAGGAGGAAGCGTTATTTTAAATAAACAAACCTTCCAATTCCCTAGTGTTTGTAATAAATAATAATAAATCCATAAACAAATCTTAGCTAATTAAGCACTTTCCATGAAATGTATAAAATAGAACAGAATAGAATAGAATTATGACAAACTGCTATGCATTAAAAAAAATAACCTTTTCACGTTTAGCCGATTACGATCCTGCAACTGTCAGATTTAACTAAAATGTCATGCAATAATTCTCGACATTCTTAAAATCCTATATGACGTCAAAATTAGTGACGCACTGAAAAAAGGGTTTGGGACAAACTGTATTTTATGCACCTTCAATAAGGTGAGTTTGTATCGAATTTGTTAATTAAATTTACAAATAAATCTAAATGTGGATTTTGATTACTTATTTCATTTTAATATTAAAATTACTTACACTATTTTAGGAGTTTCATTGACACTGAAGAATGTAATATGGAGACAGACTTGGGCTTCAATGTAAAATTTAATTCTCCTAAACCATAAAAAAAGAGGTGAGTTTTGGTTAAATTTTGTATGAGATTATTACAATCTTAAACCAATTTTATTATTTTTATTTTTAATGTATATAAATTAAATATTCCAGATGTTTAAATGACAATGAAGAAAACAAGGAAAATATAGATAAAGAAAACGCATCTTCGAGCACCATTACAGCATCAGAAACTAAAACTGTAGAGTTGTTACTTTGTCATAATACTTTTTCATATTATGTTCGACATAATATTTATAAAGACTGAGTTTTTAGTTAAATTTACAAAAACAAGGATTATAACTATGAAACCCTAATTATAAGTTAGGAGTTATTAAATAAAACCGTTGAAGACATGTCTAGCAGCGATTTTTCAACACCTGAAAAGGCCAAGAAACATTTTAGAGTGTTAAAAAATACTGTTAAGAGTCAAAGAAGTAAAATGAAGTATATACAACAATCTGTAAGAAGACTGAAAACAAAAATTACTACCTATCCAAAATTATTAAAGATTTATAAAACCCAGACTTATGTCCTTTCTTATTGAAATCAACATTTTATCACGAAGTCAGTTCAGTTTTTTATCTAATAAATGTAAAAGTGATGCTATATTTTCTTTATTGCATGAGGTCTATCAAGCACTAAGCAATAATCTTTACACTACCACTGTTTTTTTGTGACTATGCCTAATATTTTGATTGTGTAATTCACGACATTTTGATAAAAAAACTAAATTTCTACGGAATTCGAGGTAGTTCTTTGAATTGGTTCCAATCTTGATTAAGAAACAGAAAACAGATAGTGAGAGCAAATGATACTGACTCTAGTCACAAAAACATTGTATGTGGAGTACCACAATGTTCAGTACTGGGTCCTCTACTTTTTCTTATCTTCAACTCTTCAGGAAATTATAGCTTCTGATTAACTTAAAATAAAAGCCTGGTCCGACTATAATTTACTTTCTTTTAACATGAATAAGAAAGTAGCATTATCCTAGAAAGGAGCTCTTTAACCCTTGCTTCTTAATAACAGCTAGATCAGTATCGTTGTTTCTTTAAAATATCATGGTATTTTTGTTGACAGCAACCTTAAATGGTTCCTTTATATCGATTTGTTAAGTAAAAAACTAGTCTCAGCCCGCTATGCAATAAGATCTGTTTCGAAGCAGAATTTAGCATCCTCCAAAATAACATATTTTTCTTTGTCCGAGTCTCATCTTCGATATGGCCTTCCTTTTTGCGCTTTTAGTACAGCTACCCAATATAATATTCTTTTTAAATTACAAAAAAGAGCAATTATATACATATTTAAGTTAAAGTTTTGTTTAAAATAATTGTAATTAGTTAATACTAGGATTATGTGTAAAAAGATTCCCTAGGCCATAACGGCCTGTTGTGCGTAAAAATAAATATAAAAAAGAGCAATACGGTATTTTTTGGCCGCAGTAAAATAACACATTGTAGAAGCTACTTCAATAATCACGGGATTTTAACTCTTCCCTCTTTGTATATTCTTCTTCTTCTTAAAGTGCCCTCTCCTCAATGGAGGTTGGCTACTACAATTTTAAACTCTTCTTTATCTTCAGCTGTTCTTATTAGCTGTTCAAAATTTAGCCCTGTCCATTGTCGGATGTTTCTGAGCCATGATAGTCTTTTCCTTCCTAGGCCTCTCTTTCCCTCGATTTTTCCTTTCACTATAAGTTGGGCATATTGGTACTTATTATTTCTCAGTATGTGGCCTAGGTATGATGTTTTTCTTACTTTTACTGTGTTAAAAAGTTCTCTTTCCTTGCCTATTCTATGCAGCACTTCTTCGTTTGAGGTATGCGATGTCCATGAAATTTTGAGTATTCTCCGGTAGATCCACATTTCAAAGGCCTCCAATTTATTTACGGTTGATGTTTTAAGGGTCCACGTTTCAACTGCATATAGAAGAGTCGACCAGACGTAGCATTTTGATAAACGTAGTCGAATTTCGAGTTTTATTCGAGAATCACAAAGCAGTTTTTTTATTTTTTCGAAGGATTTTCTAGCCTGTTCTATTCTCGATCTTATTTCTTGATCAGGATTTAGGCTGCTATCGATCCAACATCCCAGGTACTTAAATCTATTGACCTGTTCTAAGATGTGCCCATTTATTGTGCAAGGTTGAGGTACGTTTTGGTTTTTTCGGATTGACATCACTTTGGTTTTTTTAATGTTTATTTTCATACCAAATTGCTCACAGGTCGAGTTGGTCTTGTCGATGAGTCGTTGTAGACCTGAGTCGGAATCCGCAATTAACACTGTATCATCGGCGTATCTGATACTGTTGATATTTACGCCATTCACCTTGACTCCATCCTTGGAATCCTCCAATGCTTCTTTAAATAGAAACTCGGAGTAAAGATTAAACAGCAGAGGCGACAGAACACATCCCTGTCTAACTCCTCTCCTAATTTCTACTTCTGCGGATGTGGAACCTTCGATCCTAACTCTGGCTTTTTGGTTCCAGTACAAGTTTTTTAAGAATTTGATGTCTTTTCCATCTAAACCGACTTCTTGCAAACGTTCTAATAGTAGGTCGTGTCTTACTTTATCAAATGCTTTTTCGAAGTCTATAAAGCATATAAATATATCTTTCTGTTGGTCGTAGCATTTTTGGGCGAGAACTAATAAACTGAACAGGGCTTCTCTCGTTCCCATGCCGGCTCTGAATCCAAACTGATCGTCTCCGATGATTGTTTCGCACTTTCTATAGATACGATTATGTACGATTTTTAGTAGGACTTTTACAGCATGACTCATAAGGCTTATCAGACGGAACTCATTGCAGTGTTGTGGGTTTGGCTTTTTTGGTAGTGGGATGAATATTGACTCCAGCCAATCTTGAGGTATTTTACCTGTATCATAAATGCGATTGAATAAAAGGACAAATAATTCGATATTTTCTTCGCTGATTAATTTGAGCGTTTCTGGGTATATTCCGTCTGGACCTGGGCTTTTATTTGTTTTGAGATGATTAATTGCATTTATGATTTCAGATTTCAGAATTGTTGGCCCTTCGTTGTTATTTTCCAATCTTGGTTCTTCTCGTATGTCGTGAAAAAGAATTTTAATATAGTTTTCCCATTCTTTCAGTTTATCTTCCGTTGATTCTAGCAGTTTGTCATCCGTGTTCAGCATGGTCTGAAAAGTCGTTCTCTTGGTAGTCGATGTAAACTCTTTTACCTTTTTATGTAAATTAAAAAAATCGTGCCTTTGTTGCAGTTCTTCTATTTCAACGCATTTTGTTTCCAGCCATTTCTCTTTTGCTTCGGTTATTTTTTTTCGAATTATTCTATTTAGTCTTTTGTATTCTACGTCCTTGTCATTTTTTCCTTTAGATTCTCTTCGTTTGTTCATTAATTGTAAAATCTCTTCTGTCATCCATTCCTGTTTGTTATTTCTAGGTGTTACTTTTAGATGTTTTTCCGTTACATTGTTAATTTGTTCTTTAATAGTTTTCCACAGAACGTTTATGTCATCGTACTCTCTAATTCTATTGTGGTCAATATTTCCTAAATTTTTGTTTAATTCTTTATTTACTGTCTTATGTATGGTGTCGTTTTTCAATATTTGGATGTCTAATAGTTGGTGTTGAGGTTTTTGTTTCTTGATTAGTTTCCATCTTGCGCGAACTTTTGCAACAACAGGATTATGATCGGAATTGATGTCAGTTCCAGGATATGTTTTTGCACTGATGATTGCTTTGTGATATCTTTTGTTGACCAATATGTAAACTATTTGGTTACGGATTACTCTGTTTTCATTGTGTTGTGTCCATGTGTACAATCTGCGAGGGTGTAATTTAAACCATGTATTTGTCACTACCATGTTGTGTTGTTGGCAGAATTCGGTCATTCTCTCTCCCCTGTCGTTCCTTGCTCCAAGTCCGAAGTTTCCGATCAATCCAGAAACTTTTCCTCTACCTAACTTGGCATTAAAATCACCTAAGATAAATGTTAGGTCTCGTTTTTTGGTCATCTTTATTAGTTTTTCTACGTCAGCATACCACGCTTCTAGCTCTTCTATGGGTTTATCGGCCGTAGGGGCATAAGTTTGAATGATGTTAATATTTACTGGCTTTCCGGATAGTTGAATAAGAAGACATCGGTCCGAAAATGGCCCAAAGTTTGTGACGGCATGGTTATATTTGTCTTCTAAAATTACTCCAACCCCGTTACGATGAGCCGGATCGTTATTACCCGAGTAATAGAAAGTTTTGTTCATGGTTTTAACTTTACCTGAACCTGGCCATTTAACTTCACTTAAACCCAATATCTGCAACCCTAAACGTTTCATTTCGTGGCATGCATTTGCTAGTTTTCCTGTTTCGAACAGACTTCTAACGTTCCATGTTGAAATCTTAAAGCTTGTATTTAAAATATTTAGGCTATTCCTCCCGGGGATTCTTCGCACCCCTTGATCATCTAAGATCTGCCGGGGACTAGGGGCCAATTCTGTTTGTGCTTTCATTGTAGTTTTCTTGGGAAATATATACCAGAGTGGTTTCCCGTTGCCTTCTCTGGTTTGTATTTTAGCCGATCCTCTGGACACAGACGCTATTTGCAGCCGCCCACTCTGGGTCAGACGCTGCGTGCTAGTTTGATCCCTACCACTTACCAGCTCATCCGCCCGAAGCCGTTGGACAGCAAGTGGGAGATCGCTTATACCGGCAATTGCTCGGTAAATATTTTCGCCATATCTGGCTACCCTCACTTAGTTTAGCCTGCAGACCAATGCAGTTGCCCGGGGTGTGGCACGTGGAGCCATAAGTGAGAGTTAGTTGTCTTATGAGGACCAGTTAGCAAGAACCATCTCCCGTCTATGACGCTCGATGTGGTCGTTCCGATAAAAGGTGCTACCTCTATAACACAACTCTACACCCCTTGTATATTCTAGAAACTGTTTTCTTAATCGGTAAACACCTACATGTTTTTCCAGCATGACCCAATCATAAATAGTCCACCAGAAACCTTTGATATGTATTTATCGATTCCATTATCTTGTTATTCTTATATTATTAGTAAAGAAATCTATATTATATTTGGCAAAAAAAATGATACAATTAACTCCCTTTGTAACTTAAATCTACAACTTCTTTCCTTAAGTTCTGTAAATTGACAAAAGCCTGTCTATCTGAAAGACCATATTATTCAGTGGAAGAGTTTATTAACGAGAAACTAAGAAATTACTGTACGTTTAGGTACAAGCAACTAAAGTATTATATATTTGGGTATCACATGCAGCAACTAAAACTTATTCGTAAACTACTTCGTAAGGTTTTATTATGCAATTTGTAATTTAGTTAGATTTTGCAATGAATTGTATATTTTACTATTTTCTTTTATGTGATATTGACAATTTTTGTAATTTTAGTAAATTTTAATTGTTATTGTTACTTTTTTTACTTTTTGTAAGCTTTGTAAATAAAATTGTACAATTTTCAGTGACAGTAAAGCATATTTTTTATAGAACCCTATCCGTTCCACAAGGGTTAAAGTTTAATATGTTTATATATTGTTTTGTATGTGGTTTGTTGTTTATGTTTGGTTAAACAATAGTTTATGTTTTCTTACGTTTATTAATACTTTCTTAAATACATATTCCTGAACTTTTATCTTTCTTCTGTCTACTGCTATGTCTAACGTGACATAATAATGTTGTAAACTAACAAAGAATCTGGAATTATACACCATAATTCACTATATTTTTTCAACGTATCACTCACTGGATAAAAGAAGAATATACTCTATACCCTGAACAGGTTAATATTTGGGGAAACATTTTTAAACTTTTTATTGCTTGTGTATTATTTTAGTTTAAATAAAAAAGTACTTTGCGATTTTATTTACCACATCTTTATTCTTTGGTGTAAATCAATTTTTATAAACATATTTATTTCCATACACTAAAAATTAAAATTATTTATCGTTCGTTGTTTCTCACTTATTCGAAGTATTTTATATATTTACGATACTAAAAATAAAATCAATAAAAACAATAGTCATTATTTATTCAAATGAAAAAACTGTTTTAAATACCTTTCAATTATTGGAAGGTACGCCACTGACTAAACGGGAAATATCACAGTCTATCACCTCGCCTCTTTCCCCGCACCAATAAACTTTTCAACTTCAAATTTAGGCCAACAGAGTGAGGGACGTGCCAAGTCCCTCTTTATTTATACGTCCATGGGTTTTATAAATAAACTATTGTAACGATAAGACTACCAAAGAGAATTGAAGTAATATTGTGAAAATAATACCTCAATCAACCGTGGGAGCTTATCGTCTATACCTTGCCTAGCTCAGTATTTCAAAGGTGAGTTCCTCTTTTCTTAAACTAGTGATCGCACCTGAATTCTTATCTGATAGCAATTAAAACAAATCTTAACCAAACATATTTATTAAAAAGAATAAAAAAACAATAATTAACCGTGTCAAAGCTTAACAATTAATAAGTAATACTTATTGCTTCGATGGGCTGCTTGTGTGTACTAGATGTTAGTTCCTCCACTTAAATGTTGTAGCTTCTGAAGAGCTGCAGTAGCATGTGGGTGTATGTCCTAATTAAGTTGTTAAGTCCTCAAAAAAATATGATCAATAAAATACCGATGGGGTCAATAAATTCTTCAAAATTATTTAATAAAGCCGCCAATATGCCCAATAAACCCAAGAGAATTTTTAGACCATAAAATGAGTCATATTAATTTTTGCCTTTTTTTTTATTAATTTTAAAAAGAGTCAAAAAATAATCCCACCATTAAAGTGATTGGCAGAAAATACGAAGGAACTGACTGAATGAAGATAGCACAGATGTCATAGGATGTCGACAGAGAACAGAGCATTTAATCTGCCGGGCAGAAAGAGAGAGGACAAATATTTCTTCTAGGAGACATAAAAAGAGAGAAAAGAGAGACAGCGAGAAAAGACAAACAGAGGGCGCCAACTACTTTGTAAATAAAAAATAGTAAAAATTAAACTGAAGATACAGAAATTAATAAAGAAATTTAAATAAAATGAATATTTAAATATAAATTATTAGAGATGTGACGTTTATAATGCTTCACTAGAGAGAAATAATATAATTATAAATTTTGTTCAGACTTTAAATTTCTGATCCTTTGTTTAAATTATTGTCACTTGTGCTAATACAAACCATTTCTAAAAAAGTCCTTTTAAATTTATTATCTTCATTACACAAAATTTTAAATTTATCAAAATCCATATTTATGGTCTTTGTCGATTACGAGATCTTTAGCTGTGCTAAAGCATACGATGGTTTTTTTATTCTACAATCATTTTTATGGGAAATAATACGATTTGGCAGATTTCTTGCGGTCTCACCAATATAAACAGCTTCACACTGAGTACAACAACAATGTTGTATACTACATTGGTTTATCTAATTTAGCTATAGAATATTTAGTTTTAGAATATAAGGATGACATAATTTTGATGTTCTTTGTTGCGATTTTTATATTCTCAATAACCTTTAGTATTTGTATTAATTTAGGTGTTAATGATAGTATATAAGGTAGTGACTGATAATAGGTGTTCTGATTGTTGGATACAATGTTCTAAGATTTAGCAAAAATAGTTTTTGTTATTTATATTAAAAGTATTGTAAAAAATAAGTGTTATCAATTTATTTATTTTTACACACAACAGGCCGTTAAGGCCTAGGGCATTTTTTTTAAAACCCAATCCTAATATTAACTAATTACAATTATTTTAAACAAAACTTTAACTTAAATATGTATATACAAAATTCTTAACTACTCTGAAGGACTTGGTGTACAATATTTCTCCATTCGCTTCTATTTTGTGCTTTTATTTTCCAGTCCCCAACCTTCACGTGCTTAAAGTCTTCCTCCACTTTACTAATCCACCTCGTTCTGGGTCTACCTCTTCTTTTGGGGCCGTTTAATTTTATGGTTATTACTAGTTTAGGTATTCTGTTCTGCCATTCTTCCACATGTTCCAACCATCTGATTCTTTGTGCCTTGGTTGTCAATTAAAATATTTAATTGAGAACCATTAATAATCCAGATTTTTTACAAGAAGATCCTGATTATTTAAAACAATAATTGTTAAAAACTAATTTAATAAGGAAATCTTATTTTCCGGATATGCTACATAGGATGCTTTTTTTAACACTGTTAATATAAATAACTATAAATAACACCATTTTGTATGGTGATATTTTGTATTTTTTCGCTCTTAAAAATAATTGTAAATATAATTAAAAGCTTGAGATAAAGAATAGTTAACTCATCGCCTCTTTATATGTATATATATATATATATATATATATATATATATATATATATATATATATATATATATATATATATATATTGAAATGATTTCAATATGTTAAAATATATAAAATATATACAACTTTAATGGATTTTTATATGAGTTTGTTGTTTATGAATTTCATGAAGCCATCACAATGTGGGTTCGACTCTGAAATAAAAGAGAGAAAAAGATTAGTAAATTGGTAAATAAATTAATTTTGACTTACCTGGTAGGTATAGTGTTAATAATTTCTGAATAGTATAGTTGCCTAGTGTATAGGTGAATCGTCTAAACCTTAAAAAGAACAAAAAAAGAAGAATTTAAAAAAAATATTTAAACATAGAAATTTTAATAAACGTCAGAAAATAAACTGCTTGACAGTTTATTTGACAGTCTGTGGGAGCTGAATTTAATAGGGGTTTTGTTAAATAAGGAATTACAATGATGTGGAGATGAAAAGAATAAATTAGTATTGTAATAGAATAAGTTTTATATCTAAACATTTTTTTTTTGTAAATTCAAAATTATATGTGATTAAAGTGATTATGAGAAAGTAATGTGGCTTGACAAATATGTCAAACAGGACAGTTTTATGGTTTAAAATATTTAAATAGAAGACAAAAAAAAAGAACGTTGGTTGCTGTTAGCAACGGATAATAATGGGAATTGGTTTTTGGAGAGGACGCCGACGAGGTTTTTTTGGACGAAGTAGAGCCCTGAAACTGTGGAATAGGTCGGGAGTGTTTTTTAACTCGTCTAATTAGAATTTAGTTTTTCCACAGTTTCCACAGCAGAGATATCCAGAAATTTATTCCAGAGAGTAAGAGAAACAATTTCACTTATAAATTATATTGGAGTATAGAAATGTCATTTAAATTGAGAAAATTAAAATTCATGAAGTAACATAATGGCGATAGGCCTTAAACATTGAAATTATTAATGATCATTAAATTAAAAATAGAATAGTACGTACCTTAACTTCCGAAGAGAGGATTGATATTCCAGTTTCACCGATTATTTTTGAGTAGTTAGTTTCCTTTAAAGAAATCAGAACTGTTTTAAAGTGAGGTTGGACAATAATTTTGGGGATCATTTGAAATTTTGGTTGTATTTGATTATCAGCGGAATAAAGTGTTCATTTTCTTTTTCTTTATAGTTCATTTAAACACTTTATAAAGTTGCAATATTTATTTAGTTTGTAGGTACTTGTAGAGAGTCTCCACATTTTGTAATACATTTTTATTGTCACGTCACTAAACCACGTTAAGACTTAAACGATTCCTATTTTTGTAAATTTTTAAAGGCAACCGAAGTTGCAGACGAATTTTATTGTTTATATTAAATTTGTTCAATATTAATAAATAACGTGCTTCATTTGGGTTAATTTATCAAAGGTCTAAAGTAAATATTGGTTTAATTTTTTTTTTGAACTCTACCAGGAGACTACAAAGTCGACGTCACACAGTGACAGATTGCTTAGAACATATAATTGAGCTAGCTGAGGTATATATTAAATTAAACAACGAACCACATATTTTAAAAATTACATTTATTATAAAAAAAAAATAAAAATAATAAAACACAACATTATTAATTGACGCTAACAACGTGGGGCCTCTGGGAAAACAGAAATAAGGGTGTTTTTTGAGCAGATTTATTAATATTACACAGATTAGAGTAAAAATAAATTGGTGTGATTAGAGTTGCAGAGATTCTGGGGCAGTTAAAGTTAAATTTGAGAATAAATAGATATTAGGATAAAATGGCAGACCGAATGACTTTAAGAAATGGAAAAGAAGTCGTACCGAAAGAGAGTAAAGGAGAACAGGTGTTAGAACAGGAACAGGATATACAGGTAGATGAAGAAAGCAGAGGAGGATCAGGAGAAGTTGTAGTATATTTAGAGCAAGGCATACAAGAAGCAGGACAAGGTGATAGAGAGGGAAGTCTAACAGATAATTTGAGAGAGGAGTTGGATGAGATAGTGAGAGATAGATGTGATGTAAGTGAGGATGAAAGTAGAGTGCAGGAGGAAAGGCGCAGGGAAGGAGATGTTGGAGAGTCAGGGATGGCACAGATGGATATGAAGCAAATAATGCGGATGCTACAACAGATGGATCATAATATTAGGGGGGATATGCACAAAATGGATAGTAATATTAACAATATTAGGGGGGATATGAACAAAATGGAAAATAATATTAAAGGAGAACTTAGGGAAGAGTTAATTAAAATGAGGGAAGAAATCAAAGAAGAAGTGAATAGTGAAAGTGATAGTCAGGGAAGAGATGCTACACATTACCCAAGGTTTAGAAGAGAAAGTAGAACAGGTCAGAGGAGAAAGTGAGAATTTTAAGAGGAATGTACAGGAGGAGATATCCAGAGAAAAGGCCATAATTAGAGCGGAAATAGGACAGGAAATTGGGAGCAGATTTGTAGAGTTGGGAACAGCCATTCAAAAGAATTTACCAACGGAAATAAGCAAAGAAGTTAATAAGCAGAATAAAGAGATTGTTAGGAAGGTAGAAAGTGTTAAAAAGCAAACTCAGGATCATGAGGAAAAACTTACCATTATCAAAAACAATATAAAGATGGGATTGCAGAATTTGGAACTGGAAATGGGTATGCATGCAAATCAGGCGGAAAAGGGAGATAGAGTATTACAGGGACAAGTTGAGGAATTGAGAGAGAAATTTAAAAATGCAAGTGAGGAGATTCAGCGTTTGGAATCAAATCTAGAACAAACAAGTGGAGTGAGTACTGTGATGCCGAGTTATAATGATGGGGGAATTAAGTTTGACGGAAACCTGAATCACTTACATCCTAGAATATTTGTAGATATCATCAAAAATAAGGTAAAGAATGTAAGGGATCCGATAGAAATGAAATTGAATATTCGAAACATGTTAGTGGGCATGCCATTATTATGGTTTTGCAATAATGAAAATTCCATAAATAATGTGCAGGAATTTGAGGCCAAGTTTATTAACTATTTTTGGGGAGAAAACCAACAGGGTAGTTTCAGGGAGCGGTTGTATTTTGGGAAATTCAATTATGAAAAAAGTACCAACTACAATCTGTACGCAATGCAGTTATTCCAGACAGCACAATACTTAGAACCGGCTATGCGAGAAGAGGAGATTGTCCTATACATCGCCAGGCAATATAACCATAACATGGCGGAAAAAATAGCTCTCCACAATATAAAGACGATGGAAAGTTTGACAGGATATCTTCAGAGGATTGAGAGGAGTATAGGGACGCAAAATCGAAATGGACAAGAGCAAGGGACATATAGGAATAACACAGCAAATAGACAGGGATATGTGAATCGAGGGAATAATTATAGGGAAAGAGAATTTGAGAGACAAAATAGAAGCAGGGATTTTACAAATAGGGGAGAGAATATGAACAATGTCAGGAGAGATATCGGAAGATATAACTGGAAACGTAGAAAAGGGAATCCAAACAATGATAGAGGGAATAACTGGAGACAAGGAAATGACAGAGGCAATAATTGGAGACAGAACCAGGGAAATTATCCGCAGGAGACGAGAAATAGGGAAGTTTACAGAGAAGAGAATCCAAGATATAATAGAGGGGAAAATTAGGAGAGAAGACAGGTGAATGTAGTTAGAACAGAGGAGAATAGGGGGGAAGCTAGTGTTGATGCAGAAGGGAGAAATTTTGCTTAGACCTCTCCTATGTGCATAATATTGTCTACTTATCAAAGTATGAACATCCAAGGGAGTTTATTAGAGATACTGGGGAATTAAATAAAAATAATAATACTAATACTTTAAAGTTTATTGAAGGGTACATACAAGATTCAGTATACAAGTTATTATTAGATACAGGTTCAGAAGTAACTCTAATCAACAAAAACATTGTAAATAATTTAAATAAGGACAATATTATGACACGAATTTGGTATTATAAGATATAAGTTTTGTAAATAGAAGGATAATTAATAAATAAGCATATCTTGAGATAAATTTGATAATTAAATAATTTATTAGGAGCAGATGTACAGAATAATGATGAGTTTATATAAACAAAAAAGGTTGATTTATTTTCAAGTAAATTTATAGGAGTTACAAGTATAAATAAATAAGCAAAGTACTATGGACAAATCGATATTTTGTAGAAATTGGGAAATAGGGAATATTATAATGATAAATAGTATATGCGGAAATAAGATGAAAAACAGAATTATATGAAATATTGAAATATGAAATATAGAGAGTTATGTAGAGATGGTGAAATGAATATTATATGCGGATATAAAAAGAATAAATAATAATGCGGCAATGAATAAGGATACTGAAATAGTATATGCGGAAATAAATAAATAAATAAAAATATAAAATAAAGAGGGGAACAATTATAAGAATTTCTACGAAAATAGTACAAGAAATAAATAGTACAGGAAAAGAAGTAAAGAAATTGGGAAAGTGCTTGGAAATTTGATTCTAAAGTTTATATAATTAGTGAAAGATTTATAGATTTTGTTTGGAAAATTCTGTATTTGTCATAGAGTAACTTATAAAAAAAAATATTCAAGAGATATGCTTATTAACAAAAGTCAGTTTATTGTTATGTTAATATTAATAAAATATTTAAGTTTACCGGTAAGAATTTAGATTTAGTAAGTGCTGATAGTTAGCACTGAACAAAATCCAAATTGGGGGGAAGTTGAAATGATTTCAATATGTTAAAATATATACAACTTTAATTAATTTTTATATGAGTTTGTTGTTTATGAATTTCATGAAGCCATCACAATGTGGGTTCGACTCTGAAATAAAAGAGAGAAAAAGATTAGTAAATTGTTAAATAAATTAATTTTGACTTACCTGGTATAGTGTTAATAATTTCTGAATAGTATAGTTGCCTAGTGTATAGGTGAATCGTCTAAACCTTAAAAAGAACAAAAAAAGAAGAATTTTAAAAAAATATTTAAACATAGAAATTTTAATAAACGTCAGAAAATAAACTGCTTGACAATTTATTTGACAGTCTGTGGGAGCTAAATTAATAGGGGTTTTGTTAAATACGGAATTACAATGATGTAGAGATGAAAAGAATAAATTAGTATTGTAATAGAATAAGTTTTATATCTAAACATTTTTTTTTGTAAATTCCCAAATTATATGTGATTAAAGTGATTATGAGAAAGTAATGTGGCTTGACAAATATGTCAAACAGGACAGTTTTATGGTTTAAAATATTTAAATAGAAGACAAAAAAAAAGAACGTTGGTTGATGTTAGCAACGGATAATAATGGGAATTGGTTTTTGGAGAGGACGCCGACGAGGTTTTTTTGGACGAAGTAGAGCCCTGAAACTGTGGAATAGGTCGGGAGTGTTTTTTAACTCGTCTAATTAGAATTTAGTTTTTCCACAGTTTCCACAGCAGAGATATCCAGAAATTTGTTCCAGAGAGTAAGAGAAACAATTTCACTTATAAATTATATTGGAGTATAGAAATGTCATTTAAATTGAGAAAATTAAAATTCATGAATTAACAGAATTGCGATAGGCCTTAAAAATTGAAATTATTAATGATCATTAAATTAAAAATAGAATAGTACGTACCTTAACTTCCGAAGAGAGGATTGATATTCCAGTTTCACCGATTATTTTTGAGTAGTTAGTTTCCTTTAAAGAAATCAGAACTGTTTTAAAGTGAAGTTGGACAATAATTTTGGGGATCATTTGAAATTTTGATTGTATTTGAGTATCAGCGGAATAAAGTGTTCATTTTCTTTTTCTTTATAGTTCATTTAAACACTTTATAAAGTTGCAATATTTATTTAGTTTGTAGGTACTTGTAGAGAGTCTCCACATTTTGTAATACATTTTTATTGTCACGTCACTAAACCACGTTAAGACTTAAACGATTCCTATTTTTGTAAATTTTTAAAGGCAACCGAAGTTGCAGACAAATTTTATTGTTTATATTAAATTTGTTCAATATTAATAAATAACGTGCTTCATTTGGGTTAATTTATCAAAGGTCTAAAGTAAATTTTGGTTTAATTTTTTTTTTAACTCTACCAGGAGACTACAGAGTCGACGTCACACAGTGACAGATTGCTTAGAACATATAATTGAGCTAGCTGAGGTATATATTAAATTAAACAACGAACCACATATTTTAAAAATTACATTTATTATAAAAAAAAATAAAAATAATAAAACACAACTTTATCAATATATATTTATATATTGTTATGATGTGTTGTTTCTGTATGAGCTATGAGTAAATGTGAATGATATATGTAAGTATAGGGTTTTTATCGCGGTTCTCAAAGAATTAGTTTGTAAGTACTTTTTTAAATTATCTTTATTTTAACTATTATGATACAAACCTATCTATCTAATATAAGCAATATCAATTTAAAACAATCTATCTAAAATTTGAAATTCTTACAATTATTAAATTATTAACAAAATTTGGTACCTTCTTTCACTGAACGCCTAAAGTTTTTCCAAAATTAAAGTTATTACCACCACTCGATATTTTCTTACTCAGCCTTGGATATCCAACAATTTTAATATGTTTCTTCCTAATTATCTCCACCCACCATATAAATATATAAATTTATATCCTTGTAATTTCCATATAATGTACTTTCAAATATACTGGATCTTGTGGTCGTATTATTGAATGCTTACTTCAATGAATTAACTTCATACTGTCACTATATTACTGTAGTAATATTTAATCTCCAACTGTATTTAACTTAATTCATTTAACTTAATCAATGCCTTCTTCTAGCTAATAATCTCTTCATAACTTCATAAATTATTCTTAATTCTTCTTTGTAATTAATAATCACATGTAACTGATTTTAATATATATATATATATATATATATATATATATATATATATATATACATATATATATATATATATATATATATATATATATATATATTTTATATATTATATGTTGTTGTGATTTGCTTAAACTCTATATTTATCATCATCATCATCAATCAGCCAATCTCGTCCACTGCTGGACATAGGCCTCCCTCAGTTGTTTTCAGTGTTCTCTACACTGGGCCGCTTGTAGCCAGGTTCCCGCTACAGGTTTAATGTCATCGGTCCATCTAGTCAGTGGTCGTCCCCCGCTTCTTTTATAATTTCTGGGCCTCCATTCCATAATACGTCTTGTCCACCGTCCATCTTGTGTTCTGGCTAAGTGCCCTGCCCAGTTCCACTTAAGCGTCGTGGTTCTTTCGATGACGTCTTGAACTCCTGATCTTCGCCTGATTTGTTGGTTTGTTATATGGTCTCGAAGGCTCACGTTCAGCTCACGTGCAATGCTGCTGAAACTGTATGTTTATAATATTTACTTTTTTACAAATTAATATAATATCTCAGGGCTCTTTTACTTATTAAAAACAAAACGTGACTTTAAAGTATTTTTTGCTAGTTGCCTTTGAGCAATATATACACCATATACATAGTAGATACCTTAACTAAAACCAGATCGTTGCTAAGTCTATACGCAGTCGAACGCGAACACGAAAAAGAAACTGTCAAAAAAGTTGAAAGTCAGGCGGAAGAGTTAACTGAGATTCAAAACTAGGAATACGATGGCAAATTGTATAATTTTGCCAACACTTATATATGCCTGGACAGCATGGGGACACACTTGCAAATCCAACAGTAACAAAATACAAATAGTCCAGAATTATATGACCAGGGAGGCGCTAAATATACCTAAGTACATTCCATTAATGTACGCATTAGAAACAAAAAAGGCACCTGCAAACAATAGACAAAAAACACACGTGATTTTCAACTATCTCAGTAACCATCCGAGTATACTATGAAGGTAGTTAACATACTATGACGAAAAGTAAAGGACAGTATATAGGCGGCCCAGACAGCAGTTAGCTGGATGTAGAGAAGACCCAGAAGAACAGTGAAAAACTAATAGCTATGCAGTAGTAGAATACACGCTATATCAGAAAACACAAAAAATATCCTCTCCTTATATTGTATTTCCTTTATTTAGTTATTTTTATTTTTCTTAACAAGTGACACTATGTAAAAAACATATAAATTGGCTGTGTGATGGCTTTATATGCCTTAGAATATACTCTAATATTATTTTCTCTTGACTTTGTACTAATAACCTTCTGTTATTAGTACATAGCAGCAAATGAATGCTGATCAGTAGCACAGACAGAAAATCTGTTTAGACAAAAAGGCCTTCAGACACATAATACCCTTCAGGTAGATCAAAAGGACCAAGCTCGTGAAACCTGAGCATAAGAAGATCACGAGAACAAAAATAATTTTGAAAATTCGGCGGCTAAGTGCCCGACTTAAGTCGGTAACTCGCTTTACGGAACAAACATTTTAAGAAACAAGTCCATAGTCATGTAAAAATTAACTTTAGTCATTCACAGGAAAAAAAGCTCTTCTAGCTGCCCATAAAATAGATAGCTTAACCACAAGTAAAACAGGATGTCTCATTACCCAGAGCATCCAAAGTATAGGTAATGGATTTTGGGAACAGCTATGACCTTGAAAATGCCACAAAGAATATAACTAAATATCTCTTTTCTTACTCATACTCTTTAAAGTCTTTTACAATATTTTAGAATCGAAGATATGTAATTATATTATTAATGTATTGGATTTTGACAAGAGCTATGCATTATGCCTATTTAGTACACAAGTTTATGTAAAATGTTCAAGGACATAGCTGTTCCCAAAATCCATTACCTCTAACATTCAGTACAAATCCTCCCCATTGAAGTAGTGGTGGTTGGGTATAGCTTGGAGTCACATAGGTACCGCTCCTTTACGAAGTGTGACCGGTTTGATCTTCGGACAGCTGAGGTTCTAAATAAATTGTTGTGTTGTGTTAATATGTGTGTTTGTAAAAAGTACGAATTCGTGATTTTCAATTTGTTGGAAACAAAGTGTATTAATTTTACTTAAAAACTTGAAATGCTATTGATATCTGTACTTATTCACTATTTTTATTTTTTTTAATCCGTCAGATTGATTTTAATATTACCAAATAATAAATATATAACACCAATAAATTATTTATAAAAAGTAATTGACAAGGTCATTCTTAAAATAAACTTTTACAAAAATCGTAATATTACTCACTCTCGTACAATCCAAATAAAAACTTGTACAGAGTGGGTGTATGTGTCACCAATAACTGTTTGATTTTTTGTAAAGTAGTGACATTAAATATCTATATTTATAATTTATAGGTATTTTACTACAATCAACAAAACACTTGTTGTGAGCCATAAATTTCTGTTCTTTATGTTTATTCAGTAAATTTTTACGTATATGGTCACACAAACCTACAATTTTAACCTTGGTTCTCACGATTTGGAATTTTTATGAATTAGTCCTGTAGTTTTTATTTTAACGGTAACAGGTTCAACGTAAATTTTAATTACCTATTGACCCATTAATTTATTGATATTTCTTGATTTTTTTATTTCTACAAACGGAATTATATTTACTTTTATGTTGAGTAATGATATAATGTACTAGTCGTCACAGATTTTACCTTTAAAAGCATACTAACAAGTTAAATTTTGCTGAGAACGTCAATATGGGACCCAAAAAGATGCAAAAAGTTTACCACTTCCACCCTCCTGGCTTACCGCTAAAACGCCTGCTCGCAGGGCAGAAAACGGAAAAGTCGATTTACCAAGAATTTGTATGCCATAGAAAAAAATGCCATAGAATGGTAGCGGGTAGACAATCTTTACGATCCCGGCAAAGACAGGTCTGCTTCAGGGATGCGCCCCTGTCAATGCGAGCTCGGCTTTTTCTCCCAATCCTCTTCCGGGAGAGAAGCGGATCCTAATCCATAAATCCTACCCACCAACCCAGACCTACCCAAATCCTTCCCTTCCCTCCTTAACCCACACTGGACCTGCTTGAGGAGATAACGGTCCAAACCTTCAAGTCAATGTACAAGACAAAAAAAAAGGCCCCCAGTGCCCAGCACTTCACAGAGTCTTGATCACGGCAGCGATCAAACAACTAACGGAAGGGGGAGTGCTAAGAATCCCTGGGTAAGACCCGGCTGCCACAACATGACAATTTGGCTATGCTCCTACAGTATTCGAACACTGACAGACGACAATAGATTCTCAGAACTAGAAAGTGAACTAAAGGATATAAAATGGGATATCCTTTGTATATGAGAGATCAGAAGAAAAAGTGATAAGTATTTAATACTAAAAAATTGCATACATTTCATGCATATAGGTGGCAAATACACTGGAGTGGGATTCTTGGTAAAACAAAGCCTCATACAGTGTATCGAAGAACTCAAGCCCATATCAGACAGAGAAGTATATCTCATCATCAGGATTAATAAAAGAACCACTCTGAAAGCGATCCAAGTCTACGCTCCGACCAAAAGCCACGACGATGAAGAAGTAGAAATATTTTATGATGAAATAAGAACAGCTATAGAAACAACTAAAGCAAATTACGAAATAATATTAGGAGATTTTAATACTGAATTGGGCAAATAAGAGGAAGATTATGAACATTGAATTGGTAACTATGGCTACGGGAACAGAAACAATAGAGGAGAAATGCTTCTCAATTTCATGAACGAACATAACATGTACTCAATGAACTTCTTTTTCAATAAAAAACCAAGCAGAAAATGGACATGGATGAGCCCCGATAAAAAGACAAAGAATAAAATAGATTATATCTTAACGAAGAATAGAAACCTAGTAGAAGACGTATCAGTATTAAATCAGTTTGACCTAGGAAGCGATAATGGACTAATAAGAACAAAACTAATAATTAACAAAAAACTAGAAAGAAAAAGAATACATGAAAAAAGATACAAATGGACATCTGAAGAAATCAAAAATAGTGAATTTTGAAATGAATAGTGAAATCAAGTTAGCATGCAGCAGATAAACTCCAATGATATTGACGATTTGAATAACCTTATTACCGAAACAGTAAATAAGAGCCTTCTGCAACTGAAAAAATTAAAAACAACATACAATGAATTAGACAAAGAAATATTACAACAAATAGAAAGAAGGAAGATCTTAAATAAATCTAACAAAAGGGGAACCGACGAATATAGAGAACTTAATAGGCAGGTTAGAAAAGGAATCAGACAACAAAAAAGAAAAGAAAACGAATAATTAATAACAACAAATATTGAAAAAAATAAGAGTATGAAATGCCTCAGACCGACACTAGGACGACGTCAGATGATATCATTAATGGGAAAAGACGAAAATGAAATCACAAGTAGAGAAAACATACTGACACGAATAGAAGAATTTTACACAGAACTTTACAGATCACATCAACAAGATGATGAGATGAGTCCAGCATGGAGATTAATAAAAAATGTTGGATCAGAAATAATGCCAAATATTAATAAAATATCAATAAAATTGAGAAAATATTTTATTTTTCATGCAACCTTAAGATTTTAAATCATGGTTATATTGTTATATAATCTTTTTCAAATATAAATCATTTAAAAAGATTCCGTTAAAAATTCAACGATTTAAAAAACATACTAAAATTTAGTTTATATTTAAACCACTACCACAATTTTTGTTACCAAAATTTTTATTAGAGATATAGAATAAAAAAATACAAATTTTATAAAAAGTAACTATAAACTTTTATTTAAATAGCATAATTAATAACAATTATTTGCACATTAAAAAAAATATATGCACAATGTTGAAGACAAAGAAAAATGTCACACTTCACACTTTTTTTGGCACTTTCTGTCCTTTCCACGGGGACACACTTCTCATCTAGATGTTTTTCGTTGCTTCTTGTTTGGAGGTCCTTGAGAGTCCTCTCCGCCATCATTTCTTTTTAGTTTGGCTCTTATGTCTGATGGTATTCTTTGATTGTTACCTCTTTTTTCAATATATGGTTTAATTAGTGCCAAACCAAGTTCTTTTAAACAAAATCTGCGTTTTAGTTTTTCAGTTGGCTTGTTATGTTGATAAATGCCATAAGTATTTATTCCTACATTACTAATCAGTGACAAAAAAATGTTAGAGGCCATCGCTTGCTATTGCGAGACACATTGTATAACGCAAACCATATCTACGCCACCTTTGGTGTGAATATAAAAGTCTATAATCTCAGGTTTGTTTGATTTGTGGTCAAATTCTGTATCATAATGAAGTGAAGAAGCTACTAACACCATTTTATTTTTGTTCAGGACAAAGGACACCAAAGAAATGTCTTTTTAAATCCAAAAATTGCGTGGTTTTTAGCTATGTTTTTGGAATTTAAAAATATTGTCGGCATTTCCCTCTTGTTTTTACGAATAGTTCCAACAGATGTTAACCGATGTTCAGTAAGCAAATGTTCCATTAGCGGTATGCTGGTAAACCAGTTGTCGAATGTAATGTTGCGGTTAGTGCCACGAATTGGATTTACAAGCCTGTTTACTACATCAAACGGTCTATTACTAAATTGAAAAGGTCCTTCAGCCTGTGAGCCAACATATACCTCCAAATTTAAAATGTATAATGTTTCGGCATCCACTAAGCAAATATTTTAATTCCATATTTGGACGGCTTATTGGAGATATATTGCTGAAAGGAACGACGTCACCGAAACAATTCTAATTTTTCATCGATCGTCAAGTATCGACTAGGAATAAAATATTATTGACAATTGGATACAAATCAATCAAAAACAGCTCGTATAGCTGCCAGTTTATCTACTCTTTTTCGTTCTTCTCTATTTTCGATATTATCGAATCGTGGGCATTTTAAAAGTAATATAAATCTTTGCAGGAACATTGTAAGCCTAAAAATGTTAATTCCTGTTCCATCTGTAGCCCACAGATCCTCCAGATTTAACCTATTTGCTTTATAAACGCCTGATAGATATAATAATCCGAAAACTGCACGAATTTCTTCTGCGTCCGTAGACTTGGTGATATATTTATGTTGGTCATTATAATTCTGAGCGATTAAACTGATTTTTTTATTAGACTGTATTATTTTTTATTAGACTTTTATTAGACTTTATTAGTACTGGACAATATCTTCCACAATAATATTATCCATGAATAATTCCCAGCAAGAAATGGGCGACTTGCAATATTTTGCATCATTTCGAACACCGGGAAGTAAAGTTATTAAATTTTCTTGTCGTGTTCGAACCGATTTATTAGGACAGTTCTTTGCCCATTTTGTTTTCCCATCCCGTCCGATGAAAAACTTA
Source organism: Diabrotica balteata (assembly GCA_918026665.1). Classification (NCBI taxonomy): domain Eukaryota; kingdom Metazoa; phylum Arthropoda; class Insecta; order Coleoptera; family Chrysomelidae; genus Diabrotica; species Diabrotica balteata. The sequence continues at coordinate 41,377,374 of OU898280.1, forward strand.
GATTGTCTTACTTTATTATATTTAAACTTATTGTTGTCTTGAGAAGAATCTTCCGACGATGATTGATTTTTCTGACTAGAACTTCCAGGCTGACAATTTTCCACTGATTGAAGTTGGTTTTCTAAAACATCCTCACTGGGACGAAGGCTAACCTGCTGACTTTCATTTTCAGATTCGCTTTCTGATCCCTAAATCTGATCCCGTTCATTCATCCTGCCAAAGCTTCAAAAGGCTTCTTTCTCCCAACTACACATATTTCAATATGTCTCAAATTAAAAACATCTAATCAATTTTCAATATTCCTACCAGTTAAATTAAATTTCTGTTAAAAAAATAAAAATAAATTATTGTGCTAGTATAAGAACTTACCTGTTAATAATTAATCGGTGTTGTGGGGTTAAAATTACCCAAAAAGTAAATATTACTGCACTTCAACTGTGTGATGGGGGTTAAAATCACCCAATAGTCCAAAGAACGCGACACCACTCTTTCAAATATTATTTATATACTGAAATTTATGATGCAATACAAGATCTGATTTATTATGGGAAGGTACTCGTAGCTCCAGATAAATATGGCGATGCTGCCACTATTTTAACAAGCGCTAATGAGCGACGTGGGTGATTTTCACCCCACAACACAGTTGCCGGGTTAATAACTTGTACGTATAGGTTATTAAAATTTTTAAATAATTAAGACATGGAATGATAATGTAAAACAGTTTAAGGCCGTTACTTGCGTTTCTGGGCATACCTAAGTTCCAATGTAAAAGTTTATATCAAATAACGCAAAAACTATGGCAGATATTGAGATGATTCTTTTTTTATATGAAAGGTCTTAAAAAGTTCTAGTGCACTATTTAGTTGTAAATTAATAAATTGTTTAAACAATATTTTTTTTTCAAATATTTTTGGTTAAAATAAACGTAAAAATTTTTTTTTTTTAAATAGGGCACTACAGAATTTGACCCACTTTCCGAATCTGTTTTTATTTTTAACATAAAGTGTAAAACAAAGCAGCTATTTGGTATAAACTTTTTTTAAAATCTCAAATTTTGCTAAATGTAACTTTCTCTCTCGGCCAGTACAGGCTGTCCTTGTCGATAGTTTCTGGATTCTCGTCGACACGGTTAGGTTGGTTAGGTAAGAAGTATAATACCCTCTCGAAGGTGGGTCATAAATAATGTTGAATAACATTATTAGGGTTTATTTCGACTTTTGACAAACCAGTGTGTTAATTGTTTTTAAAATGGGTAGTTCACGAAGAAGTTTATGTTCCGATTGAGAAAATTTTATATAAATAAGCAGTACCTATAATAAGTACCTATAATTTGATTAAATTTTTATATGAATAGAAATATTTTCTGTTAATTTGTAACATTTTCCTTCTAAATGTTAATACTGTTTTTATAATAATACTGTTGTTTCAGTATTTGCTTATATAATAATTTATTATGTAGAAACAGCGTAGAATTTTGGTCAATCAGCCAGTACATTTTTTTGTATTTCAATCAGAATTATTATTTTCTTTTCTTCTTTACATAAAAGCTTAGAGTAATACTCAAATATTTTGCAGTATTTGAATACGGAATTTGATTATTTATATTTATTGGACAATACCCAAATATTTTGCTGTATTTGAATATGGAATTTGATTATTTATATTTATAGGAATATTTATTTTCAACGTTTTTGTTAGTAAAGTTTACATAATATATGAAGTTTGTTTCTTCACTTGCTTGTCCAGCCATATTAGTCCAGGCTAATAAGGATTTTCTCGTGACACTCAATAATCCAGGTAGCTGACAACTTTTTTAGTTATTGTAGACCTATAAGAAGAAAACCTACCTGTTTCCTGCGTAAAGTTCGGAGCCGTTTTTTAATGATTAACAATTAATGCAAAAAACGCGATTCTTTCGATTTTTGCACTCTATTATTTATTTATTTATTTATTTTTACGCACAATAGGCCGTTAAGGCCTAAAGCATTTATTTTTACAACATAATTCTAATATTAACTAATTACAATTATTTTAAACAAAACTTTAACGTAAATATGTATATATAACATTCTTAACCACTTTGAAGGACCTGGTGTACAATATTTTTCCATTCGCTTCTATTTTGTGCTTTTTTTTTTCATTCCTTCACCTTCACGTGTTTAAGGTCTTCCTCCGCTTTACTAATCCACCTCGTTCTGGGTCTACCTCTTCTTTTGGGGTCGATTAATTTTCTGGTTATTACTAGTTTAGGAATTCTGTTTGCTGCCATTCTTTCCACATGTCCCAACCATCTGATTCTTTGTGCCTTGACGAACTTGGTAATAGTAGGTTCTTTGTATAAAGCCATTAATTCATTGTTGGTTCTTCTTTCCCAACCATCTTCTGCCTTTCGTCCTCTGAATATGCATCTCAATATTTTCCTTTCCCATCTTTCCAGAGTATCCTCTTCCTTCTTATTTAATGTCCAGGCTCACCGGCATATGTTACTGTGGGTCGAATTACTGTTTTATATATTCTGAGTTTACCTTGTCTAGAAACGTATTTTGAGTTCAGTAGGGCTCTTAAACCACCTAATTTTTTATTCCCTTTTGCTATTCTGACTACGAGCTCCCATTTATCTTTTCCATTTTCATCGAAAACTACACCTAGGTATTCAAATTTGTCCACCCTTTTAAAACTATAGCTTTTACCACTTACTGACCTCATACTAAAGTCTTCTTTTTTCCCTTCTGTTCCTTCTATGATCATATATTTAGTTTTGTCTTCATTTAGTTCCAATCCAAATTTCTGTGCTTCTTCGATGATTTTCTTCACAACTCTTCTTAATTCTTACTCGGTTTTTGCTAGGATCGTTAGATCATCAGCAAATGCCAAGCACTGGTGCTCATTTTTCATGATCGTTTCTTCCATCTTCATGCTGCATTTTCTGATTACAGTTTCTAATACTAATTTGAATAATGTAGTGGATAAAGGATCTCCCAGTCTCAAGCCTTTTGCAACCGTAAATTGATCTAATATGTGACCCTGCCAAGCAGGGTGCTAACAGGTGAAGATGCTAACAGAGTAATGCCTCTATAGTTCTTACAATCCAGTTAATCGTCCTTTTTATGCAACGTATATTATTTCATTTAGCCACTCTTCTGGAACAAATTCATTTTGCCATATAAGTACTATTAGTTTATGGGTTACTGCAAAAAGCTGATCATCACCTTTTTTTATATATTTTCCAACAGATTCCAACAGATCGATTCCTGTGGCTTTATTGTCTTTGAGTTTTAGGACGGCATTTGACACTTCTATTATTGTTGGGTGTTCACTGTGTAGTTGTCGATGTAGATTTTGTTGATTGTCTATGTTGTAACCTCTTTCAATATCGTTTATATCATATATTATATAAATATATATATATATATATATATATATATATATATATATATATATATATATATATGATATAATAATAATGTACTTATTCTTCTTCTTCAAGTTCCACTCCTATCGGAGATTGGAAATCATTCTGGCAATTATCATTTTGTTGGATATGCGCCTGAATAGTTCAGTTGAATTGCATCCAAACCATTCACGGAGATTACGTAACCACTAGATTTTACGTCTTGATGTGTGATGTATGATGTGCCCCAAGTATTCTAATTTCCTGATTTTTATGGAATTTAAAACTTTGCATTGTTTTCCTAGTTGTTCGAGAACTTGTTCGGTTGTTTTGCGATCCGTGACCAAGTTTGAATCCCATATAAAAGGGTAAAGAAAATATAACATCAAAGCATTCTTATCCGGAGCGATATATTGATATCTCGATTACAAAAAAGTTTTCTCGTTCTATTAAAAGTTGACCGTGCAATTCCAATGCGGCATCTTATTTCTTTTGTCTAATCAGTATCTTCTGTGATCCATGCTCCAAGGTATTTGTACAAAGATATTTGTTCAATTTCTGTATTATCTAGTACTAGCTTAACTTTGATGCTTTGTGCTTTTGTAAATACCATGAACTTGGTTTTCTTCAAATTTATTTTTAGTCCAAAAAATGTACCTATAATATGATATAATCCTTATAAAATGTCTTCCGACGTTCATTTTTCATTCAATTCGGTTGTTCCATTGTTCTTTAAGTTCTTTCGAGCTCATTAAGTTTCTTATTCCTTCCATCCGTGTTTTCTAAGGTAATCCTCTCTTCTGGATTACGGTAGGTGTTCATACAGGTACTTGTTTTAGGAGTCTCTTGTCTTTCATTTATTGGACCTGTACCCATTTGAGCTGCTTTCGTTGTATGCCATCCATGACTGTACCTTCTATTCTCATACTTTATTGCATTAAGTTCGACGAGATATCTTTCTTCGATATTAATCTGTCTTTGTTAATCGTCGTGTTTCACAACCGTATAAATAAAGCATGCTTTTTACCACAGTTTCATGGGTTGTAGTACTAGAGAGAGCATATCAGCTGTGCCAAAACGAAAAATAATCCTCCTTATTGCTTCCACTGGAATAAGCTTGACCATTTAACTGGGCCCGGGCTACCTCTTTCTAATTCTTTAAACTCCTGTTTTGAAATTAATAATTATTTTGTCTAATTACCTATTTAGTTGTCAAAACAGATACATTGTTAACTAAAGAAGTGAAAGTGGTTCAATTTAGAAATTATATAGTAAATAATAAATATTTGAAAACTGATGCACATATTCCTCCCGCGATTTATGCTTCAAGTACTAATTTTATAAATCGCACTTCTACTAATAGACGTAAATTCTTTCATTTTAATTTCATGAATGTTTTTATTCAACATTATTTCAAAACCACACTGAATAGAAGGCCGCCCAGTCGTTTATTGTATAGACCCAAGACTTTACACAATAGGGGATTGTATAAGGTAGGTATAAAGCTTACCTCTAGTACAAGATGACGTTTAGAATTTTCTTCGTGAATGGATTTTGTTTTTGTAAAGAAAGATATTTTTGAAATAGACATCTCTCTGAATTTTACCGTTACAATTATCGAGGATAAGCCTTAATAGCAATTTACATAATTTTATGTAAAAGGGAAGGTACTTAGCCGAAAGTTAGTTTTTTCCTGAATAATGTTTTAAAGTATCAACGCCGAACGTATCCTTTTCCCTATCCCGGTGAAAACTTTATTCGACTTATTTTTTACATAACATAACAGAAAATCTGGTCCATAACGTATTCTATACAGTTTTAAAAGTATTGATTTTCAAAATTTAGCAAGCCAACAAAATATGTGGAACTCGGGTCCAAAAACCACTGCATGTGAATATAGGTTACGAGAGGTTTATCTGATAAGATAATCTGACTTTTACTTCAAAAGGAAAAGAGAACTCCAGAGAGAAATGTAGAAAATTTGTTTAAAACGATTCTGTGGGGTATGAAAATAGGGTCGCCTGGAAGTAAAATCGTAATGTTGGTTTTTGTTTTTTATATTAATACAGAAACTGCAAGCCCGTTAGTCCAAACGGGACATAAAATATAAATGTCATTTTAGAAGAACAAACGGAATTAATTAAACTTCTCTTTGCTTTTGAAATGAATTTACAACCATTGGGAAATAAAATCTAAAAACAAATTAACAGTTTGTGAAATATATATTTATGGAAAAAACTAGAAAAACACAATAAAAAAATAATAAACTTTTATAATTTAAATTATGACTTTAATATTGTTGATAAAATTAACATAAATAAAGAAAAAATAACTTAATAACACAAAAGAATAGGCAAGCGATATTTGTATGGCACGATTGGAGATTGGATATGGAGTAGGCAAATTGACTCAATTTTTAGTTAGAAAATATTTGTATGGGAAAAGGAAAAGGACTGTTATGGGGATTTCTCGGATATTATTTGAATTTTTCATGCCGTAAAAATCATCCTTAGACTTCAAGGAACATTTAAAAAAAAAGGAATTGTTAAGATTGGTGTATGCTTCGTTGAGTTATGCGCTTATTAACACATTTTGCGATTGATTTTTATATTATAGATTGTTTAAACAGCAGTGTAATGTCTTGTATAATGTAAAATTTGTAATTAAGTATAAATTTTATTGAATAGCAATAAAGTTCAAATTGACTTTATATTTAGTTAGAAAATATTTGTATGGAAAAAACAAAATAGCGTACCTTGTTTGTGACACTGAACTGGCCAGGCAAACGAGAGTTGTTTTGAGTAGTATGGACCTCTGTAACAAAAACCTATTATGTTTCCTGCAGTCAACTTTTTGTACATAATTAATGACTATCAAATTAACGTTAAAAAATGGCAAATTTTCCCTTTTATCGACTATTAGCAAAAGGTGAAGCGTTTGAAACAAATTCGAGAGTAAGAAACGACTCGACTCAAAAAGAAATTTTGTTGCTTAGAAAGTTGGAAAATATGTCAAATATTTCGGTTTTTTATAAATTTTAATAACTTTTTTAAAAACTAAAGTAATAAATTTTATAATAAACCAAATGATGAGTTTGGTGATGCTTAAAATATAATCAAGATTTCAAGTCGATCGGTCAAATCGTTTAAAATCAATAATTTGTTTATCCCAAATTATTTTTTTTGCAACACTGTTAGTCAGAAAATTATGTTATGTTATGTTAGTTATAGTATTATATGGGTGGCTTCTTAAAGAAAAAGATTTATTCTATTAATGTTATTTAAAGAAACATAATTTTAAATGTATCACAATAATTTTGCAAAAACTCCGATTTTTTGTTTATAAACAATTAGAATAACTTTATCCATTGACTGTAAGAAAATTATTTTATTTTATATTTAGAAAGTCTGTTTTATTTACAAATTAAAAAAAAAGGTGATCTAGGACACTTTGGGACGAAGTAATTGCTTTTTTTTTAAATTAATAGCAGTTTTGTTCATAACAATTAAAAGGTCTTATTAGGTTCATCTGAAAGAACGTGCTTTAATGTTTTAATACGCAATTCTAAAAAGACTACATTTTAATGGAATCGTTTACAAAGCTTCCAAAATGTGGTCCTCAAAAAGCAGTCAAGGGAAGAAGCTGTTAACTGTATCGCTGTTTCTTGTTTATGAATTTCGAGTTTTCTGTTTTTAATTTATATACTTTTTGCGTAAATTACTATTTATGTTTAGAATCTAGGCTTTACAACAGAATAAACTAGATGGCCCCGAGTCATTTGAAAAAGAAAAAGAATTTCTTGTTTTGTAAAACCTAGAAGATTGGTTTGATTTTAGATTTAATCAACTATTTACAACAGGTACAAATAAAATCAAAAATGTGAAACAATTGTTATTTTCCTACCACATTGGGTGTCACTTCTAACAACACATAATTTGTAATAGGGACTAGAAAGGGGGAACTGAACAATTACTGGACTGAAGATAGGGTAAGCAAATAAATTTAAACGCTTACTAACGGCTACTCGTGTTTTGGTTGGAGAGCTAGGTCGTGGATAATGTTTCTTTATTTGAGAGACTGGAGAAACTAACTACAAAAAAAAAAATATAAAAAAATACTTACAGATATTTTCAAAAATCATCCAAATTTATCAACAAACCTTACGTTGGAGCAAGTTGTAGCAATTTAAACAATTATTATAAATTAAAATATCCTAATTTTCAGGAAAATTATAGGCAGCAGTTACAATTATAACAAAAAGATTAAAAGGCAAAAATACATCAGAATAGGCATATGGAACGTAAAACCATGACACAGGAAAGTAAAATCCACATTTACACAACAAACACCGCGTTTATTATTCTGGAACAGATAACGGCAAACATGAATTAGGTTTCGGCTGTATATTGACAAAAGAAGTGACAAAATCTGTTCACAACTTTATCCCAATCTTAGCAAGAGTAATGCCCACACAACTAAAACAAAACAAAACAAAATAAAAAGGTTAAAAAAGCAAGACCTAACAATTGTCATGGGTGACTTCAACGCCAAAGTTGGGGCCAGCAAAATGTCATCTGCAGTTAGACCATTTGGACTAGGAAACCGGAACGATTGGGAAGATACAATGGATTTGGATATTTTTGTAGAAAAAAGTCAATTATTAATAATGAATACCTGGCTTAAGCTACACCCAAGGAAACTGTTCACCTGGAAAACTCCACAGAATTTTGTGGGAAGAATTGTAAGAAATCAGATTGATTACATGGTAGTAAATAACAGGTATAGGAACAGCTGTACATTTGTCAAAACATACCGAAAGGCAGAAATAAATTCTGATCATGTACTTGTTGTCGGTAATCTCAAAGTCAGACTGGAAAAGATTACAAGTAGATGAAAAAGTATGATGTTAGAAAACTGAAACATCCCAATGTTCGACTGAAGGTAAGTAAAAACCTCAATAGAAAGGTACTAACATACAGAAATGCGGGAACTATAGAGAAAAGTCTGACCATCAGACAAAAAAAAGTTAGAGAAATAAAAGAACAACACCTGAAGAAAGATAAAAAAAGAAAGTATGGAAAGAATACTTGGAGAAACTTTTCCACGGCCTTAAAACAATACAAGAACTTACCATTGAAGAAAATTCAGGTCCCAGAATTCTACCAGAAGAAATAACGGCAGCCGTCAAACACATAAAAGATGTAAAGACACCAGGACTTGATGAGATTCCAGCAGAACTGCTAAAGCTATTATATTAAAAACAAATAAAAATAATAACTGAAATATTTAATAAAATATGCAAGGCAGGAAAAATACCAGTAGAATGGCTCAAATCAAAGTTCGTACCATTGTCCAAAAAACCAGTAGTGAAAGTTTGTGAAGATTATAGAACCATAAGGCTAATGAGCCATCTGCTAATGTTATGTTTAAAAGTCACCTGAGGAACAAAATGCGAGGAACAATTTGCGCCCAATCAATGTGGATTTATAAACACCGTTGGTACGAGGGAAGCTTGCAGTTATTGTTTTAGAAATGGAGAGATATTAGCTGTAATGTTTTTGCATGCCTGATTAACTATCAGAAGGCTTTCGATAGAGTCAGGCATAAAATATGATGGAAGTACTGAAGAGAATAGGGATTGACGGAAGAGACCTAAAAATAATAGCTAACCTGTATTGGAATCAATCAGCGGCGCTCCGAGTAAAAGAAGAATATGAAGATCAGGTCAAAATCTTAAGGAGAGTGAGACAGGGGTTAATAATTTTACCACTGATATTCAATCTGTACTCGAAGCACATTTTTTAAGAGGCCCTAAAATGTATTGATGAAGGCATCTCAATGAATTAAGTCAAGCTCAATCGCCTGCGGTATGCAGATGATACAATAGTGTTTCCTAATACTATAGAAGAGCTTTAAAACTTAATGAACAAAATAATAGACACAAGTAGAACATACTGGTTATAAACACCAGCAAAACCAAGCTAACGATCAGCTAGGAAAACATAACTGGAGCAAATCTGTATGTAAACCAAAGCAGAATTGAACGAGATTAAATGTCGCATCGCAAAGACAAAAAGTGTATTCTTGACTATAAGCTCTGTATTCAAGAGCCATGACTTTACCTTAGCAATAAAAGTAAGGTTCCTTAAATGTTACGTGTACTCAGTGCTTCTATACGGAGTAGCAACGTGGACATTGAAGGCGAAAACTCTTAGACAAAAGGATCCTAAAGATACCATGGACAGACAAAGTCACCAATGAAAAAGTACTACGGAGGATGAACAAAATTTGCGGATTTTATCAACATCGTGACGGGCCGTACTCTGCAGTACTTGGGACATATAATGAGAAATCAATGCAGATATGAGCTACTCCAATGCATTTTGCAAGATAAAATTAAAGTAAAAAGGACCCCAGAAAAAAGAAGAATATCCTGTCTTGCTAACTTAAGAGCATGGTATAGAAAGACTTCAACACAGCTATTCCGTATAGTAACCAACAAAGTCATATAGCCATAATGATCGCAAACTGTCGGAATGGATAGGTACCCTAAAAATCTCAATACCAATTCTTTCATTCATTCATAGTAAGCAGTCTTCAGTTTCATAGAACAGAATCGTTGTAATAAGCCAGCTTGTCATGTTATATAGGTATAATCTATAGAATGAACAGTTTAATGCTTTTAATGAACTTAATCTAAATATATGTAAAGCCGTAACTGTGGTTACTTAGTTTATATGTTCGTCAAATTTTCATTTTATGCAGCAATACATGCAGGTTCGGTATTAGCTAAATCAATAACGGATATTATTTCCGGTCGACATTTTCTGCATGATTCAATCACTGATAACTGAAAATATCTGTAGTCAACATATAAGCTTTAAATTAAATGTCCATTGGCTGGAAACTGTCAAGTACCAAAGACTAAATAGCAAAACGCGTATTAGTACCGGATATTCTGATTAAACTTATTGTCATTGAAAAATTCCGGCTATTAAATTTTGTTAAAATCAAGAGAACACAATTTCATAACGTGTTTCATTAATTTTTACCTCATTCATCACTAACTTCCACCTTAACTGCTTTAAGCATACAATATTTTGATACTTTTATTCGGATGAGTCATTAATTACAATAAATTAATTAGCGCCTAAGTTTCCAATATGCAATTGACGGCTGACCAATGCAGGCGGTGACCGTTCCTGCCCAGTTCAGGCCAGAGGCTCATCAATCATAAGCGAAACATGGAACAACAGTAGCCTCTGTCACGTGGCCACATACCGAACTGATATGTTTGAATCTCTATAAGGTTCTAAATTGTAAAGTCTCTTTTGGGTAACGATCTATGAATGTAATGTAGGAACATAATAAAAAATTTATTGTCGCGATGAAATTTAATATAAACCGCTAAATTAAAAAAAAATATGTTTCTCTACATTTCTCATTGGAATGGGGCGTGAAAGTTAATGGAATTCTGATAAATACAATCAGATATGCAGACGATACAGTTATTTTAACTGATGACATGAATGGATTACAATGACTTTTAAATGCCATTGATACAGTGGGAAGATAGTTTGGCCTAAACATAAACTGTTCAAAAACAAAACACATGGTGTTTAGCCCTTTAGCACATCAAGATGCACGATTATATGTTGATGGTCATATAATTCAAAGAGTGTCCAGTTTTAAATATCTTGGTTGCCATATTACTGAACAACTAGATCCAGATCAAGAGATAAAATGTAGAATCGAGATAGCCCGCACGACATTTTTAAAAATGAGGTCACTCTTCTGTAATGATAACTTGCAACTTCAACTTCGAAAGCGCATGGTTAAATGCTACATTTGGTCAGTCTTCTTATACGGTGTCGAAGCATGGACATCAAAAATATCCACCATTAATCGTCTGGAGGCCTTTGAAATGTGGCTGCACAGACGTATACTAAAAATTCCATGGACGGCTATGCTGACAAATGTGGCAGTCCTTGAGAGAGCAAATGCTGCTCGCGAGCTGCTTGATAACATCAAATGTAGAAAGATGGCCTATTTTGGACACGTAGTAAGGGGAGACCAATATAATATTCTTCAACTTATTATGATGGGTAAAATCGAAGGACGCAGAGGAATTGGTAGAAAACAGGCCTCTTAGTTGAAGAATATCAGAGAGTGGACAGGAATAAAGAAAGCTGAGCAACTCTTTAGAATAGCTCGAGACAGAGACAGTTTCGCCATGTTAATCGCCAACGTCAAGGTGTCTTGATAGGGCACGTTAAGAAGAAGAATGTTTCTCTAATATTAATTGTTTTGTCTGTTATGTCATATTATTAAAAAATATGTTATTTTTTACTTTGTACAATTTAATAATGTATGTGCATTTATGAAATTAAATTATACCTTATTCCTATACTAGATCAATATATTGGTTTCATTATTGTTGTTTATTAATATCAATCCCCTTAAGACCTGGTGTATATTACAGTATTCATTAAGTTTAGTTAATTCTAATCCGAGCTAAGACACTATTAAATGTCAAACTGGAAAGAAAAAGGATTATACTAAAAACAAGAACAAAGAAATGGGTTGACCAGAAAACAACGACCTGTATAAAGATACACTAACCAGATATATGCAAGACTTGACAGACGAAATAGAAGATGTAGATCAAGCAAATGATGGCATAATGAAGGCTCTAATAGAAACGGAAAGAGAGTGCTGGCTGACCTTCTGACCCATAAAGAAAAACCAACCCAAAATACCAAAGAGCTAATAGGTAAAACACGACAGTTGATGGAAAAATACGGCTCCAACTACACAACAATGAAGAAATTAAATAATCCACCGGTTTATCCGAAAAGACCGTATGAGAAAACGTTACAAGATAAATACCTAAAATAATTCAAGAAAACAAAAGTTTAAAGTTTTAAGGCACAATACAAACAAAATAGGCAACAGAATTATGCCATCAGTGGCATTATAGCTCGTTATGAGCCAAAGCCTTCTTCAAAACAATCTTTCATTCGCCCTTGTTTTTGGCACTTCTTTTTTATGCTTTAACTTCGATGGATTTTAGATCATCCTCTATGTTATCTTGATACCTAAGTTTTGGTCTTCCTCTGGTTCGTCTTCCCATTGGTCCTCTGCGGTCGAAAATTTTTTCTATCATTGCATCTTCATCTCGCCTGATTATATGTCCTATCCATCGAAGGCGTGCTAATTTAATACATTTTATAACGTCAGGTCTCCCAAAACTTCTGTATAACTCAAAGTTGCAGCGCCTACTCCACAAACCCTGTTCTTGGACTCCTCCATATAATTTCCTTAGAATTTTCCTCTCGAAAAGTTTAAGCAATTCTTGGTCGTTCTGTATAAGTGACCACGTTTCTGACCCGTATGTTAACACTGGCCTTATAAGTGTTTTATATATGGTAACTTTAATTTCTCTGGGTAGTTTTGGGGCAATCTGTTTCCTCAAGTCATAATATCACTTATTGGCAAGCACTATTCTTCTTTTAATTTCTTCGCTGACATTGTTGTCTTTGGTCAGTTGCGAACCCAGGTAGACAAAGGTGTTCCCATCTTCCAGTTTCAGATCATCAATTAATAGTGCCTGATCTAGTACAATATATACACTTGGTTTTCTGTGCGTTTATTTTTAATCCCATTCTCAGTGCAGACGCCCTTAATGATCGAAACGCTTCAATCAGAGATTATGTGGTCCTAGAAATAATGTCTATGTCATCTGCATATCCGACCATTTGTACAAATTTATTAAATATGGTGCGATTCGTATTAATATAGCACTCTCGAGTTACTTTTTCTGGTGCAAGGTTAAATGATAGACATGACAGTCCATCTTCCTGTCTCAGTCCATTTTTACAAGGGAAGGCTCTTGAAAAATCGTTTTGGATTCTTACTACACTCTCTAAGCCTGTGAGTGTAAGTTCTGTTAGTTGAACAATATAAAGCGGCATTTGAAATTCCACCATAGCCTGTAGAAGTTTTTGTGTGCTGACTGAGTCATATACGGCTTTGAAATCCACGAAAATTTGGTGGGTGTTGACTCCGAACTCAATCGTTTTCTTAAAAATCTACTTCACTGAGAAGATTTTATCCGTTGTTGATTTATTGGGTCGAAACCGTACTGGTAGTTCTTAATAATTTGTTCACCATAGGGAATCAATCTTCTGTACAATACATCGGACAATACTTTATATGCCACGTTAAGTAGGGTGATGCTTCTATAATTATCACACACCATCATATCGGCAGGAAGATTGTCCAAACCAGGGGCTTTGCTATTTTTTAGTTTTCAAATGGCTTCTCTAATTTCCTCTTTGATGGGGGGCGGATCTTAAGCGTTTTTATCCATTCCAGGCAAAACAATTTCTATTTGGTCTTCTTCATGATTATCGCTAAGAAGTTCTTTAAAATGATTCGCCCACCTGTTTAGAATCTGTTCTTTGTCACTAATTATAAAATCATCTTTATCTTAACATGTTGTTATTCTAGGTTTGAATTCTTTTCTGCAGCTGTTTATCTTCTGGTAGAATTTTCGAGAGTCTTTTCTATTGTGGTGGTTAACAATATCGTTTAGAGCGTCTTTCTTTTTCCTTCTAAACTTCCTTTTTTCTTCTCGTCTAAAATTTTCATAGTCGTTCAGGTTTGACCTCGTGCTGCACAACAGAATTATGTACAAATTAAAAAACAAAAGATGAAAACATTGCTACTGATAAAACCAAAATCTTTGAGGTTGCCAAATCCTTTTATAGCGAAATGTATAAGAGCACCGAACTTTATACAAAATTAAAACGAAACTTAGAAATAAAAAATAACAAATTCCCTGGAGAAAACGGAGTAGTGATCGAAGCGATCAAACTAGGTGAAAATAAAATTATTTAGGCTTTGGCCATGATTTATACTAAAAACGTCTACCAAGGAAAAGCTCCTTCTTAATGAAACAATGCAGTCATTATTTCATTACACAAAAGAGGAAACATAACAGTTTAAAAAAAACTACCGTCCTATCACCGTTTTCCTTCACACATATATAAAGTTTCCACAAAAATTATCAAGAAAGACTGGACGGAAAATTAGATTTAGCGTAGATTTAGATTAGAATCAGCGTAGTGACCAAGCTGAATTTAGATCGAAATACAGCACTAACGACGACTTACTAGTAATAAAGAACCCAATAGAGAAGTCTATAGAATACAACAAACCATTGGCACTGATATTTGTCGACTATGAAAAAGCATTCGATACTATAAGGCATCAGAAAATGTTATAAGCATTAACGGAATGCCAAATACACAATCGCTACACCAACATAATCAAATATATCTACCAAAATGCCACAGCTAGTGTAAGACTATCTGAACAGGAAACTAAAGAATTCTGTATACAGCGAGGAGTAAGCCAAGGAGACAATGTTTTACAGACATGACAATGGCATTCGATCGCATCCAAGTCGAAAACGTCTTACACCTACTGTATAAAACAAACATATCAATCAATATTATACAAACCATCGAAAACATCTACCTCATTCATCGAATATAGGCAAAGATAAATAGAAAACTAACACAGTGTATACCAGTACAAAGCGGAGTCAGACAGGATGCCTCTTTAAGCCTACTTCTCTTTAATATAATAATGGACGAAATATTATAAGCAGTACGTAAAGGTCATGGCTACAGAATAGGAAACAAAGAAATCAAAATATTGTGTTATGCAAACGACGATGCATTAATCGCCGAGACAGAAGACGAGCTCCAAAGATTAACACATATCTTCAATATAACAGCCAAGAAATACAATATGATAACATAAGCAGAAAAAAACCAAATGTATAACAACATTTAAATACCTACTACGATGTAAAATCGAAACTGATTGCAAAATAGTAAAGCAGAAAGCAAGGTTTAGATATCTGGGAATAGATATATCTAGTAACATAAATGCTGAAGAAGAAGTACGACAAGAAAGCATAAAAGCAAGTAAAGCGGCGGGATCTCTTAATGACACAATCTGGAAGAACAAACACCTAAGACAAGATACAAAAACAAGAATCTACAAAGCAGCAATTGGACCTATATTAACATATACGACGAAGACAAGACCTGACACATCTAAAACGATAACCGTAAAGTATATGGAGCTTTATGCTGGGCGTTGGCTTGACAAATTAAAATCGTTTTGGGTAGCTACCATCCATTATATACCAATTAGTTTTGTCGTTATTCTTTCCTTAACATCTTTATCATCGTTAAATTCTTCATCAATTTTGAACTGCTCCAAAACCGCAGCAAAAATATCAATAGAATTTACAACTTGAACTCATTATGGAGGTCCGTCTGTCTCTGATCGAACGTGAATATGAGAAAGTTCGTCATTGACATTATCAATATAATTTACAAATGGTATAAACTTTACAAAAACTATTTCTAGCAAAATGGGAATTACTTACTCTACGCAGTAGAAGTATTAGGTAAATTTTGAATACCATGCTCCTTATCGCATGTTGTACACTTTTTACTTTTAGTACTACAATTTATTTTCACGCAAATTTGTACAGGAAATTTGCGTGACGAGGTATCCATTTCACTACCTTATTCACTAGGTAAATAATTACTTTCAAAGTATTCGTCACATAAATTGATTTTGTCGCATTCATTATCAGATAACATCTTGACTAGAAGCAATTGAATTCGATGTTGTTCTTTCTCATAACTCATTTGTGTAACTCTCTACACCACTATGATAAACTGCACTTGACCAAGGTATGATTACAAATGATCAAATAGTGTAAAATGTAACACGCAAATCCACAAAATCCACACCAAATCTTCGTGGACTTTAAACAAGTTTACGATTCTGTTAGCAGAGAAGCATTGTGAGAGACCATGGTAGAAATGGGAGTACCTGGAAAGCCGGTAGAATTAGCACAGGTGAGCACAGAGACGCTTCGCATGTATCAGAATTGGTAGCACCACGTCGGAGGAATTCCTGATTGACACCGGGCGTAGACAAGAAGATCCACTCGCCCCCTGCTATTTAATTTTGCACTGGAATTGCGGTAAGGAAAGCTCAGTCACAACTGACAAACGGGAGTTTGCCGCACAAATATCAAAAATACTATTGGCGTTTGCGGATGACGTGGACACAATTGCAAAATCCACCAGAGATGCAAAAGAAGTTTTTATCCTATTCGAAAACGGAACCAAGGAAGTTGGTCTAAAGGTCAACGAGGACAAAACCAAGTACATGGTGGTTACGAAGAACTCAAGGCCAAGGGTTAGAAAAAACGTAACAATTAATGAATACAACTTTGAAGTCGTCAAATAATTCAAGTACCTGGGAACGATCATAACATCTAAAAATAAATATTAATAGGACGTGGCAGCCAGGATCATTACTGGAAGCAGGGCATATTACTCATTAATGATCGTACTTAAATCAAAAATACTCTCAATACCAGCAAAAATAAGAGTGTTTAATACAATAATTTGTTCCACAATAGCGTATGATAGCAAGACATGGACCCTGAACCAGTGGGAAATAAAAAAATTACTGGTACTGGAAAGAAAGATACAGCGGACTATCTATGGGCCTTGCAGAAAAGTTACAACAAAAGAATAAAGAAGAAGACACAATGATGAATTCCAGACAGCATGTGGAGATGAAAACATTACATTAAAGCAAACCGAATAAGATGGGTGGGTAACGTACTAAGATCGAGTGACGAAAGACTCCTTAACGCCACATTCTGGAAAAGGTCCGATGGCAGAAGGTCAGCTGGTCGCTCAAGAAATATGTGGAAGGACGCAGTAGCCAGTGATCTACGCAAAATGGGAATAAAGCAATGGGAAATAGCTGGTTAGGACAAACAACAATGGAGAAAAATAGTAAACCCTGCCAAGACTCACATAGAGAAGCTAAATGATGATGATGACGATGATGAAATCCACAAATAGACAGGTTACAACAGGAAAAGTGCGAAAGTGCGACATTAGTTTCATGGTGCGTGGCCACAGTCGAATGGCGCATAACCATAGTAAGCAAAAATATTTCTTTGGGTTCTTTGGCACTTAAGCTGTGCCGCAACAAAGAAAAAACAATAAAAAAATGTTTCATACACAATGTTTAAAATAATACTGCAAGTTTTGAGAAATACACATATTAAAATAATCTAGGGGACATATTATAGTATATTACATAACGAGAGTTGTAAGAAGCATATTAGATGCGAGTAAAAAAGTTGCGCGCGAGCCGCGTAGCGGCAAGCGCAGTAATTTTACAAGCATGTAATAAGCTTACAACTCAAGTTGTGTACTATACTTTTTCTACCATTATTTTCGTTTATAAAAATAAAAATTAAATTACCACTATATTTACACTGACAGATTAATAATTCTTACGCTGTCAAAATAACGTCTGTTAATTCGTTTCCATGGTAACTCGAACAACTGACTTACAAAGCTTATGTGATATTACACATTTTTATAAAACTGAAGCGTAATTTTTTTTTATTACGTGCTAGTCATTACGTGTCAGTATCTGTTATGATGCATTTACTTAGCATCCAAGTAGTAGGTAATATACAATTTACTAGTAAGCGAGTAGAAAATAGTATATTACATAACGAGAGTTGTAAGAAGCTTATTACATGCGAGTAAAAAAGTTGCGCGCGAGCCGCGTAGCGGCGAGCGCAGTAATTTTACAAGCATGTAATAAGCTTACAACTCAAGTTGTGTACTATACTTTTTCTACCATTATTTTCGTTTATTAAAATAAAAATTAAATTACCACTATATTTACACTGACAGATTAATAATTTTTAATGTTAATTCGTTTCCATGGTAACTCGACCAACTAACTTACAAGGCTTATGTGATATTACACATTTTCATAAAACTGAAGCGTAATTTTTTTTATTACGTGCTAGTCATTACGTGTCAGTATCTGTTATGATGCATTTACTTAGCATCCAAGTAGTAGGTAATATACAATTTACTAGTAAGAGAGTAGAAAAATAATTTTAAATCAATGTTGGGTGCAAATACAAAAATAAATTTGTTTTTATTTTTTTGGTGTTTTCTCGATTATTGTATCAACTTGGATAATACTGGTAATACTGATAAAAATAGCTATAAAAAATTTAACAAAACATCAATTTGCCTTTTGTTGTCTATAAGATAAAAACTAATATATCTCTATTGGTACTTAATATTCGATGTCTATGTGGATATTTATTTAGATTTGTGGGGATTCTTTGAGCTGGTAGAAGTCAAAGAGACGTTGCTGAGGTCCTCAACACAAAGAGAAGTATCATTAATCGTTTGAGGTTAAGTTGTCAAGAAACTGGTAATGTAGCTAAACGTCATAAAGGCCGTACAACTATAACTAACCAGATTGAAGACCATTTTATTTGCTTGCAGGCTTTGCGAGACTGCACCCTAAAAAAAGGATGCACCCTACAAAAGACCCATCAGGTATTTGTAAGTGGTCAAACAATTGGAAATATACATGGTAAAGTTGGGTTAAATACTCAAAGACCTGTAAAAGTGCCTGTGCTATCCAGACGAAATTTCGCCCATCGACTTCAGTGGGCACGAAAATTGTGTTAGATGTAAGTGAACCTCAACTTTGTTCACAGATGAGTCTGATAATACTGAATAATTGGCCACTATGCAGGAGGTTGATGGACAGTAGGGTGTCAGTATAATGTAAATGAGTGGCACCAATGTTGGTGGAAGAACCAATCTCGTTTATCTCAAATGGTTTCTAAATGTAATAGACTTCCGCTTAATTATTCTTAAACCTATTGTTGTACCCTTTGTGCAACGAGCTTGTCTGCAATTTTAATGAATGCACGACAATGCACGTTCGCATACTACCAGAGTCGTGCGAACATTCCTTGAAAATATTGAAATTAAGGTTTTAGCACGGCCTGAACAATCGCCAGACTTAAACTCAATTGAGCATGTATGAGACATATTGGACAGACGCATTTTACAACAAAATATTGCGTTCAATACAA
The DNA here is from genome assembly GCA_918026665.1 of Diabrotica balteata. Taxonomy (NCBI): domain Eukaryota; kingdom Metazoa; phylum Arthropoda; class Insecta; order Coleoptera; family Chrysomelidae; genus Diabrotica; species Diabrotica balteata. The sequence continues at coordinate 41,396,807 of OU898280.1, forward strand.
GACAGCAACTGTTTGAGGACGATTCAATTAAGTGGAACAGAATACCGCAGCACAACATTGACCATCTGTTCTGAAGCTATTTTCTTGTGGCATTTTAAATTAATTACTATTTAACTGGGAATAAGCCACAATTATGTATTGTTACTTATAATACATAAACCAGCTGAAAAGAAGTGACATATCACAGCTAAAGGATTTGCAACTAGACGAATTAAACGATAAAATAACAACATAACTACTAGAAGCAGGCCTGAAGATTGCTAATAAACAAAAGCGAAAACAACAAAACATTAGCTCTAAATCACAAGATATGCTAAAAAACGACGACAACTACTGAATGATAACAAAAGAAAGACAGTGGAGTTTACCGCACTGCACAAAACCATAAGAAAACAGATAAAGGAAGATTTAAAGAAATACCAAGAAGACCGCATTAAGAAAACCATAGAGAAGAACAGAAGTTTAAAAACAATGAAGACAAATACAGGAGAAAGAAAACTAATCATGATTAAAGCTGAGAACAATGAAGAAAGAGATCTAGGAGAAATAGTAAAAATCACAGAAAGATATTACACAGATCTATATAGTTCTACAAATGACCCACCACTCTTATCTAAACAGAATCTCTCGAGGAAAATACAAAATGTTGGCTCAGAGCTATTACCAGAAATAACTGAAGATGAAATCGAAAAATCCATAAACGACATGAAAAGAAATAAAGTTGTCGGTGAGGACAAAATACTGGCGGAACTGCTAAAAGAAGGAGGAGACACGATAAAAAAAATGCTAAAAATACTGTTCAACAAATGTCTGTTTGAAGGTAAAATACCTAAACAATGGAGAAATGCCAACACAATCTTAATACATAAGAAAGGGAACCGAACAGACCTAAACAACTACCGTCCTATTTCCCTTTTCTCACAACTATATAAAACCTTCACAAGAATAATAAACAACCGACTAACCTATAAACTTGATAACTACCAACCAGTGGAACAGGCCGGATTCAGGAAAGGATACAGCACAATCGACCATCTACATGTGCTTAATATCTTAATTGAGAAAACCAATGATTACAACCTTCCGCTGTACTTAGCATTCGTAGATTATGAAAAGGCTTTCGACAGCATTGAACACCGGGCGGTTGAAGAAGCTCTGGTCAGCAGCAGAATAGATTCAAGATACCGACAATTGATACATGATATTTACCAAAACGCAACCATGACCGTAATTCTGGACGACAAATTAATAACGGATAATATAAAAGTTAAACGAGGAGTCCGACAAGGCGATATAATTTCACCTAAACTGTTTATCTTGACCCTCGAAGACATAATAATATCAACAGATTGGGAAAACAAAGGAATATGTATTAACGGAAAATACCTAAATTACCTTAGATATGCGGATGATATACTCTTGATCTCCTCGGAACGACAAGAACTGGAATTAATGCTGAATGAACTTCATAAAAAATCACTGCAAAAAGGCCTAAAAATTAACTTCAACAAAACAAAAGTAATGACAAACACGGAAGACCAAGAGGCAATAAAAATAAAAAGAGAAAAAATAGAACAGGTAAATGAGTATACCTATCTAGGAAAAGCAATCAAAGCTAACAGAGAAAATCAATAAAATCAGTAAAACTTTCTTACGTTTTAAAAAATCAAACAATCCCTCTATACTTACGAAGCAAGGTATATAACTCCTGCATAATACCGGTGCTCACCTACGGAGCACAGACATGGACATTTACACAGGCCAATTTGGATACGATAAGGAAGGCACAAAGAGCGATGGAGAGACAAATGTTGGGTGTATCACTAAGAGATAGAAAACGTAACCAGTGGATCAGAATCAGAACAAAGACAGTAGACGCGATAGAACAAGCAGCAAAACTAAAATAAAAATGGGCTGGACACAATGAACGTCTCCAAGACGGACGATGGAACAATGCCATCGGAAAGTGGCGTCCATACAATGCAAAGAGATCAAGAGGCAGACCACAGATGAGGTGGAAAGATGACATCAGGAAACAAGGAGGTCCCACATGGCAGAGAACAGCTCAAGATAGGGAAAGATGGAGAGAACTGGGGGAGACCTATATCCAACAATGGAAGGATAGAGAATAGGTTAAAAAAAAAGCCACAATTAAAGATAAAAATACGTTTATTGACGTTTCAATTTCCACTTCGGAAATCGTTCTCAAAATACAAACAGTAAATAAATAAATTTACTCTTTGTATTTTGAGAACGATTTCCGAAGCGGAAATTGAAACGTCAATAAACGTATTTTTATCTTCAATTGTGGCTTATTCCCAGTTAAATAGTAATTAATTGACCATCTGATCATTAGTTTGCCTTTAAGATACAGGGCAGTAAATAACAACCGTAGAGGTCATACACTATACCAACTTAATCTAAAGACTACATTGTTAAAAGTTGAAAAGCAATAAATTAGTTGTTTATTTTTTTTTGTTACTATGTTTTTTACGTATGGAGTTCTCTTTTAATTTTCTTAAAAACTTTTGTGATAATTCTAAAAACAATGTTTATTTTATATTAGATAAACTTGTTTATAACTTTTTAGTAGGAATATTTAAACTAAATTATTTGACATACTTCTATGATGTCGCATTTTGTTTTTCTCTTCTTAGACTAGGCGGGATCTGTAAAAATTCAGACCATAATGGACATTTTCCATAGGAAGCTATTTTTTTGCTGGAATCGCTTCAGGATGGGCCCAATATCGATAATCACGATATGCGCCAGTCGCAAACCCTATGCTAAAGTTTTTATTTAACAAAATCCGAAAACAATTGAAAATTTCTCATCTTTTTGCTCCTATTTTCGTTTATAATTCGGAAAATATTGATCCTAGAGAAAAACTTATAAGTTAAAAGATTCGTTATTCAATTTTACACAATATGTCGTTAGCTTGAAATTGAAAATTTAATGTTTATTGTTGAAAAAATAGCAATAATTGGAAAAAAAAAGTACAAAAAAATTAAGTTAATCCTTTAAATGTTTTCGACTTTTTAAACTTGACTTACAAGCTCCATATTCCGCCTAAAAAAACTTTTTAATAATGTTTAAAACGTGTGCTAAATTTTTTTAAGATCGGTCGGATAGCTTTTGCATAATAATTTTGCAATCCAGCCTACTGAAAAAAAAATAGCAAATTTGCAAATTTATAGTAGGCCCTACATAAGGCCCTCAGATAGTTGCAATTTTTTTTACATATAAAAAAAGACTCAAACTTCCAAACATTTTTTGTAAAATTCAAATCGGTTCACTAGGAGAGCCTAGAAAATTTTTTAAAATTTTAAACATTTTTTAGGCTTATAAACAAATTGAATAACTTTAAGAGCTTTAAACATACCATTTTCGAATCAAAATATATCTCAAATCAAATAATGTCATTATTATGATAAAACTGAAGAAATTAATTATTTTAAAAAGTTTTATTTTTACAAAAAAAAAAAATCGTTTGCCTTTGTTTTAACGATTCAAATTATTACTGTTATTATATATATATATATATATATATATATATATATATATATATACTTTAAGTAAACAAATATGTATTTAAAAATTGTTAATAAATAATGTAAATTGTTAAAACAATGGCGAAGGAATTTTTTTTTTTGTAAAAATCAAACTTTTTAAAATAATTAATTTCTGCAGTTTTATCATAATAATGACATTATTTAATTTGAGAATATATTTTGATTCGAAAATGATATGTTTAAAGCTCGTAAAGTTATTCAATTTGTTTATAAGTCTAAAAAATATTTAAAACTTTTAAAAAATTTCTAGGCTCTCCTAGTGAACAAATTTAAATTTTACAAAGAGCGTTTGAAAGTTTGAGCCTTCCTTTATACGCAAAAAAATTTACAACTATCTGAGGGCCTTATTTGAAGCCTACTAGAAATTTGAAAATTTGCGAATTTTTTCCAGTAGGCTGGATTGCACAATTATTATGCAAAACCTATACGACCGATCTTAACAAAATTTATCACACGTTTTAAACATATTAAAAAGTTTTTCTAGGCGGAATATGGAGCTTGTATGTCAAGTTTAGAAAGTCAAAAACATTTAAAGGATTAACTTCATTTTTTTGTACTTTTTTTCCAATTCTTGCTATTTTTTCAACAATAAACATTAAATTTTCAATTTCTAGCTAACAAAATATTGTATAAAATTGAATTACGTAACTTTTAACTTCTTATAACTTTTTCTCTAGGATTAATATTTTCCGAATTATAAACGAAAATAGGAGCAAAAAAATGAGAAATTTTCAATTGTTTTCAGATTTTAATTAAAAAAATTAGCACAGGGTTTGCGACTGGCGCATATCGTGATTAGCGATATTGGGCACATCCTGAAGGGATTCCAGCAAAAAAATAGCTTACTATAGAAAATGTCCAATCCAAAACAGATCCCGTCTAGACTATCTAGATTAATTTGATATGTGTATATTCAAACAACTATATAATGATGTAAATTTAAAAAAAGGTTGTCTCGAGGTTATTTTTTTATTTAATTGGCGATTAACATGTTAAACTTTATAAATGATTTAATCATAATCATAAATCATCCATCATAAAAATCCAACTGCATATTTTTCCCTCCCTTCCCTAATATTTTGATAATCAACACAGCTGATTGATATCGTGAAAATAATTTCATAATAAACTTCCTTTTATATTGATTTATTTCAGATTTAAAGTTACCTTTTTATTTATGACGTATTAATACAGAGCCCCTTAGTCCCAATGAATACGCTTTGACTGGAAATGACAACCACAAATATACTACCAATATAAATAACTTTAGATTCATAGTACTTACGCCGTATTCATTTCAGTTTTGTAACTATAAATTTACGGATATTACGAGATAAATTGTTCCGGACAATGGACTGGCGATGGACCAATAAAGAGGATTGGGAACGAATGGTAAACACGATATTAAACTGTTCATTTCGTTATTAATTTTCAAGTCAGCTTAACTATAACTAACTAATATACCTATATTACTATAACTTAATATAACTATATTAGTCCAATAAATTAGGATTTTAAATAAGAATATACATACCTGCATTTTTATTCAAATTGTGAATACAAGATTTTTTAACAGGAAACGTGGTGATTTAAATGCCCGTGTAGAAAATTTACCAATACTGACAGTAGCAGGAACCTTTAGCAGGAGAATAACAACTAAGACCACTCGCAACGTTTAACATCCTAAAACTGATAAACATATTTTTCCATTAAAAGGGTATACATACACTTGGGGCTCAAGTGGTCAACGATACCTCATAAGTAGATCATATGGGCCATTGAGAAGCCAATGGGCCTATGTCCATTTTTTATGTAATTCATATTCGCTCCGTGCGTGACCATGGTAGGGATACATTGAAACGATGCCAGCGTGCGTAGCGGCGAAATATGACAAAATGGGAATATTGGACAAAATATTTTTACGCATAAATTTTATCAAAAATGCGTGCAAATACACGTTGCGTATTTAATTGTGCTAATAATAGCAAAAATGGTGATTGTAGTTTTCATAGGTTCCCAAAAATTACATATAAATTAGAAAAAAGGAAAAGATGAATTCGTGCTATTAATATGAAAAAGTAAATATCTCATAGTTTCATTTTTATGCAATTGAAATAGAAAAAATTTAAATAATTTACCTTGAATGATATTTCATAAGGCTACAAGCTAACTGCAGATGACTTTAGCTTTTATATCCTAACTTTTACTATTATTGTTTTTAATTATATGCTCTTTTTCGTGAAAAACTTGATTTGCCAGTACTAGATTTTTCCCTTTCTTTTCCGTTTGGAGTTGAAAAGGTATATTATGATGAATTTTGAGAAACCCAGTTTTTAATACTACATTTATTTTGTACATAAACTTTAAAATATAGCTAAAAAACTAATTTATTAATAATTGTCAATTTCGCATGTATTTAACAATGTCAAACATATGTCATAAGTTTAACCTGAAAATTGGGATTCCCAAATTGTCAGATGAAGGCGGTAGGTGTCGCATCAGTCACGCACGGAGCGAATATGTTTTTCGATTTTCTGGGAATAAAAACATGTAATTTTTCAATAGCCAAACCACTCATTTCAATTATCATCCTATCATACCTTATACCAGAGATGGCAGCATGTGTTCTGTCACGGAAATAAATTTTAAAATAGTTTCAGTTGTCACATAGCATATGTCCCGTTGTGCGCGGGAACAGAGTTAAGTAAGGTTAATTGTAGTTTTTTTACTACAAGATACGTTGTTTGCGTTCGTTCGTTGTGTTAGGAATTCGCCTAACCAGGTATAAATAAATTGTTATTGAAAATTAAAAGACAACAATGAGTCAATCTGAATATTCTGGATCAGATTATGTACCGAGTGAGGAATGTGCTTCCGATACAAGTGTTGAAAATGAAATTCCTGTACCTGATGATGAAGCAGGACCGTCTCGAGTTATTTTAGTTTCCAATAATAATGATCACGCCACTGATAGTAAACAAATACGAGGCCGAAAAAGACCACGCCATCCGGAACTTTGGAAACGAAAGAAAAAAAGCTTAGCCCGTGCTCATGGGGGCAAATATGTGAATCGTAAAGGTAAAACAATTGAAGCAAAAACTTTCAAGAACGATGATTGTTATTGTAACTCAAAAATTGTAACTCAAAAATAACGTTTGATCAACGACAGAAAGTGTTTAATTCATTCTATGCACTTGGCGATTGGCAAAAACAAAATATATTTTTGAGTGGTATCATACACTCTTCAGTGGTAGCTAGACATCGACCCAGAGAAACAGTAACTTCAGGTTTGCCAAAGGAAAAAACCCTACACTTTAGTCTTAGAATAAATGGAGAAAACATTAACGTGTGTAAAAAGTACTTCAAAGCGACGTTTCAAATCAGTGATCACCGAGTGCGTAATAGTGGCGGCAAAAGTGAAATTTGTGGTTTACGATCTGTAAATGTGTTATCACCAAAGAATAAAGTTGACGTGTCTAAAGTAGTTGAACACATAAACTTCATCCCAGCATATCAAAGCCATTATACGCGGACACACAATCCAAACCGTAAGTATTTGCATTCCGATCTGACTATCAGAAAAATGTATAACATGTACGTGGACAAATGTAATAACAAATGGCAGGTAACACCTGTAAAAGAAAAAATGTATTATTCGGTAATTTCCACTAAGTTCAATTTACATTTTAAGCAACCCTTGAAAGATACTTGCTCAAAGTGTGATGCTGCACAAGTTACGTTGAATAAAGCTATAATATCAGACAAAGAAAAACGAAAAGTTGAAATTGAAAATGAATTACATTTAAGGAAAGCTGAGCAAGCTCGAAGTGCCTTAAAAGTAGATAAATAAAAATCAAGTACCCATTACTATGTTTTTACATTTGATTTACAAAAGGCTCTGGCATTTCCCAAGCTAACCACGTCTGTGGCGTATTATAAACGAAATATGTATGTTTATAATCTCGGTGTGCATCCTTATCATACAGGCACTCGATACATGTATGTTTGGTCAGAAGTTGATGGTTCTCGAGGATCTCAAGAGATATCTGCATGCCTGAAAAAACATTTAGAAAATCATGCAAATGACGCTTATCATATTGTAATGTATGCAGACTCCTGTGGGGGGTAAAACCGTAACATTAAGTTGACTCTTACACTAATGAAGTTGCTGCAGTCATCGATAATAAGATCAGATATTATAGACATAAAATTTGTGATAACTGGCCATAGTTATTTGCCTAATGATGCCGACTTTGGTATCATTGAAAGCAATGCCAAAAAACATTCAATCATTTATGATGCAGATGATTGGTATAGCATAATTAAAAACTGCCGACCTACTACCAAACAATTCGAAGTAACAAAAATGGATAAGAGTGATTTCCTGTCAACTTTACCTTTAGAGGAAGCTATAGTGAATCGCAAAATAAGTGACCACAAACTAAAATTGAACTGGCTGAATATGCGATGGATTCGCCTAGTTAGATCTAAACCGTCAGTCATTTATTTTAAAGAAACCCTAAATGACAATGTCCAATTCGATAAATTTTGTGTTGCAAAACGTTCTAGAGGAAAAAATAAAGTTGAGCACCCCTTGAACCTACAACTTAGTCATCAGCCGCTACTGTATGAAGCAGACAGACCTGTAACTTTTCAAAAAAAGAAAGATATGCTTAGTTTGTTGAAGTTTGTCCCCCTAATAAACACAGGTATTTTCAAAAACTCAGAACAGTAAATGTAAGACAAACGCCTGAGATTGCCCCATTAGTCGATATAGATGAGGAAAATGATGAGATTCAGTACCAAGATGATAATGTAAATGGATAAGCACGTAAAATGTTGCCGTTCAGAATAAAGATTTATGTTATTTTTATTTGCGTTTGTATTCCTATTGCATTCAAATTTTGCTCAGTTAATAAAACTTTGTATTTTTCTCACATTTTTATTTCCAGTACCTCAAAAATGTATAATAGTAGGCTCTTTTCAAGTCAAACGGACATGGTTAATTTCGTAGTTCAAAAATGTTCAGATGCCAAATCGATTAAGTCCAGTAAAATCTAATTTTTCTTTAATATCTAAATAACCATGTAACTAAAAAAATATTACTATAGGAATAAATATATTTGCAACGTTTTTAATGAACAAGTATAAGGCCATAATAATAAAAAAATGTGTGTATCTTATAATATTATCAGTGTGAACACTAATAATATTACTCTCCTGAAAAATTCATAAAAAGGGACATAGGCCCATTGGCTTCTGAATGGCTCATATATAGCTATTAAAAAGATAAAAAACTTTATACACTCTGGGCCAAAATTAACCGGCCACCTTAAAAATGCGTAATTTTTGATGACATATCTTCTAAACCTGTTGTTCGATTTATGTGATTTTATTAATATGTTATACACAATGCATAACCATATTCCTCGGCAATATGGTTATAATAATATGGTTGCTATCACCTGGAGAAGATGAAATAGTAATTAAACAAATCAAAGAAGGAGGAGGAACGTTACTAAATGTGTTAAAAAAGATGTTCAATGATTGTTTAACAAGAGGCATAACACCCTCCCAGTGGCATAATACAATAATAACCATAATGCACAAATAAGGTGACATTTCAGACCTAAAGAACTACAGACCTATTAGTTTGCTCTCCCATACATACCAACTATTTATGAAGATCATAACAAAACGGCTTGTGAACAAACTGGATAGTTACCAACTTTGTGAACAGGCTGGGCTCCGCTCCAGATACGGAACAAATGATCATCTGCAAGTTGTAAAAACGCTTATAGAAAAGTGTACAAAGTATATCTAGCCTATCTTTCTTATATTCGTAGATTATGAAACGACGTTCGATACTATTGATCATCATAAAATGCTTCGAGCATTGACTGACTGCCGCATTGACTACCGATATATTGCCTTGAATAAAATTATTTACGAAACTGGTACAGCTTGTGTCCGCCTTCATGAAGATACCAAGAAGTTTCGAATAGAACGTGGAATTAGACAGGGTGATACTATCTCCCCTAAATTGTTTACAGCTGTTCTTGAATATAGGTTCAAGCAAATGGAATGAGAGGATAATATGGGAATTAATATAAATAATGAAGATCTGAACCATCTAAGATTTGCCGATGACATCGTTTTAATATCTGATAGAGTTGATAAAGCTACAAAAATGCTGCACACGCTCTATAGAGTGTCAAAGACAATTACTCTTAAAATTAACACCTCAAAAACAAAATTTTTGATCAACCTTGTAGTCAGCGGTAATATTCTGATTGAGAGCCATAGCATCGACCAAGTAATAGCTTACAAGTATCTAGCGCATGAGATTCCTCTAGGCCGAGATAATCAGACAACTGAAATACATAGAAGGATAGGTCTCACATGTAGGGTAAGAAACGTTCGTGTGAGTAAACAAACGATTGGAAGGAGACTGTCAGAAATAAATTTAAGGGGATTTCGTCTTGCTTGCACAACACTGTAGGGCTAGACTTCATTTTGCGCGAGAATATGCTAACTGGAATATGGCAGAATGGAAGAATATACTGTTCTCAGATGAGAACAGAATAGCCCTAAAAGGTCCAGATGAACGTCAACGTGTCTATAGGTGTCAAAATAAAAGGTTTGCTGCATGCACTATAACCGAAATAGTGACTTACCGCGAAGGGTCAATAATGATTTGCGGAGGTATTTCTTACGAAGCGCGTACTGATCTTGTTGTTCGGTAGAGGCACTGTGAATGCTTAAATATACGTGCAAGATGTTCTCCAAGACCATTTCATGCCGTTTGCACCATTTATGTGTAATAACTTCAGAAAAATGCATGGCAGTGCACGTTGTCATACGGCAAGATCTACCCGTGAGTACCTTAATGAAGTCGGGATTTAAGTTCTACCATGGCCAGCACACAGTCCCGATCTTTACCTAATTAAGCCTATCTGGGACAACCTCAAAAGACGGGTAAGCGCAAGAGTACCATCTACTGCATCCTTTAAAGAGCTGAAGACAGCTGCGGTAAAGGAGTGGCACAATATCCCCTAATTCATAAATGGATTGCAAAACCGGCTTCAAGAAGTCCTAAGGGATAGAGGCGGCAACACCCATTATTGATACCCATTTTTTGTTTCAATTAGACTTTGATTTCCAAAATATTGTTAATTTGAATCTTCTTTGAAAATTTTATTCATTGCAGGAATGGTTCAAATTATGTTAGCCTCTTCTCCTCTCGATAAACTGAATCTCTCGTTGGCCTGGGTGAAAAATGACTCTTGAAATATCTTCTCTTTACGATAAACTGAATCTCTCGTTGGCCTGAACAGTGACTTTTGGAAGATAAGTAGAAAAGTATGACTTACAAACTTTTACTGGATCAGCTTCTGTCAGATACACTAACTTCACGAAAACTCACAAACTTTCACTGCTACTGCTTCCTACCTCTGTGAAACTACCCAAGAACAACGGCCGTTCGCCTTGCACCCTTGGAAACCAACTGACTATCTTTTTTTTTTTCTTCAAAAATTAACTAAAGTCTCATTCTCAAACCAACCATCCCACCTTTTTCAATCTCATCCAATCAAAACGCGTCATACATCTACAATTTTATAAAATTTCCTAAAAATTATTTACAAACTAATTTTTTTCTACCCATTCTTAAAAACTAACAAAAACATATCTTTCTAAAATCTATTCTATTGTCCTAATTACTGCACAAATTTATTTGGAAAACCCGCTTGCATTGTCTAGGATTTCACTTAAGCTTATTCACGTCACTCAAATATATTTTAACAAAGAAAATAATTTATGCATATCTTACGTTTTGTTCACTATAGGTAATCCAAAGATAAAAGACTTTTATTCTTAGAAATGTTTGTAGTTTATTATTCGACTTATCTGAATTATTTTAATTTTTTGAACTTTGAAATATTTTAAGCAAACCAATATTTTTCTCGATTTTACATATCATAACAATATATATATATATATATATATATATATATATATATTATTAAAATAGTTTTTCATATGATGCCTACTTAATTGGACACATTGTATATTAAAAAAGTAATTTTGTTATTTTCGTTCATGTCAACCTATATTTAGTTAACTGTTTGTACTAAGTGAATAAATAATATGTTTCTTCATTATTATTTAAATAATCCCCTATTATTTATAACCGTAATACAAATAAATGATTTCTGTCCTAAATTTTGTACCGTCCATTACTCATCCGGCACTTATTTAATAATCAGTTGGCAAACATCTTTAGTCGTAGTATCTTAGATACCGCCGTCTTCGACAATTTATAACAAACTTTAAAAATATCGCCCCCATGGGAGCCACAACCTCTTGAAGAGGGTAAACAGAAATAGGGCGGTAGCTTGGTTGCTGTGTGGCTGCGGGCTGCACGCACACTTTTATTCAAGACGTTAAGTGACAAATTGCGGCAGGATCAAGTGTAACGGAGTGTAATAAACAATTTTGTCTCTGGTTTTGACAACGCATTATCGTATTTGTATACGAGAAGGGAAGAGCTAAATAACCTCCATTTACTTCTTTGAAAGAAAAACGGACGTATATCCGTCCATAATAAAAAAGTAGATATCCAAATACATTTCCAATTTATAGTAAATTTTATAGAATGTGTATATTTGGGACAACTAGTTAAATTAAATAAAAAAAATCAGACCGGAAAAATAAAGAGAAGGATACGGTTGGCTTGGGTATCCTTCGGAAAACTATCCTAGAACTATATACTAAAAAATAGGCCACAAATGAGATGGTCACATATTATCAAGTATTGATTTCAATTTAACTAATATTTTAGTAAGTTTTGACATAAATAGTTTATTTACAAATGTGCAATTAAATAAGACTTCGAATATAATCAAGACAAAATTAGAGAGTGATGATACATTGGCAACTAGAACAAAACTAAGTATATCAGCTATAAATGGAGGTATTGACATTATGATCTGATAATACATATTTAGATAAGGTTTTTTTTTGTTGAGTTTAATGCGTCATGAACCAATGGTCATTGGCATGGTACAGTGAATTTTTACAGTCAGGTACCTAGTGTAGTGTGTGTGTGTGTGTGTGTGTGTGTGTGTGTGTGAAGAGTAGTTGTCTTGATACTTAGCAAAGTCGACGTCATTGTCTTTCCTAAGAGACGCTAATTGTATCCGAACGTCTGCGGTCCCTCCGGTGAGTACCGATGGCACAAGGATAGAAATTATTTTCATTTATTAATTTTTATTAAACGAAAATTTCTCCAACCAGGTGAGATTCGAACTCACGACCTTTAGGTTCAAAGGTAGGCGCTCTTATCACTGAGCCACAGAAATGGTTTTAGATAAGATTGAATGCTCGAATAAATGAACTTTGATCAAATGAAAAGGCAGATATCGAGCACAATTTTTTAATCAAATCTTGCCCAAGTAGTTTCGCTTCCTAGAGCATATTCAAGGGCATTTCGGAAATTTTGGCTCATCTAATAATTTGTGAAGGATGTCATAAACATAAAATTGTACCTTACACTACACTACACAAGGACAAATAGTTTAAAATTGTTAAAAAGGAAAAGCTACATTATGGTTTGAATCAGGAGGATGTTCTTTAGTAAAATGAAAAAGCAGCTATCGAGCACAGTTTATTAATCAAATTTTGCCCAAATACTTTCGCTTTCTAGAGCATCTTCAGGGGCATTTCGTCAATTTTGGCTTATAAAGAATGTCATAAACATAAAATTGAACATTACACTACACTACACAAGGACAAATAGTTTAAAATTGTTAAAAAGGAAAAGCTACATTATGTTTGGAATCAGGAGGATGCATAATATCAGCATAATTATTGTCACTCTCAAAATTTATTCTCAAAATATGGAAAATAGTTTTTCTTTGTCAAGAAATATTTCTCGGGAATGCAAACCATGAAAAAATATTAGAAAATTTGACTCCGTCCAAAGACACCAATTATTCTCTATGAAAGGCGACGAAAAAGGTAAAAGGTCCACAAGACGCCATACCTCCTCTAAAAAATGTCAAAGGTAAATGGGCAAGAACAGACACAGAAAATCTGAGACATTCGCTGAACATCTTTCTACAGTATTTAGTCCATTTAACAGAGTAGTGCCATTAGAACAGGAAGAACCATTTAATTCTTTTCTTGAGGCTCCATATCAAATGGAACTACCAATCACCAAGTTTAATATTAAAGAAGTAAAACAGATAATAAACAATGAGATACAACCCAATAAGGCTCCGGGATTCGACCTCATAACGGGTACGATCCTCCAGGAACTAACCAATGACTGTTACAGAATAATCACTAAGATCTTCAATGTTATGCTTAGTCTGCATTACTTCCCTCTGCAATGGAAAGTGGCAAAGATTATACTCATTCAAAAACCTGGTAAAGATCCAAAAGATGTCAACTCATACCGACCGATTAGTCTACTCTTAGTCATCTCTAAGGTCTTTGAAAAACTTCTGCTACAAAAAATCAAACCAATATTGGACGAAAAGTGTCTCATACCTGACCATCAATTCGGTTTTCGTAACCAACATGGTACAATCGAACAAGTTCACAGACTATACACAACAATAAGAAGTAGTCTCGAGAACAAGAAATACTGTACTGCGGCCTTTTTAGACGCCTCTCAAGCTTTTGACAAGGTATGGCATACAGGACTTCTGTACAAATTAAAAAAAATACCTTACCCTTACTTTAAACTGCTTTAATTATACCTTACAGAAAGGAGATATCTGGTAAAATATAGTGAAGCCTATACAAAACTCTACCCAATCCTATCTGGTGTACATCAGGGTAGTGTGCTCGGACCGATTCTGTACCTGATATATACGGCTGCTTGCCAATAAGCAATAACCTAACGCATGCAACATTCGCAGATGATACTGCTTTCTTGGCCTCTCATAGCAACCCAATAATAGCATCAGAGAGACTGCAACTACATCTGAACAAAACAAATGAATGGCTTAAACTCTGGAGAATTAGAGTAAACCCCTCAAAATCCACACAAATTACATTCACTCTAAGAAGAGGTACATGTCCACAAGTTAACCTTAATGGACATTCTTTGCCCCAAAAGCATGACGTAAAATACTTAGGTATTCACCTTAATAAACGTCTAACTTGGACCAAACATATATGGACGAAAAGGCTTCAATTGGGAATTTTATACAGAAAACTTTACTGGATGTTGGAAAAAAACTCTCACCTATTGATCGATAACAAGCTGCTGATATACAATACAACGATAAAACCCATTTGGACATATGGCTCGCAGCTCTGGGGTTCAGCTAGCAAATCTAATATTATGATAATACAAAGATTTCAATCCAAAACTCTGAGAACAATCGCTAATGCACCTTGGTATATCCAGAATGATGCAATACATAGATATCTTCAGGTACTAACAGTCTCTGAAGGGTGCAAAAAATCTTTTGAACAATATCAAAACAGGTTGAGGGTACATCCTAATACCCTGGCACACAATCTTCTTAACAACCAATAAGCGTAGAGATTGAAGCGAAATGACCCCTTGGACCTACCTCACCGATCCTGACAGAGCATACAGCAGTTAGAGTTAAGCCTTCAACAGCACCCAGCCATTGTGATCAGTGCCGCTTTTAGTGCTCGCGTATTAGTGTATGTGCGCATCCTACCGGTAAACAAGCCAATCTGTGTCGTGATGATTTGGTCACTGGACCTTATATCTCTCTGTCATGTAAAGACAAAAAATTTTACTTATTGTTTTCACTCCAAAACAGATTGTAAAAATCTTAAATGTTAATAAAAAAAAAAGGGTATGCAAACAGCTAACTTTCTTATTTTCCACATCGACTTTTCTATTTATTATTTGCTTTTTCAACTCGGCAGTTCAAAACAATTCTGTTTGGAACTGCGGAGTTCAAAACAACAAAATTGTGGTCTGGTACAAAGAAGCGCATGCGAATTTTTAAAAAAGAATGTGACTGCAACACGGCTTTAAAAAATAATTTCAGTTTAATGCTGTGGTTTTGACCGCTACAAGAATTTGAGTATAAAATTAATTCAGTTATATTGTCAGATACATTTCTTTTTATATGCTTTATTAACCATCAGCCAATTTCTTGGGCTCCGCGTTCTGCCTCGTTTTCCGTCTAGACGTAAAAATGACCCTTGTTGGTGAATCCTAACCAGAGTGAATGCCTAAATTGGACAACCAAATTTGTCTCTCATAAAACAAAATCCTCGTTGATAACCGTGGCAATGTTTGTATTTTTTCTAAATTAAATGTTAGACACTATTGTTTCATTATCTCTAGCCAGTTTAATAATATTCTACATCTGGTTTCTAATCCTCTGCCAATTTTTTATATGATCGTCCAGCTCTTCCTTGAGTTTGTCTTTTTCGTTGGCATAAAAGGCATTTTGGATCTTTCTGTGGTAGGTATCGCATGTATTGCAGGTATCCGTTTTTAATGTTTTAAATTCTAAATTAAATTTGGTTAAAAATATACGTCTGTGAACTTCGTCTGTATAGAAATACTTTAGCTTGAGAACATTGGGATCTGCGGTATTGACTTTTGTATTTTGATATATTGTTTATTTGGTCGATAACTACTTGTCTTCGTTCATCTATCTTATTGTCACCCTTTTGCTTGTCTCATTTTATCTGTAGACAACAAGATACGTTTTAACAGCGCTGAAACTGATTCCCTAACTACTACTAAATTTAATCTTACCAGCTGTGACTGTTACGTCGTTTTGCAGAAAGGAACCAAATTGCTTGGATCGTGTTTGCCGGCAACTTTCCGAGTAAACTTATATATTGGTTTCTTCTTCTTTGGGTGCCGTTTTCTTAGCGAAGATTGGCAATGACCTCTGCAAAGTCTTCTCTATTTTGGGCTTTCCTTATTAAACTTTGAAAGTGTAATCCTGTCCAATATTTGATGTTGCGCAACCAGGTCATTTGTCGTCTACCCGGGCCGTGTCTGCCTTCTATTTTCCCTTCTATAATAAGTTGAAGAAAGTTTATACCTGTTGTGTCTAAATATGTGTCCAAGATAAGACGTTTTACTCTTCTTGACAATTTCTGTGAGTTCAAGTTCTCTATTCATACACCTTAAAACTTCTTCATTTCTAACGCGGTCGGTCTATGGAATTTTCAGCATTCGACGAAATATCCACATCTCAAAGCTCTCTAAACGTCGTAACGAGCTGACTGTTAAGGTCCAAGCTTCCACACCGTGTAATAGTACACTATATACATAACACTTTATCATGCGGTATCGTGACAAATCAAGATTACGGGTAGTGAGTAACTGTCGCATCTTTAAGAAGGTGTTTCTTGTGTGTTCTATTCTACATTTAACCTCTTGATCTTGGTCTAAGGTTTCATGTATCCAACAGCCTAGATACTTAAACTTTTCCACTTGTTCAACTAGATTGTTGTTGACTAGTATGTTTATAACTGGTGTATGTTTTTTTTAATTACCATTGTTTTGGTTTTTTTTACAGTCACCATAAGGCCTTATAGTTCTCCTTCTCACACTACTTTGGTTAAACGAATTTGTAGTAATTTTTACAGTCAGAAATTAGTACTGTATCATCGGCATACCTGATATTGTTCACGATTTTTCCATTGACCTTTATTTCTTCTTGTGCTTTATCTAGAGCATGTGCAAAGATGTCCTCTGAGTACAAGTTGAATAATAATGGTGATAGTATACAACTTCAGTAGTATACAGCTTCTCTTGGGATGTTTATGGTTTCAATATTACCCATTTCAGTCTTGATAGAGGCGTTTTGCTTCCAGTAGAATTGGTTTGGTTCGCTTGTTAATAGATGGCGATAGGAACTACCTGCTAGGTTAGATCTTTTTTGAAGTAAAGTATATGATTCGTCCATGATCCAGTTTGGATTTGTGAACGCCGTTGGTACGAGGGAAGCTTTATTTAGCGTGCAGATCTTGTTTTAGAAATGTCAGCTGTAATGTTTTTGCATGCCTGATTGACTACAAGAAGTCTTTTGATAGAGTCAGGCAAGAACAAATGATAGAAGTGCTGAAGAGGACCGGGATTGATGGAAGAGACTTAAAAATTATAGCTAATCTGTATTGGAATCAATCAGCGGTACTCCGTGTAGATGGAGAATACACAGCACATGTCATATTCTTAAGAGGAGTGAGACAGGGGTGCATAATTTCACCACTAATATTTAATCTGTACTCGGAGCACATTTTTGAAGAGGCCCTAAAGATATTGATGAAGGCATCTCAATAAATGGAGTCAAGCTTAATAACCTGCGGTATGCAGATGATACAATAGTGTTTTCCAATACCATAGAAGGGCTGCAAAACTTAATGAACAAAATAACAGCAACAAATAGAACCTATGGACTGGATATAAACAGCAAAACCAAGTGAATGATTATCTGCAAGCAAAACGTAACTGGAGCAAATCTGTATGTGAACCAAATGAGAATTGAACGTGTCTCCCAATACAAATACTTGGGAACTATAATCAATGAATCGTGGGAATACCAAAGAGATTAAAGGTCGCATCGGAAAGGCCAAACGTGCATTCTTGGCTATGAGCTCTGTGTTTAAAAGCCACGACTTCACCCTGAAAACAAAAATAAGGCTCCTTAAATGTTACGTGTACTCAGTGCTTCTGTATAGAGTAGAAACGTGGACATTGAATGCGGAAACTCTATCAAAACTTCAGGCGTTTGAATTATGGTTATATGTGACAAAGTCACTAATGAATAAGTACTGCGGAGGATGAACACAACCGCGATTTAGTCAATATTGTGAAGAGCAGTAAGCTGAAGTACTTGGGACATATAATGAGAAATCAAGGCAGATACATGCTACTCCAATGCATTTTGCAGGGTAAAATTGAAGAAAAAATAGCCCCAGGATGAAGAAAAATATCCTGGCTTGCTAACCTGAGAGCATGGTATAGAAAGACCTCAACACAGCTATTTCGTATAGCAACCAACAAAATCATCATAGCCAGAATGATCGCCAACGTTCGGAACGGACAGGCACCCAAAGAAGAAAAATATGATTTGTACTTCAATAAAAATGGTATAATGGAAAATCTCATTTTTGTGAAATGGTTCGTTTCTGCACAAAGCCGTCCATTTTTGTACTTAATTTTAATTATAATCCATTCCCAAAATATGTCCGAGAGCCCTTTATTTGGTCAACTGGTGAGTAAATTTCAATAGGTAAGAGAACTGTACTTTAAGAATCCAGTATATAATATTAATATTAAAAAAGTAGCAAAAGCACCAGTATAATATTTTATGTCGAGACTTAGGTTAAAAGTGTTCTGAAAAATATTCCTTAAATATAACGATATTTAATTGCCTTATCTTTATTCGCTTACATTTAAGAGGGTTGAAACTTTTTAATTTCTGCGATGATGCTAAATACGTTATTAAATATTGATTACGCAAATTTTCTTGTTCATAAATTTTGTTTTTGTACCGAAAACTTATCAAAGGAGGCTTGTATACACAAGGACTTCTAGGCGGCTTGGCAGAAGGCACCTTTGTCCCGTCGCGTATACATTAAACTTATGTTTATGTATAAGTTAAGATTCAAACTGGATTAAGCATATCATCAGACACATTAACCGTAGCTTGTAAATTCAAATTTGTGTCTAATGAGGCCACAGAACCGAAGTTGTGGTTTTGAGGCGAGGTAAAAGCTAACTTTGTAATTATTTACTTCGTAACGAGTTTCCTTATTGACTTTAAGAAAGCAATTATGGGAAATTATTTTGGCTGTGCGTATTATGTCGAAGTAATTATATAATTTTCGTGGTTAATTTTATCACGCTTTATAATATAAACTTAACTTTTATTATGTCAAGTATATATTACTTATACAATCTTTAACACTCATCTCCTTACCAAAAATCTGTTGTTGTTACCATAGTACCTCAGACTGAAATTATTGTTTTTGTTTTTTGATGTTATTAGAAGTACTACTAATAGTTTGTATAATTATTGCTACTTAATATTTTGACTTACAGCTTGTTTGGGTCTTGTTATATGAGATTGTAAACGTCTTTCGGAGAGCCCTCAGGGAAGTGGGTAAAAGAATGAATATCAATAAATCAATAAATTCTTCGAGTGTTACTTTTGTCTTTATTAAGGATTTTCTTTTCAAAATCAATTTAAAATCAATAGTTGAACAATAAAGTGAAAAGGTTAATTAACAAGTTCTTATAACCACTGCAGTGGGGTTCTAATTACAGTGTCGTACTAAGAAAATTGAGAAATTTAGTGTAATGTTCGATTCTACCAAAATTAAGAATAAATTTCCACTTAGCTGTTAGAAAGTCTATCTTCTTGAGTTCTGGAGACTCGATCCCAGGTGAGTACTTAATATTTATTATTGTTATTTCCTTTAATAATCCGATGTTTTAGGTTCTTTCTCTCTTATGGACAATTGGATACCATCCGATCCTAACTAATATGGAAAACTGATAGCCAATCCCTTAAGGAGTCACGAGATGATAAATATTAGTTGAAAAGATGATCAAAATGGTTTGAGATTAAATCACAGAGTAAAATAAAAAGGCCTAAAAAAACGTTAATATGTTTAAAACGTAACTAGTTATTTATTTTTTCCAAAAGAAAACCTACCTTTGTTCAAATGTGGCCTTAAAGTGTTTCCAATACGAAATCAGTTTATAAAATCGAGTTTCTTTTAGTTTTAGAAAACAAATCCACACAATAGGTGATAATTGCTCAGCTTCTCACTGCTACAACTATTAAATTTTCGGAAAACTATCAAGAAAACTCTAGAAAAGCCGCAAAATTGCGTTGTAAGTTCTACACGAACCAATACTTTTTCATACAAAAGACCACCAAAGAAAGGAAAAGAAAAAAATTAAAGATAAGTTTTTTAATCTGGCGCCGGCCATTGTCCAGTAAGAATTTATTTAAAATAAGTTGTTGTACTACTAATAGGACTGAGATCTGTTTAAAATTACAAGAAGAAGAATTCTATCAAGCTATTTTTGACATTAACCTTTAAAATAAGAAATAGGTTTTATGGTTTGTTTATTTTTAATTCCAAGTTTATTATTCATTTAAATTTATACTTATTTTTGTTTTAGGCTGTACAAAATCAAGGAAAGAACGAATAGCTCATCTCAGACACCAAATAAGACTTGGGAATGCATTTATTTTTTTTTATGAAATCTTGTGGAGTTGTTAACAATTATTTAGCCAAAAATAAAATAATAAAACTTTATTTCAATAATTTATTCTGAATTCTTTGGACTTGTAACAACACCCCCCTTTCCTACAAAAAGTTTCTACGAAACTTTTAATTTGTAACTTAATAAGTGAATAAAACAAAAGTAGATTTTTTTTTAAGCTTAACTAATAAAAAAATAACTAATTTTCATCGCTATCGTCCGGAGGCTTAGATTTTAAATCTTTAGCATTCCAGGTACCAGCATGAACACCTTTCTCGTCGATAAGTTCGTAAGTCCATGGTGAGACGATTTTCCCAATAGAGAAGGGACCAACAAACTTTTGCGCTAATTTGGCGCTAAAAAACTTAGACGCGTCCGACTTCACATAATTTCTTCTCCAGACCATATCACCAATCTTAAATGTTTCACTGCGATGTCGCAAATCATATGGCTTCTTCCTTTTCAGGTAGGCAGACTTTAAAAGTCTTTTAACATCAGCAAACAAATTCTCTAAGGCTACCTGCTTATCCTTTACGTTGGTGACTACGTTCCTTGGGAGGTTTTGCACATTTTCGTCTTCTGTGCCCGTCAAACGAATTTCTCTCCCGAAGTTTATTAAATTTGGAGTTACGTCAGTCACTTCATGCTTGGAACATCTCATAGCACAGGTGATTTTCGGTAGAATCTGGTCCCAATGACGCTGATCTTCCGAGACATAGGCTGTCAACATGGTCTTGATGACTCGATGTGGCCGCTCTACCGGATTTGCCTGTGGATGATACAATGCGACATATTTGATCTCTACCTGATAATTTAACATAAGATCTGAGAAGGAATGGCTAACACATTGTACACCATTGTCAACGATAATTTTCTTTGATACCCCATATACGAGAAAAACTTCGTTTTCGAGAATTTTAGCTATATTTGTGGCAGTTGCAGTTCGAAGAGGATACTCTAAGAGGTACTTACTAAAACAGTCTAAGACAGTTAAAATAAAAGTAAAGCCTGTGGTGGTTCGTGGTAACGGTCCTACTAAATCTACGCTAATTAACTCCCATGGACGGGACGCAGTTGGTTGAGCAGATAACATTTGCCCTTGGGGCAATTTTTGCTCCGGTTTAATGCGTTGACAAACCATACATCTCCGTACATATCGTGCTACGTCTGCGCGCATCTTAGGCCAGTAAAATTTTTGAGTTATCCTAGCGAGGGTTTTGGTAACACCTAAATGACCATAAGTAGGTGGATCGTGATGATCTTTAATGGTTTGAATTCGTTTGTCTCGTGAAATAACTTCTAACCATTCTGAGAGTCCTAAATCTGGATACCGCGGCTTGGTATTTTTAAAAAGTTTATCGCCTTCCACTGCCCACAAAGGGAATTTGTCAGGAGCTGCGTTCACTTTGAATAGCATATCGGAGTACCACTGGTCATTAGACGAAGAGGTTGTCACAGAATCGATGGAAGGAGTGACAGCTCGTGAAAGCGCATCGGGTACAAGATGGTCCTTACCTTTTCTGTGGACGACTTCAAAGTCATAAGCCTGTAATCTTAAAGCCCATCTTGCAATCCGTCCCACAGGATCCTTTATGCTGAACAACCACTTCAAGCTATAATGGTCCGTGATTACAACAAACTTAGACCCTTCCAGGTATGGCCTTAATCTCTCCACTGCAAAAAGCACCGCGAGGCATTCTTTTTCAGTGGTGGAGAACTTTCTCTCATTTTTGGTGAGAGATCTGCTAAGATATGCTATCACATGATCGCCATCCGGATGACGTTGGGAGAGAATGGCTCCTAAGCCATAATCGCTTGCATCCGTCTCCACAGTAAATGGAAGATTGAAATCGGGGCATGTCAATATTGGTGCAGATACTAGACACTGCTTGATTTCACTTAAAGCTTTCTCACATAACCCATCCCAAACGAACGGCACGTTCTTCTGGGTCAATCTCGTTAACGGAGATACTAAATTAGAGAAGGACGGTATAAAGCGCCTATACCAGGATGCCATTCCAATGATTCTCCTGACTTCCGCCGGCGTTCTAGGAGTTGGAATTTTTAAGATGGCATCAACCTTATCAGGATCAACTAAAAGTTTCGATCTATTAATGACATATCCAAGATATTTTAATTCCTGACGACAGAAAACTGATTTTTCTTTATTTAAAATTAATCCCGCTTCAAGAAGTCTGTGAAGGACTTTTCTTAGGACCTCGATATATTCCTCGAAGGTAGAGGTACATATAATTATATCGTCTAAATAGACAAACGTATGTTTATCCAATTCTGGTCCTAAGATAGTGTCAATTGCCCTCTGCCAAGTAGCAGGAGCAGAATGAAGACCAAATGGCATTCGGGTGAACTGAAACAGACCCCTATTTGGGACTGTGAATGCCGTCAAAGGTCTTGAGTCTTTGGCAACTGAGATTTGGTGGTAAGCACTTTTAATATCCAACGTAGAGAGGTATCGTGCGTCACAAAGCTTGTCCAATATGGCACTAACATAAGGTATTGGATAAGCGTCGGGAGTGCTTACTGCGTTGAGGCGTTTGTAGTTGACACAAAATCTCCATTTCTCTTTTTGTTTAACCATGACGTGAGGTGATGACCAGGGTGATGATGACGGTTCTACTATGCCCTTGGCGATCAGGTCGTCCAATTCAGCATTAACCACCTTCTGCAATGCAGGTGATAGCGGATAATATCTTTGCTTTATAGGTGGTGACTTGGTATGTATCACATGTTCAACAAGAGTCGTATGTCCTATTTCCTTATCTCCCATGATGTCAAAAGCTTCTTTAATGAGATCATCAAGCAAGATGCGCTGTTCTTCTGTCAAAGATTCAATATCTTGAATACCCGAAGCTTGGACGAGGTTCACTTCTTCACTTTTCCTAAAATGCCATTCTTCATTAAATAAGTCAGGAACAATATCCATTTGTGTCCAGAAGTCGATCCCTAATATTAGTTTGTGGGTTATGGATGGCACGACAAGAATGTCAAGGATACGTACTCGATCCCGTAACCTAACTGGAACAGACAGAGTACCGATACTCTCGCATGAACTACCAGATGCAACAACACAAGAAATCTTTTGAGTAGGGTCAATTCTACATACATCTTTAAATATATCGAAACCAGAACTACCCATTATTATCCGTGTTGCTCCACTATCTAGTAATCCCATTATTTCTTTTCCGAGAATAGAAACGCTCAAGTACGGCCGTTGGTCGCCTTGCGCATGAGCCAAGATAAAGTCCAGGACTGCCATGTTGGTAGAAGAAAAAGAAGAAGAAAAGGGGGCCGATTCCTTAATATCCCCTGCCAGCCGGCCTACTGTGCAGGACGTCTTGAGTTTTTTGAACAACTCGTACAGGAGTTGGTTGTTACGTTCGATCGTCCACACTTAAAACAAAATATTTTCCGATTTTGAGTACATTTTCTAAATTTGTGATCTCTAGCACCACAATTCCAACAAGAAGGTTTGCTTCTCATCTCTACTGATTCAACGGTCACTTTGGGAGAATTTGTTGAAGCGGTACAAGATGAGGAATCTTCCACTTTACATGAAAAGATAGGATTAAGTGGTTTTCTGTAAGCGAGGTCAGGTTCAACTAGCAATCGAGTATTCGTTGGTGGAGGACAGAACTGTTTTATTCTGCATTCTGTTTCCTCAATAGATTTTGCAAGTTGAAGTAACTCGTGTATATTGTAAATCGAGCGAAGAGAAAGTCCTGTTTGTATGTAAGGAAGCATGTTCCGTTTGATTAGCTGTACTCGCTGGTCTTCAGAAGGGGAAGCATTTAATTTTTTAAAGAGATTTTCCATCACAGAAATATAATTGACTACACGTTCTTGCGAACCTTGCGTTCTTTTACGGATTTCTTCCCATAGTGCAAATTCATAATCGTGAGGTTGGAAAGCACATCTTAATTTTTCCACGAGGTCATCCCACGATGAAAAGGTTCCCATACGATACCACAAGAGGGCATCTTTGGTAAATAACTCAGGTGCAGACCGAAGTAAACGCTCCTTGGATACACCTCGAGATTGCCTTAATTCTTCAACCCTTTCTATGAAACTGTTAACACTAGTGACACCATCATATTGAATTCGCCACCTGCTAATATCATGATGCTGAGAGAATTGATCCAACTGTGAAGTTTCAAATCTAGGATAAGTGTTTCCAAGATGACTCGAAGGTATCGACGACAACCGCATATTGCGCATTTGATCATCTAAGCCTGAGGAATAGGCATGATGTCCTTCTGGATATCTTCGTTCTTGGTATTCTACTTGTCTTGGAGTACTTTCTCGAAGTATTGGATGAATCCCATCAAATAAAACTCGTTTATGACTTGATCCATATTGCTCATTTTACAGTTGACAATTTCTTGATGTCAGAGAAGAAAGACCTGAAGCGTTAGCTAAAATCGAATCCCTTGTGCTTGAAATGGCAGAAGTATACTCATGCTCAAGTTCTGTATCGAGTCGAGTGCCATCAGGTGGTGGATGATTTCTAGATTGGGTGGAATTATTATCCTCTTGGTTATCTTCAGCAACATCCGAAGTTGAATTGCAATCAAATTCAATTTGTGGTTCTTGCCTGCTTTGCCTAATTTCAGCAAATGGATTACTAATTGATTCAAACCTCTGTCTAAGTTCTGAAACTCTACTAATTCCTACGTCTTGTCTTTCACCATAATCTCTGTCAATGGAGTGTACTACTTCTGGAAGAAGTGGAACAGTA
The DNA here is from genome assembly GCA_918026665.1 of Diabrotica balteata. NCBI lineage: Eukaryota > Metazoa > Arthropoda > Insecta > Coleoptera > Chrysomelidae > Diabrotica > Diabrotica balteata. Next base: position 41,422,380 of record OU898280.1, read on the forward strand.
GTGTCCAATAGCGAGAAATGATACTGGGATAAAGATTCATCACGAACAGTTCCGTCTTTAATTCGATTTAGGTCTGCAACTAATTTCTGATGCCATTCTTTGAGATGAACGACTGCCGTACTTTCATCACGAATTCTGTTCAGACGCAAACCTAAATGTGTTAGACGCGAGGATATCCGTTTAAATTCATTTATTTTATTTGCTGGATCAAATTCCTCAATATTTACTTCCAAATCCTCCAGTTTGCTTCTACAAGTTAAGATTTCATATTGCGGATCCAAATTAGCGATTAGTGGTGCTGCTCTTCGACCTGCTTTTTCTTCTCGAAAAATATTTCTCAAACTCTCTCTTTTCTCAACAACCCTATTCCCAATAGGCAAGTTCCTTATAGAGAGTTCGTACGTCAATTCTTCCCCCAATAATCTATTAACGTCCATAGCTTACTTGGAGATAATCTGACAAAAACGAAGCGCAACCCCACCCCAACTTGGAGGAAGAAAACGAGTAAAAGAAAAGAAAACAAAGACCAAAATATTATTATCAATAAACTCCAACAAAAGCGAACTTTATTTATTTTTTTTTTAATTAAATTTTAAAATTTTAAATTTAAATTTAAATTTCATTGATTTTTTTTTTTAAATTTTAAATTTATTTCAGTTTTAATTTAAAATCTTTCCTATAATAAACTTAAATTTAATTAAATTGTTAATTAAATAAATTTTTATTGTAATTTCAAATTTTATTCAATTAAATTTAATCCAAAATTATTTTAATTTAATTAAGAAAACACCTGTCACAGGTCAAAATTGCAAAATACTAATAGAGTACAAAGCCAACTAAACATCAGTTATAATTATCAACAAACACAAAATTTAATTTGCAGAGAAAAAAAATCTTTTTTTTTCCACTTCTTAATTAGTTATTTCTTTGCGTATCAAAAGTACTCAAAATTCGACAGAAAAACAAATTTCGATCTTTCGATGAACTAAAAATGGAACAACCAAAACCCATTATCTTATCCTTCGAATTATACCAAAATTCGAAACACTAAAATTCCCATAACAAATTAACTTTTTGTTTATTTGAAACTCCTTAAATATTAAGTAAGTACATTAACAAATAATATAATTAGAAATTAAAAGTAAAATCCTCAAATTTAAAGAAATTTTTAAGTAACAAGAAATAGTGGCAACGTCGGTGCGTAACCCGGGTGTAGAACTATAAATATAAGGTTAACACCAAATTCACGAAACAAATGTCACTAAAATGTGAATTCTGTGGAAAGTGTAGTTCCACGGATAGATGTTTTCAAATTGACAGTGTGATTGACAGACTTCAAAATTGTAAGGTTAATAGATCATAAACATTAGAAATTTACATAAAATATTTAAACAATTGTGCAATTTTTGGAAAAAAAGAATTAATCACAAAAGTAACAGTAGAAGGATTGTATTTTTTTTAACTGTTGGGCGCCAAATTGTTATATGAGATTGTAAACGTCTTTCGGAGAGCCCTCAGGGAAGTGGGTAAAAGAATGAATATCAATAAATCAATAAATTCTTCGAGTGTTACTTTTGTCTTTATTAAGGATTTTCTTTTCAAAATCAATTTAAAATCAATAGTTGAACAATAAAGTGAAAAGGTTAATTAACAAGTTCTTATAACCACTGCAGTGGGGTTCTAATTACAGTGTCGTACTAAGAAAATTGAGAAATTTAGTGTAATGTTCGATTCTACCAAAATTAAGAATAAATTTCCACTTAGCTGTTAGAAAGTCTATCTTCTTGAGTTCTGGAGACTCGATCCCAGGTGAGTACTTAATATTTATTATTGTTATTTCCTTTAATAATCCGATGTTTTAGGTTCTTTCTCTCTTATGGACAATTGGATACCATCCGATCCTAACTAATATGGAAAACTGATAGCCAATCCCTTAAGGAGTCACGAGATGATAAATATTAGTTGAAAAGATGATCAAAATGGTTTGAGATTAAATCACAGAGTAAAATAAAAAGGCCTAAAAAAACGTTATTATGTTTAAAACGTAAGTAGTTATTTATTTTTTCCAAAAGAAAACCTACCTTTGTTCAAATGTGGCCTTAAAGTGTTTCCAATACGAAATCAGTTTATAAAATCGAGTTTCTTTTAGTTTTAGAAAACAAATCCACACAATAGGTGATAATTGCTCAGCTTCTCACTGCTACAACTATTAAATTTTCGGAAAACTATCAAGAAAACTCTAGAAAATCCGCAAAATTGCGTTGTAAGTTCTACACGAACCAATACTTTTTCATACAAAAGACCACCAAAGAAAGGAAAAGAAAAAAATTAAAGATAAGTTTTTTAATCTGGCGCCGGCCATTGTCCAGTAAGAATTTATTTAAAATAAGTTGTTGTACTACTAATAGGATTGAGATCTGTTTAAAATTACAAGAAGAAGAATTCTATCAAGCTATTTTTGACATTAACCTTTAAAATAAGAAATAGGTTTTATGGTTTGTTTATTTTTAATTCAAAGTTTATTATTCATTTAAATTTATACTTATTTTTGTTTTAGGCTGTACAAAATCAAGGAAAGAACGAATAGCTCATCTCAGAGACCAAATAAGACTTGGGAATGCATTTATTTTTGTTTATGAAATCTTGTGGAGTTGTTAACAATTAAGGTAAACAACCAGTCCTTGCCACTCTACCAATTATTGCCACTGACCCTTAAATTCTAAGAAAATAAGAAAAAACTTGAAATCAAATTATATTTTTTGCAAGTACTAATACCTTATTAAGTTTGGCAACTGTATACTCTTGTACAATACCCAAGCATCAGCCATTTTTGTTGTATACCCCTTAGAGTAGTGTTGTGTAAAATTTCTTCCTATTTTTTGTAATTTCTTATGAAAAAATTAAGGTAAGTACATTTTTCTTTTTCTTATTCACTTTTGTAAATGATTGTTTTATAACATTATTTACACATGTGCTCCTCTTAAACACTCTAAACTACATTTGTTTGCTGTTTAAATTCAGTTAAGGGTACATATTTCTAAAGAAATGTACCTGCCAATGACTGGTTACAAAATATTTTATGAATACCAGTCATGGCCACAAGTGGCCATTATTGGTTTGGCTTATTTTTAATTCATTATAGTGTGTAAATTTACTATTTAAAATTACGGTGTTGCCACTATTTTTTTTATTACAAAAACTTTACTTTTACCAATTATTGCCAGTGGTGGCAATCACTGGTTCTAAAGTGGCAATCATTGGTTACATTAATATTTGGTATTACAAGTATTTTATTCATTCCAGAAATGGCACCTAAATGGAATTATTCGAAAGAGCAATTGGCCAAAGTCCTAGAGAATGTGAAAAAGGGAATCCCAGCAGCTACGGCAGCAAAAATTCATGGAGTTCCTCATAGTACTTTGAGGCATAAGAGAGATGGAAAGTCACCATTATTTTGTTCTATGAACCTTTTTACAATTTTAACCAAAGAAGATAAATCAGTCTTAGTGAAATGGATTTTACATCTATCAGAAAGACATTTTCCTGTTTCAAAAATTCAGCTTTTTACAGTTCAGAAAATAAATTCTACAGAAAGAGAGAAATCATTTATTCTTAAGCTTTGTGGAACAAAGAGTGTCACTTAAGCACTTAAGTATTTTGAAGGAAAGCCGGGTGAAGAAACTTTAAATAGGTTCAAGATAATTTTAAATGAAAATCAGGATTGGAATGGTTCTATTGAGGATAAATCCCTTTTTAAGATATGGAAAGAATGAACAATGGAAACATTACCAAACCAAATTAAATGTACCATCCACAACAATATTACCATATTTCCAATTCAACTGCACACCAGTAAAAAATTTCCAACCAAATATCTCTGGTACTCATAGCTCAGATATATTGTCTACTCCTGAACCAAGTACATCACATAGTACACTTGGAGAGTCTATGCAAAGTTCCTACCCCATTTAAGAAAGCACTGTTTTGGCACAAAGAAGATAAAACTAAAGGAAAAGATTCCATCTGTGGTACAATCAGAAACTTGGCGTGAATATCACTTGAAAAAAGAAAATGAAAAGAAAAAGAAAGAAGAAGAAAAAACCAAAGAAAAATCGCAAGAGAGCAATAATGTCTATTGAAAGAGAAGCTAAAACGGAATATTTCTGATGATGATGGAAAGGATGAAGAGTGGGTCGAGAGTGGTAGCAGCTGTGATGACATAGACTTTTGTGATGACCCTAACAAAGAATTTTGCCCATTAACTCACGGAGAACTTAATGTGGGAAACTATGTATTGTGAAATTCCTAGGTGGTAAAAAAAATACATAACATACAGATATGTTTGTATTATCCAAGGCCTTATGGACAATTTTGATGTACAAGTAATGTCTATGAAATCTGTTAGTGCTGAAAAGAAAATTTTTATTTGTGATTAAAAATACATCTTTGTTAACGAAAATCGCGTTTTAGGCATACCGCCGACCCCTATTATTTTTTATCTACTGGTGAATGGATCCATTATGAATTTACTTTGCCAGTGGGTGTATTTGAGGCCTAAAACCTGTGGAATTTTTATTAATAAATAATATTTTTCAGTAAAATGTAGAGGTATTTCTGTATGGCAATGACTGGGTGGCAATAATTGGTATTTTGAAAAATTGTGTGGCAATTATTGGTTTTTTGGCTTTACATGGTTTTTAGCTTTAACTTTCTTATAGTGGCAATGACTGGTCATTTACCTTATTTAGCCAAAAATAAAATAATAAAACTTTATTTCAATAATTTATTCTGAATTCTTTGGACCTGTAACAGTCTATTTTTATTTAAATTTTTTTACATTCACGTAAATAGCTGATATACCTGCCGTAGCTGAGAGAACAATGTGCGAAAATATAGCTATTTCAACAGAAACACGATTCATTCAATATGAACAAAAAAGTTGAAGAAGCTGCAGGTGTTAACAAGCCTAGAAGAGTTGTATGTTTGGCAGACAACCAATGTAATCCACTACTAAGTGTGGAAGAGAGACTAGACACTTGAAAGAAATATGTGAAAGTAACATTTGCAGATGAAAGACAGATTGCCGTTGAAGATATATAATGCCAAACAGTACCCCCGATTACCATTAAAGAAGTCACGGCAGCTATTAGAAAAATTAAAGATGGTAAAACTCTAAGGCCTGACAAAATTTTATACAGAATTCCTAAAACTTATAGATGAACAAGGAATACAATGGATAACGACTATATTTAACAAAGTATATATAGCTGGAAACATTCCCCAAAGCTGGTTAAAATCAACCTTTATTTATTAAACTTTGATAGTATACAAGGCAACTATCAAACACAGTGATTAATTAAATCTTGCCCAAGTACTTTACACTGCCACTGTTTTCTGCGACTATACCAAAGCTTTTGATTGTGTAAATCATGACATTCTGATAAAAAAAAAAACAAAATTTCTATGGTATTTATTTGAATTGGTTCCAATTTTACTTAGAGAATAGGAAATAACTAGTTAGAGCAAATGATACAGCTTCTAGTCACAAAAGTATTGTATGTGGAGTACCACAAGGTTCAGTATTTGATAATCTACTTTTCCTTATCTTTATAAATCACATCACCAACTTAAAACCGATGGAAACATTTTTATTTTTGCTGATGATACCAGTATTACCTGGAGAAACTCTTCATGCAGCTATAACTTCTGATCTATTAAAAATAGAAACCTAGTCAGACTCTAATTTACTCCCTTTTAACGTGGATACGACAGTAGCATTATCCTATAAATCTTGGTATTTTTATAGTCAGCAACCTTAAATGGTCCCTTCATATTGATTTGTTAAGTGAGAAACTAGCCTTAGCCTGTTATGCAATAAGATCTGTTTTAAAGAAAATTTAGAATCTTCCAAAATAACATATTTGTCTTTGTTTGAGTCTCATCTTCGATATGGTCTTCATTTTTAGGGTTCTAGAACAGCTGCCCAACCTGACAGTTGTTTTTAAATTACAAACAAAAAAGAGCAATATGGTATATTTTTGGTATCGGTAGAATAACATATTGCAGAAAATACTTCAAAAATATCGAGACTTTAAGTCTTACTTCTTTATATATTTTAGAAACTGTTTGCTTAATTCGTAAACGCCTACATGTTTTTTCAGCAAGACCTAATCATGACTACTCTACCAGAAATTCAACCTTTAATGTCTATTTACTGATCCCGTCCACGGAGTTAGTAAAGAAATCTATATTATATTCAGTAAAAAGATTATATAACCATCTCCCTTTGCAACTTAAATCTGCAACTTCTTTCCTTGAGTTCCGTAAAAGAACAAAATCCTATCTATCTGAAAGATCATAAATATTATTCAGTAGAAGAGTTTCTTAACGAATAGTGTTATGTACAAGTAACTAAACTATTTGTATAAATATATATTTCAGTATCACATGCAGAAACTTAAATGTATTAGGTCGTAAGGATTTATTATGCAATTTATTTAAATTTTGCAATACATTGTGTATTTTATTATCTTTTATTTTGTGATATTGACGATTTATGTAATTTCAGTAAATTTTAAATTGCTATTTTTCTGACTTTTTGTAAGCTTTGTTCATAAAATTGTTCAATTTTTAGTGGTAATAGCATATTTTTATTCTATTCTAAATTACAAAGTAATTGTTTTACGTAAGTATTAAATAAATAAATAAATTACATTTTGTTTTATTTTTTCCTAAATGGTATTGTATATATTTGAATTTAAAAATGTCAAATGCGTTTTTTTTTCAAATATACCAAATTATATTTAAATATTTTAAGCTTTATTTAAATTTTCCTACCAAAATTAAAATTTGAAATTCCCGCATAATTTCTCGCTTGAATTAGTTCTGATACAAATCTTATGGAGCGCTGAATTTCATATCCAACTAAAGTATTGTCGTGGAACATCTAGGAGGTAGGTGATCTGTGGGTCCAGTATGTCAATTTTGAAACGACATAATAATGTTATATTAAAAACTTGGTTAACATTTTCCAAAATTTGTTTAAAAATATTTTTTTAAACGATTTCCGAAGTGGAAACCGAAACGTCAAACATTTGTTTATTACAAATCTAATTTTCATTACAACCAATAATTGCTATGTAATCCCATACAAATATACTATTTAAGTCTCGCTAGACTTTTCCATCTTATTGTGAATAAGATAGTACATATGAGATGAACTTCTATTCAAAATATTATCTAGAAAGTGTTGACGTTAAGCCGAAATTAAGTTTGCATTAATGGATACCTAAAGATAATTTAGAGATAATTAAATTTATCAGTTTGTGGGAAAAGGCGGGTTAACTTAAATTCATAAGTTAGCGAATTATTGGAGCTGAAATGAAATGTATATACTTACACTACCACAAAATATTATGCTACGGTAATAGCCCTCTCTTATTTTTGGTCTGTAGAATACATAATTTTCAATAAAAATCGATTTTAAAATTTTTCGATTATTCGTCATAAAATTTAAATGATAATTTTTCCACTGTTCTAACAACTATTCAAATTTCGTCATTTTGTGTCATGAGGAACAATTTCACCCAATCATGTCAACATTAGACTGATAATTGCAATGCAGTGCAATTTTCAATCCCTATGACAACACGATCGAGTATGACAACTTCATTATTATTATGCGTGGTAATAGATCTTCTATAGTAGAGAACAGAACAAGAATCTAATGTTAACTTAAATTTTAACAATTGTACTTTCACTAACTGTACTTTTAATAAATAAATGTTTCGTTATGTTGAGTTATGATTTTTTTTTTTTTTTCGAAAAATCCGCCGAATATCCCTTGGACATTGATGAATGCCTCATAATTTCATAACAAATTTCTCAAGCTCGTTGCTTGGTAACAGCACTCAGCCTTCGGCTTCGTGTTGTTACCAAGGAACGAGCTTTCGATTGTCATGAAATTATCTCGTCTGTTATCAATGTCCTAGGGATATTACTACTGACAATTTTTCGACTGAAAGAGGATAGAGTAGAGTACAGATGGGAAAATATAAGGGAATTAATAGACAACAGAGACGAAAGACAGGAAAGCCCTATAATAACATTATCTGAATTGACGGAAACCTTAAAAGAGGTTAAAAACGGAAAAGCCGCAGGGCCTGGAGACATTCCCATAGAGCTGGTTAAATATGGGCCGACTGCACTTTCAGAATAAATAGTAGACCTAAATAAATGTATGTGTGGACACCAGGAAATTCCTAAAGATTAGAATAAATCTTATATAAGCTCCATATATAAGAGAGGGAATAAAAGAGACTGTTCCAATTATAGAGGTATTAGTGTGATGAGCTCTGTGGGCCGGTTGTACGGCAGAATATTAAAGAAGAGGGTTGAAAGACAGATACAAGATATTGAAGAACAAAGCGGCTTTCGTACCTGGAGATCCTGCCTTGATAATATATTTATCCTACGACAAATAATTGAAAAGCGTGTCGAAAGAAGTAGAGAGACCCATTTGGTATTTATAGACCTTGAGAAAGCATATGATAGTGTCCCGTTAAAGAAAATGTTTGAGGTCCTCAAAAGGTCCGGATTGGATTCGACGTATATCCGAGCGATATATAAATTGTACGAAAATGCAGTTAGTTGTGTAAAAATTGGAACCAGAACCTCAAATGAATTTAAAGTCACCAAAGGCCTAAAGCAAGGATGCTGTTTGTCACCGACACTCTTTAAAATATACGTCCAAGAAGCATTGAGGAATTGGAGAAATAAATGTAGATTTATGGGCATCGAAGTGGGACAAGAAACTCTGTATACATTGTTGTTTGCAGATGATCAGGTGGTGATTGCAACCGATGAGGAAGATATAAATTATATGAATCGAAAATTATTTGAGGAATATGCCAAATGGGGGCTTACTGTAAACATAAGCAAAACAGAATATTTAAAAATTGGAGGAAATATCACAGATCTGAGGCTTGAAAACGCAGCCATAAAAGGCTGCAACCAGTATAAATATCTAGGAAGCATCATATCAGCAGATGGCAGAGTTAAGATAGATGTACAAAACCGAATAACCCAAGGGAAAAAATGCATCCGAATACTGAATTCATTACTGTGGTCTAATAAAATAAAGATGCATACCAAACTTCGCGTATACAGAGCAATTGTAGAACCAATTACCACATATGGTGCCGAATGTTGGACGATGACAAAGAATGAACGAGATAAAGTAGACGTTGTGGAAATGGATTATCTTAGAAGGTCATGTCGAGTATCGAGAATGGAAAGAATCAGGAATGAGGAAATACGAAACCGTACAGGAATTAGAGATACTCTTTCAGATAGAATACAAGGAAGGCAATTACAATGGTATGGTCACGTGATGAGAATGGAGGAGGAGCGGTGGCCAAAGAAAGCCTTAATGTATGTTTCGACAGAAAGAAGGAAAAGGGGAAGACCACCAAATTCCTGGAGAAGAGAAATTACAAAAACAATGCAATCTAGAGGCTTAGAAGAGGGAGATTGGAGAGATAGGAAAAGATGGAGGCTAAAATGCGGGAAGCGGCAATCGCCGTAGGACCCCCGTTATATGATGATGATGAATTTTTCGACTGTTCTAACAACCATTTAAATTTTGTCATTTTGTGTCATGTGGAACAATTTCACCCAATCATGTCAACATTAGACTGATAATTGCATTCACTGCAATTTTCAATCCCTATGACAACACGATCAAGGTTGACAACTTCATCCAAATAAATTTCAAAATGTCACATTTCGGCAATGAGAATGTTCAAAGTATAAATGCGCTAATGAAAGAAAAAATTTCCAAAAATACAACCTACAGTCACAAATATATTTGGGGAATATTCATAGAATTTTGATGCGGACGAGAATATGAATTGAATGAACATAGAAGCTTAGAAGAATTGGCGTTGATACTAAAAGATTGAGCCGTCAATATGAGAAAGAAAAACGGGTACGAATTTAAAGAGGCAACGGTGAAGACAATGTGGAACGTTTCGTGCAAACTATTGTAAGAAAAGTACTATAATGACTATAATATTATGACTAACCTGTTTAACAATATAGTGTTTAAACCAGGCCGAGATGCCCGCGATGCAATCAGGAAGAAAATACAAGCAGATCCATGTAAACGTAAGGCCAGTTCAGTTTCGTTAAATTGGTATGAAATTAACAAAATAATATTGCTTTGGGATGAAGATACCCCTGAAGGTCTTATGCGTAAATTTTACCATATTGCTGCTGTAGAATTAGCGTGGCGAAAAGGAGAGGCAAACGCTTGTCTGGTGGATTTTTTTCAAATCGAGAAAAATAACGATGACACTCCAACAAATCGCATTGAATCCAATCCGGTATTCAGTAAAACGTGCCAAGGTGCTTCTAAAAACTGTGCAAGTAGTAAATGGTTGGTTATCAATAGTGAACGACAAAGATGCCCTGTACGTCTTTTTCATAAACTGGTATGAAAACGAGGTGACAATATTACCTCACCACGACTGTTCTTAAAACCAAATCGACACTGGAAAAATGAAACTAACAAATGGTACGATAATGTACCTGTTGGAAGAAATACAATGAATGGATGGACTAAATCTTCTGCTGAAGCAATTGGCTTGAATGTAAAGGAGAAAAAGATAACAAATCACTCGAATAGATCAACTTCTGTTAGCGAATTAGCAAAAAGTGGTGTAGAAGAACAACAATTGCTAAAAATTACTGGTCATGGCAATCAGAATCCTATAAAATTATACTTGAATCTCGATCAAGAACACCACAACAAGATTATAAATGAAGGGGTTAGAAGTAAAACCGCCTAAATAAAATTTTCACCAAAACGACTTTAGTGATGTTTCACGTTCTGAATATCTTATATTGTTTGGTAGTAAAATCGACTACGCTCTAACCCTACTTTATCGCCATCTTTTGATTAATAGAAAAAACAACCAAAATGAAATTCACCAATCGTTAAGAGCAGAAATCGCTTTAGCGCACCTAGGCTGTTTTACCTCCAAAGAAGCGGCTGGATATAAATATATTTTTATTACTTATGTTGTTTGGGTTCCACTCAACGGTTTACATTTGTTTATGGCGTGTAGGTTATACTTCTTTAGTAGATTAGTAGCAGTGTTTCAAGTGATACTATTGTTTGCAGAAATGATATATTTTGTCATTATAATTTTTGGATCATGTTTTTTGAGTTTTGATATTATTTTTAGAGTCAGATAGTGATCCATACGCTACAGATGGAGAATCTGATTTTTATTCCTAGTGAATATGAAGAAGATAACGACAGCGGTAATTCTATAATATATGCCGAAGAAGCAACTATAAGCACACATGTGGAGTATAATATTTGAGTAGTAAAAGTGTGTGTTTTAGCTTGTTAGTTTTAATTTAAGCGTAATATCCCTAACAAAAATTAATTTATTATGTAAATATTAAACTTGTAAATACCGGTAAATTTAGTACCTACCTTACAGTTATGTACTTTTAGAAATTTCGAAGTTAGTTCAACTTAAGGGTTTAAATATTTTTCCTTTTCAGTAATTCCTAAAGAATATAAAAGCAGAGAAAAATTAAAGAGAAAGAAATGTGTCCAGGAGTATATGCATACGTGTAGGTACCAATATTTAACGACATGGAAAGTAAACGACTTGAAACCTCAATTCTCCGGGAGTATTGGATTTTAGGAAGTGTAAGACTTCCAAATTCCAGAACAACTGGAAGAGAGGTGATGAAAATACTAAAGATAGGGCTAAGCTCAGAGGAACAAATTTAAATGGCCAAAGAGACACTAAATCTCAAGTGAGTGTTCGGGCTAGCTTCAATGCACTGGATTGTGGCTTTAAAGATATAAACAACAATAACAAGAGATAATGAGCTAATGAGACAAGAAAGAAATGAGACCTGGTAATATCAAACGTGATACAACTGAAGAAGGTCACTGGGAATAAATTTATAGAAAGAGAACAATAAGAAGAGAAAAGAAGGGCGCCAACTCAACGATAGTTGAGATTTTGAAGTAACAAATGAATCTAGAGATAATACTCTGAAATACAAAAATACTAAATAATAATCTTGTTTTACTATGTTATATACTGGTTAGTAGAACTGAAATAAAACTCAAAATAGCAACAATAAATATATTTATAAAAAATGTATATAGGTATATGTGTATAAACAATTTACAAATAACAGTAGTAGTGGATGGTGTACACATACAATGGGACCTAATAGCCCCTCAACAAACGAATAGTCACTACCACTGGCCAAATAAAATATGAAATATTAGTATAAACCAAGAATAGTCCGTAGGGTAGCCTAAGTCTTAACACAAAAAGGTAGTAATTTAACTTTAAATAGTTCTACTAATATGGGATACAAATTACAATATTGTAAAGATATCAAACTTGATAAATCTCTATTACAATTATATTAAATATATATTACATCCAAAAAGGTGAGTTTTTTCATACTCATTATATCATATTAAAAAAAAAAAACACATTAAATTTATGTCCCTCTCTCAATATCAAATTGTATTATCTCAAATGTATTGTATTAACAAAAATATTATATCAAAAAAAAATGAGTTTGGTCAGACTCTGTATATCCCATTTAAAAACCCAATAAAAACATGTAATATAATTTCTTCTCCCCAATATTTTAGAATTAGATTATATCAAAAATTAAATTATCACAAAGGTATTCACCTTATCATATGCATATGATGAGTTAACAGTAAATAGATAGTAACAAAAAAAATTACACAGTCAAACAACTTATTTTTACAGCCCCATAAGTCCATAGGAAAATTCCTCTTTATTATTAAGAGATCAGATTATTTTAAGTTGTTTTTTTTTTCATTTGGTATCCTTTTTTAAGTCTTACTTTTTTATTATATTATCCATAATCAGATTGAACAATAGGGAACTCAGAAAATCCCCCTGTTTTACCCCATTGCCAGCTTTAATTTCGGTTAGTTCTTCTTCTACTTTTACTTTTATTGTGTTGTTTTGGTAGATATTTTCGATCGTTACAATTATTCCTAGAGGTATCTCCCTTGTGTACAGTAAGTGAATAGCGTCTTTTAATTTGACTCGGACAAATGCCTTTGTAAGGTCCACGAAACATAGATATGCCGGTCTATTGTATTCTAATGATTTTTTTCCATTTGCCTCATTATAAATATAGCATCGGTGCATAAGAAACATAGATATGCCGGTCTATTGTATTCTAATGATTTTTTTCCATTTGCCTCATTATAAATATAGCATCGGTGCATGATTTTCCCGACCTAAAACCTTGTTGTTCTTCTGCTATTGTCATCATTTTATTCAATTAATTTGTTATCACTTTGGTTGTTAAATAAAGTGTTGTGTTAGTAAGTTAATTCCTCTATGATTTTCCGGGTCCGATTTGTCTCCTTTTTTATAGGGAGGTATTAGGATGCTTTATTAGAACACGCACTTCGATAGAAGTTAATTAATAAAGAACACAGGATAAATTACCAATTATAGAAGCACTCAAAATAAATCAAGAAGTATATCAAAGTGAATTAAAAAAGAGACTAGGACTTCTACCAGTATTCAACACAAAGGATATACATGAAATAACATAAAATTAATGAATAATATATTATCAACTACAAAAAAGATTTGTGGTAAAAATAAATATACGAGAAAAACGAAATTGAAACAAACAACACTGGATTTAATAAAAGAAAAAAGAAAAACATCAAAAGAATCACTGGATTATAAGACTCTGGTGGATCTAAGGCTCTTATCAACAATAAAGTTAAAAAGAACATAAGGTCAGACTTGCAAGCCCATCAAACAAAACAAATATTGCAAACCATCAAAAACAATAGAAACATGAGAGTATTGAAATCAAATTTAACTAAAGAAAAATCAAATCAAATATCAGATAACTACAATCAAAAACCAACAGTCGAATACGGTGACGGAAAAAACTCAAATACACAAGGAAATACAAACGTTCTATGAAAATCTGTATACAGGGTGAGCCATAAATATTGAGACATAGACTAAGGATAGGTTATTTGGACCAAAATATGGTTATTGGGCCAAATATGCCCTAATAAAATATTGCTGAGAAAAAAGATACAGGGTGTTAAAATTAATTTTTGTTTTTCATTTTTTGCTAATAGTTTCCCTGAATATTTATAAATTGCTATCAAAATTGGCACACGGGCATAATTTTAGACAAGAAATATTTACAATTTTACGTTTTGTCATAGAGGGCGCCACGTGGATTATTCCTAATGATCAAATTGTGTCTAAACTTTTTATGATGAAAGTTTTGAGTAATTTTTATTGGAACATAATGACGTAAACATCATTTTTACGTAAAACTGGTACTCTTGTTTAAACATGATAATTTCAACCGTTTTCGATAACAACGCAGTCTAACTGCTTAGAGTCTTAAAAGAGGATTTAAAATATTATTTCATTTATGAAAACTATGCTTTTGACAATCAGATAATTGTTGTTGGTAAATGTCATTTGTATAGAGTAAATTATTTTTTATGTGACAGTGTAGTGTAATGTTGCATTTTTTAAAAGTAATCATTACTTTTTTTGATTGAAGTTCCTCGTCACAATCATTTTAATAATAAAGAAATGCGAGATATGATTTGCGTATATACGCACAAGAAAATTTTTGTGGTCGCTCGGCAGCCAGAAGGTATGGAATGTTATAAGCAAACAGAAGGCAACCAAATCACAAAACTTTTGCAGATTATATCGTAGTTTAGGTGAAACTGGGTCATTTCACACTAAAAATCGGTGTGGTCGACTGAAAAAAATCACACCTAATCAAGAAGATGAACTTTTGGTTCAAGTAGATGAAAATCCTGAAATAAGTTCACGACATCTATCAGCAGCAACAGGAGTAAGTCAGTCGTCTCTTGTTAGAATTCTAAAAAAAGAGAACCTTCATCCTTATCACTTCACTCCTGTTCAAAAGATACTTTCTACAGATCTTCCACGACGGTTACAGTTTTGCCAACGTATTCTGAATAAACATCGCAATGACAGACACTTTATTAAGAATATTATGTTCACCGGCGAAGCAAATTTTACCAGACGAGGGATTTTTAATTGGCAAAATAGTCATTATTGGGAAGAAGAAAACCCACATGCTATTAAAGCTAGACATTTTCAGCATGAGTTTAAATTGAATATTTAGTGTGGCATTATAGGCGAGCAACTACTAGGGCCTTATGTTCTTCCTCCGAATTTAAATGGAAACTCTTATTTATTCTTTTTGGAAAATACTCTTAGTAATAATTTAGATGATCTGTCACTGGATGTAAGAAGAAAAATGTGGTTTATGCAGGATGGAGCACCACCTCACTTTTCATTAGCTGTTAGAAATCATCTTAATGACGTATTTCCTCAACGATGGATTGGCAGAGACAGTGAATTTCAATGGCCACCAAGAAGTCCTGAGTACAACCCGCTAGATTTTTATTCGCCAGATGTTCATTGGCATGAACTAAGTCCTTAGTTCATGCCAATTAAAATTATACACGAGACGAACTTTGGAGATATATTTAAAATGCAGCTAATCTTATAAGGGGACAGAATAATATTTTTTTTAACGTCCGAAAATCCTTTATGAAAAGAATTAGAAAAGGCATAGAAATCGAAGGAGACCATGTAGAACATTTAGTTTGAGTTTTTGTGAGTTCCTTTAAGTTAATATGTGTTTAGTTTTGATTTATCGTCAAAACGAAAACCTTACGTTAGTTGAAACTTTGGTTATTAGTTTGGTATTTGATAGTGGAATTGTAAATAAAATACTATTTCTTGTCTAAAATTATGCCTCTGTGCCAATTTTAATAGCAATTTATAAATACACAAGGAACCTATTAGCAAAAAACGAAAAACAAAAATTAACTTTAACACCCTGTATCTTGTTTTAGCAACATTATATAAAGGCATATTTGACCCAATAGCCATAGTTTGGTCTAAATAACCTGTCCTTAGTCTATGTTCTAATAGTTATGACTCACCCTGTATATCTACTATACAGAACCCCGGAACAGACCATAAAATAATTGGCTCTGAAACTTTTCCTAAAGTAACGGAAATTAGAAATTCTTCGGAAATTACACATGCCTTATTGCAAATGAAAAATGCAAAAACCTCTTGGCGAGGATCGTATAATATTTGAAATGTTAAAAATGGGCGGCAACATCGTTGTAGAGGTTGTGGAAGTTTTATTGAATAAGTGTCTAACAGAACAAAGAATTGCCAGTCTGTGGGAAAACGTCAAAATAATACTTTTATATAATCAATGAGACACTACTAATATTGAAAACTACAGACCTATATGTTTGTTGTCACACTTATACAAATTGCTAACAAGAAAAATAACCAACCGCATAACACAAAAACTTGGTTTATATTAACCGGTTGAACAGGCGAGATTTAGAAAAGGGTTTGGTACTAACGATTACTTACAAACTATAAGAACACTGGTAGAAAAAACCACAGAATATAATGTACCTCTACATATGGCATTTATTGACTTTCACAAGGCTTTCGATAGTATTGAAACTTAGTCCTTTTTGTCAGCTCTGAGGGATGCTCGAATAGTCTCACGGTACACTACACTTATTACAGTTATTAAAATCATTTATACACAGGCCACATTCCACATCAAAATCAATGAAAACGAAAAAACTAAAAAAATGCGTCCGTCTTGATAAAGAAATTAGACAAGGTGATACTATTTCACCAAAGCTTTTTACCTTAGCATTGGAAGTTCTAAACATGAATGGTGTATATTTGGGTCATTTAAAGTTTGTGAACGACATAGTATTATTTAGTACAGATATCAAGGAACTGCAGCAAGTGCTCAAGGAACTAAATCAGCAGTTAAATAAAATAGATCTTAAAATGAACCTTCAGAAAACAAAAATAATAAGTAATTTACAAACTAATATTGTTTCAAATAAACATTTACTTTGTCATGATCAGCTATTTCCTAAAAATTATTAAATAAATTGAGTCTTTCATTTTCAGACAATTTCGATTTACATTTTTTGTTACATTTGTCGTTTCGTATCCCAATTTTCTCAGTTTTGTTAATTTTTGCATTTTTACCAGTATATTCTTGGTCGGCGTTTCAAAGTTTTTTTAAGACAATCATTGTTTAAACACTTGGACTCCTTTGCCTCTTCCTTCCCAGATTTTTCTTGTTTGTAAATTGTTTCTCTTAACAGACGTATTTGTTTATGAACTTGTACCTTTGGTGCATGTAAAAGTTTCCGCTGGCGATATGTCTTAAGTATGTAATGCTCTTGATCATTTGATACCTATTTTTATCGGTAAAACTTAAATTCATCTTATTGATTAGAAGAGCTTAGTAAATCGACATCTTAGATCTAAAGTTTTTGATGCATGCATTATTCCGATATTAACTTATGCGGCACAAACATGGACAATCACAAAAAAGTCACCGATGTGGTGCAAAAAGCATTAAAGCTGAAATGGGAATACGCTGGACATGTAGCTAGGAGCGATCTAAAAAAATGGCACAGATCAATTTTAACCTGCAGACCATACCAACACAAAAGATCCAGAGGCAGACCTCCTATGAGATGGACAGATGATCTGAAAAGGACTGTCGGGAAAAATTGGCTACAAGTAGCTTACAATAAAAAACAATGGAAAGGAAGACTTGAAGAGGCTTATGTTCAGATGTGGTGGATGGAGAAGTAAATCGACTTGAAAGTTATTCATAGTAGTATTCCACTACCTTGCTTCATTGTATTATAACTTCCAAGGAAGTTGTAAAAATTTACAAAATAATTTTTTCCAGAAAACCATTGTATATAATGTTACTATGATTTTATAAAAATATTCATCCATAATAAAAAGTTTTAATATTGTATCATTGGTTACAACGTTTTTTTCACCAAGTGATTCAAAATTTGTAAAAACTATAAGGTTATTTTGTTAAATAATTTTATATTTACATAATATAGGATAAAAGTTATTAGAGCAAAATGAAGGTTATCCTTTATATATTTTGTTGTAAGTTGAGTTGCAATGTTAGTCATATCAGTTGTCGATATAAGCGGTAGAAACACGAGGTAACACAGAGATGATAGAAAGAATGCTAAAAACATCAGAGGCAAAATCTCAGAAAAATATATGTTAGGACACTATGTGACGATAGAATTACAAATATATGACGTAGATGCAAGGTAATAACAACAAAAATTACGTAAGATACAGAAGAGTACAATAGCGCGATCATAAAAACCAAATGACAACAAAAGAAATATTAAAGACGGCGATAGATGGTTATGCAGTAGGAAGACCACAAAAACGACGAAACGGTAACTTACTGAAGGTACATTGAAAACAGACAGCGTCATCTTGACACAAAAAGACAAAGAAAAAGAAAATAGATGCAGAAGAGTGCAAATATTAGGAAATACCTGTTCAAATATAGGATTAAAAAAAATCAGATTTGATAAAAATTAAATTGGCAATTCTCAATTCTTAACGAACCTCCTCTTTGTATAAGACGAAAACAGCTGCTACTCTCTTATGCAGCATCGGTATCAGCTAATCCCTCTAATCCAGTGCATCCCTTATTTTTTATGTCCACGTATAATTTACACAATACCAATTCCTTACCACCAATAAAACCTATTCCACTAATTTTAGCACATACACTTAATGATATCTCTCTTACACATACCCTTTCTCTTTATCCCCCTATATCTCCTCCTTGGATCATCTCCACCACGCCCAAATTTAACATCTCGCTCACCAACTTCGATAAAAATAAACATCCGAAAGAGATCATTTTAAACGCATTTAAAGACATTATAAATACAAGTAGTTACGATCTAATATTTTACACGGATGCCTCAAAAAATGACACAGGAGTAGGCTGCTCTGTTACAACCTCTCATTTACTAATTAAGTCATCACTTATACCATCCGTCAGCAGCGTTCATACTGGTGAATTATTTAGTATATTGCAAGCTTTTAACCATATATATATCCACCTAATAAGCAGGTTGTCATATGCACAGAGTCTTTAGCATCAATCCATTCTATCAAAAATATATTTACCGATCATCCAATCGTCCAAAAGATCCTAGACTTGTACCAAATTATCTTCTCCCAAAACATAACAGTTACCATAATTTGGCTGCCATCTCACATTGGCATAAAAGGCAATGAAACTGCAGATCACTATGCTAAACTTGCTACAGCATCACCTGAAATCACCGATAAAATTCAAATTTGTAAGGACCTACAATCATATACTAAAAGAAGAACCAGACTCCTTTGGCAGCAGCATTGGAACTCTAACCGTTCGATCTTACACGAAATACAACCTTCAATAATCAGTCAGCCTACATTTGACTGTTCAGCCCTGTCAAGACGAGATCTCATTGTGATAAGACGACTACGGATAGGACATTCAAAACTCACACACGGCTACCTAATGTCCTCTAACATCCGTCCCTCCTGTGAAAGCTGCCAATCATATTTGACAATCAAACATATCCTCACTGAATGCCATCAATATTCGGCCAGAAGATTACAATACAAACTCAAAAGTGAAGTACGAGATATCCTAAACGACCCTGACCAAATAAAAGCTGTGCTACATTTCCTTAGAGATGAACACTTATATCAAAAAATATAATTAGATTTTAATTTAGACATTGTGTAACATATTATTATCATTCCGTATTATTGTAACATATTCTTAATGTAACACTTATTGTTTGTGTAATAAAAACTCATGTTATAGTACCTGTGTAAATGGCCATAGTAGCGGAGCACGTTAACGTCGAAATAAAAAAAAAATTCTCAATTCAAAAAAAAAAATTTAAATAAAAAAGTAAAGTCCATATTTGCAGAAAAAATATTAAAAAAAATTGCTATCGCTACAGTCAAATCCTGCAGCAAATAGAAATTTATGGAATTATCATATCTGTAAACCCTGATTTAAAAGTCTTCTTTTCTTTCGTTTCTAAAACATCATTTTTATCTATAAAACTCATTTTTTTTGGGAAAACGAAAGACGATAAAATCTCTTCCTTATTTTTTACAACTAATCCTCTACTTTAGGAATATCCATACACCTGTTCAGTATATATGAGTTTACTCGGAAAGGAAATCCTACCTGGTTCCTGAATTTTACCTGAATAGTCCGCACCAGGCTTTACTAGATAATGGAATCTTTTAGCTCTTCTAAACAGATTTTCAATTTGTACATTTACAATAAAAGACAGTAACGTATCAGTGAATCAGAGCCGAATAAAGGGATTTTTCTTTTGTAATTTTAACATCTAGAAGTGCAAAAATTACATAAAATTATCGCATTTTTACATAAACCAATTCTAAAGATACCAGTTATAAATATATATACAATTATAAATAATTCAACAACGAGCCATTGAAATTTTTTTAATTTGTTGATCGTTAAAAATTGTTGATTTGAGGTAGGCCATTTAATAATTTAAAACAAATATAAATTTAATCTAATCTTAAGAGATGCTTATTTAATTACTTTAGACACAAATCTAAAGAGCTGCTGTCAATAAAGTCACGATAGCGAATATGGTAGCCAACATGATATCCAACGATCGATAACGGTCATGGAACTAGAAGAAGAAGAACAAATCTAAAAAAATAATTTTTTTTATTTAAATAAAAAACGTAATTTATGTTACGTTTATAACATGAATATTTTAATAAAAAATAAAACAAAACTCATAAACACACTCATTTGAAGTCAAAACCATATTTACCCGTGTTTTCCTGTTTTATATAATTTCACAACTCTTTTTTAATTTTAATAACGCATCAACCACGCAGGGTCATTAGCGTATTTAGATTAATGTGACAGTTCAAGTAGTTGACAGTCTTTAAGATAAGAA
The DNA here is from genome assembly GCA_918026665.1 of Diabrotica balteata. NCBI lineage: Eukaryota > Metazoa > Arthropoda > Insecta > Coleoptera > Chrysomelidae > Diabrotica > Diabrotica balteata. Next base: position 41,443,360 of record OU898280.1, read on the forward strand.
AATATTTTTTGGGTATCTGTATTTTCTTCTAGGTCATCTTTTAGGGAGTTGGGTATACTATATTTAAGCCATTTACTGTTATATTTAAGACACTGTATTAAAAAAATGTTTAACCGTTAGAACACTGTTGCACATTTAACACACTGGTTTATTTTGGCGCTGTAAGACACCCGGAGACGGGTAAGTATCACTTGCTCTCTTCTGTTTTTTTTTTTTATTTTTGGTTTCCAAAGATGTGGATATTTGTTGAATTCGTATAGTCTTGATGGAGTGTTGTTCTAAGTTGGTTGCAATTTTTAAATTATTTTTTGTTTTAAGTATAGTTTTAAATTGTTTTGTACCAATATTCCGTGTTACCTTCAATTCTGACATGAGAAGACACCCATAAAAAGTAAACTTGAATGATCTTATTTGAAATGTGACCTGTATACCATCTATACGGCCGACACGCCAAAAGAACCAGGATCCATGTAAAGTCTTTACGCCGACGACACAGCAATAGCTGCTAGCTATTGCTGTGTCGTAAATTCATCATGTCAAATCCAGATCATGCAGCTAATCATCTGCAGCGATAACTTTATAGATTCGAAAGATGGTGCATCGAATGAAAAATAGCCTTAAACCCAGATAAAACACAGGCTGTAATGTTTAGCCACAGAAGAAGTGTACCGAACCGAGAACTAACGATTGGGAACACCCTAGTAGAATGGACAAACGAGGCCAAATACCTAGGGGTGCTACTATACAAGAAAGTTACATTTACGCAGCACATAAATCAGCAAACATATAGAGCCAAAGCGCTAAAAAATCAGCTCTCAACGCTTATTGGTAGAAGAAGTAAACTAAGGTTCAAAACCAAAATCAGGATTGCGAATAGTATTATCCTGCCAGTCCTTTCGTATGCCTCTGCCGCGTGGGGATACACCTGTAAAACAAACAGGAAAAAAATACAGACAGCGCAAAATCAATTAATAAGAGATGCCCTGAACTTACCAAGATACGTACCTCTAAGAAATTTATACATAGACTCAGGACAAACAAGGATCCTACACGATGGACAAAAAGGCATACGAACTATTCAACGGACTAAACAACCACCCAAGTAGCATGTTAAGAGAGCTGACTAACTACAACGCAAATACCAGGACGGTACACAGAAGACCCAAATGAATAAATGAAGAATGAGATGGTCGCAAAGACGTCAAAAAAATAATGCAGTTATCAGAAAAACAACCACCAAAAAATATCTATTTTTAGGACTATGGTGAGAGGATACAGGTGCCAAGGCACTTAGTTAGGGACAATATACACCGGGGTGTGTGGAGGCCATATACACCCTGCAATGCACACCCCGACGCACCCACACAAATAAGCATGTAAGAATAAAAGGGTAAGAATTGTGCCGGCATTTTATAGTCCCAACTCCAAGGAAGACCCCCCACAAAAAAACCGGTTTATTTTTCTTTTAAATACAGTACTATTAAAATCAATTTCATATCACTAAACGTTTTAACGTAAATTCACCTAACTTGTCCATATAGAAGGCCCGTCAGGCTTTCTATATACCGCTAATGCGGACTAGGCCCTTAAGGCGGATCAAGTGAATGCTGATCCTTTTCGCGACACCCGAGCACTGAGGTCATGTGCGGCAAGTATGGACTCGGTGGCCGGACACACTTCAGGCGCCCAGCCGGCGAGGAGAACAAAATTTACTTTTGCCAAATCGTCGGCTGAGTGAACGAGCACACACTTTTTTCCGGACATGAACTCGACAGCCCAGCTGTCGGCAGATCATAAGCCTCCTCACGTATTGTAAGTCACACGATGAGGAGGGGTGGTGGAAAAGCCTAGGGTCAGATAGGTACCACTTCAACTAGTGAAGTGTGGCTGGTTTGATCTTCGGACGTGTGGATCCATTACTTAGTTTGGTATACACATGTTCCTAGGGGTAGGGTTGATCGCTTAGCGTGATTGTGTGTGTGTTATTTGAAATGTTTTTAACTTCTTTTTTAATAAGAATTAAAAGGGGTTGTCACAGTACAGTTGATTTATTGACGATAATGAACTTGAAAAATCTGTGATTATTATACATTTTTATTTATTTTTGTTTTGTAATAACGATAGTGCTTTTAGAATTACAAATAATTCAGCCAAAAGGAAGGTTGTAATTGACGACAATTTTAAACTAACTGACGAGTCTTCCGAATTAATTGCTGCTCCAACTCTGTCTTTATTTTTTGACCCATCGGTGTATACGCCGTATTGCCATATCTGTTCAATAGTGTATGAAAGTTTTGTTTAATGACGATTGATGATATCTCTGATTTTCTTATGTTTTTTAAATTGATTTCTGCAGCAGGAATAAATATTGTCCACAGTGCAGGGTTGTGGTTTAAAGAGGCATCATAGGTTATTGAAAATTAAAAATTTAATTTGGATAAGTATGATTGTACACGAGAAAAAAAGGGATGATCAGTTTGATGTGTGTTTTAAAATTTATTTGTAAATCGATCAGATTTTGGTTTGATGACACTGCTGCTGCATATTTTAGGCTTAGATATTGTCTTCCAAAAGAAAGAGGAAGTTCTTCACTTTCCCAATAGACTCTTTAAATAGGGCTTGTGAAGTGAGCACCTAAAGAAATACGTAGAGGTCTATTTTTGATAATATCCGGTGACTTTAAATATGCGTTTTTGAAGAAGTTGTAGACGATGGCTTTGTAGTCATGTTTTAATCGAAATATAGATTTGTAAATATGTATTAAACCTGAAAAGATAGGAATTTATTGCTGCTAAGAATAAAGGTATGCTTAAGTTTGACTTTTGTGGTATAGTATTTGGTCGAATTTATGTTTGAGAGTATGTTGCGTCAACTCGAACTTAATATGGCCTATTTTCAAGAACATTTGAAATATATTTTAATATGTTATCCCTTATTAACCAGTTGTTGAGTGTTTTAATGATTAAATATCTCCAAACTATATCATATGCTTTGCTTAATTGCCTATATCAAAAATTTTTTCAATACTGTGCTGTTTTATTGCGAATGCTTCGTGGATATCTAATTCTAAGTCAACAAGGTTGTCTAAAGTTTAGCGATGTTTTCAGAAACCACGTTGTTCTGGAATAATTATTATGATTGATTCTCACACCTCTTTAAGCATACGAAAATCTTACAAAAGGGTTTAACATATAAAATTAACTACTTCCATTCATCCATTGGCACGACAGCCCAAATCGGGCCTTGGCCTCCTTTAACAAGCTTCTCCAATCATTTTAATTTACCTCTATCCTTTTTCATGAACGCGTTCCCAGGCAGTTCCTAGCATCTTCATCGACCTCGTCTTTTCATCTCTTTTTAGGTCTTTCAACAGGTCTTTTTCCCTGCATTCTTGCATTTAGTAATTTTCTGGGGAGGGGGAAATGGTCCTTCGAAAAAAAGGCTGAGCGATAGGCCAGTAACCTATTCTTGTAAAAAAAGTACTACTACGAAACCTTTAGATAGGCCTCGGAATGGACGGATATCAAGACGACATAATTTCAAGTAAAGGCTGTAATGAGTCTTAAGTCTAAAAATAAAAATTTTAAAATACATGTATACAAGCATGAAGAAAAACACATCATCATCATCATCATCATTTTGGCTTTACAACCTTGTTGTCGATACTAGCCTCCTAAAAATTTCTCTTCGCTTGTCCCTTTCAATCACCTTTCTCCGCCAAGTACGTATTCCCATATTTCTCATGTCTTCATCGATATTATCTAGGAATCTTGTTCATGGTCTTCATCTTATTTTCTGACAAATAAGTCTATCAAGGAGAGTTTTTCTAACTGGATCATTTTGTTTCATCAGCATTAGAGGCCTTATTCACTCCAGACATCCTATCTGAATATATTTTACAATATGTGATTCTTGGTATATTCTATAAAGTTTGAAGTTGTATCGTCTTCTTTACACTTCATTGTCAATTACTGCTACATAGATTTGTAATAGCAAATAACTTACTTTTCTTTCAAAACATCTTAACATGTTTTTAATCATTTTTGTAAAGTCTTGGTCTTTCAACCATATGTTTTATAGAGTTTTACTTCTGTATTTTTTTATATATTATAATTTAAGAGCTTATTTTTGTATAAAGAGATTTAAGAATGAGATTGAGCCTAAAATGGCATCAGTTGGCCGAACAAATTCTGTGATTTACCTCTGCGAGAGTATTAACTTCAGTGTTAAGAAGCATTCCTAGGTATATAAATTTATTAACTGCTTTGATGACGTCCGTTTTTATAACAAGTGGTTTTAGGATTTGTGGCAGGTTGTTTATTATTATATAAGTCGTTTGTTTGGTGTTTAATATTAAACCCATTTTTGGGTTTCTTCGTACAGCCTTTTCCGTTCTCCCGACAGTATTAATATTCTCAGGAAAGGCAAGGATTTGCACTAAATTATTATATATTGAATCGGTAGTTGTGATTTGTGACATACTTATTACTTTTTACAGAGTCACATTAAAAAGTATATAAAAGAGAGAGTCTACATGGCGTAGCTCATTAATTTTAGTAAACTTAGTAACTGTTTTAGTTTTCTCAGCTTTTTCATTGCTTTGAACATGTCTCTTTAATTTCCAGAGTCGAAGGCTATTTTATAGTCTATAAATTTGTGATAAGTCTTCTTCTTATAGTGCACCTATAGTGCGTTGGCGAATTATCTTAAGGCCAGTCTGTCTTTTGCGGCATGCAAAAGATCGCCAGTGTTATTTATGTCTGTCCAGTTTTTTATGTTTCGTAGCCACGACATTTGTTTGCGACCTACTCCTCTCTTGCCTTTAACCTTTCTTTGGATGATTAGTTGAGGGATTGCATGTAATAAGTATCTATGCGATATTCTTTCTCTGTAGGTACATGTATTACTATGTGATCATCTTTAATTTTATGGATTGTTTTTCTACTTCGTTTTTATAAAAAAGTTCTGTTAAATAATATTGCAAATTTCTGATTATTTCTCTTAGTTAATTTAGTCTTCTTCTTGTTCTTCCTCAGATTCTTCCTTTTCAGGGGTCGCTATTATCGTTTGTTCCACATAGTTTTCCTCTCTACATCTGACATGACAAAACCATTGCAATCTTTGATCTTGAATCTTTTTTGAAACTGTACTTATCTTGGATCGTTTCCTTATCTAGTTGTTCCGTTTCTGATCCTATCTCTTCTATTATTACCCAACATCCACCGTAACGTTTACATATTACCTACCTCGTTCTTCTGTTTCTGAATCTTTTTTACAGGCCAGTACGCCCCTGCTTCAACGCCGTACACCAACGCAGGCCTCACCATAATCTTGTATATCTTTACTTTGATCCCTTCTCCGATTTTTTTATTACAAAGTACCCCACTCATTCGCTTCTAGTTAAACCAATCAGCCTGTATTCCGTGTGAGGAAATTCTCAATCTAGTGTTTCATTTTTCGTTATATCGAAGCCAAGGTTTTTAAATGGTTCTACTCGTCCTAGCTTTTCTCCAAGTAATTCTACGTCTACAACAATTCCTCTTTCTTTGGACCGCATATAAATCGTTTCCGATCTACTTACCTTAAGTTCTCCCCCTTCGATAGCCCTTTTCCAACTTTTTCTACAACACTTCTGTTCTTTACTAAGACGATATCACAAAGAGCATTTATCAAGGAGCACCCTTCCTTACTTTCTTTGTCAGCACATCCATAACAACAATAAATAGGTAAATATTCAGTTAAGGGACTTGCTGCAAACCACCCGTTACCTTAAAACTTTTAAAATCCACAAGGAAAACAATTCCTGTAGCTGGCTGTATACCACGTATCACAAAAAAGAGGTTAGTCTTCGTAAATGGGTATATTTATTTAAAAAACCCTTAAAAGGGCTACATCAATAAAACAAACGTTTTCGGACCACACAGTCCATTATCACGTTTTAAAATCGAAAAAAAGCTAGGTCACAATGCCTGAGCCACCAAAATACCAGGGTTAAAACCCTTTAAATTACATTAAGTTATAAAAGATTATACATGGTGTTGTAAAATAACTGTGATGTTCAGTATTAAATTAAATTTGGCTACAGGTAACACATGGCTGAAGCGAGTTCCAGAGCCGATGAGAGAACCTCTACACATGGAGAACAGCTGGTAACTGTTTGTCCCTTACTTTAGCAATGCTGTATAACTATTTTCTCCCTTCGGGTGTTTTTAACTCTTCATACAGCTGTGCACATGATCTTTACTTAGCAGTAGCTACGGCTTGCTATGCTGTCCATTTTGCGACTTGTATATATCTTTATCTTTATCTCTCTTAGACCTGTTATACCTCTTTCTATCCTCTTCCTTTTCTCTTATCTTCTCTATTAGAACCCACTCGCACCTAAAGTTTCTTACTCGCTTTCCTTTCTGTCTCACCTTTATATCTGTATCCACCATGAACGGTCGGTGTTGACTAGCTACACACTTACCCTTTATCACTTTAGAGTTTGTACACTATTTAAGCTGACTTCTTCTACACAACACAAAATCTATTTGACTTTCTCTTCCCCAGTTCTATAGGTATTATATTGGTTCTCAGACTACATAAAGAACGTATTAACGAGAGCTAAATCCCGTGCCACTGCAAATTCAATTACAATACATCCTTCATTATTTTTTATTCTCACGTCCAAACTTAAATGAAGAATAAATAAAGAATTAAACAAAAATTTAGGAAATATTGACCACAATAGAATTAGAGAGTACGATGACATAAACGTCCTGTGGAAAACTATTAAAGAACAAATTAACAATGTAACGGAAAAACATCTAAAAGTAACACCTAGAAATAACAAACAGGAATGGATGACAGAAGAGATTTTACAATTAATGAACAAACGAAGAGAATCTAAAGGAAAAAATGACAAGGACGTAGAATACAAAAGACTAAATAGAATAATTCGAAAAAAATAACCGAAGCAAAAGAGAAATGGCTGGAAACAAAATGCGTTGAAATAGAAGAACTGCAACAAAGGCACGATTTTTTTAATTTACATAAAAAGGTAACAGAGTTTACATCGACTACCAAGAGAACGACTTTTCACACCATGCTGAACACGGATGACAAACTGCTAGAATCAACGGAAGATAAACTGAAAGAATGGGAAAACTATATTAAAATTCTTTTTCACGACATACGAGAAGAACCAAGATTGGAAAATAACAACGAAGGGCCAACAATTCTGAAATCTGAAATCATAAATGCAATTAATCATCTCAAAACAAATAAAAGCCCAGGTCCAGACGGAATATACCCAGAAACGCTCAAATTAATCAGCGAAGAAAATATCGAATTATTTGTCCTTTTATTCAATCGCATTTATGATACAGGTAAAATACCTCAAGATTGGCTGGAGTCAATATTCATCCCACTACCAAAAAAGCCAAACCCACAACACTGCAATGAGTTCCGTCTGATAAGCCTTATGAGTCATGCTGTTAAAGTCCTACTAAAAATCGTACATAATCGTATCTATAGAAAGTGCGAAACAATCATCGGAGACGATCAGTTTGGATTCAGAGCCGGCATGGGAACGAGAGAAGCCCTGTTCAGTTTATTAGTTCTCGCCCAAAAATGCTACGACCAACAGAAAGATATATTTATATGCTTTATAGACTTTGAAAAAGCATTTGATAAAGTAAGACACGACCTACTATTAGAACGTTTGCAAGAAGTCGGTTTAGATGGAAAAGACATCAAATTCTTAAAAAACTTGTGCTGGAACCAAAAAGCCAGAGTTAGGATCGAAGGTTCCACATCCGCAGAAGTAGAAATTAGGAGGGGAGTTAGACAGGGATGTGTTCTGTCGCCTCTGCTGTTTAATCTTTACTCCGAGTTTCTATTTAAAGAAGCATTGGAGGATTCCAAGGATGGAGTCAAGGTGAATGGCGTAAATATCAACAGTATCAGATACTCCGATGATACAGTGTTAATTGCGGATTCCGACTCAGGTCTACAACGACTCATCGACAAGACCAACTCGACCTGTGAGCAATTTGGTATGAAAATAAACATTAAAAAAACCAAAGTGATGTCAATCCGAAAAAACCAAAACGTACCTCAACCTTGCACAATAAATGGGCACATCTTAGAACAGGTCAATAGATTTAAGTACCTGGGATGTTGGATCGATAGCAGCCTAAATCCTGATCAAGAAATAAGATCGAGAATAGAACAGGCTAGAAAATCCTTCGAAAAAATAAAAAAACTGCTTTGTGATTCTCGAATAAAACTCGAAATTCGACTACGTTTATCAAAATGCTACGTCTGGCCGACTCTTCTATATGCAGTTGAAACGTGGACCCTTAAAACATCAACCGTAAATGAATTGGAGGCCTTTGAAATGTGGATCTACCGGAGAATACTCAAAATTTCATGGACATCGTATACCTCAAACGAAGAAGTGCTGCATAGAATAGGCAAGGAAAGAGAACTTTTTAACACAGTAAAAGTAAGAAAAACATCATACCTAGGCCACATACTGAATAATAATAAGTACCAATATGCCCAACTTATAGTGAAAGGAAAAATCAAGGGAAAGAGAGGCCTAGGAAGGAAAAGACTATCATGGCTCAGAAACATCCGACAATGAACAGGGCTAAATTTTGAACAGCTAATAAGAACAGCTGAAGATAGAGAAGAGTTTAAAATTGTAGTAGCCAACCTCCATTGAGGAGAGGGCACTTTAAGAAGAAGAAACTTAAATGGACTCTCTGTATTTCCGCTCTTTCTGTAACAATATGTTTAAATCAACTCCAATACAACCCTTTTTGTCTACAGGAAATATTCCCTAAAATTCCTCCTTTTCCTGTTTATCACACCCCACCTGTGGGGCGTAGGCACATATGATATAAACGTTGGTATTACCTGTGTTTAGCTGGATACTCACTATTTTATCACTTCTTCTGGTTACCCTTACGAATTATTCCTTCCATTTGTTATTCAAAATAATACCTACTGCATTTCTGCCGTGACTGAATTACTATATAATAACTTCGATCAATATCCAAGATCTCTCGACTTATTATCTTTTCAACGAGTTTCCTACACACAACGTACAGCAATCCCTCTCTTCTGCAGAAAATCTGTGAGTTCTCTTTGTTTACCTATCATGCATTCGACGTTGAGACTTACAACTCTCAGAACTAGCTTTCGGGGTAGCTCCAGCTCACTTTTCGCAGGGATCAGGTAAAGCTGCAACTGTGCTTCACTTATGGGACCCGCCCTAGCCTTTAAACTATTTACCATATTCCTTCTTTCTATGGTTTTAGCAAAGTTTTTACTGCCGGATGCCCTTCCTGACACAAACCCCACAAACCCTTTTCCTTTGTATGGGCTCGGAACCGGCACTTAGAATTATAGAGCTACTCAATATAATTATCAACTACCAGAGGCGGAGTTAATTTAGTAATATCATTTTGTAATATAATTTTATCATTTTTCAGGTACCATTTATCATTAATTCATGTACGAGTTATTTTTCTGATAAACTCTTTTTTCTTGTTTGCAGCTAGAACAATAATATTTTCTTTTTTTGGAATATTTTTTATCTTTCAACTTGATATAGTATTTCAGCTCAATTTTTGTATTCTTGTCTGCCGCTGTCACTATTATCTGTAAGATTTTTTATTCTTATTTATCTAATTGCTTTTGCTACCTTTTAAGATGAGGATAATTTATAATCACTTTATTTTTATTTAAATTGCTTATTTTATGCTATTGAACTTTTTTTGGGTCGGATGTTTCTGATTCTCAGTTTAGTCTGCTGGTTATTTATTCGTTCTTCATACTTCTTCTGTATAATATCTTATTAACATTTTTTTATTGAATTGTTTTCTCATTTATTTGTTTGTGTAAATATTTTTCTTTATTTTAGTATTCATTTTACATAACGTAAGCGTATCTTTTGTCCATGTTGACGTGACAAAAAAAAATTGCAGTCGAGACTGGTGTAGTAAGTAGTGTAGTTAACCCTTAATTAATAACCCCAAAAATAGTTTTAAAACATAATATAAATAATTCGCATTTAATACAAAGATAAATGATTAATATTTAAAAATCCTGGGTTGACCTGGGTTAAACGTATTTTTGGCAGTTAACAGTAGCCGCTATACATAAATATAAACATTAAGCTGACATTGGGGAGTCACAGGTATTTTGATATTTATAGATATAAATACATTACATACATAAAAGTATCGGCATTGTAGTATATTATTTAGAGTATTGCTGTACAACGTTAGCGTTAGTCAGTATTATGTGTTTCTTCTTCTTTTGGTGCCTATTCGTTTCGAATATAGGCGATCATTCTGGCCATAATTATTTGATTAACTGATGATTTTAACAGATTAGCTGTTGTTATGGAAAACCATTTCATAAGGTGTTTTATCCATGATATTCTTTTTCCTCGCTTTCCGAATACTTTGCCTTGAAGGATTATTTTCAGTAATCTGTATTAAGTGCCGTTTTTCAATATGTGTCCGAGATATTCTAACTTTCTCCTTTTAATCGTATACATCACTTCGCTTTCTTTCGCATATCTAGAAGGTTTCAAGTTTTGTCTCCATTGCTTCAGTAAGTGTCCAGGATTTAAGTCCGTATTACAATATCGAGAAGATACAACATCGTAGGAGACTTACTTTTATGTTCAGATTAAGGTTGCGGTTTTGAAATAGTTTGATCATATTCTTGAATACACTCATAGCCTTCTCTTTTCGACATTTTACTTCTTGTGAATGATCCCGATGTTCGTTTACTATTGTTCCAAGATAGGTAAACTCTTTTACCCGGTCCATTTGTGTATTCTTGATAAGCAGTTGGACGTCTCTAATTTTATTTTTGCTTATGACCATAAATTTAGTTTTTGATATGTTTACTTGTAATCCAAATCTTGCAGTTACTTTATTTACTTTGTTTATTAGTTGCTGTAAACTGTTTAAACTGTCTGCAAAAATAACAGTGTCATCTGCATAGCTGATATTGTTTAGGCGTTCTCCATTTATAAGGATTCCATGGTCGAAATTTTCCAAGGCTTTAATAAATATTTTCTTTGAATATAGGTTAAATAATATAGGTGAAATTATACATTATTGTCTAACGCCTCGCAGAATCTGGATCGCTTTCATCGCTTCATCTCCAAAATTTCTTCTCATTGGGTCTGATTGGTTCCAGTTTAAATTTTGTATTATTCGCCGGTCTTTATTATCTATTGGGGCTTTTGTCTCCAACAGAACATCCATCATTTTCGGTGTTGAACTGTGTCAAATGCTTCTTGGTAGTCCACAAAGCAAGTGTAGATATCGCAAGTAATATCTCTACATCTTTGGAATAATACCTGTAAAATAAACAGTGCATCTCTCGTTCCTACGCCTTTCATGAATTCAAAGTGTCTGTCTTGTATTCTCTCTTCGCATAGCTTTTATAAAGAAAAAAGTTTTAGTGTATGGCTCATTAGACTTATTAGCGTATATTTTTTACACTTTTTCGCTCCCTGTTTCTTTGGTAATGTAATAAATTCTGTAATTATCTGATCTTTTGGAATATTGCCTGTGTCATAGATATAACTGAAGATTTTACATAGTATTATTATTTTTTTTTTATATTTTTAAAGACTCGTCATCAAGAATAAGAAATTCAAACTGTACTCCGTCTGGTTCTGGAGCTCTCCCTTCTTTAAGTGATATTATGGCTGCTCTTATTTCTGCCACGCCAAGATTATATCTCTTCTGAAGCTAAGGAAATATGAAAGAAGACCAGAAAGCTACAGACCCATATCACTCCTGGAATCGATGGGAAAAATTTTGGAAAAAATCATCTACAAGAGACTGGTGAAGCACACAGAAAGAAGAAGAATTATCCAAGAAGACCACTTCGAATTGAGATAAGGAAGAAACTGCGAACTTCAACTAGCAAGGATAATCAGATAAAAAAGATAAAATTCAACAGGAAACAGAAGACAGGATTAGCTATACTGTACATAGAAAAAGCATACGACACGGTTTGGAAGAAGGTACTAATCTTCAAGATGGACAATGCTAGACTTCCACACTACCTCATCAACATCTGCGACATGTATCTATCCAGTAAAACATTTCAAGTTTCAGCTGACCAAAAGATGTCGGCGATCCAAGAAATCCAGGAAGGAATGCCTCAGGGCAGCATTTTATCACCTATATTATATAAAATTTTTGTTTCAGACCTTCCAACAGATTCAAGGACTTCTACAGCCCTGTATGCAGAAGACACAGCAGTGTATGCATCCGGAAAAGACGAAAGAAGAATCATAGATGACATGGAGTACCACCTGGAAAAATCACGGACTACACAGAAAAATGGAAAATTAAGATCAACGCAGAAAAGACGCAGTTCATCATATCCACCCAGGACAAACGACCACCACTGAACGAGATCACAGTAGGACGCAACAGAATTCAAAAATCAGAGACGGTCAAATACTTAGGAGTCCACCTCGATAGAAGACTCAACTTCCGGGTGCATACACAAAAAACAAAGGTAAAAGCTAATGCAGCTAAAAAACTAATACTTCCTTTCATTTTTAGGTCCAGTCCACTTTCGAAGGCGAAGAAGATTCAACTCTACCAAGCATATGTTAGGTCGGTGATTCTGTATGCTGTACCAGTGTGGAGCTCCATTGCGGAATCACACTGGAAAAAGTTAGAAGCAACTGAAACATCATGCCACCGAATTATCGACGGAGCAGCATGGGAGGATAGAGTTACCAACGCGACCATCAAGAATAGATTAGGATACACGCCACTGAGGGAGGTGGCCGAGAATAGAAATAGGTGGTTCTTCAACCAGGCTACACGAAGACTACGTAAGACCAGGGATATCCTCGAGAAGAACAGGATCCAGAGGATATTTAGATCCACCCATAGACTGATCGACCACCTGATCAGGGTCTAGAAAACCAGGCATGCAGGGAAGTAGGTACGTTTGCCGATACAAGTACTTACAGAAGCAGACGAGGACACCACCCAGGAAAATCCAGGAGCCGAGAGGAAGAAGCAACAAATGCTGGCAGTGCAAAATCGGTACGCCGAAGAAGAAAGAAGGCTAAAATTGTATTCAAGTTTGACATGTACATATATTTTTAAGGTAATAAACGTTGTTATTTTTATTTTTATTTTTTATTTATTATTATTTCTGCCACTAGTATAGGTTAACTGTTTCCGTAGGTATTGGGAACTGGTTCACCCTCTCATCAGAAAATAAATTTCGTATGTAATTTTTTCAGGTATTATCAATACTTTGTCCACGATTATCCCTCCATTTTTATTAACAAGTTAACTTACTCTTCTGTTTTTACATTTGCCCGTAATTTTTTTTATCTTTTTATGCATGTTAAAGTCGTCGTATTTACTTTGTAAAATTTCGATTTCTTGGCATTTTTTTTCCAGTTCTTTCTGTCTGGCTTCTCTGATGTTTCTCTGTATGTCTCGATGCAATGTCTTATACATAGAGTTATTGTTCTTGTTTTTTTCTTTCTTCTTCGTTTCTGTGCTTTTCGTTGTATTTATTTATCGATTCCTTTGAGTTTTTTATTTATTGTTTTGCTCACTTTTTCTTTTACTTTCAGCTTTCTCTTGTCATGTTTTTTTACAGTTTTTCCGCCTGTTTTCTTTAACTTGGTTTTATACATACCCACTAAAGGATTGTGGTTAGATTAAATATCAGCACCTAGGTGGGATTTAGATCTGTTGAAACTATTTCGATATATTTTTTAACAGGTGTAAATGTGTCTAGAAGCATATTTTGGTTATTATTCGTGATTATATACAAAAGTTAATACTTTAAAATATTTTAAATATATTTTATTATGAGTTTAATTATCTAAGAACCCAAAGGAACCTCGTCCTAACACCTATTTAATAACACACTGGGAATTATAAGATGACGCGACGTTGAACGATATAAACCGTTTTTTAAAATTATATACCTATCTTTATTCATTTGGGAAATGTTTTACTAGAAAACATACTCGTTCTTCTAAAATATCACTTCATTTCGAATATTTAAATTTTGTATATGTATCTTATTTTTTACAGCATTTTTACTCATTACTTGGGTAAAATAATAATAAAAATCCCAAAATGTAGGACGATAACTTATATAGCAAATAAAATATAAAGTATGTAAAAAAGTTGTAAAAATTGTATATCTAAAGCACAGAAACATTTCTTAAACATTTTTATTAGTTTCAGGCCACCCCTGCAATGTAAATCTTTCCGGAAAATCCGGTTTACACTCCGCTTTTCCGAATAAAATCCATTCATTACTACCAACCAAGAATCTCGTCTTACTTAGCTTAAATTCAGTTAAGAAGCCACAAAAAAAGATTTTCTTTTAGATTCAATTTTGCAACAATACCCGAGCAAAACGACTTAAAATAACTGATCCAGATTTGAAAGGAATTAACGTTTTGGAATAAGAATGGTGTTAAAATTAAGAACCTTAATTAAGCCTTGATTGGATATTTAAAAGTATAAATTATAGATATGAAAACAAAAAAAATTAACGTGAAACAGAGTTATGTCTACCATATAAAGAAGTGACAGCGGAATAACTACTAACTGAATTACAAGACATGTTTAATTTTTTTAATTGCCGTATGGCCAGATTCCAGTAAGAGCCTAAGAGGGTATCCATTAAATGCTGACAGGCAACGGTGGGGGAAATCTTTTTTGGACCTCTACGTCAGGAAACAAGACACCCTGGTATCTTTCGGCCGAGTGAGATACTAAGCCAGAAGACCCCAGGGTAGTGCCGGATTAACCGTGTTCCTGCTAAAACCTTAACCACCGTTCCGGAGAGGAGAGTTGTCATACCTATTACCGTTTAATCAGAAAATGTTTAGACGTTAGGCTAGAAACTAGTAAACATTACAAACTATAAATTTTTAGATCTCTGGCTTAATTTCCTCCTCTGTCCTCCTGCTGGTCTTTCTTCATCACCCCAGAAATCAGATAGTGTACTTCTGTCCATTCTTTCTCTGCTCTCAACATTATGTTTACAATGTTTCTTACAAGCAGCCCGAAACCCATTCGCCTCTAGAAATCTAACATTTCATTTGCCTATCTCTGGCAATTAAAAATGTTGGCGGGAGTATCCGGTACCGCAATAACAGTACAGACTGCCGAGGCAGATTTGCCTATTCTATTTGTGAAAGTGCCAAAACTACCATGTCCGGTCAGAAACTGCGTCAGAAAGTAGTCTAGTTTCCTAAACTTAGCTCCTTTGTCCACCTTGCCTTTTCACTATCATTCGCCCATTCTCTCTGCCAGTCTACTATCGTTCTTTTGCCTGAAAATTGTTCAATAATTTCGATTAAGATAACAACTTGTTTTCGCAGATTTTGTTAAGGAACTTCTTTCTTTATTAACAGCTAGATGCTGAAGGTATATAAGACCAAGTACGAAGGAGGGTCAACAAAGATAGAGAATTACTTAAGACTGTTAAACACGGAAAAATGTCATATCTGGAACATATAGTAAGGAAAATCGGAATAAAATACTACAACTGATACTTAAAAGCAACATGGAAGGCCACATAAGTGTAGCAAGAAAAAAGATTCCTTGGTTAAAAAACATTAGTGAATAAAGTAAGATATCAAGTTCTGGACAATTATTCTATGTAGCACAAGATCAAAAAGCCCTCACAATGGTGATTCCAACGTCAAATAATTCTGATATGGCACGTAAAGAAGAAAAAGGCCAAGAAAGTATTAACTAACGAAGTTGTTAAAAGTTTTAAAGAAAACAGTGGGATGTGTGGTGAATCAATGTGAAGAACCGCTATTTTGTGACGCTACCTGTAACGCTACCCCTGACGCCTTCTCCTCTTTGGCAGTGACGTCGATCGCGAGTGCTTTTTGGGTAGATCTCGAGAAGAAAAAAAATTTTAATAAGTAGGTAGGTAGCTAAACTACTGTCAGCAGAGTTAAACGTTTTTATTAATACTGAACTATACAAATACATAGAATGCTTGACTAAGCATCATTGCAATTTAAAGAAGTGGGGACAACAAAATACTGTTATTTTATTAATTCAATATTTATTATAATTATTATTCAAATTTGGGATGATATTCTATCAAATACAAAAACGTATTACGTAATAAAAGAACACTGCTTGCGGCATAAGGTGGCTTTATCAAAGGAACGCGCAGCACTTGTCAAAGAAAAGCCGTGTTGTTTCTAGACGAGAGACAGTACAGTCTAGTTTCGGGCGGCGCGTTTGATGGGAACATTCGAGACTTTCGTTCACGCCGATATAAATGTTGCGCCTGCAGGAATTGGAGTTATTCTGAATTGTAACTTGATAGCGATCCCTCGTCGATACAAAGTTTATTATTAAATAGTGGAAAATGAGTGCAGTGAAGAAATCTAAAACGTATCATTTTAATAAGGATTTGGAGGAAGAATTTTTCTTTTCTATGGTGAAAGATAAGTGCATTTGTGTTATTTGTCGTGCGTCAGTTGCAATACCTAAGCGTGGTAACTTAGAGAGGCATCATAAAACGGTTCATAAAAACTATGAAAAGGATTTTCCGCCACAGAGTGAATTAAGAAAACGAAAAGTAAGTGATTTGATATCTTGTTTGAAAAAAGAACAATCCATGTTTACAAGACCAGCCAAACAATCAAAAGCTGCTACGATCGCGTAATTTAAAATATCTCATATTTTGGCGAAGTACAAAAAACCATTTGAAGATAGATCGGTGGTGAAGGAAGCATTTATTGAAGCGGGTGAGACTTTATTTGGAGATTTTAAAAATAAAACAGAAATCATGTCTGCTATTAGAGAACTTCAGTTATCTCGTCCGACTGTCACAAGGCGTATTGAAGTCATAAGTCAAGACATCGCAGATAAACTAAAACATGATATCATGGAATGTACATACTTCTCTTTACAGTTCGACGAATCCATCGATATGACAGACACTGCCCAGCAGTGTATTTATAATCTGATGGTATTCAATGACATGTTGGCTAAGGAAGAATTTTTGACAATCATTCGTCTGAAGGGGAAGACCCGTGGCGAAGATATATATGACGTTTTCTTAAATTTTGTAAAAAACTACGAGCTACCAATATATAAATTAATGTGCATTACAACCGATGGAGCACCAGCAATGACTAAAAACAAAAACGGTTTTGTGGCATTGTGTCGAGCTAATAAAGAATTCCCTTCATTTTTTTCATTCCATTGCATTATACATCAACAAATTTTGTGTTTAAAAGTTTTAAAGACGAAGGAAATTATGGGCATGGCAACAAAAATAGTGAATTCCATCTGTGCACGTAGCTTGCAACGGTAGCTCTTTTAGTTGCAGTTGGAAGATAGGGAGTCTGACCACACTGATTTAGTTCTTCACACGGACGTCAGGTGGTTGAGTCGCGGAAAATTCCTAGAAAGGTTTCAATAATTATTGCCTGAAATAACAGCTTTTCTAGACGAAAGAGGTGATGACACTCAGATTTTGAAAAACGAAAAATGGCTAAATGATTTGGCATTTTTGACTGACATCACAATGCACTTAAACACCGTTAACTTGGAGCTTCAAGGTATAGGAAAAACTATTATTAAGATGATTAGCGCAGTAAACGCATTCAAAAGTAAATTGCAACTTATGAGAGATCAACTGAAAAGAAAGGATCTGAAACATTTTCCGTCTTTGAAAGCAAGGATTCCTCAGTTGAATTATGATACGTATGAGGCTAAATTATCAAATATTTTGGGACAATTCGAAATGCGTTTATATGATTGCAGTAAATTGGAAAATATAGCATCATTTATGAGTTATCCTTTTTCATATAAAAACATTGAGGAATTAGCTACTGAAATAGCAAGTCAGTTTAATATGAACTTAATCATGTTCTGTTGAAAATGAGGTGGTGCAGATTATATCAAATATACATCTCAAAGCTACAGTATCTGATACAAATTTCTGGCGTTTTATATCTGAAGATAAATATCCGATTGTAAGGCAAATCGCTCTTCAACTGACGGCATTTTTTGGTTCAACTTACTTGTGCGAGTCTGCATTTTCTGAAATGAAGACAATTAAGTCAAAATATCGCAATCGACTAACTGACGATCATATGACATCATGCTTGCGATTAGCACTCAGTGGTTACGTACCATCTTATGAAAAGTATGCTGAGGACATGCAGTGCCACGCTTCAACATCCAAAGCCACTCCTTAGTTAAGTTTAACACAATATGTAACTCTTTTGTATTGTAACAACAAATAAACTCGCAATTTTGAATAACTATGAGTTTTTTCATTGATATTGTAGAGAAGAACCTAACTAAACCTAACCGAAACCTTGACTAAAATAATGTACCTATATTGTGCAGAAAGCTAATATCTATATATGCTACGGTACGCCCTACCTAGGTAGGTAGGGTGTATCGTGTATGTACGACAACCCTGCATCACACACACTTGCAGTCTCTGAGAGTCGATCGTAAGTAGTCTAAAAATATTGAGGTAGATCGCCAGCAGTTCAAGTTTGAGCACCCCTGGTCTAAAAGGTAGTATAACTTCTGTATAAACTTCTCTTAAAAAAGTTTTAACTATAAATTAACAATTATAAACTGTAATTTGCATTACAACTAATTGTGGCTTAATCCCATCTAAAAATATAATACTGTAATTAGAATTTTACTAACACAGTTTATATTAGAATATTCTAGACTATTGCAACTAACTACATGCAGCTTATTTTTTAGCCAACATATACATCTTACCATCTCTAAGTAAACATAGTACTATCAATATTCCTCGCTAATACAATATTTACCTACTGTAAATATGCTTCAGCTTTGCTTAATATGTATTTCTTATGGCAACCAACCAACACTTATTATAACTCTTAAGTCTTTTTAAAACTCAGAAATTCAAGAAATATGCTGATTCTATAAGAACACACTATCCCTTACATCTCATTGGATGTAAGGGATAGTGATGCGCAACCTATAGCCTCTCCGATCCGAATATCAACTTCACCTGTTCAGATCAGAGACCAAGATCAGGCAGCAAAGGAGTTAGGGCTTTTCAGGTCGTCAACTAGCAAAATCACTATCAGAAAAAGAAAAAAGCAGAAAAAAGCGTCAATATAAAATTTGAAAGTGGAATGTGACCAGCATGTTGAAATCTAGACACAACACACAATGAAATCCAAGAAATGAAAAGAAATAACATCAATATTTAAGGAATAAGTGAAATCCGATGGATAGAAAATGGAAAGTGTAAAGTTAGAGACCATACGGTATACTATTCGAATAATAATTACACAAAACATCGACATGGCGCGGCAATATTACTAAACAATAAAATCTCACAACACGTCCAGAATTTTCTACCTTTTTGCGAAAGAGTTCTGCTACTACAACTAAAATCAAAAGACAGAAAAATAAACATAGTTTCAGTCTATGCCTCAATGGCCGAAAAAGAAGACGAAAAGGTGGAATCGTTCTATGAACAAATTCAAGGGGCATTGAGAACTACCAAATCACATGACGTCACAATAATAATGGGTGACCTAAACGTCAAAATTTAAAAGGGTATTACAAGCAACGTAGTGGGAAATTTTTGATTAGGTAGTAGAAATCAAAGAGGAGATGGAGTCGTACAATTTTACCAAGATAATAATATGGTTGTTACAAACACGTTCTTTGAATTATCTTATATACGTTTTTACACGTGGAAATCGCCAAGAGATAATAAACATCAGATTATGAGAAATCAAATAGATTACATAATGATCAGAGAAAGATATCGGAATAGTATTACTGCAGTCAAAATACAACCTGGAGCAGATATAGTATCTAACCATAATCTCTTAGTAGCATATATAAAAAAAATTGAAAAGAATAGAGAAGATAGCAAAAGAAGAAAGAACTGATATAAATGCAAGAGATACAGAAATCAGAGATAATATCGAAGCAATAATAAATGAACATCTTAACGCCGTACAGATTGAAGGGGAATCGAATGAAGAAAACATCAACAAAAACTGGAAAAAAATAAAGGCTGACTAGATAGAAAAAAGTATTTACGCAAAGCCAAAAAAAAAGAGATTGAATCACTGACGAAATACTAAACTTGATTAACATAAAAAAAAGTATATAAGGACAAAAATAAATCATTCTACCAGCAAACTCAAAACGAAATACGACAGCAAATTCGAATAGCAAAAGAAAATTGGTTAAAGGAAAAATGTGATGAAATAGCAATGCTACAAAATAAACATTACAGTACTAGTTGATAAAAAGGGAGATATAGTAATGAATACAGAAAACAAATTGATGGCATGGGCAAACTATATTCGACAACTATTCAACAACAAACGAGACAAAATAGATTACAAATATTTCGTTAAAGAGACTGGACTAGAAATAACAGAAAGTAAAGTAAAACACACAATTAATGAAATGAAAATTGGGAAAGCAGTAGGACCAAACGAAATAGCGACAGAAATATTGCAACTTATCGCCGACTGCAATATATATGTTATTGTCAAATTATTTAATATGATATACAGTTATATTACCTAAAGAATGACTTCTATTAACATTCGCGACTATACAAAAAAAAAATGCCAGACAATATTGCGATCACCGTAACATCAGTCTAATGTGCCAAATACTAAAAGTACTTCTAATGATTATTAATCGTAGAATATATAAAAAGTTAAAACAAGCCATTAGACAAACTCAGTTTAAATTTAGAAATAATCAAGGAACCAGATAAGCATTTTATGCAGTAAATGTGCTAATATAGAGATATTCAGATGTGAATCAGGACATATATGTCTGCTTCCTAGATTATAACAAGGCATTCGATATAGTGAAACATATTCTGTTAATAAAACTACTGAGAACAAATAACATCGACACACGGGGTATAAAAATAACAAATAGTCTGTATTATGAACAAGAAGCTGTTATAAGAATAAATAATTTAAAAACTGATAAAATAAAAATCAAAAGAGGTGTTAGACAGGGCGGTGTCTTGTCGCCATCACTGTTTAATGCATACTCAGAGAAAATATTAAAAAAGCATTAGAAGATGAAGTAGCAGGCATAAAAATAAATGGCCTACCCATATGTGAAATTAGATATGCTGATGATACAATATTAATAGCAGAAAATATTACAGATCTACAAAGAATTTTAGATAAGGTTGTTGCACCAAGTGAAGACTTTGGTCTGTCACTAAACATAAATAAAACAAAATTCATGGTTTTATCAAAGGAACAATATTAGATGTCTACACGTAAATAATAAAACGATAGAACGAGTTCAGAATTATAACTGTTTAGGGTAAACCATTAATGAAACAAACGATTATACCAAAGAAATTAGAGGTGAAATAACCAAGGCTAGAACTGCATTCAAAAATATGATACAAAAAATGTTGTAGAGACCTCAGCCTAAATCCTAGTAAACAAGTACTAAAATGATATCTATTTTCTGTTCTTTTGTATAGTATGGAGACATAAAATAAACAGTGTCTTAATAAATTGGAAGCATTTGAAATGTAGACATATCTAAAAATGCTGAGATTCTCCTGGACAGACAGAATAACTAATGAAGAAGTATAAAACAGAATAGAGAAGAGCAGAAAGATACTGGATTCCATTAAACTAAGAAAACTACAACATCTGGGTCATATAATACGTGGTGATAGATATGAATTCCTAAAACTAATAATTCTGAGAAAAATTCAAGGAAAGCGCAGCATAGGTAGAAGAAGAATGTCATGGCTAATAAACCTTAGAATATGGTTAGAATGCATGTCAACTGAACTCTTTTGGCCTGTAGGGTCAAAATTTAGAATAGCAGTGATTAGTGCCAACTTTCGTCGTGGGGATGGCACGTAAAGAAGACGATAAGAACACAGAGGAAACGATAGAAAGTTATCTGTAAATGAAAGGTAACTATTTGACGGCTCTATAAATAGCTTAAATTAGTTCTTTAAAACCTTATCAAGTAACAAACATAGCTCCTAAACGGATAATAGACACATACTATAATATACATACTTTTAGGTCGTAATCTATAGTCTACAATTTACAATTATTACTTTGTTGCTAGAAAAGTTTAATAACATAAAAATTTCATTAGTCTGTTATTTACCTAATGCAATACTTTGTTAAACGTACATTATTTTGCATGATACGAGTTTTTATTAAAAAAAAAAAAAACAATAAGTATAGAAGTTACGTTGTTTAATACTGAAACCATGTCTATTTTAATATAAAATGATCCATACCGTAACCCAAATGTTGTTATCGAAATAACCACGTAGGTACATCGTACATCACCGGCCTTTGACATACACAAAATCTCCCAAAGCCGGACAGCCAAAAATTAATTTACATACCTCCCCATCTCCAAAAAACTGTCCGCGGTTTTAATATCAAAAACGATTATTTTTTAACGACAGCAAGTTGCTTTATATTCCGAGGATTCCCTCATCGTACAGAGGATGTATAACCTCCACGTATGATGGGCCTAAATATCGTTTGTCATTCAAGTAAATGAAGGACTAACGGCCGTTATGAAAATCCCTACATCAATTAGTGCAGGCATAGCGTTGCTTACCGAGAATACAGAACGAAAATAACCCTTAGACAATCAGAGGCGTGGACAAAAAGTAATTTTGTAGTTATATATATATATATATATATATATATATATATATATATATATATATATATATATATATATACGCTTATGAAACGCACCTGGCGCATCATAAGGGCCTTCACATTTCACTCTTTTTCAACTTGTCTTGAGTGAAATGTCTTTAATCTTTCCTATAGGCCTATCTTGGCTAACTCTTGTTTCTTCCGACCCCGAATGGCTATTAGGTTTCCGAGGGCAAACGGGTCACTATATTTCCTTCTATTACACACTCTAGGAAGGCAACGGGAAACCACCTAGAGCCTAATTTTCCCAAGAAACAATCATGGAAATGGCTGATAAATACAACGGCCCCGAGTACGGGCGCTCCTTAAATGGAGCAGGGGTGCTAAGAATCTCCCGGTCAGCTAGAAACATGAACACATTTTCTAAAGAAAGAAAAATAGGTACATGGAATGTAAGAAGCATGTACGAACCAGGAAAAATTCATAACACCATTAAAGAAATGAAGCGTCTAAATATAAGTATCCTTGGAATAAGTGAAATGAGATGGCCGGGTCTGGAAAAGTAACTGTAGATGACCACATTGTATACTATTCAGGAGAAGACAGCTCAAAACACAAAAATGGTGTAGCAATAATTGTGTCTAAGGAAACAGATGAAGCTGTAAAAAACGTCGTCCTATTCTCAGACAGGATACTGATGATACAAATACAATCAACAACAATCAATGTGAACATATTACAAGTATATGCACCCACACAAGACTATGAACAAGAAGAAATTGAAGAATTCTATTATGATTTAGAAAAAGTATTAGCACCTACAAAGAAACACGATCTCAATATTATCATGGGAGATTTTAATGCAAAGATTGGTGAAGGTGAACAGGAAGATGTCATAGGGAAATATGGTCTGGGAATACGAAATGAAAGAGGAGATATGTTGGCATCTTTTTGCGTAGAAAAGCAATTAGTAATAATGAACACAATTTTCAAACTTCCAAAACGTCGTCTTTACACCTGGAAATCACCAGCAGATACACCTGAACAAGTTATTCGTAACCAAATAGACTTCATATGTATAAATAAGAGATACAGAAATTCAATATTATCAGTAAAAACATATCCTGGAGCAGATGTACCAACCGATCACAACATTTTAGTAGGAAAAATAAGACTGAGATTAAAAAGAGTTGCAAGGACGAATAAGCAAACAGTTACTATTGATAGAGAAACGATGCTAAATGATACTGTAAAACAAGAAATAACTAATATATTAGAACAAAAGATGAAGTTAACATCAAGCAAAGAAGAAAGTACTGAGGAAAACTGGACGAGAATTAAAGACATCTTAAAGACTGTTCAAGAAACAAAATTGAGTGCGCTAAAAGCAAGAAAAAAACAAGGGTGGATGACAGAAGAAATACTGAGACGTATGGATCAAAGATGAGAAGTCAGAAATAAAGATAAAAACGAATACAAGAGGATCCACGCAATAATCAGGCAGAAGATAAGACACGCGAAAACACAATTTCATAGTAAAGAATGTAATGAAATTCAACAATATGAAAAGAAACACGATACATTTCATCTGCACAAGAAATTGAAAGAGGTCGCTGGAAACAAATGGAAACAAGTATCCCAAAGTTTAGAAGACAGAAACGGACAAAGAATATTAGACATCGATGAAAAGTTAAAAGAATGGGAGAACTACATTTCTGAATTATTTGAAGATAAGAGAGTAGAACACTATACACCGATTGCTATAGCAGGTCCATCTATAACAGAAAGTGAGGTAAGACGTTCAATACAAACGGCAAAAAATGGAAAAGCACTTGGCCCCGATGAAGTAAGTGCTGAAATACTAAAGTTTTTAGGAGAAAATGGAATTAAAGCTCTGTGTAATCTCTTTAACAGAATTTATGACACTGGGATATTACCAACTGATTGGTTAAAGTCGACATTTGTCACAATACCTAAGAATCATCGTCCAAAGACATGCGGTGATTATCGGACAATAAGTCTGATGAGTCACGTTTTGAAAATCTTTCTGCGAGTAATACAAAGCAGAATTTATGCGCTGTTAGAGGACAGAATTAGCAATACTCAATTTGGGTTTAGGAGTGGCTTGGGTACAAGAGAAGCCTTGTTTAGTCTACAGGTGCTAGTACAGAGATGCAGAGATATAAATCAAAATGTGTATATTTGTGCAATCGATTTTGAAAAAGCTTTAGACAAAATCCTACATAACAAAATGCTAAAAATATTGGAAACAGCTGGATTGGACGATAAAGATCTACGAATAATTACAAATCTATACTGGCATCAAGTGGCAAGAATAAAGGTTGAACAAGAACTGTCGGATGAAATAAATATAAAAAGAGGAGTGAGACAAGGCTGTATATTGTCGCCTTTACTTTTTAACTTATATTCGGAGGAAATATTTAAGGAAGCCTTAATGGAGACAACCGAAGGTATTATTGTAAATGGAGTAACCGTCAACAATATTAGATATGCCGACGATACCTTAGTCCTTGCCAATTGCGGAGAAGACCTTCAAAATCTAATGAACAAAATAAAACAGACTTGTGATCAGTATGGACTAAAACTCAACGTTAAGAAAACTAAATATATGATAGTTAGCAAACAAAATTATATACATGATGACGGTATAAAAGTCGGAGATGCCACACTGGACAGAGTAGAGAAACTCGTGTATCTCGGCAGTAATATCAATGAGAGCTGGGATCCAACCGCAGAAATTAAAAGCCGAATAGAACAAGCCCGAGCTGCCTTTGTAAAAATGAGAAACGTACTTTGCAGTCATGATCTTAGCATTGACCTTAGAGTTCGTATGATATCTTGCTACATCTTTCCTGTCCTGCTGTATGGAGTAGAAGCGTGGACCCTAACTGAGGCTATGCTTAAACGCTTGACAGCCTTTGAGATGTGGGTATACAGACGACTACTAAAAATAAGCTGGGTCGACAGAGTTAGAAATGAGGAGGTCCTTAGACGGCTGAGCCAAACAACACAACTGGTCAATATAATAAAGAAACGCAAGCTGGAATACTTCGGTCATATTATGAGACACCCTGAAAAATATGATCTTTTACATCTGATCATTCAGGGAAAGATCCAAGGTAATCGTGGTCCTGGTAGAAGAAGAACATCATGGCTGAAAAATCTAAGGCAATGGTATGGAAAATCAACTACATCGTTATTTAGAGCTGCTGTCAATAAAGTCACGATAGCGAATATGGTAGCCAACATGATGTCCAACGGTCGATAGCGGTCATGGAACTAGAAGAAGATATATATATATATATATATATATATATATATATATATATATATATATATATATATATATATATATAAAGTAATGGCATGTCTCGCAAAACAAAAAACCATAAATGGTATATTGCTGGAAGGTAACCGTATATACGTATTTCTGACTATTGGTCATCTTCAGTACGGTGTAGCCAAGTTAGAAAAGGAGCATATTAACTTGGGAAAGGATCACTAGAGGAACAATGCAAAAAATTTGTGGCATTAGAGTTAGAAGACCCTGATGGTTTCCAGCGTCTAATTCTCCATGCTCCTCACCGATTTGGGTGGTTCCCAAAAAATGTAAGAGTAGATTGGTAAAAAAAGATTACGTCAAAACTTACTATAATAGAATTATTATTTGCTAAAGGAGTTTGTTAGAAAATGTTTTATTCTAAAGAAATCACTTTTTGTATTTTCTATTCTCTAAACTATTCACTTAATCGCTCCACTTAACTTACTGGCATGTCTAAAAGCTCCTTAAATTTATAAGCACTGCATACGTTATCAGGAATAACGGCGTAGTACAAAATGTGGTTTCTCGTAACTTAGCTTATTGTAGTTATATTGAATTTACTCTGCTTCAAGACACGTTATTGATTACATCCGGTGTATCTGAATTAGTAAGGCCAATTAAATTGCAGATAGGATATCGTTTTCAGGACTATATTAGTAACATGTATATAATGGTCAATTATATGTTCTTCGTGGTAATTTTTTTTATTTAGCTTTACGTGTCTCGACAGCGTAGGTCACTGACACAGGTAAAATTTTATTATATTACATTATAAGAATATACAATAACATTACAATCAATAAAAAAAATACATTAAATATTGGTACAATTATTACAATTATTAAGTTCTAAACTACGTTTCTTCTTCTAAATTTCCTGGTTAAGCTGGGTTTCATAGAGGAAGTAAGTAAGGTTTTGTAATTGATCTGGCAAACTGAGAATATTTTGTAGGTTTCGACACAACAGATTCCTTTTTTTTTCTTTCGTTAATAAAGCGGGGACAGTCTACGAGAATATATGTTTAACAGATAGGATATTACCACAGTGTGTACATGTAGGTGGATCTTGAGAAGTCATTAAATGTTTATGAGTTAGTCTTGTATGGCCGATTCTAAGTCGGCGGATTAAGATTTTGTTTTTTCGTGTCATGGAAGGAATCTCAAGCTTTTTAACGCTAGGGTGGATGTCACGAAGCTTGAAAGGGATTTTATTCCAGTGATCTTGCCAAGACATTTGGATGATATTTTAAAAAAACAACTGTAAATCTGTATGTAGTTGTATGTTTTCGACAAGCCTTGAAGACAAGGCTTGTTTTGCAAATAGGTCGGCTAGTTCGTTATTAGAGATTCCTACATAAGACGGAATCCAGATCATGGTTATGGATACTCCCATTGAGATTAAACTATCAGAAGAGTTTTGAATAGCTGGAACCAAAGGATTTACCGTGTACATACTTTTAAGAAAATAGATAGTCGCTATCTATTTAGATCTATTAAATAGATAGAATGTCTCTACATACTGCTACTTTTTTATATTCTGGAGATAGTAAGTTTGTAGCTTGGAGAATAGAGAATAATTCAGCAGTATGTATAGAGCTGAAGGACGGGAGATTGCAAGATATAATTAAATCTGTGTTTGAAGTTACAGCACATCCAACAGCTATAGGACTCTGAAGCATCTGTGTATAAAATTTGGTCAAATCTGTTGTTAGCAATTAATTCTTGAAAGGTTTGCCTTAGAAATTGTGGATTTGTCTGGTGCTTATCATAATTCATTAACGAGAGATTAAAATCTGCTACCAATTTATTTCAGGGAGGTTTAGGTGATATTAACATTGGAGTTGTGGCTGAAAGATCGATATTATTCAGGTATGGTGAGAGATACCGTGGCACAGATTGAAGTTTAATAGGAGAAGGATAGTTTAAAAGTTTATTACTTAATAATTTATACGCTGGGTTTTCGGTATAAGCTGAGATTTAAGAAGCATATTTTAAAAGGAGTTGCCGGCGACGTTGCCAGAGGGGAAGTTCATTAGCTTCTCTATATAAACTCTCTGCGGGGCTTGACCTAAAGGCTCCAAAGCAAATTCGGTGTGCAGTGTTGTGTACAGAATTTA
The DNA here is from genome assembly GCA_918026665.1 of Diabrotica balteata. Classification (NCBI taxonomy): domain Eukaryota; kingdom Metazoa; phylum Arthropoda; class Insecta; order Coleoptera; family Chrysomelidae; genus Diabrotica; species Diabrotica balteata. The sequence goes on from OU898280.1 coordinate 41,471,542, forward strand.
GAAGTTTTAAATCTGATGGGCTAGCTGACATATAAATGAAACTGCAGTAGTCTATTTTAGAACGAATAAGACATCTATAAATCCGAAGCAAGCAGTCTTCGTCTGCACCCCAATGATGATTAGACAAAGTTTTTAATAAGTTAAGATTTGTCATGCACAAGTTTGCTGTTGAATGTGAGTCCTAAAATCCGCATACTCTTTATTGCAGGTAGACAAGTACCATTTATGGTAATTTTAGGATCTATAGTACTGGCTGTCCTGCGAGAAACCTTAATGACTTTTGTCTTTTCAACAGAAAAGTTAAATCCACTTACTGAAGTCCATTCAAGCAATTTTTCAGTAGCATTCTGAAGTAGTTTGCAAGTGGCAACAGTGTCTTTGCCTCTGCAAAAAATTATTAAATCATCTGCGTAGAGTGCAGACTTGACTGGAAGCTTATTGTTTTTACATATATCATTTAAAACAAGAATAAAGAGTGTAGGACTCAATACCGACTCTTGGGGAACGCCATCAGTTTATTTAAAAGTCCTAGAAATTTTGCCATTTTCTCTTACCTTAAAAGTTCTATTTGTTAGAAATAAATTAATAAATGACGACATATTTCCAGATATACTGTACTTCTCGAGTTTAGCTATAATAAGAGGCCTATACAGAGTATCGAATGCTTTTTCGATATCAAACGAAACAGCTATTAGGTCTTGTTTGCACTGAAAGGCGTTAATGATTGATGTTTGGAGGATTGCTAGATTGTCTGCTGTACTTGGATTTGACCTAAAACCAAAATTTGACCTAAAATTTGTGCCAAATTTATTATTTTATATTTTTCTAGGAACCAGAGGAGTCTTTTATTGATCATTTTCTCCATAAGTTTGCGCATTGTACATGTAAGAGAAATTGGTCTGTAGGAATTTGGATCAGGTAAAGGTTTGCCTTGTTTTTTAACAGGAAATATGGATGTTTGCCACAAAGTTGGAAATTATTTTTTGGTCCATATTAAATTGTAAATTTTCAGCAATTTAGCTAGACTAGGCCTTGAAAAATTTTTAATAAAGATAAAGGGGATGTTATCTGGACCTGCAGCTGCAGCAACAGTATAATGTGTCTGATAATTCTTGTAATGTAATCGGCATATTTAAAGAAATTTGATCGGATTTTTTTGCTATCAGATAAACTGGAGTTTAGATTAGTAGACATGGGAAGCTGCCAATTTGAAGTAAATCTATTTGTTGCTTTCTTATGAAAGGTTTCACCCAAGATGTTAACAATTTGTTGACTACAAGTGACTGTGCTGTTTTAAGTATGGCAGAAATTTTTGAATAAGTTTTCTTTCCTGTCATGTGTTTAATTTTTTTACAAATTTTGCTAGAAGGAGTGCCAGTATTTATGGATGAGACGTGTTTGTTCCAGAAGTCTTTTTGCCTTTGTTTAATTACATTCTTAGATTTGGGTCTCAGTTTTTTTAAGAAAATTAAATTTGCTTTAGTACTGTCTTTGCGATATTTGTTTAATGCTGCCTTACTTTGTTGGATAGCCAGAGAGCATCTTTTATTCCACCAATGTGTTGTTTTTCGAGGTGAAGAAATTGCCATTTGTCCAATATTTACTTCAGCAGCGAGGATTATACAGTTATTGAAAGCGCCAATATTTTCATTTGCATCTTCTGATAACTGCAGCTGATTTAGTTTGTTTTCAGTATATAAACGAAAACCATCCCAGTTGGCATTACAAATGTTCTATTTTTTAAAGGAGTCAAAATGTTTTGCAGATTTTTCAGATATTAGAGTGGGGAAATGATTACTGTCATAAAGATGGTCAACTGGTTTCCATGTGAGATTAGGATATATTCTTGGGTGGCACAAACTTAAGTCTATTGAGGAGAATGTACCAGTAGCAATATTAAAATGAGTTTTGGAATGGTTATTCATCATACAAGTATCGGCAATATTCAATACATTTTTGAGAGTTTTTCCTCGGTCCAAAGTTTTTTCAGAACCCCACAATGTATTGTGGGCATTGAAATCTCCAACAAGAAGGAAAGGTGAAGGAAGTTGGTATATGAGGTCCACTAAATCGGCTTCAGATAAACTATAATTTGGAGGAATGTAAATACTACTGAACTAACTACAACTGAAATGTTGTTTGGACACTAAATGTTAACGGCGATAGCTTCTAGGTTTATGCAAATGGAAATATGTGTGAAGTAGAGATTATTGGATACGAATATGGATATTCCACCGCTAGCTCTAAGATAGTCAGTTCTTAGGAAATGATATCCTACAAAACCATTTAGAAGTCGTTTGTGTTCAGATTTGTAATTCGTTTTTTGTAAACATAGTATGTCGGCAGTAGTATTAAGGATTAACTTTTGAAAGTGTTCAAGTCTAGGATAAAACCCGTCACAATTCCACTGGATTAGATCGAAGTTTATTAGAATGAGGATTTTTGGGAATGTTGGGATGTATCTGAGAGACATTCCTCATCTGAAGGTTCCAGTGATGACAGGGAATTTATGCTCACTGTGTCTTCTGTGTCAGACTGAAAATCTTGTTTAAGTTTTTTTGATATTCTCGTAAATCTGTACTTTAGTGACTTATTTTTTGGAAAAGGATAAATATTATACATATCAGAGAGTAATGATTTGATATCATGTGTAAACTGTTGGGCTTCAGATAATATATTGCTACTACCGTAACTATTTTCAAGAAAACTTATGAAATTGTCTACAGAAGTGGAAAAAGAGTGTAATGTCTTACTAAAACTGTCTTTTATTGCTTCTTTTGAGGCATTCGTGATTTTGGAACTATCAGATGAATCTTTTTTTAACTTCTTTCTAGCTTGTTTTATTGGTTTTCTGTTTGTATCTTGATAAGGAGGACGCATTGCAGGTGAAACTTCTTCTTGTGTTTCTGACACGTTGATTACGTTAGAATCGACTGAATTCGAAAAGGCTTTATTCATTCCAGGGAAAGGTGAGGATGGTATTTCTTCAGTTGGTGATGGATTCTCTGTAGAAACTTAAGGGACAATTGTATTTGTTCAATTGTTAGCTACATGTCCAGATTGTTTGCATAAAAAACAGAGCATTTTATCGGTAGTCAAAAATATGCGATGTGCATTATCTTCAAATGGAATGACCAATGAAGTTTGGTTCTCGTAGTTATCATTCGGTGAGACTATGTAGACCTGTCTACGAAAGGAAAGGATGTGGTTATATTCATCGTCTGGAATTCCTGCCCTTAGGAACGAGATGGTGCTTCACCCATCTCGTTCCTAACGGCAGGAATTTGTAGGCCATAATCTTTGAGTGCTGACTAAATAAACTCATGTGGAATAGATGGACATATATTTGATAAAACTAGACGTTTAGCTAATATAGCTGGTCTTCTTATACTATGGTCTACGTCTCCTACGCAAACAACAGGATTATTTGTGAGTAATAGGTCCACACATTATATATTGTTTAGGTAAATGCACAAACGGTTGTTTGAGATTCTGGAAGCGAAGCTGATGTTTTTCGGCCCAATAATATTTTTAATTCATTTGACGTAATCAAATAATTTAACATTGTTATCAGTTATATGGTTAACCTGTTCTCACTTATGGTTCCCAAACGTGGACATTTAAAAAAGCAAACATGGACAAAATCATAAAAACCCAAAGAGCAATGGAAAGACAAATGTTGCACATAAGACTAATAGATAAGAAGAGAAACGAGTGGATAAGAGAGAAAACAAAAGTGAAGGATGTTAGACAAGAAGTTGCAAAATTGAAATGGAGATTTGCCGGATACAATATAAGACAAAAAGAAGACCGATGGAACAAAATTCTTATAAGTGGAGACCGTGGGAATATAAACGAAGCAGAGGAAGGCCCCAAATGAGATCGGCAAATGATATCAAGAAGCACGTGGGCTCTAGATGGATGACTGTAGCGACAGACAGAGAAGAATGAAAAAGGATTGGGGAGGCCTATGTCCTAAGATAGACCGAAGAAGGCTAAGTAGATAGATTAGATAGATCAGTTATATGGAACGCTATAGCCTGCTCTTTTTTGGATACGTAGTTTTGGGTATTGATTTGGCAGCAGCAACATATGAAACTGGAGGGCTGCTACTTTGAGTTGTATTTCTGTTATTTGCAGTTGGAGAGTTCATCTCGCCCCTGTAGTCAGAACTAGTGTATTTGTTGGTTCTGTCTTCAAAATATTCAAGTAAATTAACTTATGTATAACTCACTTTGAGACAGTTATAACATCATTTCACGATTCACTGTGTTCCATCAACTATATGGTTCAAATTTTAGATATAACAGTTTTGTTTATATCCGAAAAATTTAACAACAATTCGGCACTTCACACACAGAACTGAACTCGTTCAGTTCCCGTTGACAGTCTCTTGGTGGTAAAGAATTATAATTTAAAAGTAAAAATTGCATAGTTTTTTCAAATAATATTTTAAAACCGTTTTTGGTCAAGTCGAGTTAGAGATGCTGTACCATATATCTACATAAAAGGCTATGATGACAAATTAAATCATTTATCCAATAAACTAACGACGCTATCTTAAAATTTATTCGGAATTTGAACTACCACCATTTGACGGTTTAATCATATTGTGTTCTAGAAATAATAAAATTAATTAATAATACTGTATTAATTACACATTATTATAATTAATAATGAATTTTGATAATATTTTTATGGCAGAATTTACTACAAAATAATTTAAAGCTCTACGGTAGTTTAGAATTAAAATCCTAACGCGATCTGAACAAAGAAAACTGAACTACCGACATATCAATATATGAGTCAATTAACTTTTGTTTTTGAAACGATATGTTTAATAAGTAATACAAACAATATTCATCATCATCATCAACCTGTATGCGCCCACTGTTGGACATAGGTCTCGATCAGCTCTTTCCATCTGTCACTGTCTTGTGTGGTTTGCATCCAGTTATTGCTAATACGCTTCAGGTCGTCATTCCATCTAGTTGGTGGACGTTCTTTGCTTCGCATCGCTTCTTGCCATGGTTTCCACTCTAAAATAAGTTTTGTCCATCGGTTGTCTGATGATCTGGCGACGTGTCCCGCCCAGTTCCATTTTAATGACGCGATTTTTTCAATAGCGTCTGTTGTTTTTATTCTACGGCGTATTTCTTCGTTTGGAATTTGCTCTCTCAGAGACACCCTATGGCGCTCCATAGCCATGAAAATCACTTGAATCTTATTAACTATCTTTTTTGTGAGAGTTATTGTTTCCACTACATGAGTACAGGTAACACATATTGGTCAAAGATTTTTCTTTTGAGGCATATGGGTAGATCCGATTTAAATACATAGCTAAATTTACCAAACGTTGCCCAGGCAAATCCTATACGACGTGAGAGCTCACATGCATGGTTATCTCTGACCAACCGAATTTAGCACCAGATTAGTCATTATTTGCGTCTTGATCATAATAATCTTTAGTTCGACCTCCAAGGAAGCGTGATATAATTTGTCAAACATTATCATTGCATCATCCATACGATTAGCTATAAGGACGATGTCATCTGCAAATCTCAATTGACTGAGCTTCTCTCTATTTATGTTGACACTGTGCTCGTTAAGATATGCCTTCTTACAAATATGTTTTAAAAGCATCGTGAATAGCTTTGGGACTATATCTCCTTGCTGTTCTCCTTGCTGTAGGTATACACAATTTATTCGTTTCTTGTTCAGATAGTCTTACGCTAGCTGTGGCATTTTGGTATATATATTAGATTATGTTAGTATAGCGATGGTCTATTCGGAATTCTGTTAATGCTTTTAACATTTTCTGTTGGCTTTTAGTATCCAATGCTTTCTCATAGTTGACAAATATCAGTGCTAATGGTTTGTTGTATTTTGCAGACTTCTCTATTAGGTTCATTATCACTAGTTATTGGTCGTTAGTGCTGTATTCCGATCTCAATACAGCAACAAAAAATATTAATAACGCAATAAAATAATTACTAAATAATATTGTTTTTAAGATACGATTTAATACAAAATAATTTAAAGTTTTTTGTTAGTTGTGATTTAAAATTCTAGCGTCACCTAGAAAAGAAATTCGAACAGATAAACTGACAGGTAAAATAAATTAAAATTATCTGATATATAAAATATAAAATATTTATTTTTCAAATAAAGTACTGGATAAAAAGTTATCTAAAAAATAAATTGTGTTTATTGTAGTTCTTCATTATGTTGTAGGTTATCGCTAAAGAAAAACTATAACCCAAATATTGTTGTTGGGTGTATGTTGTAGATGGATATTAAAAGATTTAATGAAATTGGAGAGTATGATCAGTATGATGTTTATTGTTTATAAACTTAGTGAATAAATATTTTATGTAGATTTGAACCTTAATGGTAATGTAAACGGCTGATTACCTACGTAAAATGTGTAAAGGTGAGGTTATATTTTAGAAAGTACTGTGGTTGTATGTATTTATATGTATTTGTAAGTCAAAACTGTTTCCTAAAATTTAAATATTGAACAGGTAAACTCTACGAGGTTAAGCTGTAATAAAGTGTGTCGAGCTGGGTCTGCGTAGAGGACCCAGCTCGACAGTTTAGACTTCCTGCACTGAGTATTTCCATATTAATTTTATAGTTTTCCATTGACTGTGGATTCAACTGAACTACTTGGATTATAACCCATTTATATATTTTGCTTTCAATTTTGATTTAAATTTTAGTAATTTAATTACATATTCAGTATTCTTCTTTTCTACAGTAATGATAGTGCTTGATAGAACATTTTATTGTAGTCAACCACCCACTGTCTAATATATTGTTTAGTCTATTTCTTGCATTCATACTTTATGTCCACTTAAGTTGCTCTCAAACTAACATCATAATTATTATAGACAGGTTTTAGTGTGAGATCTGGATTATTCAATCTACTTAAAAAAATATTCTATTTAATTTTATATTTCATTAGTTGATTTTCTATAGTGGTGTCAGTTGGACCTTTGGTCAATGCTTGGTTTCATAAAATTTTAAAAGGTGCATATCACATATCTATGATTGTAACTGCCCTTTCCAAGCTGTCATTTGTCACATGTCATCTCAACATTTCCGTTAGACCGTGAGCCATTCTGTCTCCGGCCTCTATATACCATGTAGCTTCACCTTTCCTCAAAAATTTTAAAGTGTTTGTTTGTCTTTGTGTAGTGTATTGTTATGTACCATTTTAAATTTATGACATTCCACTCTTGTCGGATAGGCCGCAATTGACGAAGTAAGTCTATAAACGTTAATCACATAAAAACTTTTATCAGTCATAAACTTCGAGTTTTTATTGAAGTTAATTAATTTCTTTAGTAATAAAAAAACGTTTCTTGGCTTATTTCAGATGCCCCTAAAGATGATCTAGTGATCGAAAGTACTTGGGCAAGATTTAATTAATACCGTGCTCGATAGTTACCTTGTATATTATCAAAGTTCATTTATTCGAGCATTCAACCTTATATCAATTCACTATAGTTTAAATGTTGGGAATAACAAAATACGGGTATGTAAAACCATGTATTTAAACACGAAGTAACATCTTATCGACCTGTCAGCCTACTCCCAACCGTAAGCAAAGTTTTTGAAAGATTGTTACTACAAAGGATATACGCAGATCATGAATTCCTTACATTACTTTCAAAACATCAGTTTGGTTTGCGGGAAAATCACTCCACTACCCAACAAGTTTATCGAATAATAAATGAAATATCAAAAAGTCTTGCAGAAAAGAAATACTGCAACGCTGTATTTCTAGACATCTCACAAGCGTTTGAAAAAGTTTGGCACAGAGGTCTGCTTTACAAAGTAAAAATAGCACTATCCAGTAACTATTTCTTCCTACTTAAATCCTACATATCAAATAGATATTTCTCTGTAAAATTCAAAGACCAACAATCCAACCTTTATCCTATCAACTCCGGAGTCCCGCGGGGTAGTGTTCTAGGGCCGCTGCTTTTCTCACTCTACACAGCCGATATACCAGAGATCAATAATACTACAATCGCTTTCTTTGCTGACGACGTAGCACTACTAGCCGTAAATGAAGATCCCGTACAAGCCTCACAAAACCTGCAACATCATCTGAACATACTCAGTGATTGGTATACGAAATGGAGAACAAAAGTAAATAAAACAAAATCAACTCAAATAACATTTACCAACCGACACAATATATGCCCACCTGTAAGGATGGAAAATATAAGAATACCAACAGTAACAGACGCTAAATACCTTGGCCTCCATCTTGACCAACGACTCACTTGAAAGAAATATATCCAGACCAAAAGAAGGCAGCTCGACTTAAAATTCCGGCAAATGTATTGGCTTCTTAGTATTTAAACATAAATCAAAACTTAACATCCAAAACAAAATTCTTCTATACAAAGCCATACTCAAACCTATCTGGTTCTACGGACTACACCTACGGGGCTGTGCAAAGCCAACGTCGCTAAATATTATCCAAAGATTCCAGTCTAAAGTACTGAGATCGATAGTGGATGCGCCATGGTACGTAAGTAACCAAACACTCCATTATGACTTAAAGGCCACGGAGTCACAAAATGAACGTACCATTCACCACGAAAATGAGCTAGTAAGGGAACTATACAACAATGGACCAGCCACAAGAAGATTACATAGAACCTGGCCCCAAGACCTTTTTCAGAACTAAACCAAAGTAGAATAAGGTGAGACATCATTGGATATCTCCCCTTCACGCGCAAAACCTGTATCACATTTACTTAATACTCTTTTTGATGTAGATTGTAAATAAACATAATTATAAAAAAAAAACTTAATATAGGTGAATGGTCTGCTAGAGCATGGGCATTAGAAGGAAAATATGTAATGAATGAAACATTTAAAAACCAAGTTGCTAAAAGAGTAAACCGGTATGATATATTTATAGAACAGAAAATGTTTCTAAACGATTTTTTCAAAAGCCTAAATAAACTACCTTCTCACTATTGCCGTAAGGATACTGATCGACTCTATTTGGAGCAGACATTTTAATATGTTGCCGAATCGTACAGGGTGTATGTTAAATTTTGTAAAGAAAATAGTCAAATACCTTGATCTGTTACTTATCTGACAAATTAAATGGAAGAAATTAAAATATCTATTTTTCGACCGCGAAACGATCAATGCGATACCTGTTTTGAATTTAAAAATAGAAATATCTCTGAAGATGAATATACAAAACATTGAATTAAAAAAGATCTTACCGGAAACCAAAAAGAAGACGACAAGAAATTGGCAATAGAAGGGAAAATCCACGCAGTCACTATGGACGTTCAGGCAGTGAAATTAAGCTTATTTTTACCTGCAAGCGCTCTGTATTATAAAACAAAACTATATTGTCTTAACTTTAAGGTGTATAATTTAGCGAATGCTTATGTGACCTGTTTTTGGTTTCACAAAAGTAATGCAGATGGACAAGCCAGTACCTACGGGAGTTTTTTGGTTGACTACTTGGAAAAACATTTTCTTAAGAAAACCATGAATAAAATTCCTATTGTGATTATGGCATTATAACAGCATTATGGCTAATTCACTGTTGTATTTGTCTGATAAAATACAACATTACCATTTTACAAAAATTCTTGGAAAAGGGTCATACTCGGAAAACAAATCGGGAAATTTATCTTATGACTACCTAAGAGTTACAAAGGAATCCAGACACAAGAATCCATACCACGCAAAAAGTGCGGACTTTTCATTTTTTTTTAAATTTTGGTGACAAAATTATCCTTAAGATTTCTATTAGACCCAGCAAACCTCAAGTAAATAACTCCGTGACAGATATTTGAGTTTTGAAATACAGTGGTGGAAGGATGATCCATTTTAAAACCAATTTTCAGAATGAATTTCAAGAACTTCCAACAAGGCCAAAAAACATTGATTTGGGGAATGCTACATTTCTGCCTTAATTTAAGGATCGATTGCCTATTTCTAAAATCAAATATGATCACCTACATGCCATCAAAAAAGGTAGTTCCCAAAGACTGTTGGAGTTTTTATGATCAGCTGCCATATAAAAATCAAAATTGATGTTTTTTATTTATCTTTTCTCATTTTAACCAATTTTACCTTTTCCCATTTTTCTTTTGCTAATTTTTTATATACGGGTGAGTCATGAGGAACTTTACATACTTCTACCATATGTAGAGTCCCTCAGGGAGTATATCATGTGGCCACTAAAAAATGTCAACTCCTCTTCCTTATTAATTAACAGGGTGATTTGTGTAATTAACAATTGGGTGATTGAAAAATAGAAAAACCATAATGAAGTATCAAATTATAAGGTAATTAATTTAAACAAATGTTATAAATTTCAAACATTTTAATTGAAATGGTAAACTGAGTCACTGCACAACAAAAAACAGTAACTACTAACAATAACGAAGAACAGTTAAAAAAAAAACTAAAAATATGTACATAGTTATGAAAAACCCATAAATTAGAACTAAAAAAGATACAATAATGGTAACAAAATAAAAATAATTTAAAATAGATTTTTGAAATGGAACCCTGCAGCCTGTACACATTTTTGTTGCCGAATTGTTAATTGACGTATTGAATTACGGATACTCTGGGGATCGTTTCTAATAGTATTACAACGATGTATAATTCTATCAATTAATTGTTGTCGGTTATTAATATTCACTGCGTAAACTAGTTGCTTCAATCGTCCCCAAATATGGTAATCAACGGGATTGAAATCAGGGGATCTTGAAGGCCACGAAATAGGACCTGCACGTCCTATCCACCTGTTGCCATAAACATTATGGAGATGTTATCTCACTGCCAGTAAAAAGTGTGGGGGTGCTCCATCATGCTGAAAATACATCCCTCGGATAGCAACGTTCGCGTTGGCAAGCAAATTCGGCAAAATATTTTGTAGAAAGTTTAAATAGACCTGCCCTGTTAAAGGACCATCAAAAAAGTGAGGACGTACTAATTGGTTATTTATGACACCAATCCACACGTTAACCGAAAACCTTAACTGAGAACGACGTTCTCGAATAGCATGGGGATTTTCTTCTGCCCACACATGTGAATTTCGTGAATTATTTATCCCGTCTCTGGTAAATTGGGATTCATCTGTAAATAGTGTCCTGTATAGCGTTGGTCGATTATTGTTAATCCATCTACAAAATTCCAACCTATCGATCTCATCTCCAGCATGTAGTCGCTGAACCATTTGAATGTGATATGGGTATAGATTATTTTTTTGTAAGACTCTACTTACTTTTGATTGAGTAACATTGAGTTCTCGACTTACTTGTCTAGTGCTTATTGTAGGGTTCATAGTAACGGCGTCCATAATGTCATCTTCCTGCGCTTCATCTACATGTCGCTCTGTTGTTCCACTAGGAAAAGTACCATTTTCTCGCAAATAATTAAAAACTGACCCAAATGTTGGATGACTGTTAGTTCGACGATTAGGAAATCTCCTGCGATATTCTCTACTAGCAGCCCCACCATTCCCATTACAGAATCCATAAACAAATATTATGTCAGCATATTCTATGGTCGAAAACTGATGTGGCATTTTGAACGAAAGTAACAAAAGCTCTACCAAAACTAACAAAATGTACTTAACGTAGATATGACAGAAGAAATATGTATTCTTGTACACATAATTAACAATTTATAATGACAATAATGACAATGGGTATAAAATATCAAGAAACGTGAAACGGTCAACGCCAATCTTCATTTTAAACTTTTTTAGATTTATTTTTATTTAGCACAGTTGATGCAATGTATTATTATTTGACATAAAATTTTAATCATTTACAATCAACAAAAACTAACACATACAAGAGGTTTGACTTTTTAATCAATTTAATTTATTATTTATCGAAAATAATGCCCCAATACGATCTATGAGTAAAAATTTAAAATTGAAAAACAATTGAGTCTATCGTAGAGATAATACAAAGTGACAGTAAAGATGTTAATTTTCTACGTATTAGATTATGTTGTAGGAACTCATTTTAATTAAAATGTTTGAAATTTATAACAATTGTTTAAATTAATTACCTTATAATTTGGTACTTCAATATGGTTGTTTTAATTTTGGTAAGATTTGATCGTTCACTAAAAATTTAATAAAAGTGCGACAACATTGTCGCATATGTCGTTTTCATTGGCTATTTATGTAGTTTGAAAATCACTTATTGCATTTAAAAATATATATATATATATACAGGATGTAATATTTCACCCACACAATTTCACCATTACAATTTCATTATTTAATACGAATCAGTAAATTAATTCTTCCAAAGCCAGTCCTGAAATTTTTTAGTTTAGCTAATACCAGTCGAATGCTTGATAGTAGTGTACTGTATCATACAAAAATTTAAAAAATCAAATGAGCCGTATAAACACTACAGTAAAATGAAATAAATGGTCAATTACACAAATCACCCTGTTAATTAATAAAGAAGAGGACTTGACATTTTTTAGTGGCCACATGATATGCTCCCTGAGGGAGTCTACATATGGTAGAAGTATGTAAAGTTCCTCATGACTCACCCTATATAAAAGTTTACGATGTCATAGGTATGTGCTTGAGTTATTCGTTGTTTATGTTTATTTTGTAATAATTTTAGATAATTCTGTTTGTTGAATATGTGTTATGTTTGTTTTATAAACATTTTAAAACAATTTCTCAAACTAGGTATAGTGTTGGTTATTCTTTAAAATTAAAAACACAGATTTATAAATACAATTCATAACCTCGTAATTGATATACTTGAAAAAACAGTACTCTCGTAAGTGGCTGTGTTTTTGTTTCTAAATGTATATTTACTGTTAAAATGCTATAATTTAGGAATAATTTTCATATTTAATAACATTATACCAAAAAACCGCATTTTGTTACTTATTACACATTTTTAAATAGGTTTATGTCTCTTCTATAAAATTCTCATTTTGCGACTTAAGAGGTTATGCGGATTGACTCTCGATATGTTGTTGATCTGCCTTGATTTTCAGATATTTTAATTTCTTCACTTTTCCGTCTTTTAATTACTGTCTCCCATACTTTCATGGTATAAAGTAATTTTATACAAATTCAAAGTAAAAATATATTCCTCATAAAGGTTTGTCAGCAAAAATTGTAACACCACTGCTTTAAATACAAAAATATATAACAAGCGCAAATTAAATTTTTCTTTTCAATTAAAATATTCGTGCTATGTTTATAAAAGAAGTCTTAAAGAGACGATATAAAATGGATAAAAAAATTTAATTTAATTTCTTTTGAGGTTAAATAATATTTAATTCACAAAAATTTACATGGTATTTAAAGTATTTTTTTATTCAACCCTTATCCGGGCAACACATTCTACTTACGTAACCTGGTTATTGAATGTACTATTCATATTTACCCATAAATTTCTAATATTCCTTTTTGGCTTTTTAGTAAAGTTAAATTTAAGTTGTATAGATTAAAAAAAATTGCTACTATAGTATGCGGTCTACCTCGAGGGTGCGATCTACCTTAAGGATTTGCACAAAATATTGAAATGCAAGAAAACTTTTGTAGAAAAAATATTTATTCATCAAGTAATAATAAATACATCTGGAGCCAAATAAAGACTTGATTGATAAATAAATAAAAACTTTTGTAAATCTAAGAGATCATTTTATTTGAAAAAAAGGGGTTGATGTTTACGCATACCATGGAAAAAGATGTTGTTGTCTTTCATTATTGTGTAAAAACCCTTCTGAGAAATCAATATGGTAATTAGCAGCACATGTATAAAGTACCAAATAAAACAATCTTTACAAAATAAATAAAACTCATAAGTCAGAGGAATATTATTATTTTACTTTTACAAATGAATACCTGTTCATATCAATTCACTATTGGAACTTAAACACAAGATTAGCCTATTCCCAACTAGAATATCAAATTGATACGACAAATTTAATTTTTATTAACTATTCCATTTTGGATATAAATTTGTCCAAGTAATAAATGAGGCGACCCCAGCAACTTTTAAAATATTTATAAAAAATGTAACAGGCCAACGGTTAGTTCGTATTTTGCAAATATATTTATGAATTATTTGATCTAGTATATCGACACTACATTGTACTATTATAATAAAGTGTCATATCTGGTTTTTTGTGAACATCATTTGCACAGTAAGCATTGTGATGCATAGTAGACAAGACTAGGAACTTCTTTGTTTTTTTGAAACGTAAGAAACAAGAGATGCTTTTGGACTAAACCTGAAAATTAAAGATTTCTCTAAACGGTTCTTGCTTGGTAGAAATTCATGAGGAACAAATCTCTTATTTTTTTTTCATTGTGCCCACAAGAGTTAGTGAATTTTCCATTAATTCATGTGCAAGAGCAAGATCAGTGAAATAGTTATCGCCAGTCACATTCTTCTTGAAACTATAATAAAGCTCAACGAGTTACTTTACAACTTGAGATGCAAGACCTTTGGCTACTGTATTTTCGTTTTGTCCTGTATATGGCTTCCATCTAAAGGGTAAATGTTTTCGAGTCACACGCCCACCATATTTTCATGCCAGATTTATCTGGCTTTCAAGGCATAATACTGCTTGAACGTACACCTACCTCGATGAACAAGTTGTTCATCTACCGTTATTTCTTTTTCCTGGTAAATAGTATTTCTAAAAGTTTTGGTTGACTTGACCACATATCGCGTATTGCTGCTAATTTGTCGTTCCCTTTTCGTTCAGACCTCGTATGCTTATAGTCACATCGAACAAATCTTTTTTGTATTTTTGAATCGTTTTAACCCCTTGCTAGCTTTAAATATAGGTAGTAGGTCCATAAAACTTACTCCAAAGTATATCTACATTATGGATGTTGGCACTAAGGTGCCCTGCAATTAGTAGTACTTTAATTAAGGCATATAGCTCTATAGAGTCGCAATATTTCCAGTTCTTTATCACCAAGATTTTTTCGGCTTCTTTATTTGTACCATTCACTATTTCGTTTACAATTTTTTCGTCCAGAAACAGACAAAAGGAATCAACAGGATTATCTACACTTTGACCAGGGGCTAATATTACTTTTTCCACTTTGCTTTTTATTATGCCGCAGGACCGAAGATTTGGTTTGGTTGTAAAATGTTAACACTTCAGGCTTTTTAGCATTACCTGTTTTATGGTCAATAATATCTTGATCGTGCAAAGTCGACAAAACTAAAACATTTTTATTTTTCTTTGGTACGTAGGAGGTAAGTAAGCATTCTTTGCCAAAAGCAAACATAGACGTATTTTTGTTCCTTTCGTTCGTAGCGAGAAAAATTGTTGGTATCTCACGCTTGTTTTTTCTTAGAGTTCCCACTAATGTAGTCTGCATATTATTTAGTAGGTCTATTGCCAGTTGAACTGAAGTGAAGAAATTGTCGTATGTAATAGTACGACCTGTATTAGCAATAGGTTTTATCAAACGTTTTACAAGGGCTGCCGAACTATTATCTTGCTGAAATAGCCCATTTAGCTGCTTACCTACATACACTTCCAAGTTACTAGTGTGCCAGTTTTCCGCATCAGCCAGTGAATAAATTTTAATGTCATACTTCGCTGGCTTACCAGGAATATATTGGGTAAATGCACATTTCCCACGAAAGGCTTCCAGCATTTCATCAACTGCAGCATACCGTCCTATTTCATAGTTACCCTTACATTTTTTCACAAAACAGTCCAATACTTCTTGTATCAGCGGTAGTTTGTCCGTTTTCCTACGCTCTTCTCTGTTGCTAAAATCATCAAATCAGATTGCCCTCACTAGAAGACGAAACCGATTTTTTCCCATTGTTATTCTGAATATTACTGGCCCATCCGCAGCCCATAAGTCATCCATACTTACATAAGTACTTTGCCAGGTCTTAGCGAAGTAAAATAGTCCAAAAAGTGCTTTAGTTTCGTCTGAATTTATGTCCGTTGATGGAAACTTAAACTTCAACACTCTGATGGAATTTTTTTTTCTCTTGCGGAACCTTTTACTTCACGTTTACTTGGTAAGGATATTCCTAACTAGAGTTTTAGAATAACTATTTTCGTGATGGACCTTCCAAACGGTTTGATTATCTTTACCTAAAATTAAACAATGTTATCGTAACAAGTCTATAATCAAGTATTTGAATAACCTTTATACTAAATAAATTTAACCTTTATACCTAAATACGTAGGGCTACGTGATACAGTAACGGGGAAGCCAGGAATATAGCCCCCTCATCTTCAGAACTCGCCGACATTTCACTATCCGTGTTATAATTTTGTATCTCTACCTCATCAATTTCACTTTCTTCACTATCATCGAGGTTTTCCAAACTTTCGCTGTTTTCTTTATTTTTAATTTCATCAAGCCACTGAAGTAATTGACATTCTTTACGCGAATCCATTTTACTAAAAATTCAAATTTAAATTAACAATAATATTTTAATTAAATTTACCCAAATATTAAACAAAAACCTAAAAGTTTCTTTGAGCTAACAGAAACGTGATTTCACCGTGATTGCCCGCGCAGTGAGGAATCCGCTCACCTAAAGAGGAATATCACTTCTTTCTACTATCACAGCACACTGACCGCATGAAATATTTTAAAACTTTGTCATACCCTCTCATGAACGATGATAAAGGCATTCCTCGGTGCTCAAGGTTATCGTATTAGCCAAGACGATTTCATTGGTTATAAACAAATATATTGAGGTATTTCCTCATAGCGCGTATAAAATATTGACTCTAGAGCTGCCGTGAACAATTTTGATGAAATGTTGTCTCCTTGTCTAACTGCTCGACCTAAGCTGAATTTTTCTGTGTCGTCGTGTAGTCGTATACTTGATGTGGCGTTCTCGTAGATGTTTTTAATTAGTGTTGTCTACCTGTAATCTATTTGACTTTGATTTTGGGCTTCCAGTACTGTTTCAAACTCTACAGAATTGAAAGCCTTCTCGTAATCGACAAATGCAAGAACCAGTGGTATGTTGTATTCGATGCACTTTTTTATTATGTTGGTTAAGGCTGTTTTATCGGTGCACCAAAATTTTTTCTCTGTTATTTAACGACAAAATGTCTCGAAATTTGGACATGTTGTTCAAAACTATGTTGCCTTTAAAATGGTGGTTTTACTTTTTTTTATTTTTTTGAATTTTCTGTTGAAAAATTGGATTATACTGTTTAACATTCTATTATAACCAAACTTTTTACGCCCATCAGTTGAAAGAGTTTTTTTTCTGTAATCGTTGATTCTTTTTTCACCTTTCTGTGTCCAGTAATAATCGAGAAAAGCGTATTCAAACTTTGATGAAAATTGCTAAAAAATACTGAAATCTAATAGTGAAACGTGTTCCTCATCATTGTCGCTTAGCTTGATCGTTATCGCATCAGTGACGTCAAATCTCATGAACGGTAGGGTCAGTTAGTTCGCTTGAATCAGAATCCATTTTAGTTCTTTCATTCTAGTATTTTCTTTATCAACTTGCATAGTTTTTACAGTTTACAGTATTCTTATTTATTTTGAAAACATTGAAATTATTTAGTTTACGGGTATGTTTAAGTATTATATTATTATTTTAGTGGTATAAATTAAAAGTTCTTTAGTTTACGCTTATTTTGAAGTATAACATTAGGTTAGTGATATAAGTTATAAAAGACAAGATAAAAATTTGTCCCAGTAAACGTCCTAGGTCAAGGAAAAGGAGAGCAATTGCACTACAGTAAGTATTTATTATTTATATATTTACAACCGTTTTTAAAAGCTTTTATTTAACTTGTTGACAATCAGTTGAGATTGCCTCTCCGCAAAAACTATCTTTTTCGGTAGAAGGCAGAAGAATAGTGGACATAAACTTTTTCATTAAATCTATTTAAGGTTTGAATAATCATTCTCCATTTTTATGCAACTTTTCTAATATGGAGATTATCAAAGAAAAAATGGACGGATTGATAAGTACATTGAATTTTAAATGTCAAATGTGCGATATTGAAAAGGAGATAGCAACATAGGATTCTGGTAACAATTCACTGAACTTGAATGGTTCTGGTTATTCAGACATACAGCAGCAGCACACTGCATTAAATATACCTGTGATGTTCTACAGGCAGTATGCAAAACATACGGAGACAGTTGCAGATATCATCGGCAAAACACTGTGATTCCACAGAAGAGGCTGGACGGGAGGAATTAGCTTTAGCCAAAGAAATTGGTGAAGTAGATTCCGACGGAAATGGGTAAGTAAACTACGACGCTTCTTCAGGTGTAGTACCTGACGCTGTAAAATTTATTAAATTAGTACGCCTTTGATGGATCGGACATGTAATTAGGCGAGATGAAGATAAAACGATCAGAAAAATTTTCGACCGAAGAAGACCAGTGGGAAGCCGATCCAGAGGAAGACCAAAACTTAGGTATCAAGATAACATAGAGGATGATCTAAAATCCATCGGAGTTAAAGTATGGAGAAAGTTGCCAGAGGCAGGGGCGAATGAAAAATTGTTCTGAAGAAGGCTTTGGCTCATGACGAGCTGTAATGCCACTGATGATGATGAAATAACTATCCACGATTTGTGTTTTATTCATAAATTGGATACTTTTCTTATGTAACTGCAATCTATAAATATATTAAAATAATGTATATTCCAGTCAGAGAACTTTTTCCTCACAGTGCGTCGCCTCGAAATACTTGCCAGATAAATACATTTACTATTATGATTGTTTCGTAGGTACCAATTTTTTATAGATAAATAAAAATATTTTTTGTTTAATTTTTACTCCGCTAATATCAGTTTTCTCTAACAAATAAATAACTTCTTGAAATCATTTTCAATCTATAACTGCGAAATTGTTTATTTGTTTGTGACACTAAATTGTAATTTTTTTGATAATAATATTCTTATGTTATTTTAAATTTATTATAAATAAACACCATGGTGTTTTTTGCAGTCACGTTTCACAAATTTTTATTCAATACTATGTTTAGCTAAGACATATAAAAATGTGATTAATTCTTTTTAAAACATTATCTACGATAATCAATCTAAAAAAGTATTCCGACAAAACTAATTTGAATTCAGAATAATGCATTTATTGTCAATAAACAACCCGTTGGCCGGCGCCACTGAATAAACATCGAAACTGCAGATTTCAAATTAGGAAGTCACGTAGGGTCTGACATAAGCAGTGTAAAAAAGTAAGTGATACGCCCACTTCAAATCGCAGTATGCTTTAACTGCGAAAACAGCATATCCTAGATGATTTTTCTCGAAAACCAGAAATAATGTTAATTCAAGTACTACACAGGATTATTACCCATCTATTTCGTAATAATTAACACGCAAATTTTCAGGTATATTGGTTGCCCCCTCACTGAACAATCATAAATAAACAATGAGCGAACCTTTAAATAGCTGTACTATAAAGTTGACTGAATGCACTTAAGATATTCTACGTAGAAGGTGTCGATATAGATAAATTAGAGTGATAACCTGTATTTCAGTGCACTGTAAGACATTAATCCGAAATCTAAAAATATTCGATACAATTCAGAATAATAAATCCTGAACAGATACTACAACAACGTACATAAATTTTCAAGAAATAACTAAGTTTAAATCTACAAAATTAAAAGAAATATAGCCCAATAAAACTTTTGAAATGCTGATATTTCATTCGCTCGCAACTTGCAAACCTGATCCCGTGAACTCCCAAAAGGCCTATATTCCACTTTCGACTCACACAATTTGATGGAATTTAAAATTTTATCTCTGGTTATATGAATATTTCCACAACTTTCAAAATTACATTCGAGTGGTTTGAAATGAGTGCAGGAAAAAGTGCAAAGCGACAAAAAATTGTGTGCACCTGCACACACGTTTAATATCAAGCAGTTTAACAGTGCAGGTTTAAGTAGCCTTTTTTTAGACTTGTTAGATGTTAGCGAGTTTTAGACGTTAGAGATACTGCCAGATTTTATGTTTTCTAGTTATATTTTTAAAAATTTGCTTATATAATATTAGTTTTTTAATATTGTTCTGAAGCTATTTTCTTGTTGCATTGTAAATTAATTACTATTTAACTTATCTCATTTATTATTTTTTGTGTTGCAAATTCCTCGGCAGAATGTAGTAGGTTCTGGTTACCAATATTGAAAGAGGAAGTTATTAATAAGAAAATACCAGTATTAGTAAGTCAGTAACATATAGAGGATACATCATTGTATCCTCATTGTATCAATCATTCATCATGTCATGTGTTTGTCTTTTTAAAAACGAATTACATGCTATGATTTTTTTCTGACGGATATTCTCAAGTTAAAGTTGATTTCATGTACACGGATGAACTATCTTATAAGTAAGGTCGTCCCAGGAGCGCAACTCAACAATATTAGCAATATCATTTTAAAGTCTTCTACTTTAAAATGCAAAATGTATGTCTGAATTGTCAATATAAATGAGTCAGATAAAATTAAATAATTAGAAGAATTTTTCACTATGTAAACAAAAACAAAATTTGTTTAATTTACTGTTTGTATTTTGAGAACGATTTCCGAAGTGGAAATTGAAACGTCAATAAACGTATTTTTATCTTTAATTGTGGCTTATTCCCAGTTAAATAGTAATTAATTAGTTTTTAGGTTAAATAGGCGACTATGAAGAAAGAATTTCGTATATATTTATACAGGGTGTACAAAAAGAAAAGTACCTTGCTAATATCTTGATTGCTGATAGGTCTACAAACAAACATTTTTGAATCCTTAACCACTGACATGCGGTATACCATTCCAAGCCAAAAATATATTTTGTTGTAAAACGTATTTTGTAAAAGATTCTTAGAAAACCATCTGTGTACTCTAAAGTGGTGTGTAATTATACCTGTTCCAAATTGCTGCAGTTTGAGCATGGGTTTGGTCTTTGAGCTACATTAACGTAAAGTTTTCTTGCGGTATCATGTACCGCATATCAGTGTTTACGTTTCTATAGTTAAAAGCATTCCAGTGTATTCTTCCACTATTAGTATAGCGGAATTAGTATAGTTAAATCTATTTGCAAATCTGTAAAACCTTCAGATTATGATTTTGAGGCTGTTTTAGCTCAATGAGCTGATGAAGTACTTAGCGATTTAGAATATTTTAGTGATAGTGATATTGACGATACAAACAAGGAAGTAGGCATTGAAAGTCAACACGACACTGGAAGTAAGCAATCGGAAGTTTCTAAAGACGAATATGATTCAAATGCTACTGATGAGGTAAGGATACTGACGAAACAGAGTTATCTGAGGAAGACAAGATAATGAATAAACCAACTTAATCTGTTCTTCGACTTGCTAAACCTATTTATGTAACCAACCATAATATAACAGCCGATGATTTGTTGAGTTCCATAAAATTAGTAAAGCAGATACAAGTAAAAAAGTTAACCTATGTGGGAACCCTTAAGAAAAATAAATGGGAAATCCCTCCGGAATTCCAGCCACACCGATGCATGGAAGTAAATTCGACTTCTTAAGGATTTACGAAAAGTTTAACAATAATTTCACATGTGCCAAAAAATTTGAAGGCTGTTTTACTTATTTCTTCGATGCACCATGTAATAAGCACGGATCAGATTACTGGAAAACCAGAGATAATAGCTCACTACAATCTTACGAAAAAGGTGTCGAAACGTTAGATGCCAAGTATGCCAAATATGCTGTTAAACGTCGTTCTCGCCGATGGCCACTTACTGTTTCTTACCGCAACATTAATATAGCTACATTAATATATACATATATATACATATAGCTACATTAATATATACACAAAGGAGTTGGCGAAGCAATTAATTTTACAACATCTTCAAAGAATACTCGAAAATCCCAGAATCCCGAAAGGATAAATGTATTGTATTAAAGGAATACTAGAACAGAGACGCCAAAAAGAAGCAGATTTTGAAGAATGGCTAAGAAAAAGAAGATGTATTACTTATGTCCAAGTGCATTTAAGCGAAAACCCTTTTATGTGTGCTTTTATTGTGGAAAACCAGTGTGCTTACAGTGTACAAAGAAAATTTGCGGACCTTGCGCTTAAAACGTCTAGTTATTTTATTGTAATTTTTAGTTATTGCCAGTTTTTGTATTTTATGTTTTGTTTATTCAAATTATTAGTATGTGCCTTTCAACATTCTTACCATTTTTTAGTTACCAATAACTACTCTATTATTGTGTAATTTAAGCTGCGTTTAAACGTGCATGGATTTACTGGCCCAAGTATGCTTGCAAGTATAACTTGCGTGAAAGTGAAGGTTTACACATGAAGTGATTATTTTTAATAATGCATCAGTGTTATTGTGTAGGGTGAATCGTGAACATGTCGAATAAACGGTTACGTACCGCCTGCCAGATAGTTGCCAAAAGTTTAATACAAGATATAATAAGCGATTTAGAACAACAATTAAAGATGGATCAATCGTAGGGAGCGTTTAGGCGCATCTAACCGCTTACTAATGGAACTTTCCACAGAAAATCCTAAATACTACCGCAATCATCTACGCCTAACCGACGAACAATTTAACACTCTTCTAGTATATGTAGCTCCTTATATTAGTAGACAGAATACGACGATGAGAGATGCTCTACCTGCGAAAATAAAATTGGAAGTGATATTAAGATACTTATCATCAGGGGATAGCTTTGCCACACTAGAATATTTATATAGAATTTAATTCAGGTACGTAATAACTAAAGCTCGGATTTATAGACAACAAAAATTGAAGAAAAAGGCACCTATATAGGCAAAGATTTTTTATTAAAAAAGGCAGGAATATTAACATTTAGGCAAAATATAGGCAATAAAGGAATATAACTTTATTGTACGATAATAATTTATTGTACAAAGTGAATTAACGTGGCAGGTATATTTACACAGTAACTAAATAACTGTAAATTAATAATTAAACATTGTAACCACTTAAAATTTTATCATTAATAGAAACAACTAAATGTTTTTTAATATTTTCGGTCTTAAAACTATGTCCTCGTTCACTTAAAATTAATTTGTACATTGAAAACGAACGTTCGATATCGACAGATGTAATTGGAGCATATTTTAGAGCGGATAATAAATCTGGCATAATTTGAAATTCCTCGGAAAATGTCCCATTCAAAAATTTAGCATCATTAAATAAAAACGAAAAACCTTTATTCTTGTCGAAAACATATTTCATTGTTTTTTAAATTAATTGACCGTTGCTTCCAGGGGCAGCAACAACAATAAATTTATCTCTTGTTTTTCTAATAAAGTAATTGTGTATTAATTTATAATTGTCATTGATATAAGCCAGTTCCTGTTTCCATTTGAGATATTTTAATATTTTTTTTTGCTTCTCGAATTGCTTCGGAAATATCATCATCAAATTCTGACATAACTAATTCTATTTCATTGCAGTGTTCAAAGTAAAAAAAACTGCTTCGAGCCAGGTTCCCCACCTTGTAATTACTGGTTAAGGTGGCAAGAGGACACCGGGAAGTCTTTCTTTATATATTTGCACCCTCAACGGAGCCTTTACAAAAACTTTTTACATAAAATTTATAAAATTATTTACCAACGGAAACAGATTTCTTATTTCTTCAGCAATTCTATTTACCCCGTTGGATACACAAGTGTAATGAATTAAATTAGGATAAAAAATCTTTAAATTAACAGCAGCTTTTAACATATATGCCGCAGAATCTGAAAGCATTAAAAATATTTTATTCATTGCTATAGCGTAGGGTAAAAAGCAATTGTTAAATTATCTTGTATAAATTGACTTATTGTTAAATTGTTTGTTTTTTCCAATTCTTTAACGGCAACTAAATAAGGTATTCTCGCAAAGTTTTCGTTCAAAATTCCAATCATTATATTAGCTATATACCTGCGGCATACATCTGTTGTTTCATCCACGATAATATACAAAAAATTGCTCTCTAACTCCCGCTTAGTTTTTGAAATACATTTCAAATAACATTTTTCCACAGTATGGTTTCTCAATGTACTCTCGTCCGGTAAGAATTAATTAAGATATTTTTCGAAAAAAGCATGTAAAACTAGGGTTATTAACTTTATATAGAGGAATGTTGGATGCAATCATCATCTGGCATAAATCAAATTTAAATGCGTCTTCCTCCTTTTTGAAAAAGAATTGAAAAGGACTGTAAGACTTGTACACACTTCTAAATAGGTCTAACTGGTAAGCAGGTTTTGTATGTTTTTAATAAAATTGATAGTGTGTAAAATGATTTATTAATTAAGCTGAGTATACTTTCGACATAATAAATGTCATCATCAGAGTTATCCTAAAATAACGTTAAGTTAAGTAAATTTTTTATATCAAATACAATGACAGAAAAAACTTACGTCAATTAGGCAATAAATACTTCATAGAAGGAAAATTGTTTACAAACGACATATTAAAAAACAAAGATCGGGCTCTCTAGGCCACAGATCTTGGGTCTAACCCTTATACATATGTTTAATTCACATCAAAAACTTTTTATAAAACATGATTACCACATACAGCAACGACAACAGCTGTTTTTGACTTACGTTTTTGAAGTAAAAACTTCTTCTAGAAGTAGTACTTCCTCCTACTCCTATAAAAAGTACATACTCCTTTAAAAAGTACTTCCTCCTTTATTTTACTTCAAAAATGTAAGTCAAAAACAGCTGTTGTCGTTGCTGTATGTGGTAACCATGTTTTATAAAAAGTTTTTGATGTGAATTATACATATGTATAAGGGTTAGATCCAAGATCTGTGGCCTAGGGAGCCCGATCTTTGTTTTTTAATATGTCGTTTGTCCACAATTTTCCGTCTATGAAGTATTTATTGCCTAATTGACGTAAGTTTTTTCTGTCATTGTATTTTATATAAAAAAATTATTTAACTTAACGTTATTTTAGGATAGCTCGGATGATGACATTTATTATGTCGAAAGTATACTTAGCTTAATTAATAAATCATTTTACACATTATCAATTTTATTGAAAACATACAAAACCTGCTTACCAGTTAGACCTTTCTCCTTTTTGTGTGAACTGCCTAAACTTACCCACAGAGATATTTGGGCTAACTTAGAGGAATTTAGTTTTTCCAAATTACGTTTATGAAGTGGGGTTCTACAATGCTGGTCAATAAAGTACTTTTTTCTACTCGAAATCTGAGAATTAAAAAAATAGAATTTTAAAATCGCTTTAGAATTTAGTTATGTTGTGGGACGAGAAAAAAAGAGAAAAAATAAAACTTACCGATTTGCCTCATGGTTTACAAAATGCTCCATCTCCTTCTAGAGAAAGTTCCTAATAAGGTGTGGTCCATAGCCTTAAATTAGATGCCATCTTTTCACACAAATGTCTAAAACATTTTAAAACATGTTCTTTGCTTTTCGGTATACGCAACAAAACTAAACTAGGATATAGCAATTTGTGACTAAACTCTGATAGAGTAACCGACTGTAATACTGAAAATAAACTAATAAAGCTTACGGATTTCCAAACAGTTAACCTTCAAGTCTCGATCAGGTACATTTTCCTAGAAATCTGTTATATAAACAAACCATTGATATTTTATTATTGACACAAAATTTTATTATAAAATGGTTTAGTAATAGAATAATATCATGGGTAGTACCTGGAAATTTTAAAAAAGGCACAAGTAGGCGGAATTTACGACAAAAAGCAAAAAGTGAAAAAAACAATTATAATAGGCAAAATAGGCAAAAAAGGCATTTTGCCTATAATCCGAGCTTTAGTAATAACACATAAGTATGTAAAATTAAAAAAAAGTAATGAACGATAATTAAATCGATATACAAAAAAGTCTTAACTATAAGTCTATAGAATACTGTTGCTTCGTTGATTGCTTCATATAACATATACAGGTTGAGGATAGTGAAGGTTTACACATGAAGTGATTATTTTAATAATGCATCAGTGTTATTGTGTAGGGTGAATCGTGAACATGTCGAATAAACGGTTACGTACCTTCTGCCAGATAGTTGCCAAAAGTTTAATACAAGATATAATAAGCAATTTAGAACAACAATTAAAGATGGATCAATCGTAGGGAGCGTTTAGGCGCATCTAACCGCTTGCTAATGGAACTTTCCACAGAAAATCCTAAAGACTACCGCAATCATCTACGCCTAACCGACGAACTATTTAACACTCTTCTAGTGTATGTAGCTCCTTATATTAGTAGACAGACTACGACGATGAGAGATGCTCTACCTGCGAAAATAAAATTGGAAGTGACATTAAGATACTTATCATCAGGGGATAGCTTTGCCACACTAGAATATTTATATAGAATTCCTAAATGTACTATCTCAAAATTTCTACCAGAAGTTTGTGATGCTATTAATCAAGAAATACAAAATTTAATTCAGGTACGTAATAACACATAAGTATGTAAAATTAAAAAAAAATGTAATAGACGATAATTAAATCAATATACAAACAGGTCTTAACTACTAGTCTATAGAATACTGTTGATTGCTTCATATAATATATCTCCTGTAGGTTGGGGATAGTTGTCTTCGTGGTTATAAAAACTGTGATACTTCACTAAATTCTTGCATGAAGGAGCTTGTCGAGGAACTTGGTCTATATTCTATAGTATCAGGATTGGCAGAGGATTGAAAATGTGAGGATTGTGGGGTTGTAGCTGTCATTTCCTGATATTCTTTAACTGGTATAGTTTTGGTCATGTTACAGTGATGTAAACGTTGCCGAACTAAGTAAAACTGAATAAAGGCCATTGATTCGAGGGCTACATGTTCCACGCAAATTACACGCAAATCTTCAATGGCTTTTTCGGTGAATGTATTTACCTACGCTTTAGTTTTTGTCACCTTAGCTGTTTTAGGTGCTTTCAGTATTGTTGGTTGTAGTATTTTGTTATTACGGGATATTGGTTGTATATATGATGGTGTAGGCATTTCACGATTAGTAGGAGTACGTGGAGGGGACACAATTACTTCGTCATCATTTTCTTTAATTGTTTCTTCTGTTATGCCTATGTCATCTGCCTGTGTCTCCTGTAATAACAAATATTTTTTATTACAGGTACCTAATACAAGTGAGGCATGGAAAAAAATAATCCCGGGATTTTCAACAAGATGGAATTTTCCCCATTGCGGTGGGGCCATAGATGATAAACATATTATAATAAGATGTCTTGCCAAATCGGGATCTGATTTTTATAATTAGGGATCCTTTAGCATTGTGGTGTTAGCTGTAGTCGATGAGCAGTATTGTTTTAGATACATTGATGTTGGTGCAACTGGCAGATCATCGGATGGAGGTATCTGGTCTAGATGTACTTTTCAAAGAACAGTTGAAGAAAACACTCTAAATTTACCCCCTAATACCGTATTCGTAGCAGACGATGCATTTTCGTTAAAAGAATATTTGTTAAAACCATATTCGCACCATGGCCCTCCGACTGTAAAAGAAAGGATTTTCAATTATCGCTTATCACTTGCTCGACGAATTGTTGAAAATGCGTTTGGCATTTTGGTTACTCGTTTTCGAGTATCCGAAAAACCAATTTCTGTAAGCCCCGTTAAAACTGATAAAATTGTACAGGTCACATGCGCTTTACATAATTGGTTAAAAATGACACCTAATACCTACATTCATCGTGGTATGGTAGATGAAGAAGATTATGACAACGGAAGCGTACGTGATGGTTTATGGAGAAAACAAGGTTTAACAACGTTACCTAATTTAACAACTACAAATGACTCGAACAACCATTCCAAGAAAGCGGCTACACTTCGAAATAAGTATGCTGATTGGTTTTCTGTGAAAGGTGCGGTACCGTGGTAAATGAAAATGATAAATGAAGACGATAACAGTAGCACTTAAAAGGTAAATGTAAAAACATCCGCAAATAAAATACTTACAATTTCTATTTCTGTGGATTGTGATTTCCTGCTCTGCACAACGTCGTGTAGTATCCTATCTGCTATGGGAAACCGAGGTATCTTTGGAGTACATATTTCATCTGTGCCTACACCAGATCTTTTGATTTTCATAATTTTGGCTTTTTCATAAATATACGCATTTCTTATTAAGGGAATTTTTATTTCCACAGCGGCACAGTATATTGACGTAGGCCCGGTCGCGTAATTCCCTGTTTTTATATTGTTTGTTATGCACATTCCACAAACACGAGTTTCCTTCATAGGCAACCCACAACTTCATGGTTTCTTCAGGTTTTCACTTTTTATTTACCTCGCCTTTTTTTGCTCATTGTTATTTATTAAACAGCAAACAAACAAACACTTCATTGTTTAGTAGGCGAAAGTACCTACGTGTCTACACTGAACTTTTCCGTTATCTCCTTGCATGCAACTACTTACTTACGCATAGAAATATGGTTGCCTACTTACTTTCTATCGCGTAAGTAAGTGGTTGCGTGCAAGTTAATACTTAACCGCAAGTCGTTGTTTACACGTGCGTGGTTTCTTTTACTTGCATGTTAGTCTAGACGGGATCTGTTTTGGATTGGACATTTTCCATAGGAAGCTATTTTTTTGCTGGAATCCTTTTAGGATGTGCCCAATATCCATAATCATGATATTCGCCAGTCGCAAACCTCTGCTTAATTTTTTATTTAACAAAATCTGAAAACAATTGAAAATTTCTCATTTTTTGCTCCTATTTTCGTTTATAATTCGGAAAATATTGATCCTAGAGAAAAAATTATAAGGAGTTAAAAGTTACCTTATTCAATTTTACACAATATTTCGTTAGCTAGAAATTGAAAATTTAATGTTTATTGTTGAAAAAATAGCAATAATTGGAAAAACAGTACAAATGTTTTTGACTTTTTAAACTTGACTTACAAGCTCCATATTCCGCCTAGAAAAACTTTTTAATATGTTTAAAACTTATGATAAATTTTGTTAAAATCGGTCGGATAGGTTTTGTATAATAATTGTGCAATCAAGCCTACTGGAAAAAAATTGCAAATTTTCAAATTTATAGTAGGTCCTAAATAAGGCCCTCAGATAGTTGCAAATTTTTTTACGTATAAAGGAAGGCTTAAACTTTCAAACGCTTTTTGTAAAATTCAAGTCGGTGCACTAGGAGAGCCTAGAAATTTTTTTAAAGTTTTAAAAATTTTTTAGACTTATAAACAAATTGAATAACTTTACGAGCTTTAAACATATCATTTTCGAATGAAAATATATTCTCAAATCAAATAATGTCATTATTATAATACAACTGCAGAAATTAATTATTTCAAAAAGTTTGATTTAAAAAAAAAATTTCGTTCGCCTTTGTTTTAACAATTCAAATTATATATTGACAATTTATAAATACATATTTGTTTACTAAAAGTAACAATATATAATAACAGTAATAATTTGAAATGTTAAAACAAAGGCGAACGAAATTTTTTTTTTTTGTAAAAATCAAACTTTTTAAAATAATTAATTTTTGCAGTTTTATCATAATAATGATATTATTTGATTTGAGAATATATTTTTATTCGAAAATAATATGTTTAAAGCTCGTAAAGTTATTCAATTTGTTTATAAGCCTAAAAAATGGTTAAAACTTTAAAACATTTTCTAGGCTCTCCTAGTAAACCGATTTGAATTTTACAAAAAGCGTTTGGAAGTTTGAGCATACCTTTATATGTAAAAAAAATTTCAACTATCTGAGGGCTTTATTTAAGGCCTACTATAAATTAGAATATTTGAGAATTTTTATCCAGTAGGCTGGATTGCAAAATTATTATGCAAAACCTATTCGACCGATCTTAACAAAATTTAGCACACGTTTTAAACATATTAAAAAGTTTTTCTAGGCGGAATATGGAGCTTGTAAGTCAAGTTTAAAAAGTCGAAAACATTTAAAGGATTAACTTAATTTTTTTGTACCTTTTTTTCCAATTATTGCTATTGTTTCAACAATAAACTAACGCTAACGACATATTGTGTAAAATTGAATAACGAAACTTTTAACTTCCTATAATTTTTTCTTTAGGATCAATATTTTCCGAATTATAAACGAAAATAGGAGCAAAAAAATTAGAAGAGAGAAATTTTCAATTATTTTCAGATTTTGTTAAATAAAAAAATTAGCACAGGGTTTGCGACTGTCGCATATCGTGATTATCGATATTGGGCACATCCTGAAGGGATTCTAGCAAAAAAAATAGCTTCCTATGAAAAAGTCCATTATGGTCTGAATTTTTACAGATCCCGTCTAGTCTATGTAAGTAACTACTTGCGCCAGAAAATCCATGCACATATAAACGCATCATTAATTTATAAAGGATTTTGAAAAACGTCCACCATTTTTTTTTAATCTTAAGCATATACATGCGTTTATAATTTTCTTTGAATTTCTCTTTGATTCTTCGATTTTTCTGTTTTTACCATCTATTTTTTTCAGGACTATATCTGAATCTTTCTACTGAACTGTATGTTAATTTTTCCATGCGTGTTTACGTATTTATTATCAAATATTTAACTTATAAACATCCATCAGAAAAATGATACTACCATTGATGGCTCATTCCCAACACCCTCTGCACCCCTCTAACTGTTGTTGTGTAATTTGAATTCTATATCTAGAGCTTCATTCTAAAAACAAAAGATATCCACAGCATCTTAAGACCAAAGTATATAATCAATGCGTACTCCCTGTTCTTACTTATGGTTCCCAAACGTGGACATCTACAAAAGCAAACATGGACAAAATCATAAAAACCCAAAGAGCAATGGAAAGACAAATGTTGCACATAAGACTAATGGATAAGAAGAAAAACGAGTGGATAAGAGAGAAAACAAAAGTGAGGGATGTTAGACAAGAAGTTGCAAAATTGAAACGGAGATTTGCCGGACACAATATAAGACAAAAAGAAGACCGATGGAATAAAATTCTTATAAGTTGGAGACCGTGGGAATATAAACGAAGCAGAGAAAGGCCCCAGAAAAGAAAATGAGATGGGCAGATGATATCAAGAAGCACGTGGGCTCTAGATGGATGACTGTAGCGACAGACAGAGAAGAATGGAAAAGGATTGGGAAGGCCTATGTCTAAAGATGGAAAAAGGCTAATTAGATAGATAGATAGAGATCTAGAGCTTGAAGGTAAACAAAAATATTTTCTAATCGTTAATTATTGACTGTGCCTTATCAGCCCTTTTATTTACAAGAAAATATATAAAAATATTTTTATGTTTAATATTATACAAATGTACTAGTACCTTTCAACATAATTTATTATACAGACATACGATTTAATTTAGCATCAAAATAGTAAATGTACCTCTCTTTGATTACAAACCGGAACTGTCTATTTTTATTCATAGTTGTAATATATGTCTGGTGCAAACTAATATGGCGGATTTAGTCCTATGGAGTGCTCTTTAAAATGAAATTCTTCGTACTAGTAAAGTTTGTAGCAAATGTCTGTCTGAAAGATTATAGTCCCCAATAAAACCGCTTTATTTACTGGATAGAAACTACTTGATGAGAAATTAAATGAATGGTTCGTTTGTGACGTGCTAGTAAATTAAAATTTAATTATAAGAAATTATGAATAAGAATACGAGTATATTATTGTTACGATTTTAAATGTTATGGCATATAGAACTGTAAATATTTTATGACTAATTCTTTTTTATTGATTCTCGTAATTTGTAGGTCAAAATATACCTGAGCTTCGCTACCAGTTGTTTACAGAAATCTCTAGACACTAATTTTAGTGAGTCATCCATGTCTCGAGGTTGAAAAACGAGTCGAGCGCCTTCACCAAAATACGAGATTATTCAGGAAGTTTGCCGAAAGTTCCAGATGACAACAGTTGTGTATATAAATGAAAGATTTTTGTATTTGAGTCAGTCATAAGAAGATCGGTAAACGCGATATTTAAATGTAACGAAACGTGAAATAAATACATTTGTAAAGTTATTTAATAAATTAGTAATTAGCTATCGTGAGTTTTAATAAATTAGAATATAGACAATAAATTAGAATAAAGACAAATAAATTAGAGCAATAAAAAAAGACGTTACAGTGGTGCAGAAGTGGGATTGTAGATAAATTTAATTTGATTTTTGAAAAAGACTTTTGAACTTTTGAAAGGTATTGTTCGTCGGGAACATCCGCGTAGTCCAGTAGTGATCGTTGTACGAAAGAACATTTAAAAAGTACGTGTGTGCCTGACCAAAGATGCTGCTAGTAGAACTTTCAGTGAAACAGTTGCGTGAGCAACTAGAAGAACGCGATGAAGACTGCAGCGGGTCCAAGAAGATCCTCCAAGAACGACTGAAGACTGTTCTCAACAAGAATGGAGACGACCCAGAGACATTCCAGTTCCAGTCAGCAGAAGAAGCCGTTTTAACGAAAATAATTGATGGAAAATTCGAGACTGTTTCCAAAAGATTGGATGAAACGTCTCAAATTATTAAAGAAGTAGGTAGACAAAACGACGAGAAACTCGAAAATGTGTCTAGAAGATTCGACGAGAAATTTGAAAATGTTTCTCAAATGATGGAAGAAACTTCTAAAAAGAATAATGAGAAATTTGAAGAAGTCTCTAAAACATTTGATAAAGTTGAAGAGAAAATCAAACAGTTAGAGACCATGATAACTAACACGAGAGTGCTACCACCAATTAATACGGTAGCTTTAGATCCGGTAGAGATAAAAGAAGACGAGACAAAATGTAAGTTGGAAACACGGCCGAAATTTGAAGGAAGCGGAAGTTCCGTTCATGTCAAAGTCCCAACTTTCGACGGAAAATCATCATGGAACAACTACTGAAACAGTTCGAATCAGCTGCAAGAGCGAATGGATGGTCTGAAAAAGAAAAGGCTGTAAACCTGACTATCGCTCTTCGAGGAGATGCCTTAGATGTGCTCCAGACCATAGCCGTAGAGGAGACGGATGATTTCGAACAACTGAAGAAGAGGTTAAATATGCGATATGGCCACGAACACTTGGAGCATGTATATCAGTCGCAGCTCAAAAATCGAAGACAAAAGAAAGATGAGGCCCTTCAAGAATATGAGGTAGATATTGCCAGATTAGTGCGATATGCTTATCCAACAGCTCCCGAAGACATGATGGAAAAGTTGGCCGTTCAAACGTTTATTGATGGTCTTCGTGATCATGAGATGCAAAGAACACTACGATTAGCTCGTCACAAGACGCTGGTTGATGTCTTATCCGCCGCCCTCGAATACGAGTCAGCTACGCAGGCCTCTGGCGGTTACAGTAAAGTTAGGACTGTAAAAGAGGAAGAAGATGAAGATAAACTTGACCAGCTCGTTAATATGATGAAAAGCATGACACACAAGAAAACGAAGACCATAAGACCGAAGACAAAACCAGAACGCGTCGGCCTTAGGGGAGCAGCTTCGACCCAGAACTTTACCAAAGACCCTCTGATACTAATAGCTTCTTTGAAATGCCGTGAAGATAGTGTATATGTAGATGGAGAAATAAATGGTAAAAAGCATACGTTGTTGGTGGATACTGGAGCGACCAGAACCATTATACGCCCGACAGTTATAAAAAGCCGAAAGAAACTGTTACCAACGAGGTTGCGACTGCGGACCGCTACAGGTGAAAATGCTAACATTCATGGAGAAATCCAGGTACAATTAGGAATTGGAGCAGAAAAGTTCGTCCATACTGTTATAGTTGCTGACATCGAAGAGGATGTTATATTAGGAATGGACGTAATGAATACACATGGATTCCAATTGGATTTTAAGAATAAGGTAATCAAAGTTGGTAACGAGGAGGTATTTCTCCATCCACATGATGACAACACTATGCAAGCAGCCGTTAAAGAAGATACAGTCGTGCCTGCGAGAAGTGAAACAATAATAGTAGCGCGGCTACAGGGAATTGTGGACGAAGGAACACCTGTTATGATGGAGCCTTGAAATCATGACGACGAAGTTGGCCGTGGAATCATAATTGGAAAAGAATTAGTGACTTCGGCTAAAGAAATTCCTGTGAGACTTATTAATGTCAATGACTACCCAGTGACCATCAAGAAAGAGACAAAAGTAGGAACTTGTGTACCTGTCACATCCATAATCCGTCAGACGACAACGTCTGATAATTCCAACGATAAATTTGATCAAATGGTTGCGGTTGCTGGACAGTCTCTGAATCAGATTGAGAAAAGGAAATTGAGGGAATTTCTTCGGCAGTATCGTGATATTTTCGTACCGAAAGGAGGAAAGACGGGAAGAACTACCGTTGTTAAGCATAAAATTGATACTGGTAATGCTAAGCCAATTCGTCAAACAGCTCGACGATTACCACAGGCGAAAAGAGAGGAAGCTGAAACGATTGTTCAGGAAATGAAGAAAGACGGCGTGATAGAACCTTCTACGAGCCCATGGGTCTCTCCGGTGGTCCTGGTTAAGAAGAAAGACGGAACAACGAGGTTCTGTGTGGATTACCGTTTGCTGAACAACGTTACCAAGAAAGATAGTTATCCTCTGCCTCGGATCGATGACACATTGGACACATTGGCTGGAAGTAAATTATTTTCTACTTTGGACTTGAAGTCTGGATACTGGCAGGTAGAAATGGACCCGGTAGATAAAGAAAAGACAGCCTTCACCACAGGATCTGGATTATGGCAATTCAACGTTATGCCATTTGGACTTTGTAACGCTCCTGCGACATTTGAGAGGCTTATGGAAAATGTGTTGAGAGGGTTATCTTGGAAAACATGCCTAGTTTATCTAGACGACATAATCGTCTTGGGGGAGACATTTGAAGACCATCTGAAGAATTTAGAAAACGTTTTTAATCGACTTAAAGCTGCCTAATTGATGTTAAACCCCAAGAAGTGCCAGCTATTTCAAGGTAAAGTTAATTATCTGGGTCATATAGTCAGTAAAGAAGGAGTGGCCGTGGATAAGGGAAAAATCGATTCTATTAAGGAATGGCCAAAACCAACTGACAAACATCAAGTGAGAAGTTTTCTGGGACTGTGTACTTACTACCGGAGGTTTATTAAGAAGTTTGCAGATATCGCTAAACCATTAACGCGACTTACAGAGGAAGCAAGAGAATACCGCTGGGATGTAGACTGCCAGAATGCCTTTGAAACCTTAAAAAAGCATTTAATCACAGCACCAATTTTAGGGTATCCACTGCCAGAAGGAGAGTTCATCTTAGATACAGATGCAAGTAATGTGGGAATTGAAGGAGTGATGTCTCAGATTCAAGGAGGGCAGGAAAGAGTCCTTGGATATTTTAGTAAAGTTCTCTCAAAACCTGAGCGAAATTATTACGTCACGAGAAGAGAACTTCTGGCAGTAGTGAAATCAGTAGAGCACTTTTATCAATACCTCTATGGAAGGAAGTTTTTAATCCGAACCGACCATGCCGCCCTTAAGTGGTTGATGCAGTTTAAGAATCCAGAGGGTCAGATAGCCAGGTGGATCGAACGACTCCAAGAATATGATTTTAAGATTGAGCACCGGGCCGGAGTTAGCCACCGAAACGCCGACTCTCTTTCCAGAAGGCCATGCCCAGCAGAGTGTTCTCACTGCAACAAAACGGAATCCAAGGAAGCAGCAGTGCTAAGAACGACCGTGGTCCACGACGACTGGACGCCTACCAAGATCAGGGAAGAACAAGAGAGAGATCCGGTTATCCAGAAAATCCGAAAATGGAAAGAGGAAAACCGTCGACCACCTTGGCAGGAAATATCGAACCTAGGCTCGGTAGTAAAGACGTATTGGGCCCAGTGGGACTCATTTATCATGGAAGATGGCTTGCTCAAACGAGTCCTGGAAAATGATGACGGTTCAGAGAAGAGAAGACAGTTGGTGATTCCAAAGAGCAGAATAGCCGAAGTACTTCATCAGTTACACGACAGTCCATCAGGAGGGCATTTTGGTGTGAAAAAGACCCTTCAGCGAATTCGGGAACGGTTTTATTGGATGAACAGTTCCGACGATGTAAAAAACTGGTGTAAGAAATGTACTATTTGTGCTACGAGTAACGGGCCTTATCGAAAAAGGAGAGCTCCTATGAGACAATATAATGTTGGAAGCCCGTTTGAAAGAATAGCTTTGGACATTGCTGGGCCGTTTCCAGAAAGTGATAATGGAGGCAAGTACATGTTGGTAGTAATGGATTACTTCACTAAGTGGGTCGAGATTTACGCACTTCCAGACCAGAAGGCCGCCACCGTTGCAGATAAGTTGATCCAAGAATATATCAGCCGATTTGGAGTGCCTTTGGAGATCCATAGTGACCAAGGCAGGAACTTCGAAAGCGAGTTATTCCAAGGAATATGTGATAGACTAGGTATGAAGAAAACAAGAACTACGGCTTATCATCCGCAATCGGATGGTATGGTAGAACGAATGAATAGAACAGTTGGCAAGTATTTGACAAAGATGGTATCCGATCATCAGCGAGACTGGGACCAATATCTTCCGTTCTTCACAATGGCCTACAGATCTGCTGTTAATGAATCAACAGGCCAGACACCAGCCAGAGTCCTATTCGGACGCGAGATGCGACTACCTTGTGATCTAGAGTTTGGGTGTCGACCTGGAGAAGATGTAGCAGGTGAAGATTATGTGATCGAATTACGAAGAAGAATGGACGATGTACACGAGTTGGTCCGTTCCCATCTCCAAATCGCTAGTGACCGAATGAAGAAACGGTACGATACACAAGCCGAAAAGGGGTGTTTTAAGAAGAACGATAAAGTCTGGCTTTATAACCCCAAAAAGCGAAAAGGTTGTTCTCCCAAATTGCAGCAGTTTTGGGAAGGTCCATACCTCATTATGGAGAAGATCAATGATATTATTTACCGAATAAGCAAGATTCCGAGAGGAAAGCCGATGATAGTACAGCATAACCGGTTGGCGTCTTTCGAGGGTGACCACGACGTAGATGAAGAAGTGGAAGTAAACCAAGTCCAAGATGTGTCTGACCTCACGTTTGAGGAATTCATGGGTGCCTATGGAGGTACCGGTAAAGCAAGACATGGTGTTACCACTGAAGAAAGGCAAGATCTACTCGCGCTTCCCGATGACTACTCACTGGCCCTTACCATCCCGGCCAGTATCAAAGATGCACCAGGGTTGGCATCCGTCTTTCGAAGGAAGTTTGGTCGAGTTGCAGAACTTCAATGCCAAGTGCCAGCTCCTGGTAAAACCTTGAAACTTCAAGATGCATCACGTTACCTTTTCTACCTGGTAACAAAAGACACTGCCCGTGACCAACCTACCTACCGAGATGTATGGGAAGCCTTACTTCAGTTGAGAGAGCACGTACTAGAGTCCGACGTGCAAAAGTTAGCCATGCCAAAGTTGGAGTGCCGCCAATTAGATTGGAGGGTTATACGAAACATGGTGGAGGAAATCTTTAAAGACACCGAAGTCCAGGTGTTAGTCTGTTGCAATCCGCATAGTTACTGCTGCGGAGAGAAAACCGTCCCTTGTCATTTCTATACAACTGGAAGTTGTAAAAGAGGGTCCAGTTGCCGATATCAGCATGTCGTTCAAGTTCCAGTCCCGACAAGGTTCCAGGAGGAACCATCTTTTAAGAGGGGGGCAATGTTACGATTTTAAATGTTTATGGCATATAGAACTGTAAATATTTTATGACTAATTCTTTTTTATTGATTCTCGTAATTTGTAGGTCAAAATATACCTGAGCTTCGCTACCAGTTGTTTACAGAAATCTCTAGACACTAATTTTAGTGAGTCATCCATGTCTCGAGGTTGAAAAACGAGTCGAGCGCCTTCACCAAAATACGAGATTATTCAGGAAGTTTGCCGAAAGTTCCAGATGACAACAGTTGTGTATATAAATGAAAGATTTTTGTATTTGAGTCAGTCATAAGAAGATCGGTAAACGCGATATTTAAATGTAACGAAACGTGAAATAAATACATTTGTAAAGTTATTTAATAAATTAGTAATTAGCTATCGTGAGTTTTAATAAATTAGAATATAGACAATAAATTAGAATAAAGACAAATAAATTAGAGCAATAAAAAAAGACGTTACATTATTTAATAAATTGTTAAGTGATAATGTTGCTATTTGATTGGAATCGATAAAAAGGAAACCCTTTCACTATCACTTCCCTTTAGAGTGATTAAAAAATTCTAATTTTTGATATACAAAGTATTGTTGCACTATAGATTATTTTTTTCACATAAAAAAAACTTAACTACCCCCACTCTTCCAATAGAGGATGTCCATCACAATGGACAAAAAAAGTTCATGGAAGTAAAAAAAATCATTGAGTGTAAATTTTTTATTGGAAACTTATAAATTAGATCATTGTCAAAAGTAATATAAATTATACCATTTACTTTGTATGACATGTGGAAAAACAATTCCTTTCATTTAAAATACATAAATGAACTTTGCATGTTTGACAAAATATATGTGTCGTGCTCTTACACCCCTTATTTTTGCATCTTGAGGCTTCCTTTTTATTATCATACTGTGGAAGATGATGGTATCCATCAAATCTAAGGTCTTTTAGAGGCCTTATTTTAAGGCTTGAGTGCAATACTCAAGCCATGAATTTACCAGGGCTAAATCAATGGCATGAGTGATCATTCTCACACTCCATTTCTTTGATCTGACATAGGATCGGTATAGACTTAGTAAGAAGTCCAACTTGTCGACGCCGCCCATGTTACTGTTGTATCGTCTTATAGCTTCAGGCCTGGGAATCTGCACATATTCTTTTCTTGTTTTGTCCCATCTTTTACATTCATCCGACTCTCCAATTCCAACGTAGTTAGATGCTGTCAGTACTGCCTTGTTGTCATACCATTTTGTGATGACAATACAGACCTTGCTAATTGCGGTAGCAGCAAAACCACGCCCATTTGTTTTCATTTCTTTATCGCTGGGTAACTTTGTCTCCCAATAAAAGTCTTGATTTTATCCAAGTTTGTAGGTTTTCCGTATTGTACATTTCCGTATTGTACATTTTCCCCTTGTATCCAATTTATTTTTGATTTGTCAAGTAAGACCATGTTCTTTCTCAAAATTTGTTTGGTTCCTTTTCAACTCATCTTTGTCATTTTCCCCCCATATTTTTACCATTTACAATTAGCCCCAACCTATTTCTTCATCTGCCAAATCTACATCTTCAACCTCGCTGTTTTCAGGCTCATTTTCATTTCCATTATTTTTATCTATAGTTACATCTAGAATGTCATTATTTCTTTGTTCTCTACATATTTCGTCTGACTCCCAACCATCATCATCATCTGACAGGTACTCAATATCTGAAACATCATCGTTCTCAAGATAATAAAGAAGTTCTTCTTGGGTTAGCTTTCTTTTTGAATTTTTTCTTGCGCCTGCCATTATCTAAAAAACAAAAACAAACGTATGAAGGACAAACTTTAGTAAATATCCATATAAAACAAAAAAAATTAAACTTTTGAAAACTAAATTTAGTCAATTTTTAGGGATGCCCTCCCTCAACAATTTATTGTCTCGCTTCTCCACCATATCGACACTACTAATACAAAATAGAAATAAAATTTATAACTTTTGCAAAAACATGGTCTAATAATATATTGTCCACGTTTGTCCATGGTAATGTAGATACTAATTCAAACTACATCTGTGGACTTTGTATTATATAAAGCATTATAAATTATTATGAAACTCCAACGTTGAAACATGTACTTACCAATAGCAAATCATAAAACTTCTAATCTTAGTAGATTTACAAGAAAACCTAAAATATATCACATAACCTAAAATGCACCTGTTTGCACAACACGCCACTCACGTTTTAAATGTTGCCTAACGTCTATTGTCAAACTTTATCGCACTTACTACCAACCTAAAAACTTTTTAAATTACTTTCTGATGTACAAATGTAGATTAGAAGATAAATAATTCTAAATTTCATATAAGGCAATAAAGTTCAATCAACATACGACTCAAAATAATTCATACAAAAATGAGGCCCAAGATATAACACTACTAGAAGAAAATGACACCCAGAAAAAAATAAAAACAAAAATTAATAAGAATTTTGCGAAAATAGTTGATGACACTACTAGAGGTATAGAAGATCAGTGGAGCAAAATGAAGACATCTATTACCACAATTTCGCATATATATCTAAAATCAAAAAGAGAAAAGAAGCAAGAATGGATGACAGACAAAATATTGGAGATAATGTAGGAGCTAATGTAATTAAAAGGTAGAACTGAAAACGAACATAAAAAGTTACATAAGGCTATATTAAAGGAGATAAAAGGAGCAAAAGAAGCATGGCTGGCAGAGAAATGTATGCAAGTTGAAACACTACAACGCACACATGATGATTTCCATATGCTCAAAAAATTAAAGACTTACAGAATACGAGAAAACAACGCAATACAGGCATAGTTGTAGACATTCATGCCGAATTTTGACTACCATTGAAGATAAATTACGAAGCTGGAAAGCATATATGCAAGAATTATTCAAAGGTGCAGCACGAAGTCTGACTGAAATAAACAATCCCTACGGTCCAGAAATAGCAAACGAAGAAGTAGAGATTGTGCAAGCAGTCCTGACTACGGCGCATTAGATGAAATTTGGTTTAGTCCTCACTTCTATGCAAATCGCATTGTACTATGCACAGTATAATTCCACTTACAATAGAACCTTTCTGCTTTACGTGAATTTTGACTCCGCCTTCGTGTAGCTCCATGGTCAGGATTGTTTGCACTATCTTTAACTATCGCCATTAAGTGGATTAAAGACGGGAAATCACCAGGACCTGATGGGATGCATGGTGAGATTTTAAAGCTATTAGAGGCACACCAAATCACAGCTCTGACGAAGCTATTTAACAACATCTATGAAACTGGTTGCTTACGAAAATACTGACTTCTATCAATATTCATTCCACTTTCTAAAAAAGCCAACGCTAGAAAATGTGAAGAACATAGATTAATAAGTTTGATGAGCCATGTACTTAAAGTACTTCTTACTATCATTCACTCGCGAATATACACCAAATAGAAGAACACCTGAGTGACGTTTAATTTGGATTTAGAGCAGAGTTTGGAACGAGGAAAGCACTTTTTAGTTTGCAAGTTCTGATACAGAGGGCCAGGTATGTCAACTGCGATGTTTATGCAATGTTTCATTGATTTCGAGAAGTCGTTTGATGAAGTCCCACATGGGAGGCTAATCGATATTCTAAAAACATCAGGATATCAAACTCAAACTTATATCTCCCGCAAAAAGCAACAGTACGATTACAAAATAAATTGTCCAAAATCTTCACAGTCGAAAAAGAAGTTAGACAGGGATGCATATTGTCACCGGCATTATTTAACATATCTACCCTGAAAACATCTTAAGAAATCTTAAGAAAGGCCTTGGATGAATCAGAAGATCTGATTGCTGTAAATGGCTGACTGATAAACAACATTAGATATGCAGACGATACAATGTTGCTGGCAAATAGTGCGCAGGGGCTCCAAAGGATAATGGATAACGTTATAGAAGCATGTAACAAATTCGGCCCAAAACTAAATTGCAAGAAGGCAAAAATAATGATCGTTACTAAGAACACCGGCATAAACGCCAAAACTACAATTAACGATACATAGTTAGAAAGAGTGGAAAAAAATTACTATTTGGCTGAAATATTAAGGATACTTGGGATCACAGCTACGAAATACAATCTCGTATTGAAAAAGTCAGAAGCTCTTTCAACAGCCTTAGGAAAATTATTTGCAACTTATCTTTAAGTATCAATACACGCATAAGAATTCTTAGATGTTACGTCTTTAATGTCCTCCTCTATGGAGTAGAAATCTGGAGCCTTACAGAAGATACTATAAAATGATTGGAGGCATTTGAAATATGGTGCTACTGGCGTATGTTAAGGGTCTTATATATACACCACACAAGTAACATAACTATTCTCCAGGGACTAAGAAAAGATAAAGAATTTATTAACACCATAAAAAAACAGAAAATTAGCTTACTTCGGCCACATCATGCGTAATCGTAATGATAAATACCGACTTCTACAGTTGATTATGTAGGGTAAATTGAGAGTAAGAGAGGCCCTAGACGTAAACGTATATCCTGGCTGGCCAATCTTAAAAAATTAAATACAATAAGATAAGTAATGTGGGCGCCAACATCTCTAGAAGATAGACACATTTAGAAGAAGATAAGATAAGCCGCCATAAGTAGACCAGATAATTTGTTTTACAACAGATTCTTGAAAAAACAAGTGAATATAACATCGACACACATTATCTCTTTATAGACTTTGAAAGTGCATATGACAGTATAAACTGAGAATTCTTAATAAGAGCAATAAAATAATTTAATACACCAACACAACTAATAGAACTGATAAAAGAATCACTAAAAGTAAAAAGTACAATGCCGATACAAAATTAATTAACGGAAACAATAGATGTGAAAAAGAGACTACGCCAGGGAGACGCTCTATCATGCATCTTGTTTAACATCGTACTCGAGAAAATACTGAGGGACCCAACAGTCAATACTCCAGGAACAATCATTAATTAAAGCGTGCAAATACTGGCATTTGTAGATGATGTTGACATAATTGCAAGATCAAGAAGAGAAATTATAGAGACATAGAACCAAATAGAACGAGCTGCACATAATAGACTAAAAGATAATCAGACTAAAACAAAATATATGCAGGTAAGTAAAAACGCAGAAGTAAGGCAGCCACAAAATATAACAATAGGAGAATACAACATTGATGGGGTAAAAAACTTTATATACTTGGGATCTCTAGTCACGTCTGATAGTAACGTTGCGGAGGAAGTGAAGTGGCAAATATTTATTGCCAATAAATGTTACCATGGCTTAATTAGGCAACTAAGATCAGATAACGTCGCAAGAAAAACAAAATGCCAAATATATAACACCTTAATAAGACCGGTACTCACATACGGCTCAGAAACCTGGACACTTACTAAAAGAGAGGAAACTTTGTTAGACACCTTCGAAAGAAAAATCTTGCGACACATATAAAAGGGCACAAAAGAAAACGGAATATGGCGAAGAAGATACAACTTTGAACTATACAAAATATACCGGGGTCCGGATATTATAACATATGTTTATATTTTCTCCAATAGGAAATATTTTACGCCGATGATAGTTTATCCGTATAAAAGATTGTCTAATGATATATTAAGTGCTGTGCCAAATTCGTAGGTTACTAGTTTAACAAAAAAGTTTGTTTGCCTCTTTGTTTGTTTGTTTAAAAAGTCCATTTGGATGAATAACAAAAACTTATACGAATACATTGTAAACATATTTAACTTATTTAGATCAAAGTAATATTATACGTCTTGTGATACTTTTTGTTAATGGGCATAAAACCCATTTAACTATACAGACAAGTCAACTATGGAGATTTGCGCGTCTTGTCAGAATAAAAAATAAAAGTTTACTTTTATAAAGTAGTATATATGCGGTATATATATTATAGGTAGTTACTTATATATACGTAACTACCTATCTTAAATTACGAGTTAAGTGGTAAATCATCACTTTAAAAAATGATGGTCAATCACTTTCAATCACAAAATTGTACAACATGCAGAAATAATAATAGCATTTCATGATATCAAAAATAGTCATAAAAGTCCACGTTGTCAAAACATTTCATAAATATATCGACGTGCTCTTCTTAAGAGACCAATAACTGGTGCTTTTACCCTATACAAGGTAAATTAAAATGATACAAGAGAAAGTGAAAAATTTGAGACAGGTGGGTTCTGTATTGTGAAGGGTGTTTATTTTGTTTCTGTTAACGTACCTGGTCTAGTGGTTTGCGTGATGATAACTTTATGTCACTGTAATCAATGCAGGATTGTAGATCCTTTTTCCCATTTAAGAATAGTGGGAATAAGACCTTTGGTGTATAGGATGCCGTGTTGCACTGATTCCAGAGTCATATCACTTACCGATATTTATTGATATCAGCATCCTGAATTAGACCAACATGTTTCGCTTACTCCCAATATATTTACTTTAAATATGTTTATTTCTTGAAGATGGAACATTGAAGTCGTTGTCCTCTTTTGCATATGCCGTAACTTTCTCTGCCTCATAAGTTTCCATTTCTCTGCAAAAAACTGCTGTACCACTTACTAGCTCTTTCATTTAAAGCTGTTAGGTAGTAAATGGGAGATTACTTATATCGGCAAAAGCTCAGATGTGCATCTCATTTGCACGACATTTATGTGATCCCGTACGATGAGATACAAGTGAATACATGTTTAAGTAAAGAGCCTTTCTCACTTTTTTGTAAAGGCTGCCCACAGTAGATGTTTAAAATAGTTTAGTGCAGAAGAGTTAATTCAACTCAAATGTATAAAATTTGCAGTATTATGTGTCTTAGTGTAACGACTGACTTGTGAAACAAAATAATGTAGAATTATAAAAAGACAAATATGCATGTAAAGTGCTCACAACCACTACTATAAAAAAATCTTAAAAAGATCCAAAATGGGGTACTACAAGGTCTACTATAGTTACTGCTAAATTGAAACTGAGAAATTATCTTCAAAATGCGTCAGACCAAAATCTATAATATTTTACATTTATGCTTTTTTATGATTAATTTAATGTTTATTTCAAAAATACTAAACAGGTTTTAAGTTTATTACATTGTAAATTTTCGCGTG
The DNA here is from genome assembly GCA_918026665.1 of Diabrotica balteata. Lineage (NCBI taxonomy): Eukaryota > Metazoa > Arthropoda > Insecta > Coleoptera > Chrysomelidae > Diabrotica > Diabrotica balteata. The sequence continues at coordinate 41,516,296 of OU898280.1, forward strand.
AAAAGCATTTCGCATCCTGATCCGCTTTACTTAATTAAATCTAATATATACAGCGAACAACAAATAAACATCTTATCCCAGCGCTCCAGGAATATAGACAACTGACAAGTATATTCACGAAATTAGTGCTACAGGTTTAACTCCTTTATTATCCAAAATACGAAGACAAATGCGAATTCAAGTACAAACGTCTTTCAGCTATTAAAGAGACAAGCGTAAGGTGTATAGGCTAGCTAAGTGTACATAATAGAGACACACTTAATGTTACTTCAGAGCAGTACTATTACATATTATTTAAAAATTTATATATATATATATATATATATATATATATATATATATATACATATATTTATTTATTTATTAATTTTTTTATTTATTTTACAATAAATTTGAGCAGGAGTCGTCGAACTCATATGCCCATGTGAATACAATGTCATATAGTGTGCAATTAAATGGTTACATTATAATAGTTACCTATTAAACACTAACTAAATAATTATAAAAAAACGTAGGTAATAGCAAGTGTTCAGAACAAATTAAATGACTAACTATAAAACAAATGCTCAACCAGGCTATTTTTAAAACTATTTACAGATCGAGCATCTATTATCTCAGCCGCAAACCTATTCCATATCGAGAACACTAGATTACAGAGAAAAAATTGTCTAGTTGTTGTAAAAAAAGTTTCCTTTTTAAACTTGAGTTTGTGGCCACGAAGACGATTGTCACTGTATATTCTTCTTCATGTGCCTTATCCGTTCTTAACGTTGGCAATCAACATGGCTATTCTGACTTTGTTTACGGCAGATCTGAATAGTTCAGCAGATGACAATCCGAACCATTGCCGCAAGTTTTGGAGCCACGAGTGTCTTTTCCTCCCTGGACCCCTTCGGCTGTCTCTTTTCCCTTGAACGATCAGCTGTAGTACTCTATATTTATTGTGTCTTATAACGTGACCCAAGTATTCCAACTTTCTTTTCTTTATACTTATTCCTACCTCTCTCTCTTTACCTATCCGGCGTAGTACCTCTTCGTTGGTCATGTGCTCAGTCCAGGATATACGTAATATACGTCGGTAAGCCCACATTTCGAATAGCCTCTGCTTTTTTCATCAATGTTGCGGTCATTGATGCTAGTGGACGATGCTCTTGCCTTTTCTACTCTTATACGTATTTCCTTCGCTTGATCCCAATTTGAGTTAACTGTTGTTCCCAAGTAGATGTACAAATCCACGTGATCAATTTTTTCATTGTCTAATATCAGTTATTGTTCCCAAGAGATGTACGAAACCACGTGGTCAATTTTTTCATTGTCTAATATCAGTTGCTGTGGTGGTTGTTGGGTTTTGCTTACTAACATCTATTTGGTTTTTGTGATATTTAATCTGAGTCCGTATTGTGCACTTGTTTTTGTATCTTACTAATTAGGCAACCCAGTTCCTCCATGCTACTTGCTAGAATCACAGTGTCATTAGCATACCTTATGTTATTAATTATTTCTCCATTTATCTTTATGCTTTCTGTGCTTTCCTCCAGCGCTGTCGTTAATACTTCTTCTAAATATATACTAAAGAGAATTGAAAACAAGATACAGCCCTGTCGTACCCCTTTCTTGATCTCAATTTTATTGGTCAATGTAGATCCTACTTTCACTTTAGCAGTTTGACGTAGTCTATAAAGCATATGTACACGTCTTTGTTCATATCTCTGCAGCGCTTGATGAGACCCTGTAGACTAAAAAGTGCTTCTCTTGTTCCAAGAGAATTCCGAAACCCAAACTGCGAATCTCCAATGTTATCCTCGCATTTTTTGCTTATTATGTTGTAAATAAACTTGGTGTATGCCTTCGAAATGTGGTTAATTAGACTTATTATCCGATGTTGATCACAAGACTTTGCTTTTGGTTTTTTCGGTATGGCAACAAAAGTTGACTCTAACCAGTCTTCAGGAAACTCCCTGCTGTTATAAATATTGTTAAAGAGTCTGATGAGTGAGTCTAGAAATTGACTGTTTGTTTCGCACAGCATTTTCAATACTTCCCCGTATACGTTATCGTTGCCTGGTCTTTTGATATTTTTAAGATCCTTTATAGCATTCTCCACTTCTGATTTTAGAATAGATGGGCCAGTATCATCATTGCTCAGTGTATACCCACTAGGACGGTCATTATTAAACAGTTGTTCCACATAAGTTTCCCAGATTCTAACTATTTTGTCAGGGTCTAGTTTTAGATTTCCATTATCATCGCACAGCTTTTTCGATAAAATATTGTAGCTTTTCTTTGTTGTGAGTTCCTTTATCTTCTTATGCATGTTGTGATAGTCGTATACCTTTTTGGCACTGTTCGATTTCTTCGCATCTCTCCGAGAATAATTACCATGTCACTGTATAGTATAAACATATTCCCCACATCTCCAAAGTTGTATTTTACTATCCGAAACGTAATAATCAAATCTCCCCGAAGTCGACGTTGGTCAACGAGATATTCAGTCTTTCTGTATACGTAGGTTTTGAGCGATCAAAAGAAATCCTAGTGCATTACCGCTGTACGTTTTCGAGAATATTACGATCACGCACTAATACCGGACACCAAACAGCTCCGCAATATTCCAGAACTGGACGAATGTACAGTTTATACAGATGAACTGAGCTCATAAATGACACTTTCGCAAACGTTCTATTTAGTAGATGTAATTGATTGTTTTTTAGAAATATGCAAAATATGTTTCGACTAACTTAGATTGTTATTAATTATAACACCTAGATCATTATTTAATTTCACTGTTTTTAACACGCGCCCATTTTTAGAGTCAGGAAGACACAGAATATTTTTACCCATGTAAAGAACTACACAGGATGGCGTCCTATTATTACTATTCACTCCTCAAGATGGTGTCCGATAGTCAAGTCGCAGTTTTAACAGCGGAACTAAATAAACTAAAAAAGCAGGAATTAATTGACATATTAGTGAATTTAAAGTTACCACTGTCCGGTTCTAATCCTCAGTTATCAGAATACGTTAATAAATTAACACAAACAGTGCAAAAAGGTATTAAAGCTTTCAATGTCGAACATAACCTAGACGTTATTGTGTGTGAACAGTGTATAAAGACCAACATGGAACTTACTACAATAAAAAGTAAACTCGCAGCAGTAAGTAAACTATCATTCCATCTAGAAAAACGAACGGAAGAGCAACAAGATTTAATTTCTTTATTAAAAGATAAATATAATAAAAATTCAGCCATGTCCATTCCTACGTCATCAAGCGAAAAATCTGTAAATAAATCAAGCCCGACCAACTCAGGTTCTATCAGTCAAGAACCCATTAAAATGTCATTAAACAAAAACACAAGTCTACCTCATTCATACGTGAGTGATAAACATAAAGAAAATAAAAACAATCTAAAAACAGGACACTCATCTTGGAATACCCAACCAAAAAAAGAAAACAAATACAAACCGATAATTGGATCGAACAACGAATCGTCTACTGTAAACACTATTCCTAGACAAGGCCATGTACATGTCTCCCGCATTGGTGTTGATATGAAAGCCGATGATCTTCTAAAATTTTTGGGTGAGACGGTACCCGATATTACTTTTAACTGCGTCGAATGGCATAGAACTGACAAATATTCCACATATAAGGTATCTTTTCCTTTCGATAAAATTGACGAAGTCTACAGTCCTAATATTTAGCCCAATGGAGCTGCCGTTAGGAGATTTAACTTCAACAGAAATTTTCAGCACAAAAGAAGACGGAGGAAGAAACCTACAAGCTTCTACAAACTTTCATCAAAATAAACAAATTCGAAAAGGTACGGTAAGCATGTTTCATGTTAATTTGCAGTGTATTTCAAATAAAGTCGATATGATCAATGCTTATCTTGCAGATCAAAAATTATATGACGTCATATGTTTTTTCGGAGCACTGGCTAAGTGAAGAAAATTTAAAATTAATTAACATCTCCGGATTCTCATTAGCTAATTTCTTTTGTAGGGTAAAAAAGAAACAAGGCGGAGTTGCAATTTATATAAAAAATCTTATGTATTCTTCTCTTAATTTAAATGAATATAATGTAGAGCAAAGTTCTAAGTTTTGTGCAATTTATGTACCTTCAATAATAACCAATATTTTAACTGTATACAGATCGGGTAAGGGTGACTTTGACTTATTTTTGGTGAATTTTGAAAATGTCATAACATCCTTGCTTAGTAAAGTTGACAAACTAATCATACTTGGAGATTTTAATATAAATTTTAAAATTGAATCTGACCATTTTTTTGATATTCAAAATCTATTAACATCTTTTGGTCTAAAAATAACTATAAACGATTATACTAGAATCACATCCCAGTCCAGAAGTTGCATTGACAACATTATGACAAATTTTTCTGAAAATATATATAGAGTGGGCGTATTTAAATATAGGCGTATATAATACAGAGCATAAAGTTATTAACACTAATCAAATATTTCAACGGTTTATTACTTCTTCTGGTTTCTTTCTGACTTCTTCCACGATATTAATAATGATCCTGATTCTTTGACAGTCTTTCTTACCGAAACTTATAACAATTTAATATTACAGTATTTTCCACTAAAAAAAGTACGACAAATGACTGAAAAAACACCTGTGCAATGGTTTAATAATGAATTAAGGTCTAACAGATCTAATATTTCTCTTATCAAACACATTGCAGAGGCCACTAAGGATCCCAATTTGTTCAAAGTATATAAACAACAAAAAGTTGAATATAATCGGCAATTAAAAATTGCTAAAAAGTCAGCTTACTGTAATGTTATTACTAATTCCAATAATAAACCTAGAGACTGCTGGAAAATAGTAAATTTCGAAAGAAACTACACTAAATCCAGTTCGGTACAACCTGATCTACCTCCAGACGAAATGAATCAATTTTTTAGTACAATTGCAGAGAATATAATTACATCTCTTCCCACTAATAACATCGATGTCCTCGTCAATTATAGAAATTATCCTTCTCCGAGCAAGTCATTTTTTTTCGGCCCGTTCTGGAAGAAGAGGTCTCTCAAATAATAAAGTCGCTTAGTAATTCTAATTGTAGGGACGTTCACGAGATTAATAACAACATTTTAAAAGAAACTTACCAAATAGTTTTAACACCTTTTACTCATCGTATTAATTTAATTCTATCCACCGGAGTATTTCCAAAAGTACTAAAATACTCAAAAGTACTACCAATCTACAAAAAAGGTGATTCCTCAAAAACTGACAATTACAGACCCATAAGCATTGTTTCTACTTTTGGGAAAGTGATTGAAAAGGTTATCAAACAACAATTTTATTCCTATTTTGAGTCAAATAACTACTTTAGCAACACAATATGGATTTAGAAGTGCTCGTTCTACTACGAACGCTGTATTTAATGTTGTGAGCGAGGTGATTGACGGGCTTGAACGCGGCAATCGCATAGCAATTTCCCTTTGTGACTTATCAAAGGCTTTTGACTGTGTTTCACACGACATTTTGCTCCACAAATTAAATAACTATGGTATCAGAGGTATCCCTCTTAAGCTTATAACTTCTTATCTATGTGGCAGACACCAGGCGGTAGTGTCTAAAGGTCATCTCTCTGATTTTCTATCCGTAAAACATGGAGTCCCACAAGGTTCGGTCTTAAGACCTTTTTTGTTTATTATTTATGTCAACGATCTGCCTTAATTCATATCTCCGTACAAAACCATACAATTCGCAGAAGATACGACATACGTTATATAAGGAAAAAATAATGATGATTTAAAAATATCTCATGAGGAAGTTACTACTAAATCTAGCTCATGGTTTGCTGCAAACAAACTAAAACTTAATTCTGATAAAACGCAAAATATGGTTATATCTGCAAGTAATTTACACAATGATCTAGTTAACAAAGAGACTGTTAAACTATTGGGAGTAACCATAGATAATCGACTCAACTGGTCTGCTCATATCTCACACCTTAAGAAACAGCTATCCAGTTCATTATTTGTTATTCGCCAACTAGCAAAGGTTGTCAACTTTGAAACATTAAAAATGACATATTTTTCTTTATTCCACTCTCACCTAAACTATGGTTTAATTATATGGGGCAATTCAACAAATGCACTTAAAATTTTTCGAATACAAAAGAAAGCTGTCAGGACTTTAGCAGAGGTTAGTTATCTACAACACTGCCGACCTTTCTTTATCGAATTCAAAATGATGCCGCTACCTACTCTGTTGATATTTCAAGTTTTAACTCAAATTCACAGAAAACGTGCCCATTTAATAAAGCAATCTGATGTCCATGTTCACAATACGCGAAACTGTCACTACCTACGAACAAATCGCTGTAGATTAAGTCTTTCAGAAAAAAAATAGTCTTAATTATAACTATTACAATATTTTATCAAAAAGTATAAAAGAGCTAAGCTGTAATATTTTCGATAAAGTTATAAAAAAAATATCTTTTAAACATTGTTATATATGACTCATTGCAGAACATCCACTGAACTGGTTACCGTAACTTTGCCATAAATATTTTCTGTTTAACATGTTTTCATGTTTGTATTATTTATCTGTTTAATATGTTTTTATGTTTGTATTATTTAATGTTTTATCATTTAATATTATGTATGTTTTTTTGACTTGCTACAAACAATATTTGTATATGTTATGTAGTTAAATAAATACTCTACTCTACTCTACTCTACACAGTTGTCCACATTAAGAGGCCACATCCAAGTAGAGGACCATTTCGATATGCAATCAAAGTCATCTTGTAGTAACTGGAAATTTACGGAGGGATCAGAAAATAGCTTTGTGTCATCTGCATAAAAAGCTTTGTTACGTTTAATGTGAAATTGTAGATCACTTGAGTATGCTATGACTATGAATAAAAGTAGGCCTAAAAGTAATCCTTGCGGTACCCCACTTAAAACCGTTTTCTCAACTAAGGAAGAGTCCCCAACTCTAACATAAAACTTTATATCTGTTAAATACGCTTCGATGCATTTCAGTAATTGACCACGGATACCAAGGTTGTCCAATTTATGTAATAGTCTTCGCTTTGGAACTAGATCAAAAGCTTTAGCAAAATCGAGGTAAATAATGTCTACCGGGGTTTTTCTGTCTAATGCTTTTGACCATTCATTGACACACCAGACACGCTATTATAGAACGTCCTTTGACAAAACCATACTGCTGTTCTGGTATAACCAGTTCATTTTCCAGAAAATCAGAAATTGTCTCGGCAATAATAGATTCCATTATCTTAGATATTGTAGGTGTTAAGCTGATAGAACGATAGTTATTAGGATCCAATTTGTTCCCTTTTTAAAAATCGGTATTACAAATGCAGTTTTCCATATAAAAAGCAAAATATGTGTACGGTAAGCTAAAGCATCAGAACATTTCCTTAAAAATAAAGAAATAATTAAGTCGAGAACAAGAGACGAATTATTTTTTAGGCTTTGAAGATGATGTTTAAGTTTTTCAGGAGTAATGATTATATTTTTAATGGAAGAAGACACTCGTGACGAAGTAATATTAGGTAATTCAGTGATTCTTAACCTGTGGGGCGCGCCCCTAGGGGGGCGAGGTATTATTAATGGGGGGAGGAGGGCGTGAGCCTATTCGAAAAAACATCAACAGTATTGACTAATGTACTAAAATCAAAACAAAACAAAATTCTTACAAAATATAAAATAAACTACACATGAACACTGATATAACAGGTATAATTATAAAGAGCACAGAACACTAAATTATGAACAAGTTTAATAATAAATCATTGACTTCCTTGAGCTTTTTTTGTAGAGCAAAGTTTATCGAAACGAGATGTAATATTAGAAATAGACGTACTTAGTTTTTTTTCTTCTATATTTAGCTGCTATCTATATTTGGTCTTCAATGCAGCCACCGCAGAAAATCCTGTTTGGCCAAGGTAGGATGTTGAAAACGGCAATAGTATACGGAACGCTCTGGTTTTCAGTGCAGAAAACTCATCATTTACTCCTGCTCAAAATTCAGAGAGGGATTTATTATTAAACTGTTTCTTGATTTTATCATTTGCCGTGAAGTCAATGAAGGTTTCTTTTTCGGCAGTAGAGAGCCCTTCCGGTGTAATTTGAAACGGATTTATAAAATATCTTTTAAAATTTTTAGTCAGCATCGCTAAATGATTTTCAATGGTTACAAAAACAACTTTCACGTATTGTTTGTCAACCTTGTAAGTTTTATTACATTCATCCACATTTGCAAACATTTCGAGATTTTTTTTGCTTTAAATTTCTGCTCCACGATTACAATTTTTTACAAAAACCGATAAAAATAGGTAAAGAAATAATAAATAAGACTTACTCACAATCAATTTAATTTAACTATCAGACGACCGGTTTCGCTTTCTACAATATGCAAAGCATCTTCAGGTCTCGATACAAAGTTAAATAAATGCTGAAATGATAAAAACCCATATTAGGGTGTTGTCTAATAAAGATAAACAAAGTAGATGTTGTAAATTACAATAATTATGCCAATATTACATGTCTGTGGTTTTATTTCAAAAGAGTAAGTTGAATAAAATGGTATAAAAAGTTTTAAAAGTTTTAACAGACAAGGTAAGGCCCACAAATTGTTATAAAATAGTCTATTAGATTGTAGTAAATTAATAAATGAGCAAATAAATAAACATTACTTACATGCCGGTACTCTATTAATTGATGGATGGTAGAACATGGTTGAAACTACTAAGTATTGTTGAATGGAGGACCCAATTCTGCTACTGTAGTTGTTTGACAGTAAACGGAAAGTTCTTGAGGAGGTAGATTTGATCCAATGAAGCAAAGATATGTGTGTGATTGTTTGTTAAATGAAAGTGATGTAATATATCATTGTATTATTAAAAGTTATTTTTACTTATTTGAAAGATATATTTATGAAATGTGTGTTAATTATTGAGTAATTGTTTTATGATGGTGACAGTTTTATGACAATGAATAAGTTTAGATGTACAAATTGTGTGGGTGTGCAATTATTTTTCAACTTGTAGTTATCACATTTCTTTGATAAAGTTCTATTGGCAAAATAGTAGATTATTGTAAAGTCAAATAAATAAAATGTTAGAATTAAAACAATTAAGGACAATTTAAAACACACTAAAACAGAAAACACTTAGAAGGGACGAAACAAAAAGACTTGAAATAGCAACTGGAGTAAGACATGGTGACTCTCTATCAACGTCACTATTTAACGTCGCTATAGAAGGAACAATAAGAGCTACTAAAATAAAATGTACAATTATAATATCGACATCACAACTTTGAGCGTACGCTGACAACATAGTACTGATTAGTAAAAACCTAAACAGTTTAAAACAATGAATATGCGAAGTTGTGCAAGGAAGCATCCAAGAGAGGTGTGCAATGAACTATTTATTGGATGGTAGAATATATTTATTTTTACATAGGTCGATTAAATACTGTAATTACACTATACAACAAATAAATTATAAAACTAAATAAAGTTGAGAATTTGTTTGTTGACTGCCGGTCACTTTCATTGACACTCTCGGCTGTCATTACTGCGTCATACTCGGCACGTATTCGCACACTATTAAACAGTACTGAACTCGAAATTCAATCCCAAACATTGCCCCACGTCGAAAGGAAACTTTGAACGCTCTGCTTTTTTCATAAGTAAGGGACATATTCAGGATATGGACCTCTTGAGTTCACCCTGGGCAGTTTCGATGGTTGCCACTCTTGTATGCCATCACGGGCTGGATAATGTCTTATTATTCTATCTAGTGGCCACAGTAGTGGGTAAATGTTGTCATTGCGAATTAAGACGAGATCATTACACTTAAGGGCAGTCTTGGGTCTTACCCATTTTGGACGACTCTGTAGTTGACAGAGGTAATCGCGATTTCGCGAATCGACTTTTCAAAAATTTTGTTGTAGCTAATGCATGTATTGGAACCTTGAAAGGCGATTTAGTGGTATGTTAGTAACGTCAGGACCTGATAGTGACGTAGCTGCTTTTTCCATTAAAACATGTGCAGGGGTGAGCATAGTGATATCATCTGCATCATCGGTTATGATATAAAAGTCGGGAATTAAGGGTTGCTTCTATTTGTTTAATTACAGTATATGATTATTTAAATGTAACTGACATTAGATAAAATACGTTTTAAATGAAATTTAACTGCCTTTACACCCGACTAATACAATTACAAATAAAGATTTACTGGAGAGGGTTGGTAAAGAAATAGAACTAATCACCACTATCATCTATCTATCTCATCTGTGGTCTTCCTCTTTTTCTTTTCTTTTCCCATGGTCTCCAGTGTAGAATTCGCTTATTCCATCTTTTATCTTTTTGCTGGAGAGTGTGACCGGCAAAGTTCCATTTAAGGTTTGCAACCTGTCTTGATACATCGTTTGCCTTTGTTTTTTCTCTGATCCATGAGTTTCTTTTTTTGTCTTTAAGACCAATACCCAGTATCTGTCTTTTCATTGCTATTTGTGTTTTGGATATCCTGTCGATGTTCTTCTTTGTGAAACTGCATGTTTGTGAGTCATATATGATAACTGGTAAAATACACTGACTGAATACTTTTGTTCGCATATATTGAGGGAACTTTTTATTTTTTAGGATATATGATAGTTTACCAAATGAGGCCCATGCTAGTCTAGTTCTTCTTTTTATTTCTTCTGTTTGATTGTCTATGTTCAGCTTTAATATTTGCCCTAGGTATATGTATTCTGTCACCCGCTCTAATTTATTCTGTTTGACTACTATTTCTAATTGGTCTTCTTGGTTTGTCATAGTCTTGGTTTTACTATAGTTCATCTCTAGATCTACCTCTGTCGCTGTTCTATCTAGTTCCTCAACCATCTTCTGTAACTCTGCCTTCTTATCTGTTATCAGGACTATATCGTCTGCATATCTCAAGTGGTTCAAGAGCTCTCCATTTATTCTTATTCCGTATGTATCCCATTCTAATTTTTTAAATATGTCTACCATAGCCTGATTGAACAATTTTGGTGATATTTTGTCTCCCTGCCTGATTCCTGTTTCGAATTTTATTGGTTCTGTAGCGTGTTTGTTCGTCAATTTTATTGTGGTACTCGCATTTTTGTATATGTTTGTTATTAGGTTCGTGTACCTGTAATCAATTCTGCCGTTCTGTAGTGAGTTTTTGATAGCCCAATGTTCTATGCTGTCAAACGCCTTTTGGAAGTCTATGAATGCCATGTATAATGGGATTTGATAATCGTTCGACTTTTCAATCAGTATTTTTACTGTTAGCAGATGGTCGCTAGTACTAAAACCCTTTCTGAACCCTTTTTTGGACATTAATAGTGTCTCCGCATCGTTCCGGCTATCGGGTATTTCTTTTGTGGTCAATCTTTTGTTTATGAGGATATGTAGGACTTCTCTAGTTGTTTTCCCTCCTCTCTTTAGCATCTCTGCAGTAATTCCATCTTTTCCAGGTGACTTATGATTTTTTAATTCTTGAATTGCTTTCTTGATTTCTGTTTTACTTATTTCTGGTTGTAGTTCAGAGTTTATATTCTTTATTTTTGTGTTTAATTGTTTAAGAATTTCTTGCTGTGGTTTATGTCTTGTTCTGTATAGGTGCGTATAGTATCCTTGTGTCAACTTTATTGTTTACCTCATATATTTAATGGTTGTTCCTTCGCTGTTTGTTATTTCATTTATCTGAGTTTTACCGAGTCGTTGTTTTAAGCATTTTATATTTTTGTTCTGCTGGATTACTCTTTCAATATTTGCTTCCTGCGTTTTTCTCTTGGTTTCTTTTATGTTTTTTCTAATTGTTTTATTGATTTCAGTATATTCTACTGTGTTTCTTTTGCCCTGTTCAAGTAAGCTTCTTCTTGTCTTCATCAGGTTTTCTACTTCTTCTGAGATATAATTGTCCTTTTTTGTCGTCGATTTTGCAATTCTTTTCCCGGCCTGTAGCAATGTAGTTGTTAGTATTTTATTTATTTCGTTTCTTTTTTTATTTATTAAGTCGGTTGTATTTGGGATGCATTTTTTTATTTCTTCTTTGCACTTTTCTTCGTTTTGGCTAAGTTTCTCCATATCTAGTTTTTGTACGTTTTTGATTTTCTTTCTGATTTCAAATTGGCTGTTAATTTGTATCTTAGCCTTCACCATTCGGTGATCGCTGCCTGTTTGAGAATCTGCCTTTGTGAAACGATTTAGCACTGTGACATCCTTGACAACGTATTTTTGTGTTAATAATGTGTAGTCGATCTCGTTCTTAGTTTTGGTTTCAGGGCTTATCCAGGTCCATTTTCTCTGTGGATTCTTGTTGAAAAAGGAATTCATGGCGTAGAGCTTCCTTTTCTCCATGTAGTTTATCAGGGTTGTCCCTCTTTCGTTTCGTTCACCATATCCATATTTTCCTATTTTTGTTTCTTCGTCATTTAGTCTTTGTCCTAGCTTGGCGTTGAAATCTCTCATCACAATTGTTAGTCGGGTCTTTTCTTCATCCTATGCTTTTGATATTTCTTCATAGAATATTTTAATGTCTTTATCTGAGTATGTACTGGTTGGTGCGTATATCTGAATTAGTTTCAAAGTTGTTCTTTTAAATTTAATTATCATATAATCCACTCTATCTGATATTCCTTTGATAGTTTGTACATGTTTAATAATTCTTTTATTGAATATAAATCCTACTCAGTTTTTTGTATCGTGTGGGTTGCCCTTGGAGTACAGTATATTACCAGATATTAGTTGAATTCTGTTTTCTCCTTTTCTTCTTATCTCTGTTAGCCCGATTATGTCCCATGATATCTTAGATATTTCCTCTTCTAGCTCATGTACCTTTATGTCGTCGCTCATTGATCTTATGTTGTATGTTCCAATGTTTAATTTTGTCGAATATCTGCCTCCCCAGAATCCTTGAGGCTGACCGTTTTTAGGGGGTGTTTTGACATTAAAACGCCACGCTTGTCAAACGGGTTGGCGAGTTCGTAGATCAGCCGCCCTTTCACGGTCAGACGCTGTTGCAAGCCGCCCATTTTGAGACAGACGCTGCGGTGATCTAATTTTATACTAACCCTAAAATCGGGGGTTGCCACTTCTGCCATACACACCGTACTGAAGAAGTTCTTTTTCGCCGTGGATATCGTTGTGGTCTTCATCCGTGACCCTGGACAAGGGACCCTAAGCAGATACTAGTTTCCCAGGTCAAGAAACTCCTGGAATCTGCGGAGGGCAAGGATTGATTCATTTTCCCTGGTAGGACTGTCCGAAGAGTTCCTACCCGCTACCCGCACTATACAAACCAGAATCACCAGTATACAAACCAGAAAACTGGAATACCTATAAGCCACGTGATGAGTGGACCAAAATATAAAATTTTGAAACTCGTAATACAGGGAAAAATTCAAGGAAAAAGATCTGTTGGCCGAAGGCAGAACTCATAGTTAAAGAATCTACGTGATCGGTATCAATGCAGATCAATTAATTTATTTAGAGCAGTAAGTTCTAAAATAAAAAAGCCATTATGATTGTCAACCTCCGTAGGAAGACGGCATTCTAAGAAGAAGACATCCGCCTCCCATAATCCACCAAAGTTAGGTAAATTGGGAGGCATAAAATGCCATGACACTTATCATTATTAATTTTAAATGCAATTTCTGGAGAAGCATTTTGAAGAAAATTAGCCAACTCTTTAAGTTGTGAGTTGGCTCCCACAAAATTGGTTCCATTATCGGAATAAATATGTGCAGGTTTGCTGCGACGGGTGATAAATCGGCGACATGAAGCATGAAAAGCTTCGACTTAATATTAATTCAAGGTGAATTGCGTTGTTTGTGAAATAAATAAATCAGCAAATGTAGCATTTGTGAGTGTTAAATCCTCTACCTTTTCTATTTAAAACGTTAATTGGTCCTGCACAATCTACTCCTGTAATATAGAAAGAGAGATGAAGAAATATCCGAGACGAAGGAAGAGGCGCTATGTTTATGGCTGGTAGTTTCAAGTTGGAACAATAGCACTTGATGCACATTTGTTTACCTAATTTCTTGCATATATAGGCCAAGACCTTTCCCTAATGGATGATAGTAAGAGTTGTGGACCAGCATGCAGTAGTGCTATATGCTCATGCCCAAATAATACTTTTAAAAATGTATGTAAACTAAACAAAAGCATTGGATGCTTTTTTGAATATATGTTAAATTTGAATTTTGCAATCTTCTTCCTACTCTTCAAATATATTTAGTACCTAGGAAAGGATTTAATTTAAGAAGTTTTGAAGTTTTATCCAAAGGCTTATTTGTTTTAAGCATATGAATGGCTTCAGAAAAATATTCTTGTTTTGCCTACTGTATAGTATATCTAGAACGTTAGAGAATTCATAGGATGTTAAGCTGCCAGATAGTTTGGAATTGTTAGGACTACAATCAATAATAAATCTAAGGCAATATGCTATAGTGCATTTTAAATGGCTTAAGGAGAAAAACCTTTCAAAGAAAATAGGAATGTTAAAAAAATCCGTGTTATTACAAATAATATTTTTTTAGTTAATCTCAATTATGAATCAGGTTAACTGGACTTTTTTTATATATTCCAGTATTTTTTACCTTATAGGCTCACTTCTAGTCGGATAAAATAAGGATTAAAAGTTAAATAAAATATACAATTAAAAGGTGTTAATTTAAACAAGTTGGAGAAATTTTAATGTCTATTTAAAATGCCGGACCTGGTGTTGTCATACAAATACCAAATACTTCTCTTTAAGTCGCATCTAACCAGCCTTACCAGACAGTTTCGCTATTGTTTTAACATGTTAAAATTAGTTTGCCGTTGAATGGTTGAAAGACGATGTTACTTTACCCTCTCAATGAAAGGTGTACTTGAAACTAAGGAGTTTGGAAGATTTTAAGCACAATGAATGGGATCTGTGAAGCTTTATTATTGTTTGTTTGAAGTTTAGTTTTCAAAGAGATGTGAAAATATGTAAATTTATTTGAAATTATGAAATGCGTTTTAAGTACGTATTGAAACGGTTCGTGTGGATGAAAGAATAAATTGTAAAAAATATCTATTTATGTCAGCAATTACGCAATAGTTTGGCCTAAAAAATTAGAGGGTTATCAGTTAAATCATGAACGCCTTTGTTTATTAAAAATTTTGAAAAAATTCATAAATTTATTTCAATAAATTAGAAAAGTATATATTTTATCTATCTAATTAGCCTTCTTCGGTCCATCTTTGGACATAGGCCTCCCCAATAATTTTCCATTCTTCTCTGTCTGTCGCTACAGTCATCCACCTAGAGCCCACGTGCTTCTTGATATCATCTGCCCATCTCATTTGGGGCCTTTATTTCAATTTTGCAACTTCTTGTCTAACATCCCTCACTTTTGTTTTCTCTCTTATCCACTCGTTTCCCTTTTAATCCATTAGTCTTATGTGCAATATTAGTCTTTCAATTGCTCTTTGGGTTTTTATGATTTTGTCCATTGAATGTATACTTTTGTCTTAAGATGCTGTGGATATCTTTTGTTTTTAAAAATGTAGCTTAGTTTGACAAATGCCGCCCATGCCAGTCTAACTCGTCTCTTTATCTCTGCTGTTTGGTTCTCTTTGTTAAGTTTTATAGTTTGACCAAGATATATATAATCCCGAACTTGCTCTATTTCATCTTGTCCGATTCTCATTGTGATGTCTTCATCTGTATTTGTTATGGTTTTGGTCTTGCTATAATTCATATTAAGGCCTATTTTTCCAGCTTCTACGTCCAGTTCTTTCATCATTTCAAATACTTCTTTTTTATCAGTTATCAATACGATATCATCAGCGTACCTAAGATAGTTCAAGCGTTGTCCACAAATTTTTATACCTTTTTCTTCCCATTCTAATCTTTTAAAAGTATCTTCAAGAGCCTGATTGAAAAGTTTCGGTGATATTGTATCATCCTGTCTCATGCCTCTATTTATTTGTATTGCTTTTGTTCCTTCATATACTTTAATTGTTGTTTTGGCTTCCTCATATATATTGGCTATTAGTTCTGTATATCTGTGGTCAATTCTGCTGTTAATCAAAGAACTTTTCACTGCCCAATGTTCGACGCTGTCGAAAGCCTTTTCGAAATCTCTGAACGCCATATATAGGGGAATGTGGTATTCATTTGCTGTTCTATAAGTATTTTCATACTTAATAAATGGTCACTTGTGATGAATTCCTTTCTAAAACCAGCTTGTTCTTTCGACTGGTATCTATCGAATTTTGTCGCCAATCTATTGGTTAAAATTTTTGTTAGGAGTTTATACATTATATTGAGGAGTGTTATAGGACAATAATTTTTATATCTGCTTTATCCCCTTTCTTGTGTAGGATAATGGTTACTGATTCCTTTCAGTTGTTTGGGATTCTTTTTTGTTTTAATGCCTTGTGAAAAAGGGGATGTAAGGCATTAATTACCACTTTTCCACTATATTTCAGCATCTATGCAGTTATTCCATCTTTTCCAGGCGATTTGTTGTTTTTCATTATAGTATATGTATATGTATATTTTCAATATATACAGAAAAGTATATATTAATTTATTAAAATAGCATAACAAATACACCGAACAGGAAGGGCCTTGGTCACTTGGGAATATATATATATTCCGAAGATTCTTAGCGGTTTTTGCCCATTGTGACTAGGATCATTTCTTCGTGCATTTTGCTTCGGTGTCCACCGTACATTGTCTTGTCAATTAAGGTATTAAATCATCATTATCAACTAGTATACGTCCAATGCTGTAGGTTTTTCAGCATAGGTCTCTCTCAGCTCTTTCGGCCTGTCTCTGTCTTGTGCGGCTTTTATCCAGTTACTGCTAATATACTTCAGGTCGTCAGTCCATCTACTTGGTGGACGACCTCTGCTCCGTAGTGCTTCTTATCTTGGTCTTTACTCCACAATTCTATTTTATCTAAGCCATTTTTTTATTGGCGTCTGTTGTTGTTCTTCTACGGTGTATTTCTTCGTTTGGTTTTGGTCTTTCAGAGACACCCAACATCTGCCGTTCCATAGCCCTCTAAGCCACGTGAATCTTATTCACTACCTTTCTTGTGAGTGTTAATATTTCCACTTTATAAGTGACTACGGGTAACATATATTGGTCAAATATTTTCCTTTTAAGTCATATGATAAGGTCCAATTTAGATACATAGTTTAATTTACCAAACGCGGTTCAGGCCAATCCTCTGTGAAGTCGGAGCTCACATGTCTGGTTATCTCCGTCCAATCTAATTTCATGTGCCTAGTGGTTATACGATGGAGTCTGCACAATATTCCTCCCATTAACAGCAATGTTTTGATTTAACACCAGATAAGTCATTATTTTTTGTTTAAAATAATCTTTAATCCCACCACTAAGGAAGCGTGATATAATTTTTCAAACAATATTATTGCGTCAATTATACGATCGGATATAAATACAATGTCATCTACAAATCTCAACTGACGGAACTCCTCCTCATTTATGTTGATACCATGATCGTTCAGATTTGCCATCTTACAAGTATATTCTAAAGGCATCGTGAATAACTTTGAAGAGACGATGTCTCCTTGCGGTGTCGCTGTATACAGAACTTATTTGTTTTTTGTATAGATAGTCTTACGCTAGCTGTAGAATTTTGGTATATATATTTGATTAGGTTAGTATAGCGATGGCGATATCATTTTATCATGGTGTCTTTGTGTTGTATCGAATGCTTTATCGTAGTCAAAGTATATCAGTGCCAATAGTTTGTTGTATTCTGCAGACTTCTCTATCAGGTTATTTATTACTAGTAAGTGGACGATAGTGCTGTATGCCGATGTAAATCCAGCTAGTTCTTTAGGCTAATAGAAGTCTAACTTAGCGTCCAGTATTTTTTTGATAATTTTTGTGAAACGTTTTTATATGTGTGAGAGCAAACAGATAAGACTGTGGTTTTTAAATCTGTTATGTTTCCTTCTTTGTTTTTTATTTTGAACATATCTTTGTTGCCTATGTTGTTTGTTTTTTGCCTCAAAACTTTTATTCTTTTGTTTTCTTGAATGTTTTTACTATTCCTTTTGTATTGTTTTCTCTTACGTTTTATCGAATTGACTGTCATCAAGTGCCCTAGTCTGTCAACCAATAGCGCGCACTTGATGCGCATAGCCCCGCCTACCTCACTTCAGAGATTATGTATAAATAATCGCACTGTCGCCAAAATACACAATCGAACCCAGCCGGCGAGGAGAACAAAATTTTTATTTTGTCAAATCGGCGACTGAGTGAACGAGCACACACATTCTTTTCCAGACAGAGAGCTGTCGGTCTAGACCATCCAATTGTGCGAGGAGGCAGTGTTTTAGTGTTTTCCATTGTTCGTTTATCTCGTAAGTGTTAGTATCTAATTTGTCAAAGTTTTGGTATATTTTCTGTTGAAGTTTGATTTTTATATCGTCTTCTTTTAGTTTTCTAACATCTAATTTTGAAGTTCTTTGTGGTTTTTTAATACGTTTAAGCTTAAACGTGACACTAGCGATTCGTGGGTTATGGTCTGATGCGACATTTGCTCCTGGATATGTTTTAACTGATTTGATGGTATTACGATATCTCTTTTTATTCATTATATAGTCCATTTGGTTTCTTATATAGTTTCTTTCCTTCTTAGTTTCTTCGATAAACTTTTTTTTTCTTCGGTCAACTTTTTCCGGTTTATCTGCAGGTGACCGCCATGTATATAACCGTCTCATTGGTAATTTATAGGACGTTTTTGTGATTATTAGACTTTGTTATTGGCAAAATTGTATTAGGCGATCGCCTCTATCGTTACGTTCCCCTAGTCCTAGGTCTTCCATTATTGTTCTAGCTTTTCCTTTGTCGATTTTTGCATTGAAATCGCCCATAACTACCGTGATTTCCCTATTCTTTGTAATTTTCAGTGCATCTTTAATTTGTTGGTAGAATGTTTCTACTTCATCTTCTGTTGCATCCGTCGTTGGCGCATATACTTGGATAAGATTTAGTTTTGAGTGTCATGTCCTTATTTGTAGTAGCATCACGCTTTCTGAGATTGGGACAAAGCCCTCTATTGAATGTTGAACTCTGTATCGACAATAATTGCTACTCCACGTTTATGTTGGTTATCAGTGTTTCACGAATAATATAAGGTACCGGTTTTTGTTGAAAGATATCCTGAGTTAGGCTACCATGCTTCGCTTACTCCTAGTATATCTATGTTTAGTCTTTCCATTTCCTGAAGGATGTTATGCATTTTACCAGGTTGATACATGCTTTTGACGTTCCACGTACCTATTTTTGTTTTAGTTTGTCTTGTTTCAAAGTTTAACAAGGGTTTCGCTGGTTAACGACCTGGGAGTCCTTGTCTGTTTCTCCCCTGCCAGATCTTGGGCTCCGATTCCCATGATCAGTTCCTCTTTTTCCTTTAGTACTCATTGCCATGATAATTGTACTAGAGATATCCAATTAGATCTTTAATGTAGTGGTTTCTACTTGCCTTCTGCATCCTTATGCCGTTGACCATTTACTTGATTTATTCGCCTTTGGTGTCAATTTCTTAGCACCAGGAAAAAAGAGTGCCCTTCCACTTACTTACTCTTCCGCCCGAAGCCAATGGTCAATAAGTGTGAAATTGCTTATACTGGCAATTGCTCGGAGGAATTTTCGCCATATCTGGTTACCCTCACTTAGTTTAGCCTGCAGACCAATGCAATTGCCCGGGGTGTGGCACGTGAAGCCATAAGTGAGAAATAGCTGTCTTATGAGGACCAGTTATCAAGAACCATCTCCCGTCTATGACGCTCGATGTGGTCGTTCCGATAGAAGGTGCTACCTCTATATCACAACTCTACATCCCATCAAATCATTACTCTCTGTTTATTCTTTTCTAACAGATAGGTCAATAAATTAAAGATTTACCGGAATATCAACAAAACTTAAACAAGATTTTCAGTCTGACACTTCAGACACAGTGAGCATAAAGTCCCTTTCATCACGCGAACCTCAGGATGAGAAATGTCTCTCAGATACCTCCAAACAATCCCAAAAATCCTCATCTTAGTAAATTTTAATCTAATTCAATGGAATTTTGGTGGGTTTTACCCTAGACTTCAAACAACACATTCAAAAGTTAATCCTTGATACTACTGTCGACATAGAACGTTTACAAGAAACGAATTTTAAATCTGACCACAAAACAGTTCTAAATTATTTTGTAGGATATTATTTCATCAGAACTGACTATCTTAGAGCTAACGGTGGAACATCCATATTCATATCCAATGATCTCTACTCCACACATCTTCTCATTTCCACAAACCTAGAAGCTATCGCCTTTCACATTTGGTGTGCAAACTAAACTTTAGTTTGTAGTATTTATATTTCTTCTCTACTATAATTCTAGTTTATTAGAAGCCGATGTAGTGGACCCCATATACCAACTTCCTTCTCCTTTCCTTCTTGTTGGGGATTTCAATGCAAACAGTACATTGTGGGGTTCTTAAAAAACGTTCGGCCGAGGAAAAACTGTCGAAAATGTATTAAATATTAGCGATACCAGTATGATGAATAATCATTCCAAAAACTCATTTTATTATTGCTACCAGTACATTTTATTCTTACTGATGAATTATTATCTATTCTCCAAGCTACATCTTGGTACCACCAGAATATAAAAAAGTAGCAATATGTACAGACTCTTTAGCTTCTATATATTCTCTCAAAAGTATGTATACGATACATCCTTTCGTTCAAGCTATTCAATACTCTTTCGATAGTTTAATCTCAATGGGAGTCTCCACAATCATGATCTGGATTCCGTCTCATGCTAGAATCCCTGGTAACAAACTAGCCGACCTCTTCGCTAAACAAGTCTCGTCTTCTAATATGGAGACTGAAAACAGACAACTTCATACAGATTTACAGTCGTATTTTAAAAATATCTTTTAAATCTCTTGGTAAGATCACTAAAATAAAATTCCTTCCAAGCTTCCTGATATTCATCCCAGCATTAAAAGTCTTGAGTTTCCTTCCATAACACGAAAAAACAAAATCTTAATCCGCCGACTTAGTATCGGCCATACAAGACTAACTTATAAACATTTTATTACTTATCAAGATCCATCTACATGAACACACTGTGGTAATATTCTATCTGTTAAACATATTTTCGTAGACTGTTCAGACTTCAACAACGAAATAAAAAAAATCTTTTTAAGTAGTCGAAACCTACAAAATATTCTCAGCTGGCCAGATTAATTCCAAAACCTTATTAATTTCCTCTATGGAACCAAGCTTTACCAGAAAATTGAGCATAGGAGAAATAGTTTATAATTTGATAATTGATAATAGTACCAATATTTAATGTATTTAATGTATTTCTATATCGATGGTACGTTACTGTATATTCTTGTAATGTAATGTAATAAAATTGTCCCTGTGTCAGTTACCTACGCTGTCGAGACACGTAAAATAAAAAAATATTTAAAAATTAAAATAATTAAGAAAAATGTAAATTAAATTATTGCTTAAAACAAAATAAATAAAATTAAGTCGATTTATAATTTAAAAAGTTAACATCAGGTAAAAAAAAAATCTGTTACAAGAATATTACGTTACAGTTTCTTTTGTGGTGAAGGATCACCTTAAAAAGCGAAACGCTTCATTAATGCTCAGAGAATTAATGCCTAAAACACGATCAGCATGATAATTATTTCACCTTAAGGGATAATTAATCGAAGAGGAGAATTTATACACCATTTTGTTAATTGTTATTCTAAGCTTGATTGGGCTTTTAGTGAAGGGTGTATTATAAAATTGAATATTAAACATTACGGTTTTGTATTAAAATCTACAGGAGTAGACACTAAGTTTAAGATAAATTAATAACGATAAATAATAAAGAAAGGGCTACAAGAAAAAAAAAACACAACATTTTGCTTGTAATAAGATAAAGAAACGTGTCATCGTCATCATCATCATTTAATCTTTGCTTATCCACTGCTAGACATAGATCTCCCTCATAATTTTCCATCTATTTCGATCTTGTGCCTCTTGCATCCAATTCCTATGACTACGTTTTAGATCGTCAGTCCAACGTATTGGTGGACGACCTCTCCTTCGGTATTGGTCTCCATTCCAGTATCCGCTTTGTCCATTGTGATTAACTCGTGTGAAACGTGTGATTAACTCATAAAGCTCATATAACTCATTATTATAAATAATAAAATAAAGCTGTCAATGGACGTGAAAAACTTTGGAAAGAATATGAGAAATTATATCCTAAAATTTTCACATTTTTTTTTAAATATTTATACGGAATAATATTCTTTTGTGTTGGTAATCCCTAGGTGGCCTGGTATGTTAGAGTATCTCTCAGAAATTTTTATGTGAATTGATAAGGATAAGATTATAGTCATTGTAAGTAATATCGTCTTTTCCATAATTTTGTCAAGAATTTTAATAACCACATAATAAGATTTTAACCATAATAAGATTTTACCACTAAAATCTAATAGATAAAACATAAAAAAAACTCATTGTGCCC
The DNA here is from genome assembly GCA_918026665.1 of Diabrotica balteata. Taxonomy (NCBI): domain Eukaryota; kingdom Metazoa; phylum Arthropoda; class Insecta; order Coleoptera; family Chrysomelidae; genus Diabrotica; species Diabrotica balteata. The sequence goes on from OU898280.1 coordinate 41,538,877, forward strand.
AAGACTGCGATGTAGTCCATTAAAGCCCTTCCCCCCTTTTTTAAATAAAATGTTTGTTTCGTCCCTTCTAAGTGTTTTCTGTTTTTAGTGTGTTTAAATTCTCCTTAATTGTTTGTATTTTAATATTTTATTTACTTGACTTTCAATAATTTACTAATTGCCAATAGAACTTTATCAAAATAATTTGATAACTACAAGTTGGAAAATAATTGCACACCCACACAATTGTTACTTCTAAACATATTTATTGTCATAAAACTGTCACCTTCTTAAAACAATTACTCAATAAATAACACACATTTCAAAAATATATCTCTCGAATAAGTATAAATAGCTTTTAATAACACAATGCTATATTACATCACTTTCATTTAACAAACAATCACACACATCTCTCTTCTTCATTGGATCAAATCTATCTCCTCAAGAACTTCAACCATGTTCTAGCATCCATCAATTAATAGAGTACCGGCATGTAAGTAATGTTTATTTTATTTATTTATTTGCTCATTTATTAATTTATTACAATCGAAGAGACTATTTTATAACAATTTGTGGGCCTTACCTTGTCTGTTTAAACTTTTAAAACTTTTATACCTTTTATTCAACTTACTCATTTAAATAAAACCACAGACATGTAATATTGGCATAATTATTGTAATTTACAACATCTACTTTGTTTATCGTTATTAGACAACGCCCTAATCTGGTTTTTATTATTTCAGCATTTGTTTAACTTTGTATCGAGACCTGAGGATGCTTTGCATATTGTAGAAAGCAAAACCGTGGTCTGTTAGTTAAATTAAATTGATTGTGAGTAAGTCTTATTTATTATTTCTTTACCTATTTGAAATGGACTCACACAAGTAACACATTCATGATTTTCATAATTGTTAATAACCTTCCTGTCCTGTTCGGGTATATTGTGTAACTTTTTAATCAAACAATTAAACGTGACACTAATCTCCGCTTGGTACTTGTCCCCCGTACTATATTATTCCAAAGCGACCAAACTAAATTATAAATGGGTTTAGTAGCCGTTCTATTCTATATAAGCCGATACGAATCTTTACGTATTTGTTCTTTTTCACTTTACTACAATTGCTACAATTATTCTTAAATTGGTTAGTGTCTTGGCCGTATACATGGTTAAGTATCTTTTTCTAGTTTTATGCCTCTGTTTTTTTATTTATTTGTTTATTTTGCGTGGCAAATACTTTCTTTCTTAAAATAAGGCTAAAATCATTTTAACTTTTCTTTGTTTTTTTTCTGTATAGATATACCTATTTTACCTTATTTTCTTTAATATCTTATTAATAAAAATCTTTTCCTAAAAATTTATTTTTATTAATGCCACGCTGTGATCAGAGATTTTGCTGAGATCGTTTTTCTCTAAATACTTAGCTCTATTTCTGATCGGGCTTTTCTTTTGGGAGAAAACTGACCTTTGTTTGAATTTTCTTGCCACTACCGTAAGAAGCAAGAAAACAGCTAACCACAATACCTGGGGCAACAATCAGCAATCACCTACAAATCCACTAATGCATCAGAACGGAATTTGAAGTCCATTTACTAACATGGAAAGAAAATGATTGCCATTATTTAGACCAGCAACTCCCCTTAAACCAACCAATAACCCCCGACGGCGGCTAGCTTCAACAAGGATCGAAACCCTTCCTGAAAGACTGGACAACTAATTCAGAACAAAATAAATCTAAGTACTTTTTTTATATTATATTAGTTATTTTATACCAGGCAACAAGCATAATCTTTGAGTCTCAGTTTATTTATTTTTGTTTCACATTCATAATATAAATTTTGTTTATTTTTTATTTAATAAATAAGTATTTTTATTTCCTGTACCTTTCTGGGATTGGTGTAGAGAGAAAATAAACAGCGAACGAACCCAGGGCTGAGCAGTTGGGCAGATTACCATTCTGGTGGATGGAACAGTGGGCGTTTGTCTCTTGAATATCCTTAATGATATTCGAAGAATTTCTCCGTTCTCCTCTTCCCACAGTATGGTGTTGCTTAGTGCCCTGGTCTTAATAAGATTAGACGTTACAATTTAACTCAAAAAAATGTATTTCTTATTTTGCAAATTATTACGCGGCGTAACGTTTTGGTGTTTCGTGACTTTATCACCTAATATGAGGTCTTTCAATTGCATAAAAGATAAAAAATCAAATTGCTAATTTTTTTGATGAAAATTAAATTGTTACCTTTAGTAGGTTCGGGTCAATATGACCCACGTATTTAAACCGTTAAAAATTACCTGTGTACGTATGATTAGTTAGCAGTATTTTATATATTTTCTAACAGTTTGTCAGTTAGGTACGTCTATAAATAGAAACAAATAGGTAAAGAAATAATAATAAGACTTACTCACAATCAATTTAATTGGATCTCATTGGATCAAATCTGTTCTCCTCAAGAACTTCCCGTTTATTGTCAAAACAACTGCAATAGCTCATTAAAGTTCTCCAATCAACAATACATGATTTTTGCAACCATGACCTACCATCCATCAATTAATAGAGTTACCCGGCATGTAAGTAATGTTTGTTTTGTTTTGTTTTATTTATTTGCTCATTTATTAATTTATTACAACAAAAGATTGCTACTTTATACCAATTGTGGCCTTACCTTGTCTGTTACTACCTTTTATATATTCAAATATTCATTTTGAAAACCACAGACATGTAATATTGGCATAATTTCTATAATTTGTAGGAACTAATTTATTTATTTGTTTATTTTATCTTTATGAGACACCCACCCTAATTGGGTTTATTTTATAGCAGCATTAGTTTAACTTTGTATCTCGACCTGAAGATGCTTTGCAAATTATAGAAAGCGAAACCGGTCGTCAGATTGTTAAATTAAATTGATTGTGAGTAAGTCTTATTATTATTTCTTTACCTATTTGATATGGACTCACACAAGCAACACATTCATGATTTAAAATAGAAACAAGTTTCCGCAAGCTAGCACTTGTAAAAAATGTGTAGTGTAGCTGGACGTCTTTTAGAAGGGCATGTCATGTAGAAGGAACAAGGGGGATGATAAACTATTGGTATCTAGTAGGACACTGATATGTCAAACGCATTCATTTATATTTTAAAGTTCAGTATATGTTAGCATGCTGATAATGTCGCATCGAAGAACGCTAACTGAAGATGAGCTTCGCGAGCTTGCGAACGTGGCAGTAATAAGTGCATATAAGAAACAGAAAACAGTACAAGTAGTGAGAGTGAGGAAGAAATAAGTCATGACTCTTGCTATTGCATTCTACGTACAATATTCTCTTAGACCTTCTGTAACAGTTCCCTTAAAAGACAGTAACAGTGATCTCTCGATCCTCCTTATCAACGCGGTCGTTTTTCCTCGGCAAATGTTATAAATAATTTTCCAGGAGTTACAAAGTACGCATGTGCACGAATTTTCGATATCAAAAATTCATTTGGCGCACTTTTTTTTCTAACATAGTTACAAACAAATTATAAATATGACCAACATGGAAGGACAGCATGTTTTTGAAATCAACTAGAAAAAGACTTGGATAAAATTGGTTTTCAAGCATACATTGGTCTTTTATTGCTAGCGGGAGTTTTAATTCCTATAAAGAATCAACTAAACGTTTATTACTTTTTGATAACAAGACTACTAGACAGGATAAGAGATGTACTAATAAACTTGCTGCGATACGTGAAATTTGAGGAAAATGGGTAGAAAATCTACTAAAATTTTTTAACCCTGATTAAGATGTTACCGTCCACAAAAAATTAGTTGACCTTATAGGCTGCTGTCTCTTCAAACAGTACATTTTAAGCAAAACAGCGAAATATGGCATAAAAATTTGTACTTTATGTGACTGTAAAAGTTTGTATGCTCTAAAATTGTAGATCTATGCAGGAAAGGAAGCAGGTGCCGCGCCGAAACGGAATCAGGGAATGCGTATGGTGTGCGATTAGTGTAGTGATTTGAGTGGCCAGACTATTACTTGTGATAACTTTTTTACATTATGCAATTTAGGATAACCTCTTCTAAATAAAAAAATGCAATGCTGGACACTCTAAGAAAAATAAGCTAGAGGTTTCAGCACCAATTGCCAATAAAGAAGTTTATAATTTGTCTTTTTACTTCACGCAAGATACCACTAGTTGTTAACTTTCTTTACAAAAAAGAATAAAAATGTAATTTTTATGAGTACATTGCATCATAATAAGGCTATTATGACAGAAATGACAATAAGCCCCAAATTATTTTAGATTACAATTCCAGTAAGGGAGCAGTGAATACTTAGATCAGCTTGTTGGTACATATACATGTAAGAGAAAGACAATTCTCTGGCCTATGATTGTTTTTTATAATATGCTGGACATTTTCTACGCGTTCATTTTATGGACATAAGTAAATCCCCAATGGAACACCAACAAACTTACAAAACGGCAAATGACGAATTCTTGAGGAATTGGGAAAAACACTTGTGAAACCACTTATCCTTTCCAGAAAAAATTACCGAAAACTAAATACTGTCAGGAACTGTTAAAAAGAACACAAACAGAAGCGAGTAGAGAAGATAGAAATTCTAGTGAACCGTCTATGGACAATCCCCCTTCGCCTGCTAAACGAGCACGCTGTAAATTTTGCTCTAAAAACAATAACAAGACTAATATTTTGTGTTGTATATGTCACAAAATATTTTGTAAAAGCCATTCTTTTTATTACCCTTCTAGTTTTAAAACTAAATTAAATTTTGTAGGTATTTGTTCTTAGGCTTTCTGGGAAATAAAAAAATTCCTTTTATATTTGTTAATAAGGTTTAATCTACATTAGCAACACGATTTTTATTTAATAAACTATAATTTTTTGTTAATTAAAGTTTTATTTAGCACCATTAGCTTATTTTATTCCGCTTAACTCGAACTGTCAACTTCCTGTCTATATATATATATATATATATATATATATATATATATATAATATAAATATATATATATATAAAAGAAGACAAGGTAGTCCAAAGTTTTTTGACTAGTTTGGAAAAAAATATGTAAATACTTTTTTCTTTTTGGGTGTGGTAGTCAATAAAAAATAGAGCTTTGCTAAGGCGTACTATTTATTCTGAATTCCGAGCTTTCGGTGGTTATTTGCCACCTTTATCAAGGTCTACAATGAAAATTACTGTGTTATAACATTAGGCTGATGTAATATAAAAGTTATAAAAACTTACCAGAAAGTAAGATTCATAGCATATAAAACACAACGTTAAATAACATAATGTGATCTGAATTATTGAAGGCATTAAAAATTTTAAAAACTTTAAAATACTTAAAAATTAAAGAACATGTTACAAAGTTTAAAAAGTAAAAAATAAGACGACATGTTTGACAAAAAACAGTCGTCTTCGCAGGTTTGAATTCAGTCACATCTCACGAACAGAAAGAGGTAGTAGGAGGAACTATTGTTGTTTAAATAGTTCGATGTAACTACAAAAAACAAACTTTCAAACTGATGTCTAACAAAATGCCGTTTGTGATTTTAGGTACTACCAACCATGTTACCAACTTAGAATTGAGAGGGAAATTTAAAAAAAGGTTTTATTATGTCAAAAAATAAAAAGAAAATAGTATTTAGTAAATAGGTTTAGAAAAAACAAACAAACAAAACAAAATGAACATCTGAATAATAACTGAAGTTAATCATGATAATTATAGCAATTAATAATGGAATTTACGAAACATGAAGCACTCTGAGATGCAGAAAACCCTAGTCAAAAGTCAAAATAAAATTGTAAATTTTGCTAAGATTCTGGATCTCAGATCTTTTATTCAGATTGTTGTTATCACTCCTGCTGATATGTACCATTTCTAAGAATGTTCTCTTAAATTTATTTTTCTCTCTGGCTAATATTTTAACATTGTTGAAATCTATCTTATGGTCTAGATCGATAGTGTGTTCTGCCAAAGCACAAGTGGGTTTATTTAGTCTACAGTCACTCTTATGAGAAATGATACGACTAGACAGATTTCTTCCAGTTTCACCAATGTACGTGGATGGACATTCAGTACATTGAATGCAATAAACAACATCTCTTGACTCTAAAGTAGTTAGGGGTTGTTTTATTTTGCTATATAGCTGACGTATGGTTTTGATGTTCTTGTTAGCTATTTTGATGTTCTTAAATTCTTTGAAAATTTTAGTAAGTTCTACGGTTAGTTTTGGAATATACGGAAGGGCATAAAAATACACACTTGTTTGAGAAGAATTGTTTTGTGCTGAGGGCACTGATTGAGAATTAGTGAGAATGTTATTTCTGTTAACAAATGGAACATTAAAAATTAATTTATTAATCAGTCTTAGAGGATATGAATTTTCAACAAAAATATTCCGTAAGAGGTTAAGATCATGTTGGAGATGATCTGGATGTGATAACCTTTTGACACGTTCTTTCATTGCTAGGACTAGGTTGGTTTTCATTCTAGGAGGATGATGGGAATGGTAGCTTATGAATCTATTGCTACATATAGGTTTTCTATACCATTGTGTTTTCACAACATTATCCTCACATCTATGCAAACGCATGTCAAGGAAGGGCAAAGATCCCTCCCGCTCTTCCTCGCACGTGAATGCAAGTGTGGGTTTTGTTGGTTGAAAACATTTAAAGTAAATTGTATCCAGCAGACTCCATACAATTTACTTTAAATGTTTTCAACCAACAAAACCCACACTTGCAATTCACGTGCGAGGAAGAGCGGGAGGGATCTTTGCCCTTCCTTGACATGCGTTTGCATAGATGTGAGGATAATGTTGTGAAAACACAATGGTATAGAAAACCTATATGTAGCAATAGATTCATAAGCTACCATTCCCATCATCCTCCTAGAATGAAAACCAACCTAGTCCTAGCAATGAAAGAACGTGTCAAAAGGTTATCACATCCAGATCATCTCCAACATGATCTTAACCTCTTACGGAATATTTTTGTTGAAAATTCATATCCTCTAAGACTGATTAATAAATTAATTTTTAATGTTCCATTTGTTAACAGAAATAACATTCTCACTAATTCTCAATCAGTGCCCTCAGCACAAAACAATTCTTCTCAAACAAGTGTGTATTTTTATGCCCTTCCGTATATTCCAAAACTAACCGTAGAACTTACTAAAATTTTCAAAGAATTTAAGAACATCAAAATAGCTAACAAGAACATCAAAACCATACGTCAGCTATATAGCAAAATAAAACAACCCCTAACTACTTTAGAGTCAAGAGATGTTGTTTATTGCATTCAATGTACTGAATGTCCATCCACGTACATTGGTGAAACTGGAAGAAATCTGTCTAGTCGTATCATTTCTCATAAGAGTGACTGTAGACTAAATAAAACCCACTTGTGCTTTGGCAGAACACACTATCGATCTAGACCATAAGATAGATTTCAACAATGTTAAAATATTAGCCAGAGAGAAAAATAAATTTAAGAGAACATTCTTAGAAATGGTACATATCAGCAGGAGTGATAACAACAATCTGAATAAAAGATCTGAGATCCAGAATCTTAGCAAAATTTACAATTTTATTTTGACTTTTGACTAGGGTTTTCTGCATCTCAGAGTGCTTCATGTTTCGTAAATTCCATTATTAATTGCTATAATTATCATGATTAACTTCAGTTATTATTCAGATGTTCATTTTGTTTTGTTTGTTTGTTTTTTCTAAACCTATTTACTAAATACTATTTTCTTTTTATTTTTTGACATAATAAAACCTTTTTTAAATTTCCCTCTCAATTCTAAGTTGGTAACATGGTTGGTAGTACCTAAAATCACAAACGGCATTTTGTTAGACATCAGTTTGAAAGTTTGTTTTTTGTAGTTACATCGAACTATTTAAACAACAATAGTTCCTCCTACTACCTCTTTTTGTTCGTGAGATGTGACTGAATTCAAACCTGCGAGTTGTTTTATCCAGCAGACTCCATACAATTTACTTTAAATGTTTTCAACCAACAAAACCCACACTTGCAATTCACGTGCGAGGAAGAGCGGGAGGGATCTTTGCCCTTCCTTGACATGCGTTTGCATAGATGTGAGGATAATGTTGTGAAAACACAATGGTATAGAAAACCTATATGTAGCAATAGATTCATAAGCTACCATTCCCATCATCCTCCTAGAATGAAAACCAACCTAGTCCTAGCAATGAAAGAACGTGTCAAAAGGTTATCACATCCAGATCATCTCCAACATGATCTTAACCTCTTACGGAATATTTTTGTTGAAAATTCATATCCTCTAAGACTGATTAATAAATTAATTTTTAATGTTCCATTTGTTAACAGAAATAACATTCTCACTAATTCTCAATCAGTGCCCTCAGCACAAAACAATTCTTCTCAAACAAGTGTGTATTTTTATGCCCTTCCGTATATTCCAAAACTAACCGTAGAACTTACTAAAATTTTCAAAGAATTTAAGAACATCAAAATAGCTAACAAGAACATCAAAACCATACGTCAGCTATATAGCAAAATAAAACAACCCCTAACTACTTTAGAGTCAAGAGATGTTGTTTATTACATTCAATGTACTGAATGTCCATCCACGTACATTGGTGAAACTGGAAGAAATCTGTCTAGTCGTATCATTTCTCATAAGAGTGACTGTAGACTAAATAAACCCACTTGTGCTTTGGCAGAACACACTATCGATCTAGACCATAAGATAGATTTCAACAATGTTAAAATATTAGCCAGAGAGAAAAATAAATTTAAGAGAACATTCTTAGAAATGGGTACATATCAGCAGGAGTGATAACAACAATCTGAATAAAAGATCTGAGATCCAGAATCTTAGCAAAATTTACAATTTTATTTTGACTTTTGACTAGGGTTTTCTGCATCTCAGAGTGCTTCATGTTTCGTAAATTCCATTATTAATTGCTATAATTATCATGATTAACTTCAGTTATTATTCAGATGTTCATTTTGTTTTGTTTGTTTGTTTTTTCTAAACTGTTATATACTTGGCAACACAGGTAGGCAACACCGCTCACTGACACAACGGAATGAAGTTAGTTAGTTATTAGGCAATAAAGGTTAATGATGTAAAACCACGTTGTATTATTAATTATTACCTTATTTAAGTAAGAAATACCAAATACACAACAATTGGCGACGAGGATGGGATACATATGATGGTAATTACGACTACTACCATTGCTACTTCAACTTCAAGTACAGTTATTTACATTATTATTATACTACATCCCCAATTATGTCTACACAAGTATCTACATTTCAATTTTCCGTTGAATCTTTCAACCAGTCTGCCACCAAATGGTCCAGGTGGGTAAAGAGGCTGGAAGGTGCTTACAAGGTATTTAAAATTCCAGACGAAATGAGATTACCTTATCTACTACACTACATGGGTTCTGAGGCCTACGACACCCTATGCGACAAGTTAGCCCCAGAAGTCCCGGAAGACAAGTCATACGACGACATTGTCAATTTAATGGATAATTTTTACAACCCTGCACCCCTGGAAATTGCAGAAATCTTCAGATTCCAATCAAAAAGGCAAGCCGAAGGAGAAACAATACAAGAATACCTTCATTCACTACAAAAGTTGTCAATTAACTGCAATTTCTCTACATATCTTAAAAGTGCTATAAGAAACCAATTTGTTTTTGGCCTACGATCGAAAAGAATACAAGCTAGACTTCTAGAATCAAAAGGACTGGACCTAGATAGAGCCGTTGAGATTGCCACAAGCATGGAGGCATCAGAAAAGGACAGTAACCAATTTTTTCATAATCAAAATTATAATAATTCTAGTGTCAATATATTAAATGCAAAAGCAAGGAGTGCAAATAATAATAGGATGCAATTTCAGAATAACTCTGCTGCAAATTCTTCAAACACAAATAGTAATGTATGTTATAGATGTGGAGATCCTTCACATTTAGCAAATTCTTGTTCAAAAAAACATTTAACTTGTAATTTTTGTAAAAAAGTTGGACACATTCAAAAAGTTTGTTTCAAATCAAAAAATGTTAGGTCTAACCAAGTAACTTCAGTTTGCTCAGTTCAAGAAATTTTTAAGATTAGTACTGTAAATTCAAAAGACAAATTTTTTATAAACTTAAGAGTAAACAACAATATTTTAAAATATGAAATTGATTCAGGTGCTGCTGTTACCATTGTAAACAAAAATGTATTTGACACATATTTTTCTACACTACAATTACAGAAATCTGATGTAAAATTAACTACATACTGTAAAAATCATTTAAATGTTTTAGGGTTAATTCCAGTGGAGGTTGAGCACCAGGGAATAAGGCAAATGTTAAAGTTGTACGTGGTGGATGGTGAGGGTCAATCACTAGTTGGAAGAGAATGGATACGTGCCCTTGGAATTAAACTACATGAGGTAAATACAATATCACATGAGAACTCTAAAGTTTCAAGTTTATTAGATAAATACAAACATTTGTTTGAAAAGTCAATTGGTGAAATTATAGGTTTAGAAGCTGAAATTCATTTAAAACCTGGTAGTATAGCAAAGTTTCATAAGGCTCGCCCAGTTGCTTTTGCATTACGTCCTAAAGTGGAAGCTGAGTTAGAGTCGTTAGTTGATCAGGGTGTTTTACAAAAAGTAGAGTTTTCAGATTGGGCAACCCCAATTGTCCCAGTTGTCAAACACAATGGGGACATACGCATTTGTGGGGATTTTAAAATTACTTTAAATCCCTGTATTGAAGTGGACGAATATCCTTTACCTACCCCTGATGATCTTCTATCTCAGTTAGCAGGGGGCGATAAGTATTCAAAAATAGACATTACAAAAGCTTATTTGCATTTACCTATAAAAAAGTGAAATGAAACATTTACTTACACTTAATACTCACAAAGGTCTGTACCGCCCAAACCGTTTAATGTTCGGTATTGCAAGTGCTCCTGCCAAATGGCAACGTTTAATGGAACAAATGTTACAAGGAATCGATGGTATTTCTGTGTTCCTAGATGATATAAGAATTACTGCCCCAAATACTGATATACATTTACAAAGACTTGAACAAGTGTTACAAAAATTATCTGAACATAATTTACATATAAATTTAGACAAAAGTGAATTTTTAAAAGACGAAATTGAATACTGCGGATACAAAATAAATAAATTTGGTATTACTAGTAGCTCAGATAAAGTAGATGCAATTGTAAATGCTCCAATACCAGAAAATAAAACTCAAGTCCGAAGTTTTTGTGGGTTAGTTAATTATTACAGACGTTTTTTACAACATACCTCTACAATATTAAGACCTTTAACAAATCTACTTAAAAATCATGTTGAATTTGAATGGTCCCGAGATTGTCAAATGGCATTTGATAAAGCCAAAAGGCTTATTTCTTCTAAAAATGTTTTGTGTCACTACGACCCAAATTTGCCATTAGTCCTTGCAACTGATGCATCCCCTTATGGTGTTGGTGCAGTACTGTCCCATATTTTTCCAGACGGTACAGAAAGACCGATACAATTTGCTTCTCAAATGTTAACCCTTACACAGCAAAAGTACTCTCAAATAGATAAAGAGGCATACAGCATTATTTTTGGTGTGAAAAAGTTCTTCAATTACCTATATGCTAGAAATTTTATTTTATACACTGATCATAAACCTTTAATTCAGATTTTTGCACCAGATAAAAGTCTACCAGTTTTAAGTGCTACAAGAATGCAGCATTATGCAATTTTCTTACAAGGTCTAAAGTATGATATTCGATACAAAAATACAGATTCTCATTTTAATGCAGATGCTCTTTCACGTTTACCTATTAAAAATGAACAAAATTATACTCATGATGAACCAGACATATTCGAACTTAATCAGATTGAAAATTTACCTACAGATGTTAACAGTTTATCTTTTCATACCAAAAATGATGCTACTTTACAAAAGTTACTATTAGGTTTACAAACTGGTGAGGTTGTTGAAAAACAATTCAGATTTAACGTAGATCAATCAGAGTTTTCACTACAGTCTGGAGTCATAATGAGAGGACAACGAGTTTTAATACCTATGAAATTAAGAAATAAAATTCTGCATGAATTACACACTGCGCATTTTGGTATGGTGAGAATGAAGTCTTTAGCCCGGAGTTACTGCTGGTGGCCTTTCATAGACAAGGATATTGAATCTTTATGTAAAAATTGTTTTCATTGCAACAAGCACAAAAACAATCCTGTTAAGGACAATTCCCACATCTGGGAAACACCTAAATTTTGCTTTGAAAGAGTACATGCTGACTATGCTGGACCTTTTAACGGAGGCTATTACTTCATTTTAGTCGATTCTTTTAGTAAGTGGCCTGAAATACATTTCACGAAAGACACTACTACAAAAACTACAATCGAAATTTGTAGAAAAATCTTCACTACTTTCGGAATACCCACAGTATTTGTTACTGATAATGGTAGACAATTTGATTCTCATGAATTTAGAGAATTTATGAAGAATAATGGTATCACACATAAATTTACTGCACCCTATCACCCAGCCACGAATGGCCAGGGGGAGAGATATGTCCAAACACTAAAAAATTGTCTGCGAGCCATGCACAGTGAAGAGAAAGACAGAGAACTTGAATTGTGCAAGTTACTAATGCAGTATCGTAGAACACCTCACACAGTAACTGGCAAAAGCCCGTCTGAACGTATGCTAGGAAGGCAGATTAGAAATAGATTAGATTTACTTAAACCTTTTACTCATGACAAAAATGCTTACACAGACCAGAGTCTTAGAAATGTTGCTATAGATACCAGAGTCTCAGTGCGAGATTACTTTAATGCCAAATGGCAATTTGGCAAGGTTATACTAAGGTTAGGATTATTACATTATTTAGTTGAGTTAGATGATGGTAGGACGTGGAGACGTCATATTGACCAAATTAGAGTAATTGGGCAGGATACACCTATAGAATATAACCCAACTTGTTTCATTCCTGATACAGTTACACATAGTATAGTTCCAAGGGAGGTATCTGTCCCTGAACCCAATTCCGTTTCACCACCTACAAATGTACAAGAACTTCTAAATGATACAATAGAGCCAACAGTACCTGAGGCTCACACTGAAGCTGAACCAGTGTTAAGACGTTCAAGTAGAGTATGTAAACCTGTTCAGAGGATGAATTTGTAAGTACATCTTTATTTCAATCTGTATTTATGAATTTTGGTCAAGAGAGGAGGTGTTATATACTTGGCAACACAGGTAGGCAACACCGCTCACTGACACAACGGAATGAAGTTAGTTAGTTATTAGGCAATAAAGGTTAATGATGTAAAACCACGTTGTATTATTAATTATTACCTTATTTAAGTAAGAAATACCAAATACACAACATAAACCTATTTACTAAATACTATTTTTCTTTTTATTTTTTGATATAATAAAACCTTTTTTAAATTTCCCTCTCAATTCTAAGTTGGTAACATGGTTGGTAGTACCTAAAATCACAAACGGCATTTTGTTAGACATCAGTTTGAAAGTTTGTTTTTTGTAGTTACATCGAACTATTAAACAACAATAGTTCCTCCTACTACCTCTTTCTGTTCGTGAGATGTGACTGAATTCAAACCTGCGAAGACGACTGTTTTTTGTCAAACATGTCGTCTTATTTTTTACTTTTTAAACTTTGTAACATGTTCTTTAATTTTTAAGTATTTTAAAGTTTTTAAAAATTTTTAATGCCTTCAATAATTCAGATCACATTATGTTATTTAACGTTGTGTTTTATATGCTATGAATCTTACTTTCTGGTAAGTTTTTTATAACTTTTATATTACATCAGCCTAATGTTATAACACAGTAATTTTCATTGTAGACCTTGATAAAGTGCAAATAACCACCGAAAGCTCGGAATTCAGAATAAATAGTACGCCTTAGCAAAGCTCTATTTTTTTATTGACTACCACACCCAAAAAGAAAAAAGTATTTATATATATATATATAATATATATATAATATTATATATATATATATATATATATATATATATATATATATATATATATAAATATATATATATATATATATTATATATATATACAGGGTGGTCCTTAAGTAATTGTACAAAAAGAAACCGCAGATTCTATACTTTAAAATATTACGATTTAAGCCAACTTACTTTAATAAAATGTTGATATTAAAAAAGATACAGGGTGGTAAAGTAGAAATTTAAAATTTCATTTTTCGCTATAACTTTCATGTTTGTAAACATTTATATATAAAAATTTACAGCTGGGTACTATTTAATATTAGAAATTATAATTTGATGAACACTTTGATATAGCTAATAGAGGGCGCCACATATGCCACATACGTCGCATACATTTGCACTTAACTTTTTTGTTCTTTAAGTTACCGGTATTTTTTATGAAAAATATTAAAGATACGTTATTTTAACAAAGAAAAGGTATACTTGTTAATAACTTCAAAACTCAACAGTTTTCGAGATAATCGCATTTTACAAATCAACTGCATAATTCTGAATTAACGCAATTACTCCAGGCAATGAAAGAAAAATAGATAAAAACATCAATACTTCCAAATTTTGTTATAAAATACCTTTAATAAAGTCAATAATTAACGAAATATTAAATAAAATAAATATATCAGTAGGATAATTAATAGTAGGATCTGATAATATAACAGAATAATTGGATTTTACATCAAACATTTTACGTTTTGTATTAAATTGAAGTCATAATCAAAACATTTTATTTACAAACCAAATTAAGAAATAGTTAAACTAAATAACATTAAACTTTTTGTCAAAGTAAGTGTTCGATATGTCCACCATTTTCTTTAATTCATTTGTCAATACATTCCATAAAATATCGTCTCATATTAAATAGCATCATTGGTTCTAAACAAACTGCTGCAGTATTTATTATAGTTGTTTTAAGTATGATAATAAGTAATTTTTTGAAATTTTTATGAATTAAATAATTATATTATTATCTCACCACAAGAATATGACTACAACGAACAATCCAACGTTCAGGAAAGTGTATTTAAATACTGTCTCACTCCGCTTTCTCTGTAATGTAATGGTTTACCATCTTGTAGAAACCACATATTTCGCCTTACGTTTGATGACAATTCTTCCAATATATCAATAAAACCATTTTATAAAAAATGTAAATAAATCTCGTTATTCAAATTGCAAGGTAATTCGCATATCCGTAAAACATCATTCAAAATTCATATGTAAAATGCATGTCCTATGGTTTGGAACCATTGATAATTATTTTTTACGGATATGCGAATTACCTTGCAATTTGAATCACGAGATTTATTTACATTTTTTATAAAATGGTTTTATTAATATATTAGAAGAATTGTCATCAAATTTAAGGCAAAATATGTGGTTTCTACAAGATGGTAAACCATTACATTACAGTGAAAGCGGAGTGAGACAGTATTTAAATACAACTTTCCTGAACATTAGATTGTTTGTAGTAGTCATATTTTTGCGGTGAGATATTAATATAATTATTTAATTCATAAACATTTCAAAAAATTACTTATTATTATACTTATAACACTTTAATCAATACTGCAGCAATTTCTTTAGAACCAATGACTCTATTTAATATGAGACGATATATTATCGAATGTATTGACAAATGAATTAAAGAAAATGGTGGACATACTGAACATTTACTTTGACAAAAAGTTTAATTTTATTTACTTTAACTATTTCTTAATTTGGTTTATAAATAAAATGTTTTGATTATGACTTTAATTTAATACAAAACGTAAAATGTTTGATGGAAAATCCAATTATTCTGTTATTTATCAAATCATATTATTTTATTCTACTGATATATTTATTTTATTTAATAATTCATTAAATATTAACTTCGTTAAAGGTATTTTATACCAAAATTCAGAAGTATTGATGTTTTTCTTTAATTTTCTTTCGTTGACTGGAGTAATTGCGATAAATCAGAATTATGTAGTTGATTCCTAAAATAAAATTATCTCGAAAACTGTTGAGTTTTGAAGATATTAACAAGTATACCTTTTTTTTGTTGAAATAACGTATCTTTAATATTTTTTAATAAAAATACCGGTAGCTTAAAGATCAAAAAAGTTATGTGCAAATACATGCCACATATATGGCATATGTGGCGCCCTCTATCAGCTACATCAAAGTTTGCATCAAATTATAATTTCTGATATTTAATAGTACCCAGTTGTAAATTTTTATACATAAATGTTGACAAACGTAAAAGTTATAGCGAAAAATAAAATTTTAAATTTCCACTTTAACACCCTGTATCTTTCTTAATATCAACATTTTATTAAAGCAACTTGACTTAAATCGTAATATTTTAAAGTGTAGAATCTACGGTTTCTTTTTGTACAATTACTTACGGACCACCCTGTATATATATATATAAATATATATATATATATATACATATATTATATATATAATAAAATATATATATTATATATATATATATATATATATTATATATATATATATATATATATATATATATATATATATATATATATATATATATATAATATAGTGTATATAGTGTATATAACGACGCTAAGGTAAGTAACTTTCGGGAAAGCGTCAAATCAAGGATCGGCTAGAGATGGTATAAGCCAGTTTGGTGTAGAACTTTATTCTAAATGTGAAATTTTCGGTGATAGGCTGTCACCTTCAACAGCACCTAAATGGAAAACATATTTAGTACAAGAGGTGGAAATCAACATTTAAAAACCTACATTGAAAATGTTCAGTAGGTCCTTGTGGTGTACCAAGCAATTAGTTAGCTAATTAATTAATCAATTAAACTTATTTAAATGATGCAAGTATGATTCTATCACACTATTGAATTTTCTTATCTCAGGGTTATACTCGTGCTTCAATATCTATGCTTTACATATGATAGGTAAGGTCCAAAGAATACCGAAATAATAAAAAACATATACGATACAACATTATATATTGAAATAAAAATATATTGAAGTAAAATTCACACTAAAATATCTTCAATACAAATATCTCAGATAATGATTATCAAAATTTTGTTCTACGTACGTAAATCCTTCAAAAATTAATGGTACATACAATATAAATTAAAATTTGAAATCAAAATTGTTGTTCTAAATCTCCAGATCAAAATATTTCTATCTTTCTAAAGCAATTGTTAAAAAATTTGTTGTTAATAAAAATAAACTGACGAGTAGTAAAACTATCTCTCTGATGATGAGTTGTCCAAATCCTTGTTCCTTGTAGGCTACACTATATATTCTTAGCAGTCACCTAGGTAATCAACAATCTTACAACAAATTGTTGCAAGCCTATCGTCTTTAATGATCTCCTTCAAATGCACTTATCGTTCAAATGATGCTAGCTCCTTCTCCTCTCGATAAACTGAATATCTCGTTCTGGCCTGAACAGTGACTCTTGGAATATAAGTAGAAAAATATAACTTACAATATTTTACTAAATCAGCTTCTGTCTGATACACTAACTCACAAAAACTCACAAACATTTACTTCTACTGTTTATTACCTTTGGGGAACCACCAGAGAACAACGACTGTTCGCCTTTTACCCTTGGAAACCAACTGATTATCTTTTTTCGTCAAAATTCTAGCTAACTCTCATTCTTACAAACCATCCCACTTTTTTCAATCTCTTCCAATCAAAGCTCGTCATACGTATGCCCATCTCTTCATTCAGATAACAAACAACAATTTTTACCTACAATTATAAATTTCCTAAAAACTATTAACATGCAATCGGTTTCTACAAATTCTTAAGAACTAACGGAGAAATATATTTTCTAAATATTCTATTGTATTGTCTTATTCACTGTACAAGTCCATTTGGAAAACCCGCTCGCATTGTTCATATTTCACTAAGCTCACTCGAATATATTTACAAAGAAAATAATTTATGCATATCTTTAAAATTTTGTTTACTACAGGTAATCCAGGATAATGGACTTTCATTTCTTCGAAATATCTTTTATAGTCTATTAGTCGAATTATTTGAATTATTATATTTTGTACTTTGAAATATATTAAGCAAACCAATATTATTTTCAATTTTACATAGCATAACAATTCCCGCCATTTGGTCTGCCGAAAACTCTTTGTTAATTTTTTAAATGACATAAGTTTTCCAGGATCAAATTATTTCACTATGTTATTAAAATCTACTCATGATACTGATAGATGTCGTGAATGTTAAAATACCCCGTATATTGCCTGTCTTTACACGCGTTTGGATATGTTTTCGATTTAAATTTTAAGTTTTTTAACTTTAAAATAATGTTCATAATTTTTTTTCACTCGGCTTTCTTATAAGATCTCCATAATTTTCTAAAATCTTCTCAGTTTCCTTTTCCATGTTATTTCTTCTTTCTTTTCTTCTGTCCATAATATTTCTTCACAAAATTCTGGATTCTCGTCCACCATTGCCATTTCTTCTCTGTCCGCATCCTTTTATTTCTTCTTGTGTTTTATCTCTATCCTCAATTTCTATTTGGTATTCCGAGCACCACGTTTCTATTCCTTTCATTTCTCTGATGATAACTTTCTTTTCTTCCTGCTTCCTTTTCAAACTCTTCTTTTTTTCTTCCTTCTCTTTTTCTCTTTTCCTGTTCATTTATCCTATCAGCAATTTATTCTCTATATATTTCCTTTTCTTCTTCGAGTTGTCTGGTTCTGTTCTGATTTCCAGTTTATTTAAACGAAAAATTTATAGTGATATGTTTTTTACTCAATTCATCAATTCCCGCTATCATATCATGATTTAAATCTTCGACCACCACACATTTTATAATATAGAATTGGTCTTCCCACTCTGATCCGTACTCCCAAACCTTCGTTTACTGTCGTCAAATTTTTAATTGTTTGCACCCACTAAAGCAATCCTAGGAATCTTATACACAAATTTGTCCAAATTTAATTCTTTTACTAGTTTTTTATTGATTAGCGATATCTCTGATCCAAAATCAATCACAATTTTAATTGCTTTGTGTTTTATAAATGCATCTAAAAATATTAGATTAGAATTAGAATTTTGTCTTTCGTTTCCTATTGCTACATGATTCATCTCCCTTCTATTTTGTCGTTGGAAACTCTGATTATTTCTATCGTCCCTGTGTTCGTTTGTATTCCTCTTCTGAGGATTTTGTACAGCTCTATTCCTGTTGTGATTTGCATATGTTCTATTTTATTTGTCATTCCTGTTATCGTAACTTTGTTGTCTGTTGTAATTGTTGTAATTTCTCGGCCTATATTCGTTTGTTGTTCTGGGATATCGGTTTCTCTGGTCATAATTTGCTTGATATCTTCTTTACGGTCTATTATATTGGTCATTCTGTCTTCTATTTCTTATTTGCCTTCTTTTTGCTTCTTTAATTGAAGGAATTGGCACAAACTAATCAATATCTTGATAGTTTCTCAAAATCACGTGATCCTCCAAAGTTTTCTCAAAATGTCTGCTGATCATTTCTATCAGCTGTTCGGTAGAATATTTGTATTTCAGATATTTTAAATTGTTATTTATCTGCAAAGCATATCTTTCTTCAGATATTCCCATTTTCTCGTAACATTTTCCATTATGTAGCTCTTATTTGATTTCCCTCCATTTATTTTTCCCCCAGAAATAGTTGAGGAATTTGTTTTCGGTATCTGTCCAATTTTCAAATTCATCCTTTTTGCTTTCGTACCGTAACGCTGCTCCATCTTTCAGATAGTTCCTAATTGTTTCTGTGCAATCGTCAAAATATCCAATGTGTTGCAATTTGGTTTTTAAATTTTTAATAAACGGTACTGGGTTTGTTTTTCTAATGTTCCCACCAAATTGTACTTTCGCCTCGCTTGTTCCATGGACGATAACTTTTTTTCTCTCTACTCCTCTAAGTTTAATTTCTGCCATTTGTTTTTCATTTTGCTTAAGTTTCCTTTTCATTTGTTTCCTATCTTCTTGTAGCGCACTTACAAAATTTTCTTTTAACTTTTGTAATTCCATCTTTTGCACTGTCCTAATATCCTTCATTTTAGTTTTTATTTCTCTCATGTCTTTTTGTAATGCGTTTTCGAATTTTGTTTCTAATTTCTCTAGTTCTTTTTTCTGGTAATTTCGTATCTCCTTCATTGATTCGGTGTGAAATTGAAATCGTTCTCAAAATTTCCGAATTGGAAATTGAAACGTCAATAAACGTATTTTTATCTTTAATTGTGGCTTATTCCCAGTTATAAATAGTAATTAATTTACAATGCCACAAGAAAATAGCTTCAGAAAAATAAAAGCAGACTCTAAGAAGTATAAACTCATAGTCTAAAAGACTATTATCAGATCAATGTATATTATAAATGCGGGACAAGGGTGATGACAGACGACACTAAAGGAAAGCTGGAAGTCTTCGAACGAAAAGTTCAAAGAACAATATTTTGACCTATTAACGAAAACGGAGTATGGAGATCAGGTACATCCATAAACTCTACCAACTGTTTAAAGAGGCACCTAGTGAGAATATAGACCAGAATTTTGCCATAAAGGGCCGTAGATAATTAAATGTAGGGCGCAAGACATAAAGGAAGGCCACGGAAAAGTTGAGAGAATAAAGTGACAGCGGACGCGCAAAATTTGCTAGACCTGAGAACCTGGAGAAGATCAACTCGGGATCGGCAACGTTATAGGCATAATTTGGAGGAGGCCAAGGCTCAATTTTGGTTGTAGCGCCATTGAAGAGTAAGATAAGAAGTATAAAGAGGCAATAAATTCAATTAAACGCACTGATATATGCAATCCCCACGTTAAATCTGACTCTTAAAAATTCGGCAACGCTTTGTTTTTTTTGACTATCCCGTCTCGTTGAATAGACTATAGACACTTTTTATTCAAATATAATCTTTGTTAAATGAGCAACGTTGGGAGAATTACATGCATATTTCCTAAAAATTCAGCAAAACATTCAAATATAGTCTAAAAATCGAGAGAGTACGTAAAATGATCACTTTTCATCAATTTAAATAAACCAAAAAATTTTGTTTCACTAAAATTGAATATTTGACTCGTGCTACGTATTTGGGGAATAAAGTCTGATTAAATAATTACAAATAACAAGCCTAATTTATCTCAATAAAAATTGTTTTGTTTTAAACCAATTTAAATTCCTGATTATATTGCTGTGCAAATAAACATAAACAGCACAATGGCTAAATTTAAATCGAAAATCAATAATTCGTACATTTTGGAATAAACCTGAAAATCTCATTAATATTCTTCATTATCAGCTTTTACCCCATTAGCTTTAGTATTTAATAATTCGATGTGTTCAAAGATAGCGACCAAGCCGCTAAATACCCACCGCATAAAGCGTCAAAGTTTTAAAAAAGGTGTATAATTGATGACGATCCGGCATTGCTGGTGCCATTGGCCCGGTATTGTATTCTTATCAGCGGGCTTTCCACTCAATAAACCGATTACTGGACTATTAGCAGTGGGGTGTGTACGAGATACGATGATTCAGATTGGGGTGGTTTCATCTCCGTGCTCACTGGGGGATAAACGGCAACGGCGATGACAATAGATGGAAATAGATTGGTTAATACAGATTTAAAAACTTGCTATTTAAAAAATGTAGGTAAAGTCAGCCGTTCCTTTTAATTAAAGTTTTACTAAAAGTAGTTTTATGACAGTTATATAACTGTGAGAGTATTTAGTATAGATTTTTTTAGAAAATCTCTAAAAACTTATCTGCAGCTAGATTCCAGTCACCACCAGAAGTTGCTCGAAAAAGAACAACAAATGAAGCTGGACCTTTAAGTTCCCAAATATGTCAGATCAATAATACACAAAATCATGCTTTGGTAGAAAAGAATGGGCCAACTACTATAGCTTATACTAATTGGACATTTAATATTGTTAACAAATAAATAAAGATTATGTTTCGTTGAGACGTTAACTACTACGTATACGTTTGTTTGCTGATTAGGAGAAAGGGTTTGATCGAAGCTAGCACGTTAAGATAATGCAAAAGAAGCAGGAACTAACAACCAAGATTCAAACATATTTATTGGAGTCAAACCACACGTCTTTAAAGGTGCATACACAGAATATGTGAAAATCATGCGTGGTTTGAGGTAAGGCTGTATTTTGTCTTCTCTAATATAAGCTTTACTGTAAGAAAATATTTATCAAAGCTTTAAAATAAACTGAAGGAGGCATTTTTATAAACGGATACCAGCTAAACAACATCAGATATGCAGATGACGCTATAGTATTTGCGGAAAACCTACAAGTCCTACAAGAACTATTCTCTGTTCACAAATTGTTGATAGCACGAAATATGCCTCAAAATCATCAAACGGTCGTAAAATTTGTATCATCTTAGGCGTTCCTGAGGTGTTTATTCATTAAAATTAATATTAATATTAATAATGTTTTAATACTGATATATTTAGTAAAAAACAATTCAAACTTTCACGGCTAATGTTGGTTATTATATTATATTAATAAAAATAATAATTTAACCATTAACAATTTTGTAAATAAGAATACTTTATCTCTTTGGATATTTCAATACTAATCTTTGCGTTTAATCACTTTACTAGAAAACCTGGTATTTATATCCGAAGGTACTATCGGTTGCAAGATAATTAGGATGGAATTCCCCAGATTTTTAATAATATAATGGGTATAGATGCCGGATTTGGCCACGTACCTCGTCTGTTTAGTTTATATTCGAAACTTAACTTAAAAGAGTGAAGTTATTACGAACGAAAACAATTTGTTTGTTTAGTACGTTTTTGGTCGCATGTAATTTACGGCCCGTCGGTGTTTCCGCTTCTACGGCAGTAATAAGCGTCTCGAATATTTCTTTTGCGAATTATATGCAGTGCGTGAGTGATTTTTTATTCCATATACCTACGAACATATACGTACCTTTCGCTCGTGCTCGTTTTGTTAGATTGTTTGTGATGGCTTTATCATCAACATCATAAGTTTTACACCGGTACTGTTGCGTACAGTCAGTAAGCCTGTCTATTCACCAAGAGAGAAGACTATTGTCCTGAATGTTCACGATGCTCTGGTTTCTCAGAATCCCACAAACACTGTTCGCAACATAGTCGAAAGTTGTGCCAACATGACTGGCGTAGGGGAGTCAACTATATATAGGTTCCTATCAGAAAGAAAAAAACACGGTATAGCTAACCCAAACACAAACGAACACTTAAAGAGAGGAAAAAGCCTATTGAACTTGATGAATTTGCCAAAAATGGTATTCGAAGGAAAATTCATGGATTTTTTTTTCAAAAAAGAAATACCAAACCTAAATAAAATTTTACAAGAAGTTAGAGATGATCCGGATTTGCCTTATAACGGACGAACTAAATTGTGGCAAGTTTTAAAAGAATTAATTTTCCGGTGGGAGAAATCAGACCGAAAATCACTTTTGATTGACCGGGAGGAGATAATATGTTGGAGAAGAAATTATCTAAGATCCATACGAAAATTTCGGGCTGAAGGAAGGCCAATCTTCTACCAGGATGAATCGTAGGTAAACTCAGGTCATACTCTAAAAAAAGTTTGGTCAGATAAAAATATATTAAGCTCCAGGCAAGCCTTTATGGAAGGTTGGTCTACTGGTATCTCCCCACCTTCTGGTAAAGGCAGTAGATTAATAATTTCTCACATTGGCAGTGAAAAAGGATTTGTTAAGCATGGTTTGTTGAAATTTCAGTCCAAAAGCACAAAAGACTATCACGAGGAGATGGCAGCTGATGTTTTCGAAGAGTATTTTGTGCAGATGATTGAACACATACCACCAAATTCAATTATAGTATTAAATAATGCACCTTATCGTTCACGACTAGTAGAAAGACTTCCAACGACTGCGTGGAAAAAACAGGATATTCTTGACTGGCTGCGGAATAAGTACCTGCCTTACGAAGATGGAATGGTAAAAGCAGAACTTTTAAAAATTGCCCGGCAACACAAATCTAAGTTCAAGAAATACGTAGTTGACAAAATGGCGGAAAGGAGAAACATCACAGTCCTTAGACTTTGAACTCATTTGAGCACAAATGAAAAGTTATGTGGCTAGAAAAAATACGTCATATAAAATACAAGCTGTACGTGAATTGTTATACGAGTCTTTACAACACATTACAGAACAAAACTGGAAAGATGCAGTAAGACATGTAATAGAAGAAGAACAAAAAATGTGGGATCTTGATAACATAATTGATGCGACCGTAGAGACACAACCGCTAATTATTAACCCTCAAGACGACTCGGATTCCGAAGTTGATCCTATTTATTTTGAATTTAAATAGTTTTCTAATCGTAATTATATAAGGTAAGTGATAGTAGTTGTAATCGTAAGGTATTAAAGGGGAAAGGCGCAAAACGTCGCCTGTCAAAATGTTCAATGTGTTTTAAATGTATCGATTTTTTTTCAAATCCTGAGAAAACTAAAAAGCCTTTTTGGAAAAAATTTAAAGGCAGAATAAAATATTTATTAAATAAATAAAAAGTTTCTTTTGCATGCAATATTTTCAATTAAAAACTATACTATATTCTCTCTTTTATTTTCACCCCTGTTGCATAACATAATAAAATAAACATTTATAGAAGTTTTCAGGGACTTTCTGTAATATACATCAGTATACACATATATAATACTCTCAGTAATAATGTAATCTTTCATTCTGCTTTTAAATTTTTCTAAAATATTTATTAGTTTTCTCCGAATTAAAAAATAATGGATACATTTAAAATACATTTGGTGCCTTTACCCTTAATTAAATAAATGTATCTTTTACAAATGTCAAAAAACTTTATTCTTGAATAAAATATTTTATTTTATTATAAGTTTTATTAAAACAAAAATACAATTTAAAAAATATATTTATTTAGTTCAAATAAATGTTTCAATCATATACTCTACGACACTGGTCGGCCAAAATACGTTCCTAATCGGATTATAAGCTGGACCGCTGTATTGTATTCCGGCAGATACAAGGTGGGTTAGTCGAAAACATCTTAAATCGTCAGTTTCAGGTTGGTTTCTACTATTATATCGTGTTACCTATCCTCTCTGTATTTCAGCTCTCTAATTAGGATTAAACTTGTAGTGAGCTATCAACAATTCAAATATAATCTTTGATTTTTTTTTTCTAATTAGGATTAAACTTGTAGTGAGATTAAACTTGTAGTGAACCGAGCATAGGAGTAAGCGCGAATCCGAGAAACTAGATCCACCTTCAACCGGATGTGGGACCTCTTCAAGAGCTACAATCTTTCTAGTGGTATAAAAGTAAAAGAACACTGCAATGTTATGTCTCTTCTGTCTTTTTTCTTTTAAAGAATTTGAGATGTGGCTATATCGGCGAATATATAAGATTCTGTGGACTAACCGAGTTAAAAATCTGAAGGTCCTGAGAAGAATGACTAAGAATCGAGACTGATACTGAACATCGTCAAAACTTCAGATATGCAAATGACGTTGAAGAGTAAAAGAATGCTGCAAAATTATGTCTCTTCTGTCTTTTTTCTTTGAAGAATTTGAGATGTGGCTATATCGGCGAATATATAAGATCCTGTGGACTAACCGAATTAAAAATCTGAAGGTCCTGAGAAGAATGACTAAGAATCGAGACTGGTACTGACCATCGTCAAAACTTAAAAGTTACAATACTTTGAACACATTATGTAATATAAATCTAGGTATGCCTTTCTACAAGCCATCCTACAAGAAAAAATATTTAGATACCGAAATCCTGGTTAAAGAACCTCAGAATATGGTTCAACGCATCATCCGTGCAGCTTTTAATCGCCAATATACGTCACAGATAGGCACATCAAGAAAATAAATTATAAAAGAGCATAAAACAGCATATATCCACCTGGACTACAGTAAAATAAGTAAAATAATTGAAAAATATGAAGAAGCTTGTGCAACAGTAATGTATAGATTGGGTAAAATGATGTAAACAACATTCACTCATAATCCTAAGGGAATT
Organism: Diabrotica balteata; assembly: GCA_918026665.1. Classification (NCBI taxonomy): domain Eukaryota; kingdom Metazoa; phylum Arthropoda; class Insecta; order Coleoptera; family Chrysomelidae; genus Diabrotica; species Diabrotica balteata. The sequence continues at coordinate 41,564,958 of OU898280.1, forward strand.
AAAACAAAATGACATAGACGAGTCATTTTGAATTTGGCGGCTTTAACACAAAACTGACAGTTAAACCACACGGACTTTACGGTACTTTGTAATCTGTCAAATTTTAAATGCATCCATTTCATTCATCTCAGTGTCATGTACTGTACCTATTTATATATAATATAATAACAGATTGATTACAGCTGTCGCCGCTTCTCCGCCCCCAATTTCCATCTTTTTCTGTCATACGCAGTTGCCTCTTCTAAGTCTCTTGCCGCCATTGCTTTATCAATATCGTTGCGCCAACTTCTCCGTGGTCGTCCTCTCTTTCTTCTTTCAGGAGAATCCATTCCAGTACTCTTTTAGGCCATCTGTAGGCCATTTTCATTTCGTTTTTTATTTGTTCGTTCCTAACTCTTTTTAGTTTCGATTTACCGCAGCTTCGTCTCAGATAATCCATTTCTGTCGTCATAAGTTTGTTTGAGTTTGAGTTTGAGTTTGAGGAGGAGGAACTGTACCTATTTACCCTGTATAAATATTTTTCTCAATAATACGTCAATCGCAACTTTCCTAATTATTATTAATATATAAACATTTCTTAGCCTGAAGAAGACTGGTTGCTACTTACAATGTTCCCTTTGGGCTCACGTTTCTTGCGCTTCATTCGCCGTTGGTCTTGTCGTTGGCGTTTATACACTGCGTTTATAAACAACTTTAAGCTCCCATTGGCATTAGGCGTGTAGCCATCTCACATCAAATTTCTAATCTAACATTTTTTTATTTGGAATTACTTACTATGTTATTAGAAAAGATGGAAGAAAATATAATACTTATGTAATTACTCAAAGAGTAGAAGAAAACAAAGGTTTAAAGATAATGAAAAGAAAACTCACACAAAGTAAAAAAGAAATATAAAAGCTGAGAGATAAAGACGAAAAGGTAACAACAGATAAACAAAACATTCTGAAAATAACCAGAGAGTTTTATAAAGACCTCTATACCAGCCAAAGACCACAAGACAATTTCCCGACACGAGTAAAGACTCTCATAAATCAAGGATCGGAAATACTTTTACCCATTACTGTGACAGAAGTAAGAGCAGCTCTAAAGGAAATGAAGAACCATCGATTGCCTGGTGATCATGAACTCGTTATCGAGGCAATAAAAGCAGGAGGAGAAATTCTATTAAAATCAGTAAGCGAACTGTTTAATAAATGCTTACATGCGGGTACGATTCCAAAGTCTGGAACAATGCAGTAATAGTCTTGTTACACAAAAAAGTGATATTACTAAATTAGAAAATTATAGAGCCACCAGCCTCTTGACACATATATACAAACTCTGTATGTAAATCTTAACAAAGAGGCTAGCACCTAAACTTGATTTCTATCAGCCCAAAGAACAGGCAGGCTTCAGGGCAGGATATTGCACAAATGACCATTTGTATACCATAAAGATCTTAATAGAAAAGTGCATCGAGAACAACATACCACTGGTTCTTGCATTTGTCGATTACGAGAAGGCATTTGATTCTGTAGAGTTTGAAACAATACTGAAAGCCCTAAATCAAAGCCGAATAGATTACAGATACACGACACTAATTAAAATCATCTACGAGAACGCTACATCAAGTATACGGCTACACGAAGACACAGAAAAATTCAGCTCAGGTCGAGGAGTTAGACAAGAAGACAATATTTCACCAAAATTGTTTACGGCAGCTCTAGAGTCAATATTTAAAAGCACTCAATGGCAAGATATGGGCATCAATATAGATGGAGAAAGATTAAATCACCTAAGGTTTGCAGATAATGTATTAATCGCAGATAACTTACATGATACAGTTTCTATCTCTCTACTCTCGTAATGAATGGAAATATAACTTTTTACAATAATACCATACAACAAACAGACACTCACAAATACCTGGGATATGAAATCAAAATAAGCAGAGACAACTAAACACATAAAAAACACAGAAATACAGAGGCGAATAGGCCTAACATCGGCAGCATTTGGCAAATTAAGCCATATTCTAAAAAGTTCAATTCCCATGTGTCTCAAGCGAAAGGTTTAAAACCAATGTGTTTTGCCAGTACAAACTTATGGAAAAGAGACTTTAACACTCACGCAAAAATCTGTGAATAAAGTCAGAGTTACACAACGAGCCATGGAACGTGCAATGCTGAACGTGAGCCTTCGAGACCACATAACAAACCAACAAATCAGGCGAAGATCAGGAGTTCAAGAAGTCATCGAAATAACCACGACGCTTAAGTGGAACTGGGCAGGGCACTTAGCCAGAACACAAGATGGACGGTGGACAAGACGTATTATGGAATGGAAGCCCAGAAATTATAAAAGAAGCCGAGGACGACCACCGACTAGATGGACCGATGACATTAAACGTGTAGCGGGAAACTGGCTACAAGCGGCCCAGTGTAGAGAACACTGGAAAGAACTGAGGGAAGCCTATGTCCAGCAGTGGACGCGATTGGCTGATTGATGACTATGTTATATTTTATGAACTCTGCTAAATTTGGTTGTAAGTAGTAAAATAAGACGGAAGCATTATTTTCAGACCCTACTTGGAACACAAGTAGATATGGAAGATGAAATGGGTACGAACCATGTAGAAGAGAACGAAGTTGAAGTAGAAGCTCCAACCATAGAGGAAGTTCTCGAAGCTATTAAGGCCCAGAAAAACAATAAAGCCCCGGGAGTTGACGAGATTCCAGCAGAACTGTATAAGGTAGGTGGCAACCACCTATCAAGTCATATCCACGCGCTTATCAAAGAAATATGGCAAGAAGAGAAAATACCCGACGAATGGAAGAAAAGTATAGTATGCCCAATCTATAAAAAAGGAGACAAACTCCAATGCAAAAACTACCGTGGAATTTCTCTACTATGTACAGCGTATAAAGTCCTCACGTATATTATAAACCAGCGACTCCAACCACTAGCAGAAAATATTATTGGAGAATATCAGACGGGCTTCTGACGGGGAAGATCGACAATGGATCAAATATTTACAGTCAAGCAGGTCTTGAGCAAATCGTGGGAACACGACATTGATGTTCACAACGTGTTTGTAGACTTCAAACAGGCATACGATTCAGTCAAAAGGGACAGACTATACTATATATTGGCAGAATTAGCAATACCACATAAGCTAATTAGACTCATTAAAGCCACAATGGATGAAACTCAGGCATGTGTACGAATACAAAACAACCGGACAGACTTTTTCAAAATCTCGCAGGGACTAAAGCAGGGAGATGGGCTGGCACCAACATTGTTTAACCTGGCACTGGAGTATGCGGTCAGGCAAATGCAAACTGGACGAGAAAACCTACTGACCAATAAAACGGTTCAACTGGCTGCCTACGCCGATGATATTAATATTATGAGTAGAACATCAACAGGAGCACAGGAAGCATACGCAGAGTTAAAAACACAAACGAAAAGGCTAGGTCTGGAAATTAACACAGAAAAAACAAAAATAATGGTACAGACGAGAAGAAATATAATCCCACAAAACATTATACATGAAGATGACATTGAAACGGTTGGAAAGTTTACATACCTGGGAGTAGAAATATATGCCGATGGAGCAGAGGATGGAGAAATACGAAAAAGGATAACGCAGGCAAACAAAGCTTATTTTGCCCTCTCCCATATATTTCGGTCTAAAAGTGTCCACCGAAATACAAAGATGAGAATATATAAAACTTTAATTCGGCCAATAGCATGTTATGGCAGCGAAGCATGGGTCCTGAAAGAAACATCCAAAAACAAACTCGACACATTCGAAAGAAAAGTACTGAGGAGAATACTAGGACCTGTGAGGGAAAACGGAATCTTCAGAATTCGATATAACAACGAGCTCTATCAACTGTATAAGGAAACACCCCTGTCAAACTTCATTAGAATCCAAAGATTGCAATGGGCCGGACATGTGATACGAATGGGAGAGGATAGGCTACCAAAACGAGCACTGAACGCCAGAATGCAGGGAAAGAGACCAGTTGGAAAGCCAAGAAAGCGCTGGGAAGACACAGTAAGCAGCGACGCACAAGCACTTTTAGGAGTCCGTGTATGGAGAAGAGCAGCCACAGACAGACAAGGGTGGAGGCAAAAAATAAAGGAGGCCAAGGCTCATTTTGGGCTGTAGTGCCGTAGAAGAAGAAGAAGTAAAATAAGACAGTAGAAAAGTTAAATCATTGTTGGGTGCAGTGGCACCGTTAAGGGTGTCCAAAATTTTGGTATGTATAAAATTGAAAATAAAAGTGAAAATATATACTGATCAGATAAAATAAATGATTTATGGAAAAAAGACCAGGAACTATTACAATCAGTTGAAAAGTGTTACAAAACGGGTCGTATAGTGTGTTGCAGATAGTTTATGTGAATATTTTTCTTTTGATAATGTTATACAGAGATTATTTATAACATAAGTATCACATACATTTTAGATGTTTTTTTAATACTAACCTAAAAACAAACTCACCTACAATAGCTTAAAAAATAAGCTAAATTAATGACAATTGTAGAAACTTCTCTATGAACAGACTTGCATCGTTTCTTCAGTAGTATTTTCGGAATTTATTGCCTGCAAGCGTACACATAAATAGTCTTGGGAAAATATTATATTGACGCTACTTTTTTCCGTTGGAAAAGAAGACCAGTTACCATTTTTTATGAAGCAGTGATTAAATTTGGGTTTAATGCTCTGATTGTTCGTGTAAAAAATAAAAACTTATGTTTAAGTACTGAACGTAAAAGAAAATGATTAACAGACCAGCATTTTCTGGGACTAAATCCACATCTAAGACCACATCTTGTAATGTGTCTGGTATAGGTTCGTCCTAAAATATACTTTCAATAGGTACATACGAGACAGTAGAAGATGTTCTGCTGCCTTTTTCAATAACTCTGCTATTTAAATTTCTTTTGTAGCCGTAAATGTAGATTATAAAAATAAGTTAATCCTAATCGGAATATTTAAATTAACACTAATTTTTTATTTTTTGAAAGCCATTAGTTTAAATTTCTTCTCCCAGCTATATACTGGTGCCTTGGTTCCGAAATAAAACTTATTTTTCCTTAAATAACGATCACGAAGACTCCTCTCCAATGTTAATGGCACTCGTCCACGGCAACCAAAATAAAAAATTGGTATTTAACGAAAATATAATTATATATTTTTATTTTTTTATTTACTCAAAAGTATCAAATATTCAATAGTACTGTAAATCGTATTTTTACACGTTTTTTGATAACCTGAGCTTTCACTAGACGATCTGGAACCGGTCCATAACGAAGAACTAGTACCCGTGATGATTGCTTCATCCTCTTAAAAAGTATGTCCAGAATACTAACGTAAATGAACGAGCAATTAGACGAAGGCTTTAGTTTGTCAGAAGCAATGCTTATTTTACTGTAAATAATTAGATGCACGTTTTATTTACCGATTAGTCCAGGTTTACCTCGTGGTCTTCAGATGGCTGTGAGAAAAGCACATAAGCATTTTGCAGAATGTACCTTCAGTTTCAGGGTAGGCTATCAAGGGGGATCAATCATGGTGTGGGCAGGAGTTTCTTTAGAGGCACGTATAGAACTCTACATCATTCCGAGATGTTCCAAACAGCTACCAGGAAGGTCGATGAAATTTTCTAAGAATTTGTTATGCCTTATACATTGTTCTGATGCATGATAATGCCAAGCTTACAGTGCGAGAATCACTCGCCAGTTTTTAAATGAAGTAAACATTCCTGTATTGGATTGGCCAGCATTGAATCCAGACGCAAACCCAAACGAACATGTTTGGGACGTACTTTGGCGAGAGATACGAAGTCGTGTTCGTGTCCTTTAACCTTAAATCAGTTACAAGAAGCCCTTTTAGAGGAATGGAAACTTATTCCTTAACAGGATATTTTTCATTTGATTTTAGGCATGCCAAGGAAAATTTAGGCAATCATTCGAGAATGCGAAGGAAACATTCATTATTAAAGTGAATTTTAATGATTTAATTTTACATTAATTGAGCGCCATTTTGTTACAACATTTACTTACTTTTTTTCCTCTATTTTTAAATTGATATCTGCTGAAACAGTATCTTTTTCAAAAGTTACATTTTTATTGGAAATTTTGTTATGTTTGTATTTACCTAATAATAAAAGTTTTAAGAGAATTCAAATTTTAAGTTTTTATTTTAAAAATACAAGTCCTCCGTTTTTCGTGCCGGTGTATATTACCAGTATATAATATATAACTAGCATTAATTTTATCGGCTATTCCTCCTACGCTTTAACTTTCTTGTTTGAGTTTTTGTAATATTTATGCGTTGGACTATAAAGTATTTCCATAACTGTGTGTATCTACTTTTCAAACAAACAACTAGTAGACATTCCATAATGCCGTTAACATTGATAGTATACAATCAGAAGACTAATTTCTTATATCCAGCACAACGATGGGTGATTTCCAATATCAGAAACACAATTCCAAACTCTTTAGTTGTCAAATACATAAAGAATATAACGTTTGTTAATAAATGAATACATGTCTCATGAACATAGACGATGGAGAGTGACAATAAAGAAGAATCAATCAAATTCACCATCAAACAAGAAAACAATAATTGAGTTCTTTTTCTAGAGATGCTAATCAGAAAAAAGATACAGGCTACCAAAGTCTACAGACAACTAACTTATACCAACAGATATTTAAATTACCACTTTAACCACAGCGTAAACATCAAAAGATAATTATCAAATACCTATATGATAGAGCACGAGACATCTGCTCCAATGAAAATGCATGTTGCTGCCTACAATATCAAGGCCAAATATGTCAATTTTATAATAACATAACCCAATAACAAATAAATTTGGTTAAATCTTTGTGATAATTATTTTCGAAATGGAAGTCGTTCTAGTTAGTTAACCCTATAGTGCATACCGTAGCTTTAAGGCAATACCAGAATTAATTTCCGTTAGAAAACTAACCTTTAATTTATTAGTGAATTAAAACTGCATATTTCGTACTGAAAGACACATTCTATCTATAGATAAATGATATAATAGTAGAAACATTCTATCTAAGTAATTGCACAAACTCATACGTCATTACGTCAAGTCAATTTTTCGCACCTAAAGTTCTCGTGCGTTGCCAGCCGTGTGTTATAAGTAGACTTCGGCAAATATGCAAATAAAAATGTAGAAAATATGCGCATAAATATGCACGTGTTTACCCGAAAATATGCAAATATTTTACAAAATATGCATACAAATAAATAAAAAAATCGTAAAATAGTAACAATTTTATTTAAAAAAAAAGTGTACATAACTAAATATTTCCTACTATTCATTAAGATTTACATTTATTTTAAGTAACTACATCATTTTTAAGTATGAATAAACTTATTTAGAAGTATGGTAACAATAAATGACCATGTGGTGTTCAAAATTTTCTAACAAAAACTTGTGGCTTCTGTCTGAGTACATATATTTATATATGGAAAAACTTTGTTCAACATCAACTGATGTAACGGGAGCATTTTTCAAACTAACCAAAACATTTGGTTCTAAATTAATTGTTTCCGAAATATTTCCAGCTAGAACACTGACTACTTCAGAAAGAATATGGTAACCTTTATTTTTTTCCATAGTAGCTTCAAATTTTTTTAAAATATCTTTTCCAATATTACCTCTAACGTTCCGACAACATGGCGCAAATTCTTTTATTAATGCTGTACTTTCGAACAATGACAGTTTTGGTGATTCTAACTAAGTAATTGTTTTTGAACAAAACTAAAATTTGATTTTATAAATGAAAGTTCTTGTTGAAGCAAGTTACTCTAAAAAGTTTGTTTAGAATCCAAAAGAGATTGGGAACTTTCATCTGTTAACGTATCAATTATGTTCTTAACAAAATGATCTGCATAAAAATTAGCTGCTTCTAACCATGTTCCCCATCGCGTTAAAATAGGTTGTGGTGGAAGAGGAATGTTAGGTAGCATTTCTTTATAAAGTTGAATTCTTATAGGAGATTTAAGAAATAGTTTTTTAACACTGGATATCATGGTATTTACAAGAGGAAACTTTTTTCGTATTTCCTCTGCAACTCTGTTTAATCCATGCGCTACACAAGTAACATGTATTAAATCTGGGAAAAATATTTTTAAATTTTGTCCTGCTTTCACCATATAAGGAGCAGCATCCGATAAACTAAGTAGTAATTTATTAGAAGGAATAGTTGTCGGAAGAAAAAAGTTGCTAATGTTTCTTGTATAAAACGCGAAATTGTTAAAGCATTTGTTTTCTCAAGTTACTGGCATGAAATAAGATGAGATTTTGGTAAGGCATCTTCTTTAAGAACACCAATTAATAAATGAGCAATATACTTTCCTGAGGAATCAGTGGTTTCGTCTACAGATATGTAAAAATAATTATCTGCAATTTCTTCCTTAATATTAATTAACACCGACGAGTATAGCCCGTTCACATTATTTCTTCTTAGAGACCGATCACTTGGAACATTAAGTTTGCAATATTTTTTTAGAAACGAACTAAAATTTACATTTGCTAATTTTGAAAGCGGTATGTTTGCAGACACTAATGCGCGACACAAGTCTTCATTAAAAGTTTCTTGCTCATCTATTTTTTTTAAAGTAGATTGGAAACATTTAGACATTGATGTTTTCGTCCTATTTTTCCTTTTTTTGCAATGTGTGAAGCAGTTCTCAAATGTTGGTCTATCTGAAATTTCTTCTCACATGCTATCTATAAATAAAAATAAAAACCTTTATTTTAACCCAACCTTTAAAATATAAAAATATACAAGGTGTTTTTGGTTAATCAAATAACTGGTTTGAAAAAAAAAACACTCTAAGTGTTTTAAATGCAGTATTAATCCACAAATTAGTTTTTGTTACTAACCATTAGTACATCATAGAACTTATTTTAAAATTCAACAAAAGTTTTTTTTTGTTAATTCAATTACAATAAAAATAATTGTGTTTTAGAATAGCTGACTTCATAAAAAAAAGTAAATTGAAAAATGTTTCTAAATACACACCATTGTATTGTACTATGGACAATTTTTTCTCACTAAAGGAAGCTATTTTTCATTTAAAAACAACCTACGAGTACTAAATTTCAAGTAAATAAGTTTATTTTTTTTAAAGTTATTGTTGTTATTAACTAAAAGAATTTAATTTTTTTTAATTTTAACAACCTGTATCTCGAAAAGTAAATAAGTTTGACCACTCATTAACTATATCGTTTTGTTCAATTTTTCGAGAAGTATCTACAGTCAAATGTTGTAAGTGTCATTTGGAAACACCCTGTATGTATGAAATATTAGATATTTAATAGAAAATATTAGATACTTACAATTTTGCCACAGACTGAACAGTAGATTTTTCCCATATCAATAGACAGCTCTTTATAAGGTTTAATCCAAGTTGAAGCACTGGTTGTTTTAGGCATTATAAAATCACAGTCTTCCTTTTTGTTACGCACAACGAGTGTTTTCGCTTTGAATATCAAAACAAAAATGATTTACAAATCTGAACATCAAATCAGAAATGTTTAGGTACCTAATTCAATAAACTGGGAGATTTTGGAAAATCCCTAAATTAGGAACAAAACTATTAGCCGTTTACCTGCTGTTAAGATACAATAAATTGTAGATAGATTTGGCGATTAGATCATAAAATGCAAATGAGCGAACCCTTAGCGATTATCCAATAAGTGAATGCCTCAGTGACCGAGACTTTCTAAGAATGTTGAGGGCTACTTAAATTGATCTTCTTTGAAATTGTAAATGTTTTGTACCTGTAGAGATTACGTACTCAGATCATTTCTTGATTAAAATGACTACAAAATTTTATACAAGAATTAATATAAATTGGTATGTTTAAAAATTTTCAAATACACTATAAAAATCTGAACTTTTATGCACTTTATGCAAACTTTTATACAAATATGCCAAAATATGAAATATTTGCATAAAATATGCACAATATGCAAAATATGCAATATGCATATTTGCCGAAGTCTAGTTATAAGCGAAAGGTAGAAGATCTTTTAACCTGTTTTCTTGTTGTACACTACTTTTGAACTTAAAATTGGTTACTTTATGTAATAAGGTTATGCGAGGGAAGTAATTCCTAGTAATGTTATAATTGTACATATAAAATAACAATCACAAGTTGTAAATAGGTGTTGCTTTGAGGCAATTTTATGCAATTAAGTCATGGAACTATCTGAAGTTAGTGTAAATGGATTGTATGAAAATCGAAGTAGCACTAATGCAAATGTTGTTATGAGACCAGTGCCAGATGATTCTGATGACAGCAAATTAGAGGATAATGACGCTAATTTTGATGATCCCTGTTATTTACCTTTTGACAATATTGATGAATCTGTAATTAAATATTTTAGAGATGAGACTTCTGATGATGAGGTGGATCATTTTTTTAAACCTAAAGCTAAAAAAATAAAAGTAGCCTACCAATGGAAGGTTTGCAAAACAAAAATTGCATTACCTATTCCCAAGTGGAAAGGTAATATACATATGTCACACGTAATAAAACAACCAATAGAATACTTTACTAAATTTTTTGATGACGAGTTAATTGGAACTCTAATAGATCAGTCAAATTTATATAGTGTTCAACAAAGTCCAAATAAGCCACTTGATGTAACAAAAAATGAAATTGAATAATTTATTCGTATATCATGTTATATGTCTATATATAAAGTACTACGATAACGAATGTTTTGGAATCCAAAAACAAGTATTACCCAAGTAGCCGATGTAATGTCTGTGAATCGATTTGATGCTTTAAAAAAATTTATATATGAGCGACAATACTAAACAACCATCTAAAGAGTCTCCAGATTATGAAAAATATACAAAATAAGACCATTAATCACTAAAGTTGTAACGTTATAAACGTCACATCTCTATTAATTTATATTTGAATAATTATTTTATTTTAATTTCTTTATTAATTTGTTTATCTTCAGTTAATTTTTACTATCTTTTTTATTTAAAAAGTAGTTGGCGCCCTCTCTGTCCTTCTATATTTTTTCTCCTATTTTCATTTCTTTCTCTGTCATTATTTACTCTCTCTTTCTGTCTCATAGAATAAATATTCGCCCTTCCTCTTTGTGTTCTGTGTTGACAGACAAGTTAGTTTCATGAAATAACAACATCCTATGACATCTGTGCTAACTTCAAGTAGTTTCATACTTTCTGTCAAAACAACTTCTAACGTGGTGGGATTATTTTTTGTCTGATTTAACCTTATAAAATAAGGCAAAAATTATAATTAGACTCATTTTATGGTCTACAAATTCTCATATTTTCATTGTCATATTTATTCTATAATTCTGACCGCATTTCCGACACTTCTAACCTTACTTTCTTTCAAAAGCACATTGTTTTTAATATATATGCATTAGGACTCTTTAACAGAGTTTAACTGATAATCATAGTAACAATTATTATATTTCATTTTATCCTTGCCATACGCAAGGAAGTTAAACCTTTTTTCTTGATGTGTGTCTAATGCAAAACTATTCATTTTGTTTTAGTTTATCGGGAATATAGCGTTTCATCAGGAATATTTAAAGAGTTTATCAGCAATATACCATTTTATTGGGAATATTCACAATTTGATTGGAATATCTACATTTTACTGGAAATATTAACCACATAAAACCATATTACCACGTGTAACTGCAGCTCTCCAATCTACAACATTCCATTGGAGGACCTAGCAGCTAGGACACACAAGTAGCTATCGAACAAAGCAATAAGTATTTCATTAATTGTTAAGCTTTGGCAGGGTCAATTATTGTGTTTTTTTTTCTTTTAAATAAATATGTTTGGTTAAAATTTGTTTTATTTGCTATCAACTGAGAACACAGGTTCAATCCCTATTTTAAGACAAGACGAACTCACCCTTGAGACACTGAGCTAGGCAAGGTATAGACGATACGCTCCCATGGTTGATTGAAGTATTATTTTCACAATATTACTTCAATTCTCGTTGGTAGTCTTATCGTTACAAAGTGAATGAAGTATGTTCTAGAATTCCCCTTGAACCGTTCTTGTCAATAGATTAACAAATTGTTCCTTTCAAAGGAAGAAGCAGTCTAAACCAGTATAATCCAGAAAAACCGAAAAAGTGGGGGTACAAAATTTTTTTTTTTTTTTATTTACGCATCGACCACGCAGGGTCATTAGCGTATTTAGATTATGTAACATATGTGACAGTTGATACAATATGTGAATATACATTAGTTTACAATAATAATAATAATAATAATAGTATGTATGTATGTTAAAATGTACGTTTTAGATCTTTTGAAGAAGTTGACAGTCTTTAAGGTAGGAAAAAATTTTTCGGTTATGTGTACTTTCTTCTAGGGCATCTTTTAGGGAGTTAGGTATGTTATATTTGAGTCGTTCACTGTTATATTTGGGACACTGTATTAAAAAAATGTTTTACCGTTAGAACACTGTTACACACTTCACACACTGGTTTGTTTTTGCGTTGTAGTAAATAGTCATGAGTAAGTCGTGTATGGCCGATACGGAGACGGGTAAGTATCACTTGTTCTCTTCTGTCTTTTATTGTTGGTTTCCATAGATGTGGGTGTTTGTTGACTTCGTATAGCCTTGATGGAGTGTTGTTCCAAGTTTGTTGCCATTTGTGAATTATTTTTTGTTTTAAGTATGGTTTTAGATCGTTTTGTACCAATATGTTGCTTTCTTCGGACATCGGGTTAGTTGGTGCGTTTTTGGCCAGTTTATCTACAGCTTCGTTACCTTCAATTCCTACATGAGAAGGTACCCATAAAAAGTGCACTTGGATGTTCTTATTTGAAATGTTTTTAAGTTCTTTTTTAATAAGAAGTAGAAGGGGGTTGTCACAGTATAATTGAGTCAGTGAGGTTAATGAACTTAGAGAATCTGTGATTATTATACATCTTTCTTTGATTTTGTTTTGTATTAACGATAGTGCTTTTAGAATTGCGAATAATTCAGCCGAAAAGATGGTTGTAATTGATGACAATTTGAAACTAACTGAGGAGTCTTCCGAATAAATTGCTGCTCCAACTCTGTCTTCATTTTTTGATGCATCTGTGTATACGTTGTAGGTATTGCCATATCTGTTTAATAGTGTATGAAACTTTTGTTTAATGACGGTTGATGACATCTCTGATTTTCTTAGGTTTGTTAGACTGATGTCGATAGCAGGAATAGATATTGTCCATGGTGCAGGGTTGTGGATTGATGAGGTATCATAGGTTTTTGGAAATTGAAGATTTAATTTGGATAAGTATGATTGTATACGAAAGTAAAAAGGATGATCAATTTGATGTGTTTGCTGAAATTTATTTGTAAATCGGTCAGCAAAAACGTTATGTAGTACTGGATTATTTCGGTTTGATGACACTGCCGCTGCATATGTTAGGCTTAGATATTGTCTTCTGAAAGAAAGAGGAAGTTCTCCACTTTCCCAATAAAGACTTTGAATGGGACTTGTATAGTGAGCACCTAAAGAAATACGTAGACATCTATTTTGGATAATATCCAGTGACTTCAAATGTGTTTTTTTGGAGGAGTTGTAGACTATGGCTCCATAGTCAAGTTTTGATCGAATTATGGATTTGTAAATAAGTATTAAACTTGAAAAATCAGCACCCCAGTTTTTAAATGCAAGTGATCGAAGTAAATTTATACCAGGAAGACAGGATTTTTTCAGCTGTTGAATATGTGTCTTCCAAGTTAATTTTTTATCAAACGTCATACCCAAGAATCGGATTTCTTCTACATGATCTAGTTTTTGTTCGTGTAGATATAATTCTTTTGTTTGGATTTGATTTCTCTTTGAGAAACAGATTGCTTTCGTTTTTGAAGTGTTAAATTGAAGTCCACTTGTAGCAGACCATTTCTCAATGTGTGTTAACGCGTTTTGAATGTGATTGTAAATCGTTGCTATGTTTTTTCCTCTACAGAAAATAACTAGGTCGTCAGCGTATAATCTAGCTTTGACAGGGTTTTCAATTTCTGTTAATATTGAATTTATTGCTACTAAGAATAAAGTTGTGCTTAAATTTGATCCTTGTGGTATACCATTTTGTTGAATTTTTGTTTGAGAATATGTTCCGTCAACTCGAACTTGAAATTGTCTGTTTTCAAGAAAATTTGAAATGTATTTTAATATGTTACCCCTTATTAACCAGTTGCTGAGTGTTTTAATGATTGAATATTTCCAAACTGTATCATATGCTTTGGTTATATCAAAAAATATTCCAACACAATGTTGTTTTATTGCAAATGCTTCGTGGATTTCTGATTCTAAGTCAACGAGGTTGTCTAAAGTTGAGCGACGTTTTCGGAAACCACATTGTTCTGGAATAATTAAGTTGTTTGATTCTAGATACCACATAAGTCTATTGTTTATTATCTTTTCTAATATTTTACCTATGCTACATGTGAGTGATATCGGTCGATATGATTGTGGATCTGATTTTGGTTTAGTTGGTTTTTAGAATAGGTATTATGATTGAATTTTTCCATGATTTAGGAAATACGTTTCTGGATAGGATTATATTGTAGATTTTGAGTAGATATTTTTTAGATTGAGGGCCTAAATTTTTTAGGAATATAAACGGTATATTGTCGGGTCCAGGACAAGTGTTCTTACAATTTTGAAATACATTTTCTAATTCTTCCTCTGTTATTGGTATATTTAGATCGTTATTATTTTGATCGTAATATTTTATAGGATTTTTTTCTTCTTTTATTTTGATTTTTAAGAAATTGGAAGTATAATTTAAGTTACTTGAGTTATATTCATAAGTAGATGCTAGTATATTGGATACTTCTTCTGGGCTTTTATAAATAGTGTTATTTTGAGTTAGAAAGTTGATTGATTTATGGGGTTTGGAACAAGACATTTTGTTGACTTTTTTCCATATAGCAGTTATAGGAGTTGAACTATGTATTGTGGTAACATATTCTCTCCAAGAGTCACGTTTGGCTTTTTTAATGGTATACCTAGCGACTGCTCTTAATTTTTTGAATTCTATAGAATTTTCTTGAGTTTTGTGTCTTTTGAACTTACTAAAAGCTTGTTTCGATTGTTTTAATGCTTCTTTGCAGTCATGATTCCACCAAGGTACCGACTGATGTTTGTAATCGTACTTAATTATTCCAACGTACTTTTTTGCTGATTCTGTGATTACATTTGTCAGAGAGTATATTGTTTTGTCTATATCTACATTGTTATTTAGATTTTGCAGGTTGTTTTCAACGTAATTTTGAAATTCTATCCAATTTGCGCCTTTTAAATTCCATTTTAGTTGTTGCGGGGTAGTTGATTGTAGTTCATTGCTTATTATGATAGGGTAGTGATCACTATCATATAGATCTGGTAACACATCCCATGTAAGAGTATGTGTAATTGATTGTTCGCAAATACTTAGATCTATACTAGAGCCTTCACCTGTTCTTATTTCAAAGCGCGTATGTTGTCCGTCGTTAAGAATATTTAGATTGATTTCTTCTATTATTTTTTCTATTTTTCGACCTAGAGATGTTAGTTTTGTTGAACCCCATAGCGGATTATGTGCATTGAAATCTCCAATTATTATCCGTGGAGCAGGTAGTTGATTTAATAGGTTTGAAATTTCTATTGAATCGGGTTCTTTATTGGGGGGAATGTAAATATTGCAAATTGAAAAAGAAATTGTGTCTGTGACTCTAATTCCAATTGCTTCGATAGTTGTTCTAAGTTTTATTGGTTTAGCGTCAAAGCTATCTTTTATGTAGATTGCTACCCCTCCGCTTGCAATTTTCGAATTTTCTCGATTTCTAAAAAAACAATTGAAGTTCTTTAAGTCATGAGCTTTGTTGTTTTTGAAGTGGGTTTCTTGTAAACATATCAGACTAGGCTTATGTTTTGAAATTAATAATTTTAACATTTCTAAATGGGTATAATACCCATTTATGTTCCATTGAATTAGAGAGTTGAAAATGATGTGTTATTAATTTTCTGTTGATGTGTCGCTTTCTAAGTCTATTTGAATGTCTAAGTTGATTTGTTTTAATATTTTATTTTTTATTCGAGTGCATTTGACTTTAATTTTTCGGTCCTTTAGGTAAGGGTATATATTAGTTAATAGATCTGTGACCTCTGCTGTTTCTTCTGTATACATTTTGGCGATACTTAACGGGTCTGATGAGTTCTCACAGTTTTCAATAAAGTCTAATAACTGTTCGTAAGTTATAGGGTAGTTAGAATTTGGGTTCTCAAATAAAGTTTTACAGTATCTTAGCATTTCTTCTAGTGTTTTTTGTGGTTTGACATTTTGATCTGATTTTACTTTCTTCTCTTTATTTTTTGGTGTAATAAAGGTAGGTTCCTCTTTAGATGTAGTAGCTGGTGGAGAGATTTGGGAGATTGTGCGTTTGTTTTGTGCTTTGCCTGTGTTTATATGCGTTGTCTTATTTTCTAGATCTATTTTTGGCTCGTTTGTTGTTTCTAGATCTTCTTTGGCTGGTTGCATGTGTAGTTTTTCTTGTTGGGTAGTTTGTGGTTGGAATTCTTGTTGTATGCTTTCTTCTTTTGATTGTTGTTGTTTAGTGTTTGTCTGGGTTTTTTGAATTGATAGATTAGTTGTATTTTCAATTGGGTCTATATTTGGAACTGCATTATTTGATGTTGAATTATCTGTTGTAATCGCAGTAGACATTGGACAATTTTTTGTTAAGTGGTTGTTTTGTTTACATGTTTGGCAAGCTTGGTTATCTAATGAAAGGAAAATCCTCTATGTCGTTTCCTCATGTGTGATAAGAAAAGAATCAGGTAAGGGCTGGTTATTTAGTGGAGATATGTATATTTGACGTCTGAAACTCAAAATATGCTGGAATTGTGGTGTTGATGTGCCTATTCTTAAAAATGTTAAAGGTGACAGAAGATTTAATCCATGTGATTTTAATGCTGATACTAGGACTGAGTGTGGGATTGAGGGACAGACATTGGACAATACTAATCGCTGACTGGGGCTAATTAGTCTACGAGGTTGTAAAAGCTGCTGGCCTATTTGAATTTTTTCATTTCTGTTTATAAAATCCTCAGCCAGTTTTTCGTTTGCTAAATAAATACATACTCTATTATTTGACAATTTTGAACAGAAGATGATCTGGGTTGGTTCTATCAGACGACTCAGAGCGAACAAGTAATCATCTAGTTTGGTATTTTCAACTGAATCAAAAATAATTGCTTGTTTTCTTGATGGAAATATATTAGATTGTGGTGTTTGATTTGTTACGGAAGAATATGTACGTGATCCATTAAATTGATATGATGATGTGCTGTTTGGTGTATTAGTAGTTGCAGGAATTTCGGATTGAATAGAACTATCCATTTTTAATTATCATTGGTAAATGGAGTACGGTCCTGGCAAACAACCTTCTTAGTCTATAGTAGAACAGGTTTGGTATAAATACCTGTCCTATATTTTGTAGGTTATCCGAAATAATATTTGATAATATGTAGTAAAAACTCTTATAATTAAAGTAACTTACTATCTCTATTGTATTTATGTTTGTTATTTCACTGCTGGATCACTAATTAATGAAAATATTTTTAGTATTTCACTACTTTTTAAATTTAATTTAAGAGCTCGATTTTAAAACACGTATTAGGTACTATGTTCAGAGTCGAAATCACAAAATTTTTGTTTTATCTGATACTTCTGGTTTGATGTATAAATTCGAAATATATACTGGAAAAGAACCTTGTACTTTAACCGATACTGGTCCAGCTGGTAATTTAGTCCTCAGGTTATTAGAGATTATCCCAAAACACCAGAATCACAAATTATACTTTGACAATTGGTTCAATAGTATCAACTTGCAATTAGAATTAGGAAAAAATGGTATACAATGTGTAGGGACTGTAAGGCAAAATAGACTCGCTGATAGTAATTTGATATCGGACAAAGACATGAAAAAACAAGGTCGTGGATCATTTCAGAAACAGAAAACTATTATCAATGGTACTTCACTGACTAGTGTGAAATGTTATGACAGTAAAGGCGTTACAATTCTAAGCTCATACGCAGAAGTTTATCCATGTGGCAAAAAAAAGAGGTGGGATTGTATGTCTAAGCAATTTACTGAAACTGATTGTCCAACATCTATCCTCTTGTACAATAATATTTGCTCGACTCGCTTATTGCTCTATACAGAATATCAATGAGGTCCAAAAAGTGGTACCACAAATTCTTTTATCACTTAATTGACATTATGGTTGTTTAAGCATGGTTTTTATATAGAAAAGACTGCTTTAAAAACAGCAAACAAGAAACAATCACCCTATTGGAATTTAAGGCAGAAATTGCACAAACTTTGTGTATGAAAAATTAAGTAAATGGTTCTAAAAGAGGGCGTCCATCTAGTTTATACCATGCAACAGTACCCATTCCCTGCGCAGAGGTTAGAAAAGATGGAATGGGTCATTTTCTTATATATTTTGAAAAGAAAGAAAGATGCAAATATCCTAATTGTAAAGGAATTCCCAAAGTTTAATGCCAAAATAAATTATATTATATGTAAAATATTTCTTTGTTTTACTACAACTTCTAGTTGTTTTAAGAATTTTCATACCGAATAAAGTTTTCACATAATAAATTTTTATTTCACTAAATCAAGTTTAATTCCATATTTTTGCTTACAGTACACATTCCTTATTTTCAAAAAAAGGGAGGCTGATTCAAAAATTAAATTAGGGAACATTTATGTTCATAATTAAAGCCATATACAACAAAAAAAAATTTAGTTTGCATATTTAAAATTCATGCAATATAGGGTTTAAAATATAATTTTAACTTCAACAAATAATTGTGGCTTGATCCCATACCAACAATATTTATGCTAAAATAATGTGTGTTTAATATTATTCGTACCATTTAAAGTTAATCCTAATATACATCATGAATTCTTTTGTTATTTTCCGAATAATTTTGCAGTATTTTTTGGACATTTAAAAATGGGCTGTTTAGCAAACAGAGAAAAGACAATATCTCAAATATATATATATATATATATATATATATATATATATATATATATATATACATATATATATATATATATATATATATATATATATATATATATATATATATATATATAGTACATACGATACAATTATATACTTCCAATGTACCAGAAATATAACAATGTGCCAATACTAAGTTATTTATTCTTCGATTAACTCAACATATCAATATCTTCCTTCATACATAACTTTTATCTAAGAGAAGCGGAAATAATGAGGTGCTAAAATTGAGCTTTTCCGTGTGCCATTATTTCCACAACATTGACCTTTACGTACATGACTTTCGTTATCAAACCAATGTCTCTCCTATTCTCTAAAGAAATTCACGGGTGACAGAACCTCAAATGATTAATCATGTAGAGTAGACAAAGTCGGTCACGCATATTCCTTGTTGCCAAATTGTTAGCCGACGTATCTCATTAGAACAGTAGCGTAGGAAATAGACTCTATTTATTTTCATTCCATAGAAAATAAAACACCCGGCCAAACTTCTAACTACAGCCCTAATAAACTATGTTGTTCGTATATGTATATATATATATATATATATATATATATATATATATATATATATATATACATATATATATATATATATATATATAATATATATATATATATATATATATATATAATATATATGTATATATATATATATATATATATATATGTATATATATATATATATATATATATATATATATATATATAAATAATTTATTATATATAAAAAATTGTATGTTTTGTAAAAAAGAATAAACAAAATGCATCAATGCATGGCTGAATGCAATGTCCCTTGCTTCTTATAAGTGTATTAATGTTGTTCTGGTCCATGGTGCCCCATTCCTCAATCGCTGCTACTCTAAGGTCTTGTAGTGTCCTTGAGAATGGCTGCCGGGATTAAATTTTTTTTGAGCATATCTCATCTGTGCTTAATGGGATTGAGGTCAGGTAAGCAAGGTGGCCATTGTAATCGGACGATATCTTCTGTCTCTAAAAAATCTGCCACATGTCTGGTACAAAGGGAAGGCGCATTGTCGTCCATAAAAATTATTTCTGGACCAACAGCTCCTCCCTACAAGCGTACAACAGGCCCAAAAATGGTATCAATATAAATTTGTCCATTCATGTTACCAATAATAGGTATTAAAGGAGTTTTATTATTTAGAATGATGCTGTCCCAAAACATTATGGAGCCACCTTGATATGGGACTCTTTGGACAGCTTAGTTACGTCTATTCTGTCGACTTGGGTTCCTCCAAATCCTAATTCGGCGATTATACGACAAAATGCTAATTTTGGTTTCATCAGAAATTAACACGTTTCCCCATCTGTTGTCATGCCATTGTAAATGTTCATTGGCCCATTTCAGTCAAGTCCTTTTCTGCTCTAACGTAAGCTTTGGTACAAACAACGGTCTTCTTGTAAATAAATTCACCGAATGTAACCTGTTTCCAATAGTCGGATCGCAAATTACAGTATTATTAGCTTGCTGGAGCTCTCTTCTAATAGCTGGGGCAGTCATAGAGGGGTTTCTCCAGGCAGTTAACGTTAAAAAGCGTTCTTAGACATTGGTAGTAATTTTGGGTCTTCCGCTTTTAGACGTTCGCTAACAGAATTCGTCTCTAGATATTTTTTCACGATACGAGACACATCACTCTGATTAACTCCAACCTGGACAGCAACGTTGACTTGTGTGTGGTCTTCCTCAATCAATGTAACGATTCTAGCTCTGTTGAACTCAGATATTACTTGTCTATTCATGTTGTTCACTACAAAGTATATTAAACGCAAACCAATTTTTACAAATATCGGTTTTCGAAAACTGATAAACGCAATATGAATACTGAGAATCTCCGTGACGATTTAAAAGCAAAAGACAAGCAATAAAATATGTTATTTTAGTAGATTAAAAAAAAATTGTGCAAAAAATTTTAAATGAGAAAACGTTCAGTGGTGTTACAGATAATATGCAAAACATTTTTGACTGTCTATATATACTATTTCCTTTAAGGGAGAAATCTTCTTCTTCTTCAGATGCAAATCCACTAATGGATGTTAGCGATCACATTTTTCATTAATTCTTTATTTCTTGCAATATGTATCAGAGATTGTATGTCGTTAATCCCTGTCCATTGCCTCATGTTTCGGAGCCAGGACATTTTCTTGCGTCCCATTTCTCTCTTGCTTTTAATTTTACCCTCGATTATAAGTTGGAGGGACTGGTATTTTTCATTTCGCATGATGTGACCCAGATACGCCGTTTTCCTTTTCTTGGTGGTTTCGAAAAGTTGGCGTTCTATTTATTCTTTTAAGGACATCTATATTTGTAAGTTTCGCTGTCCATGGTATTTTTAGGATACGGCGATAAAGCCACATTTCGAAAGCTTCTAATCTGTTTATATCCCTCGTTTTGAGTGTCCAGCCCTATACGATATATAGCAGCACTGACCATACGTAGCACTTAGTAAACCTTAGTCTCAGTTGAAGATCGAAATCTGAACAAGTCAGTACCTTCTTAAATTTTACGAAAGCTTGTCGAGCTTGCTCAATGCGACATTTTACTTCCCTGTCCGATGCCCAGTCTTCAAAAAGCCACGATCTCAGGTATTTAAATTTACTCACTCTTTCAATGGACTTAGTATTCAGTGTTATGGTGGAGTTTTCAAGTGGTTCCAAGTTTCTGGAGATGATCATGAATTTGGTCTTTTTGGTATTAATCTATAATCCCATTCGCTTACTGTATTCTCCGATTATGGTGACACGTTGTTGAAGATCGACTATGTTGTCACAAATTAAGACACCATCATCAGCATATCGTATGTTGTTGATCAATACTCCATTCACCTTGATTCCCATCTCTGCATCCTTCAAAGACTCTTGAAATATGGCTTCCGAATAAATGTTAAATAAAAGAGGGGAAAGCACACATCCCTGTCGAACGCCTCTTCTTATATGTATGGGTTTGGATATAGAATTGTCTATTTTTAACTGTGTTGTTTGATGCCAGTACAAGTTTTCAATGCATCTTATGTCTTTTTGATCTATATCAACTTTCTTGAGAATCTGCATTAACTTGTGGTGTTGGACACGATTCAACGCTTTTTGGTAATATAAAAAGCATAGGAACACACCCTTCCTCTGATCATAACAATTTTGGACCAGCACCTGTGTTGCTACTATTGCTTCTCGTGTTCCTAAACCTTGCCTAAACGCGAACTGCGAATCACTGATCTCCCATTCACATTTTTTGTATAATCTTTGATGTAGTATTTTTAAGAATATCTTTAAAGTGTGACTCATTAGGCTAATGAGTCTGTGATCATCACATCTTTTTGCATTGACTTTCTTGGGCAGGGGAATAAAGGTAGAGCGTAACCACTGTTGAGGATAGCAGCCAGTTTCATAAATTAAATTAAATATTTTGTGTAGTGCTGAAATTCCCCTTTCATCTAGTAATTTGAGTATTTCTGGCGGGATCTCATCTGGTCCAGGTGCCTTATTGTTTTTTGAATTTAATATTGCCTTTTCTATCTCCTCTTTGGTAATTGAAGGGCCAGTCAGCTGGTCATCTGTATAAACTTCACTCATGGTTCTTTCGTCATGGAAGAGCTCCTGGATATAATTTTTCCATATATCAATTTTCTCCTTTTCCCCAGCACTATCTGGTTATCCTGATTAACTATGGTAGTTGGTCTTCGTATTCTGTATATTCCAGCAGTCTCCTTAAGCTTTTTATGTAAATTACGGTCGTCGTGCTGTCGTTGTGAATGTTCAAGATCGATACATTGTTGCTTAAGCCATTCATTTTTTGCTATTCTTATTTTTGCTTTTATTTGCCTGTTAATGTTTCCATACATATTGCTGCCATCTTGGTCATTCTTGTGTCTTCGTCGTTCTTTCATTAGTAATAGTATTTCTTCTGTCATCCATTTTTGCCTCTTGTTATTTCGTTTGTACCCTAAGTTGTATTTCATGATGTATGTTACAGCACTTGTAATCGTATCCCATGTTGGTGTTAGATCTTCGGTAATGTTTGTCGTTAATATTTGAATTTGTGCGTTTATTTCATTGCTTATTTCTGCTTGCATCATTGGGTCTTTCAGTTTATCCAGTGCTATCTGCTGTTAGAGGGAGAAATAGACAATGGGAAAATAAATAAAAATAAATAAATTTTTGATAATAAATTATTAAACAATTTTTAAAAATTACTTTCAATTTATTAAATCAAATAAATTTGTAATTAAACCAAACATATAACCTATGCTTTAATACGTATAATTAAACTTCAAAAATTCTCTAATGTTTACACACAAATTATCAATGCTTTTTATATTTATTATGAAGTCGAATAGCTGAATATAATATTAAAAGAATCAAATTGGTTAAGCTATCGCTACGAGTGTGGTTGAAAATTCCCTTTTTATTGTATATTAGGCTGACCTTTTATTTACACAATTTTTCTATTGGCTCCTGTTTCTCTTTCGACTGTGGTCTGACCATCTACTGCTTGTATTCTTGGATGCTTCAAACACCCTGTTCTCTTTAGCTGGTGAAACTCTCTCACACACACTAACGCTGTGTGATTTTTACTTCACTGATTAGCACTACATATATGCTACACCTGTTTTTCTTACTACAGGATGTAAATTCCGCTTTAAACTGCTACTACTCCTTTGGCTTGTTCTACAGACACATCAGATACTATACACAATTTTTATTTACAAGCAACTTTGCTCACTTTTACAGAACTTTAGAACACAGTAAAATCTCTTCCGTAATCGCAAAATTGGCTTAGCGTCGATTTATTCTACCTTCCGGATCTACCAACCAGATTTCAGCATCATACACTCCACACCTTAAATTCCAGCCAATCACATTCCATACTTTCTCAGTCAACAAACTTATATCATTTGGAATTTCCAATTTCATAAATAATTCATTTCTTCCCCCCCCCCCCCCCCCCCCCCCCCCCCCCCCCCCCCCCCTCCCCCCCCCCCTCCCCCCCCCCCCCCCCCCCCCCCCCCCCCCCCCCCCCCCCCCCCCCCCCCCACCCCCCCCTCCCCCCCCCCCCCCCCCCCCCCCCCCCCCCCCCCCCCCCCCCCCCACCCCCCCCCCCCCCCCCCCCCCCCCCCCCCCCCCCCCCCCCCCCCCCACCCCCCCCCCCCCCCCCCCCCCCCCCCCCCCCCCCCCCCCCCCCCCACCCCCCCCCCCCCCCCCCCCCCCCCCCCCCCCCCCCCCCCCCCCCCCCCCCCCCCCCACCCCCCCCCCCCCCCCCCCCCCCCCCCCCCCCTCCCCCCCCCCCCCCCCCCCCCCCCCCCCCCCCCACCCCCCCCCCCCCCCCCCCCCCACCCCCCCCCCCCCCCCCCCCCCCACCCCCCCCCCCCCCCCCCCCCCCCCCCCCCTTTTGTTTATAACTCGATATAAAAATATAACTACACATTAAAATTGTTATCTAAATTTATCTTTTACTAAAAGGTTTCTTCTTTCTTTTAAAATTTTGTATACAAAAGATTTCTATTTTGTATTCAAAAAATTCTTATACCTGTGCCTTTGACATAATTGTTTGTTAAAAACCGACTATTGTTATAATATCTACCTGCTTTATCATAGCTTGGAAAACCCATTACTCATTTCTATGTATTTGGTTTTTCAGAAATAATTTTCTTAATAATTTTTTAATCCAGTTAATTGGTCTATAAAATAAAACTAATATTATGATCTTTAAATATTTTAGACCTATTCAAACCATAAAAATATATATCAGAATATATCTTTGCTGAAACTTGCTTATTATACGACTAATATTATGTTTAATTTATTTAAAAGAATTATTTAAATATCATAATATTCGTGATGGCATTCCGGATATATTCAGAAAATTTTAAAAATTTTATGGATAATTTACGCCTTTGTCTTCATTTACAATAATGTCGATTGATTTAAAAGATACGAGATCACCTTCCTCTAACATTAACATTTTTCGCCACCAAAATTGCGCGCTCATTGAGCCAATTTTGATTCAAGTAATTACCAGTACCAGTAATGCATTGGTTACTGATTAGTCTAGATAATGTAGTGTGTATTTCTGTATATATAATCGGGATCAGCTCAAACGGCTGACAAAGTAAAGATACTGAATTAATTGTTATATCGTTCTATTCATTCTGATTTAGCCGTGTAAAGTGTAACAACTTTGTGATCCAATGTCATAATATAACATTTTTTATAAAATTAGATTAGTAGTTTATTCTAAATGTGCTTATGTGGGTAGTGGGTAGGAACTCCTACGGAGCCACTACTCCATAGTAGTGGCTATATCGTACTGAGGATATCTAAAGAGGTCGAAATACGTATATGCGGCTTGTCGCTGCTCTGTATCGAATCAAAATCTAATACCGTCATTTTGTTGAATGCAAAACCCTTAATACAAAAATAAGAAGACATATAAAACGAGATCTCAAACGGCATCAAGAAGAACGAATCGAGAAGAATATAGAAGAAAACAGAAACTTCTCAAGTTCTCAAGTCAAGTCAGAAGATCTATCAAGTCCAACCTAGGAAGAAATAAAATCATAATGATGGAAAATAAACAAGGTGTAATAGAAAAAAGCAGAACCCAAATATCTAAGATAACAAGGGAATATTATAGTGACAACTACAGCTCTAAAAACAGTTTACCTGATACAACTCAACAAAACCTGAAAAAGAAGATAATGAATGTAATATTACCCCCTATAACCGAAAATGAAATAGAAAAAGCAATTAGAGATATGAAAAGAAATAAGGCTCCGGGAGACGATGAAATTCTAATTGAAATGTTAAAAGAAGGAGGGGAACAGATAAAAGACTACCTCAGGATACATTTCAATAAATGTTTGTTTGAAGGACAAACACCGCAAGAGTGGAACAAGGCAAATACAATTCTGATATATAAGAAAGGAAATAGATCAAAATTAGCTAACTATAGACCAATATCTCTCTTGTCACAAATCTACCAAATTTTCACTAAGGTGATCACCTGATCACAAGTAGACTAAACAACAAATTTGATACATACCAACCAGTTGGGCAGGCAGGATTTAGAAAGGGGTACAGCATAACCAACCACTTTCACACTCTTAAAATATTGATAAAAAAGGCCAACGAATACAATCTTCCAATATACCTAGCGTTTGTTGACTATAAAAAAGCGTTTGACAGCATAGAGTTATGGGCAGTGAAAGAAGCGCTAGTTAGTTGCCGAATAGATTTACGATAGAGAATGTTAACCCACAATATATAATATTAAAACGCCACTATGAGAATTCAGCTAGACAGAGATTTGCAAACTCCATTAATTAGAATTTGTAGACGTGTCAGAAAAGGGGATACAATTTCACCCAAACTATTTACTCTGGCGTTGGAAGTCATTTTTAAATCTATAGACTGGGACAATAAAGTGATTTGTATAAACGGATAATATTAAAATCATCTAAGAGTCGCCAATAATATACTCCTGATAGAAACAACTATGAAACAACTACGAATGATTTTAGACCTAGAAAAAATATCTATTGAGAAAGCACTAAAAATGAATCTAAAGAAAATAACTAATGACTAATACAGAAGACATATCAGTAATTACCATAGATGAAACAAACATAGAACACGTCTGAGAATATATTTACTTAGGACAAGCTATCAGAGCAGACAAAAGTAACCAGACTAAAGAAATAACCAGAAGAATAAGAATGGGGTGGGCTGCATTCAGAAAACTCTCATATACTATCAAAAACCAAAAAATACCTTTAAAATTAAGAACGAAGGTATTTAATGCATGCGTCTTACCTGCTCTGACATATGGTGCCCAGACGTGGACGTGTACCAAGAGCAACTTGAGTAGAATAAAGAAAACTCAAAGAGATATGGAAAGACAAATGTTGGGAATATCTTTGAGAGATAAAAAAAGGAACGAGTGGATAAGATGCAAAACCGAAACAACAGAGGCTGCCGAACATGCATTGAAATTAAAATGGAAATGGGCTGGGCATAACGAAAGATATTAGGATGGAAGATGGAATTAAGAAATTGGCCGCTGGAGACCATATACTGCAAAAAGGTCAAGAGGTCAACCGCAAATGAGATGGAAAGATGACATTAAGCAAAGCACAGGTCCAATGTGGAAAAGACTAACAGAAGATAGAGACAAATGGGAGAGAGAGACAAACACATGAATAGATTTTGGGCTAAAGATAGATAGTGCCTATCTTCTAGAGATGTTGTGCCACCACCTTGACCCATCTAATTCTATTAACAGCAGCTCGAAATAGTAACTAATTTATTATACATTACTAGTGATTAGTAACTAATTAGTAAGAGTAGTAAATAAATATAATGTATTACTTTATATTCATATTTTATATGGGTATTATTGTAATTTGATTGTTACGAGAGGTGCCGATACAGCCTTTTATGAGAAGATAACGGTGCTTTAAAATTTTATATCTTTATAGAACTAATTCTTCGTAAATCTTTCTTCTTCTTCTTAGCCTTCTGTCGTCCATGTTTGGACATAGGCCTCTCCCAACTCCTTCCATCGGTCTCTATCCTGAGCAACATATTTCCAATTTGTTCCGGCTATTCTTTTAATGTTATCAATCCTTCTCATCTGTGGTTTTCCTCTTGGTCGTTTATTCCATTTAAATTTGGCAATTTTGTTGTTATGTCCTCGACTTTTGTTTTGGATCTTACCCAGTCGTTCCTCTTTTTATCTGACAGTCGTATACCTAACATTGCTCTTTCCATTGTTCTTTCTGTTGTGGCTAGTTTATTCATGTTTGCCTTGGTTAGGGTCCAGATTTGACATCCATATGTCATGATAGGAAGGATGCATTGGTTAAACACTTTGCTCCTTAAGTATTTGGGTATTTTGCGGTTCTTAAGTATCCAACTAAGTTTTCCAAATCCTACCCATGCTAGTCTTGCTCTTCTAGTAATTTCCTCACTTTGGTTGTCTTTGTCAAGTCTCAGGATTTGGCCTAGGTAGATATATTCCTGAATTTGTTCTATGTCACTGTCGTTTATAGTTATATGTCTGGGGTCATCTGTGTTTGTCATTATTTTTGTTTTTTTCTATATTCAGTTTTTAGGCTGACGTATTAGGAGCTGGATGCTAGTTCCCCAACATAATTTGCAGTTCCTCGAATGTGTTCGCTATAATCACTATGTTGTCAGCTAATCTGAGATGGTCTAACTTGTTGCCATTAATGTTAATGCCATAGGTTGACCAATTTGTAGTTTTGAAGACGTCTTCTAGGGCTAGGTTAAAAAGATTTGGCGATATTACGTCTCCTTGTCTCACTCCTCTCTTAATGGGGATGGGATTTGTATTTTCGTCTAGTTGTACTATCATAGTTGCAGTTTTATATATATTATGTATTAGTTGCCTATATTTTGAATTTATTCTACAATTATTAATAGCTTTTTCTATGGCCCACATCTCGATACTATCAAACGCTTTCATAGTCGACGAAAGCAAAAAAATACGGGTAGTTGGTATTCATTTGCCTTCTCTATCAATGTTCTCATTGTCAGCAGATGGTCTGATGTACTATATCCTTTGCGGAAGCCAGCCTGTTCAACCGGTTAGTAATTATCCATTTTGTAGGTTAACCGGTTATTAATATTTCCCATAAATAGTTTGTATACTTGACTGAGCAACGATATAGTTCTATAATTCTGTAGATCACATTTGTCTCCTTTTTTGTGTAAGAGTATTAGTAAGAGTATTAAATCTTCAAGTTTTTTTGATTTCTTAAAAGGAGTACCGAAACATGCAGATTACCTGATGGTTGCTTTGTTAGAAACTTGAGAGCAATTGCCTTTTTTTGGGAACAAACAACATTTAGGCCCCTTTTTTTATACCGGTAGGAAGGGAGTAGTGAGTTTAAACACAGACAGGGCGACTTGTGCTGCGTCTGTGTTTAAATTTAGTCGAGTTTTGGACGTAGAATGGTATGATGATGTCTCTACAATCATCTATTGAAAGTTATGACGATTTGTTTTTCCTAATAAGTGCAAGTTTACTTCATATTAGATCAAATAAGAAAAACAAAAAACACAGGTATTGGATACATCCTATAGTAAATTAATGAAAAAATAAGGGAATGTTTTATACGTTAGTTTACGAAGTTAAAGATGGCCCAGAAAAGCATCTTCCGAAATAAAACTGTGGGTAACCTCTTCCCAAGCATATTTTTTCTTTATTTTATTCGAATATTCATTTGAGCACATATTCCAAATTGCTGGCCGTGTGTGAATTTTGGTAATTGATTTATCGATGTCTATAACTTCCATAATATATACAAAATTTGACGAATACTCACAAAAACCGTTAAATAAAACCGTTGCAAAACTGTATTGAAGCACAATATATTTATTACTGATGTGCCGCCAGAAGTCATAAAACCGCCGACGGCGCATGGTACTCAGCATAGGCCGCGCGGCCAGCTGACAAATGAAGGCTCGTCTGTGTTGCTTAATATAAAGCTCGGTACACATATACGAGCCAAACGGTATGCATGCGTTATGCGAACGCTATATTCGTTAATGTGTACGGCAGAAAAAACCGCTTGCGTATTGTATGCGTACTGTTTTATCGTAAACTCGTCGCTAACCAAATTGTTGCGGTTTATTCTACGACTTCAAAACAAAGCTCGGCTTTCAGTTTGGACGGCGCTACTAGACGCAGCGAAGATTTTTGTTGTCTCTTCAAACCGACATTGTGTGAATGACGTGTTCCTTCCTACGTGGAAAAAACAGTAAACTGATTATTGTACATATTTTTATTTTTGTTAAACAAGCAAATATGCTGTCTTGATTTACAGAACAGGATAAATTAGTACTCAAGTTATAAATAAAATGAATCATTTCGCACATGCGTGTTCGTTATTGATTTTGTCGCTTTCCATGGATCGAGATAAGTTTGCGATCAGTACGATGTACGATATACTTTCAAGGATCTGTATGCGTACGGTACGTATACCGTTTGGCTCGCATATGTGTACGCGCCCTAATAAGTACCATGGACGAGAGACCGCTTTCAACGCCGCCGCGGCCCATGCCGCCCTGTCTGTGTTTAACTAAGATTTGTTAAACATCTTACAAATAGCTTCAATTCAAAAAGAACCTTTTCCTCGATGTGGTAGTTATTTGCCTTTCTGCTTATATTTTTATAAAATACCGGTATGTTTATGAGTTTAAGCCAAAAATTAAATTGAGTCGGTTCTTGTTAAGAGGGAGTTCTTTTATTAAGAATGATTCTGTTCTAGGTGATAATTTGTCCAATTTGAAAAAGGGGGGATCACTTTTCGTTGAGTAGTCTAAGACATTAGACTGACCTTTGGGATCGTCGTCTAAAAGTTTGGACTTATTTCTTTCTCTAGGAATTTATCTATAAGTGTATATAGACTTCTGTTGTATCTCAAGTAGTTTGATCGAACGTCCGGAGAGATCAAGTATACATTATAAATTAACTTCAGTGTTTGATACTAAAATTGAGTACAGTTTAAATTCAATGCGATTTAAGAGAAAACAACATCTAGAGTTACTTTCAGTGGACCTACTATTATTATTAACTTCAATTATCTCCAAATAGAGTAATTTACGGGCTATCTTCGACAACATTTTACTGATTGGTGGTTAAAGCTAACTACCGTTGCAATCAATTCCTCTGAGGAACAACGATTTCATCAATTGCACTTTTCAGAACCCTTAATTAACTTTGTTATATATATATATATATATATATATATATATATATATATATATAATACGGATATATTGGGTTTCATCATCATCAGTGGTGCTACAGCTCTAGTTGAGCCTTGACCTTCCCCAGTCTATTTCGCCAGTCGTTTCGTTCATCGCCAACCGTTGCCAATTTGCCGCGCCGATTTTCCTTGCGTCCACACCGTCCCTCCATCTCAGTCGTGGTCTGCCTCTACTCCTATTTCCCACTGGGACCGATAATAGAGTTTGTCTGGGTGGGTAATTTTCATTTGCTCTTGACACATGTCCAGCCCATCTAAGCCTGCCTATTTTTATGAAGGATATTACATCTCTACCATTTACTATTTTTTTATATTTCTCGTACAATTCGAAATTATATCGCCTTCTCCAAATACCATTCTCACAGAATGCGCCCATTATTCTTCTTAGTATCTTCCTTTCGAAGACGAGCAGAAGATTTGCGTCTGTTTTGGAGATGGTCCATGTTTCTGACCCATATGTCAGCACTGGTAGGATGAGTGTTCTATATATTATTAGTTTGGTTTCTGTTTTTTAGCTGCTTGCTTAGTCCAAAATAACATTTGTTTGCTAGCAGTACCCTCCGTTTAACTTCTTCAGATGTGTCATTATCGTTTGTTATGAGAGAACCCAAATATGTAAACTTATTTTACTACCTGAAAATTATATTGGTCTATACTGAAGTTTTGTTCGGCGTTTCTAGCTCTATCTCTGTTATTTGGAATAGATGCTAGCATTTTGGTTTTTTCCTCGTTTATTTTAAGGCCCATGTTTTGTGCGGCTGTCAAGAAGGTGGAAGTCATCTTTTAAGAAAATATTATTAAAATATTACATTTAATAACTGTAATATTATATCAAAATTTGCAATGAAGGTTTGCATAAACATAGACACTTCCTCTGTCAAATTCACCTAAAATAAATATAAACAATAGAAGAGATGGAAACCTTAGTAATAAGTTTTGACAGAAATAAAAAGTAAATCAAATTAATGTCATTATGTTAATGACATAATGACAAAATGTAAAATTTTGCCAATTTTAAAAGACAATTCTCACAAAAGTAGCCTATTGAAGACATAAAAACTTCATTTTTCTAATGTAAATTTTTTTATGTTAATTTTTAGTATGTTTTGAAAAAGAGTAAAATAAACTCGAAAGCTTAGCAAACCTAAAAGAGTTTTACTTAAAGGCCAATATATTGACTACTAAACCCAATACATCCATATATATTACTCACATAGTCACTAAAGCCCTTTCTAAGAATATATATACTATTGTTTACCTACTGAGTTTTATTTGTCTACTCCTAATAAGTTTCCTAATAATAGATTTTTCTTTGTATATGTACTAATAAAAATATATCTACTATAATAATTATAAATACTTAAACAAATCGTTAAATTATATGCGTTGGATCTAACAAAATTTGCAATTTTTTCAGTAGAGTATAAACAAATACTTTAACCTCATATCTACGCCTCTGCTCCTACTTCCATACTTACACTAGTCTATCCTCAATTTCACCTTTTTCATCAGTGTTTTGACGAAATTACCCCAGTAAAAAACGGAAAAACTGGAAGATATACCGTAAAAAACTGAGGATAATGATGCGAATGGCATTAGGAAAGAAAATTTACTTCATTTACTCGAGAAAATCCAACACGTTTCTCCGACTTTTTTAAACAATCAAAAAGTCGAGTTTACTTACTTGGCTTGAGGGGAAATACTTTGAAGAGTTCGTAAAATACGAGGTGTTTTTGTAGAAACGCTTTAATGAACTGTTTGAAATGCAGAAGGACGACTTTTTAAATTGGAACAAATATTCAGGTCAAATTTAATCAAAATTCAGATGACGTTATATAATCAGATTTTATTACAAAAACCGCAATTTATGAACCCGTAGGCACTTCATAAAGGGATTTTTGAGATTTTTCAATTATGTATCTTATTTTATAATAAAGTATTTGTTTATTTAATTGGGTTCTGAAATTGTTTTATTGTTAAATGAAATATGTACAGTTTTTTTATTA
The DNA here is from genome assembly GCA_918026665.1 of Diabrotica balteata. Taxonomy (NCBI): domain Eukaryota; kingdom Metazoa; phylum Arthropoda; class Insecta; order Coleoptera; family Chrysomelidae; genus Diabrotica; species Diabrotica balteata. Next base: position 41,597,915 of record OU898280.1, read on the forward strand.
AATCTTGACGAAGTACTTTCGCTCACAGAGCATCTTCAGAGGCATCTGAAAAAATCCAAAAACGTTTTTCAAGTAAAATAAAAGTAGCAAACTTTGAAAAAACTCGTTACCAGTTGATAAAAATATATTATACGTTTTAGACTTAATTCGTTAAAAAAAAAATTGGCTATCCAGCATATTAACGATTGTCATAAACATTTAAGTCATCATCATCATTATCATTATCCAGACTTCATTTATCACGTCCACTGATGGACACAGGCCTCCCTTAAACTCCTCCATTCTTTGCGATTTTGTGCTCTTTATTGTCAATTTTTCGTGATACGCCTTAATCCACAAGGAAAATAATTCATAATTCAAAATGCACAAGGAAAATAATTCCTGCAGCTGGCTGTATACCACGTATCACAAAAAAAGAGGTTAGATGAGTATATTTAAAAACCCTTAAAAGGGGTACATCAATTACACGAACGTTTTCGGAATAAAAATTCGATCATCAGGTTTAAAATGCCTAAAATAAGTATAAACCATTTAATTACAGCAAACGTGGTTTAAAATTTTGACTAAGGTTAAAAAAGAGCAAAAATTATACTTATTGTATAATTGTAATGGTTATACTTACAAATTGACATGCCTGAGGCACCCAAAATATCAGGGTAAAAACCCTTTAAATTACATATGTTTACTAAAGATTGTACATAATGTTGTTAATCACATTTGATGTTTGATATTAAATTGAATTTGACTTCAGGTAACATACACCCATGTTTTAGGTGAGTTCCAGTAAACCTCTTTAAGCGGGCTCCAGCGGGTAACTGATTGACAAGATACTTATGAACGGTGTCGAAAACAAAATGTCAATGCACCATGAAACAATGTTAATTATACATAGTATAAATAGTTAATTATGCATTGCCAAAAGATTCAAAAACTTTTATGATGTTAAAAAAATAACAGCAATCCAGGTGTTGGGATTTTAAAAATTTTAATTATTTAATTTTGGATATAAAATATGTGAAATTACCGATGGTATTAAAGGTCATGTTTAAGAGAATGACGTGTGCATTAGGCAACCTATGTTACTCTTTGTCGTGTGGAGTGTGGTCTAAAAAGATAATTTTGTGATAGATTAGCTAAGATATAAGAAAATTGTCCTTTTATGTTGATCACATCTAGTACAGGGTAAAATTGAATATTATATATTTGTAGCTAATATAAGAGCTCGTGTTTAAATGAAATTGTTTAGACTACTCGTATGGTGGAAAAAATTAATATAAGTAAGTCTAATGAATTGAAAAGAGGGGGGTTAGAAATCTTTCGTCTGAAGAATTAAAGTTATAAATTATGGAATTATATTTAAAATTGAAAAAGCTGAGTTTCTCAGAGACTTGATAAGAATCAAAGTAAAGAAAATGACTGAATAAGAAGGGGGGGGTTAAAGGAAAGTAAATGAGTTAATCAACAATAATTAGAGATAAGATAATATAGGTCCTTCATGCTGAAAGCATCTAGCACATTGAACAAAATCTATTTTGGTTGTGTTAAATTCGGTTGATACAAAAACCTGAAATTTGCTGTGTGAGTGTGCCACTAAGTTGTTGACCAAGAGAGGAAAGCAATGGTTGATTAGGATTTTTTTTGTAATGGGGGAAATAAAGAATTCTGATATATTGTTAAATTATGTTTAAATTGTTATTGAGTTTAGAACTGATGAGTAACTTATTAATATATGATATAACCTAGAAATAAACAAAGAAAGAAGAGTGGACAGGAATATGATGTAGACGTGAAAAGTGGAGAAAATTATGAAATAGTGAGGTGTGACGGGTGTTGGATGGTTATTAAGTAAATAATAGGGTCGGAAAAATTGGGAGAGGGGGTGTGACGATAGTGTAGAGAGAATGATTGTTTAAACATTCTCTTAAACATGACCTTTAATACCATCGGTAATTTCACATATTTTATATCCAAAATGAAATACTTAAAATTTTTAAATCCTAACACCTGGATTGCTGTTATTTTTTTAACTTCATAAAAGTTTTTGAATTTTTTGGCTGTAGGAATACTATGTATAATTAACATTGTTTCATGGTGTTTTGACATTTTGTTTTCTACTCCATTCATAAGTTTCTTGTCAATCAGTTACCAGCTAGAGTCCGTTTGAAGAGGTTTACTCTCCGGCCACTGGAACTCACCTAAAACATGGGTGTATGTTACCTGAAGTAAAATTCAATTTAATGTCAAACATCAAATGTGATTAACAACATTATGTACAATATTTAGTAAACATATGTAATTTAAAGGGTTTTTACCCTGATATTTTGGTTACTCAGGCATGTCAATTTGTAAGTATAACCATTTTTGCTCTTTTTTTAACGTTTGCTTTAATTAAATGGTTTATACTTATTTTAGGCATTTTAAACCTGATGATGAAATTTTTATTCCGAAAACGTTCGTGTAATTGATGTACCCCTTTTAAGGGTTTTTAAATATACGTATTTACCAAGATCTAACCTCTTTTTTGTGATATTATGGTTTGTATTAGCAAAAGTGATAATAATTTAAACAAAAGGTCAGAAATTCAAAATCTAAGCAAAATTTATAATTATATTATTTCCATGTAAATTTATATATGCAATCAGTAAAATATCACATTTTGAATTTTCCATGTATTTGTTACATTTTTTTCAGGCATCTATCAATGGGGAATAAATCTTCTTCTTTTTTGTTACTAAACAAAAAAGAATTTTTTAAACAAAAATTTTATTTTTGACAATATGTCAAAAATAAAAAATTTTAAGTTGGTATTTACGACATTTAGGCTGAACTGTAGCTATTCAATTTTTGTTTACAAATTCAATTATTTTTGTTAAGAAACTTTATCAAAATTTATTTCAGAGAAATATTTATTAGAATTAAACATTTTTTTAATAATATTCTTTGTAATAATGTTAGCAGCAGTTTTATATAAATAACTAACTTTATTTGGTGAGTTAACAACAACATTATTTATTTCTAGTTCAACTTTGTAAGATATTTTGTATTTTTTAGAAGCTCTTGATAAAAATTTTAATCACAATTTAAAGCTCGAGTAACAAATAGTCAACAAATAGCCCCTTTTATTGACTCCAACCCATCCAAAATAGTTTTATATATATATATACATATATATATATATATATATAATATATATATATATATATATACATATATATTTACACGTCCCGGCTATAGCTCCTCTTTTTCAAAATGCGGTTATAAGTCGTCTTCCAGAAGGAGTGAATATCTTTAAAATTTTATTCGTGTATATTAAATTTTTAACCCTTCTTATAATGTATTGAAAATAAAAACATTAGAATTTTTTATACAATTACCAAATTAATACGAAATGGTCTTCCGTCTAAAATTACTATACATAACTCCTCCAATGTATATTAAACTAACACAATAAATCTTTCCGCTATTCAAAATATACGTCAAAAACTACATTACGGTGGTTTACTCCTCCAAATATAAATCAGAGACTAAACGACGGTGAATAAGTAAACCAAATAATATAATAGTGTGGAAACTCTTCAGGTATGTACTTATATAATTTTTATAAACTCCATCTACAGCTTCTGATGAAATGTTAGATCCCAATTATGTTCCCTTCGATGATTCTTCAGTAAGTGCAATAACACTTTTAAAAGAATAACATTCGTTGAGTACTCTGATATTGAAATGGATAACGGAAAAATATATTATTTTTTTTAATTTAGTTTTTAGAAAAAATCTTCAAGTTTTCCAGAAATAAATAATTGTTCTTCCCACTCTAGTTCAATAACAAGTTAACAAAGATGATTTAAATATCGAGATAAGTTTACTTTAAATATTTTAGCAATATATTTCAAAGCACATACTTTTTAGAAACAATCTAATTCACCTTCGTCTTCTGCCAACCTAAATATCGATCAATGTGGAAGAAACTTGCAATATAAATATGAAGTCTTAAAAAAAATCTATTTTTTGTTACTTTTGTGAATCAGTTGTATTAAATTTTCCCAGGCATATAATACGATATTGTTAAAGCGAATTAGAAGTTCAAATAATTTTGGTTTACCCTCCAAGAAGTAAAACGAGAATGCAATTGTTATTTGCTTTGAGCAAAAAGGAAAACTATTTATTAGGTTCAGCAAATTTAAAACCAGTTAGGAAAGGATCTGCAGATACAAACTACCTACCGTGTGACCACTGCTTCGACATGTATTCTGCAAAAAACTTATGGCGTCACAGAAAAATATGTAATCCTGATTCAATAACCAGAAATTCCCAATCACAAGCACAAAATTTCATATTAGGGCACCTTACATTGGACACATAATTATTTAAAAGAAGCTGTTTTTCATGGAATGCGAACAGATAATGTATTCCTCGTGGCTAAAAAAGATCCGCTCATTTGTGCGTTTGGCTCAAGATATTTAAAGATGCATAGAGAACAATACTTTATACCAATGGCGTCAAGAAAAATAGGGAAAGTAGGTAAAATTCTTATCGAACTAAGAAAAAATAGTTTCTCAATTCAACTAAAACGCTCTTTGACTCATTGAAACCAGAATAATACGATTCTTTAGTCTTTCCTACTAAAATAGTTTCAAAACTTAAGCAAAACTTTTAAAGCTGGATCATTTGCTAAAAATATTGGCACTATATAAAAACAGTGTTGTGATAATAGCACTTATGCATAATTCGAAAAAGTCTGAGTTTACTGTTAAAAGTGTCAATGCTAAAATAAAGACACTAAATACAAATAATATAAGTAAATTGGAAATATGATATTTCCAGTCAAGCTGCAAATGATTTACGACATGAAAAAATTAAACTAAGTGACGTTACTACCACTAGTTAGGATTCTGGTTAGTTACTTACTACCACTAGGAGATTCACTCCCCGCCTCTCGACGCCTTAGTGTTCTGAGCTGTTGGACGTGAATCCTGTCCTGGCATTTGGTTTTCACCTCTGGCTGCGTTGAGTAGTTGAGTTACTGTGACCAAATGCCCATCTTGGTAGTTAGTATTCGCCTCTGGTTGCGTTGAGTAACTGAGTTACCGTTGCTAACTACCCATCTTCCTGTCTTCTTTTTCTTTTCTTTTTCTTTGTTCTCCTGAAGAAGCTACATACAATTGTAGCGAAACATCGAGATGAACCCACTTTTGGGTCACTCACAAATGACACGGTTCAAACCCGGAAGACGAATAAACTATAATGCTAACCCAGTTGTTTACAATATCGGAAAATGACATGGAGCAACTGGCTTCATTTATGGGACCCACATTAGAAATCATCGATTCTTATATCGACTCCCCGATGACATTTATCAAACTGTAAAGATCTCTAAGTTGCTCTGTTAATGGAGAAAGGTAGAGCAGGTAAAAGGTTTAGAACAAATAGAGATCAATTAGGAAGAAGACATTATAAAAGATGATAATGGACATATTAATGAAGTATTTAAGGAACAAGAATATGAAACCAATGATGTTATCGAATCAAAAGGTCCAGAAAGTTGTAATAATGAAAAACAGGGAATAATGGATATGAAGACAAAAAACAAAAAAGGGTTTTAGTTCCGTGAACAGAAACTTTAAAGGAACTAGCCAAAATGTATTTTAAAACCCACATTAAGCAAAAGAGACTCCCCAAAAAATCAGAATGTGACGATCTGATCTATTAAAAAATAAAAATTGGCTCAAAATAAAGGTATTCATTCAAAATGAATATAAAAAGTATTGAATGTCTTGAGTTTCCCTTAAATTTTCAGTTTTGTTTGTATTTTTTGCAGTTTTATTCATATTTTTATTAGATACTTATTTGTTTTTAAAACTATTAAAACTAAAGATTTATAACGAACATAGATACATGTTTTTTTTTCGTTAGCCCATGTTAGAAATTTACAAATGAATATCAATAGTATATAAATAGCCCTTAAATAATCAGATTCGATTACAATAAAACAAATAGAATACATTAGAATTTGTTTTTCGTTTTTACAATTAGTTTTATTGTGACCAAAAACCTCTCTACTTTGATTAAGATTTTTTGTTGAAATAGATATACCGGGTGGTGAATCGTCAAACGGACCATAGGAAACTCAATGAGAAATTTTAAATTGTTGAATTGCTGCTTCCCTAATTATTTTAGATCAAAAGTCATAAAAAACTATTTGTAGAGGACTAAAATCTGAATTAAAAACACATGTTAAAACCGTTCTACAAATCAACTGTACTTCAAAATTTAAAAAAAATGTGATACATTTTTCAGACCACCCCTAAAAGTTAGGCCACACGTAATGCAAGAATATATATTAGGATGTGTTTGTTTTATCATTATTAATGTCAGATGTTTGACAATTTGAATTGTCAATCTTTTTATTTTATGATTAAATTATAAACAATGAATTTTACTAAATACTACTACTACTGAACATTATTACTTTGTGTATATTGTTTACAAATCGATCAATATAATGAAATGTACTCAGTTGACGAAAAATCGCATAACGGCGCGAACCTTTTCCTGCCACTACCGGATCTTTATTTAACGTAAGATAGGTATTCTAATTCACTAAAATTTAATTCCATGTTAAGTTAAGTTATACAACTATTCAATGAATTCCAATATACTGTTACTGTGATCTTTATTCCTAATAATAATATATGATTATTTCTAAACATAAAACTATAACAAATATTATAATAAAACATGAAGAAAACATTTTTATTATTGGTTTTTTCTCTTCAACTGAGTACATTTTTTAATCAACTTAATTTTTTTTAAACATTAAATCATAAAATTTTGGCCATTTAAATCATAGATAAATATAATATAATTGATTTAAATATTGTCAAATATCAGAAACAATAATATGACAAAACGCAACACGTAATACACATTTTTTCACAGAAAAATGTATTATATTTTAGCAAAATTTTGGAATACGTTTAAGTCGTAGAATAATTTTAACAGTTGTTTTCGGTACATATTTGAGTCCTCTACAAATAGTTTTCCATGACTTTTGGTGTAAAATAATTAGGGAAGCAGGAATTCAACAATTTAGAATTTACCATTGAGTTTCCTATGGACCGTTTGCCGATTCACCACCCTGTATACTTTAAAGTTTAAAGAAAGATTGGAAAACTATTAAGTAGTTTTCGAATCATTATTCCAGAGGAGGACTAAACTACCGTAATATAAAAATAGGAAGAACTAAGGTCGGTAAACTATAATTGGAATATACGTAACGAAATATACGCCGACACTGGCGACACAACAAGTAATGTGGCGATCATATTGAACTAAAATATTCAAATGTACAAAAACACGCAATAACTCACCCATCTGAAATTTTGCTCAATGGTTTAGAATGATGTTTCGACTTCTTTTATAATGATTGCGATAAGTCCTCCGTATACAGAGGACCCACCACATTGGAGGACCTATTCAATGTAAATTTCCTATATAAGGAGGAGCTATCCACTGTTGCGTATATATATATATATATATATATATATATATATATATATATACATATATATTTATATATATATATATATATATATATATATATTATATATATATATATATATATATATATATGTGTGTGTGTGTGTGTGTGTGGTGTGTGTGAAACTGGGTGAAGTATTACTTTAAAATACATTTAGATTCCGTCCTACTTCAATTATTTATTTTTCTCAGTGGATTGTGACATTCATATTCATAGTCTGCTAAAGTAAAATATACTTTTCTATTCCATTCATTTTTAGAGATACGGCTAAACACAATGCCATTTTTTCATATAAAAGTTTAAAACAATTTTAATATCGTACGGCTAACAACGAGGGTTTCGAAATTCACAAAATAAAAGAGAAACATATTTTTATTCAATAATTTAACGCCATTCCTTTGTATCGTAAGCTCTTTGAAAGGATCCGCATTATATAGCTGCTTTTCCAGTACGGCAGGCGGTAATTTTATCATTTTCACATTTTTTGAATAATCTAAAACGAAAACTCAGATCAAACAAAATATTCCCTACGGTGTCTGTTATTTCTAGCAACGGGAGTAGAGGACGCACTTTAAACTTGGATTTAAAACTTTCAATTGAAATAAAATATTATGATTGTTTTATTAAAACATTCATTTAGAAGTATTTAACCCGGTGACTGTATGGTGCCATTTTCTGACAGTAGCTGTGTGTTGGGATAATTAATAATAGATTTTTTGTTATTTATAAAATTGGGAAATTATTTTATCTTTACATGCGACCTTAAGATTTTAAATCATGGTTTTATTGTTATATATCCTTTTTAATATTTATATCATTTTAAAACTTTCCGTTAAAAAATTTAATCATTCAAAAAGGTACTAGAATTTAGTTACACAAAATTTTTAAAAAGTAAGCAAGAACTTTTTTTTAAATAATTTGCATAATTAAAAATTTGTTGCTTATTTAAGAACCAAAATATACACAATGTTCAAGATAAAGAAACATGTCACATTTAATACATTTCTTTTGATACTTCCTGTTCTTTCTACGGGTACACACTTCACATTCCAAGATGGCGTCGACTGAGAAGGACGTGTTAAGTTGCTTGTGCATTCACTGTGTTAAAAAAGTGAGTAATGGGTTAAAATATGTAAATTGTTCTTTATTAGCTCACTCCAGCTGTGCTAAAAGAATGAAAGATGTAAAAATTGTCGATCAAGGCATGATCTGTTGTGATTCAAATTTAAAGGTTATCAGTGACACTAGTGCTGAACTCGTAATTACTGAAGATGTGAATATTATTGAAGAAGATGCTTTAAAAAGGGATTTAAAAAAGAATATTTAAAAATTATACTCAATCACAAAAATTTTATATACCATTTGCCATATGCCTATACCATTTGCCGAGCGAAACCTCTGATGGCAATTTCAGTGACCTCGAACCAAGCTTAAGGTCAATTAATGTTAAAGTAGCTAAAAATAATACAAAAGTGTTAGATGTGGATGCAAAACCTAGTCATTCAAAGACCCTTTCACCTGGCCTGACTGTTATTAGTGATAATACAGGCGAGGTTAACAGTCAATTTACAAACCAAATTGTAAACAATAATAAAAATCATATATTTAACAAGAAAGATGTTAGCCGCGCTATTCACGATGCCGTAAATCAACAAAAAAATTTAGATATACAAAATTTAGAAGAAACTGATGGTGAAAGTAAGAGAGATGAGTGGTTGACTTAGAATCGTCGTAAACGTAGACGTCAATATTTAATTGGTGGAAATGAGATGAAAAAGTCGGTGGACTCCGTTCCAAAATTTGTATCTCTGCATGTCACACGTCTTAAACCGCAAACAACCCCTGATGATTTACATAAAATGTTAGCTGTATCATTTCACAAAGTCCAATGTATGGTACACAAATCAAAAATGCCTAAAGCATATAGTTCCATGAAGGTCACCATTAATCAAGAAAACCTAAAGTGAGCTTGGAACAAAGATGTTTGGCCAAAGGGTGCAGTGATATCTAAGTTTTTTGTGAAGAGGAGGATGCCAATGTAACTGGATCCTCTTTAAAAAGTATCGTTAAATTTAAAAATTGTTTAAATATCATTCACTATAATGCTCAATCGTTAGTAACTCTTTTCTAGATTTTGAAGTTCTGCTTAATGATATTTCAGCTGATTGTTTGTGTCTTGATGAGCACTGGATTTTACCTGATGAGCTACATACTGTCAATTTAAAGGCTATCGTATGGTTTCTGGATTTTGCAGTGTAGGTATATATACTAGAAATTACGTAAGTTTTAATTATTTGAATCTTGAAAATCTCTCTTCTAAACAGCATTGTGAAATTACAGGTATTATATTAAATAAATCTAATGTGCAACTTATTACTGTCTATCGTATTCCAGATGGTGATTTAGACAAATTCTTTACCATTATGGCTGAAGCTCTTAAAAAAATTAATGTTCATAAACCTGTTATAATTACGGAGACTTTAATGTCCATTTTAATGAAACAGATATCAGAGCTTTAAAACTCTGTAATTTTTTTAGATCTTACAATATTACAAAAAAAGTTAAATTTAATACTCGAGGTAATAGATATCTTGATACTGTTTTTGCAAATATTGATGGTACCACAAAACCTGTGAATCTCACTCACACATCTGACCACAGAGGTATTTCCTTTTAGATAGCTTACTCATCCACAAATTGTGCAAACAGAGTTTGTTATAGACCTATCACAGATGAAGGACTCTTCAATCTAAACCAGATTTTGCTAAATTGCAACTTTAATTTTGTATACAATGATAATTTGGATAATAATTTATTATTTAAAATGCTAATTGATGTGTTATTAATTTCCATAAATATCTCTTTTCCAGAAAAATCGAAATTGCCGAAAAAAAAATAAACCCAGTAAAAAAAATGAATGGTTCAATGACACTTTAAGAAAAATGCGTGAGAGATTTCAATTTATTATAGCAATAAATAGAAACGATCCCATGGCTGCACCTAGAAGTACCATTATCAAACTTAGAAAAGAGTACTGGGAAGCCATCAAGCTTGCAAAAATTAATGCAGATAATAGGTTTATAAAAAATTCTGGCAACTCTCAACAAGCTATGTAGAAACTTAGTAATTAATTAATGGTAACAAACATAAAAATATTTTCTTCACTGATAATTATAAACTCAATGCAGACAGTTTTAATAGCCACTTCTGCTCAACTGCTGAGAGAGTAATAAATGAACTTAATGTTCCTTAGCTTACTCTTTATAACTATTTAAAGTGTATACCGCAGAAAAATATAGTTACCGTGTTTTAGTTTTCAGCCAGTGAACTTTAGGTTCACTGGCTGAAAACTAGAACACAAAAATTAATAAAACAATTAAAGATATAATTGCTCAACCTCTAACAACTTTAATAAATCAATCAATATCTTATAATACTTATCCTCAAGTTTTTAAAACTGCAAAGGTAGTAACTCTCTTTAAGAATAAAGGCTCTATTGATGATTATAACAATTATCGACCCATTTCTTTGTTGCCCATCTCATCAAAAGTTTATGAACGAATTTTAAAAAATCAAATTATTCTACATTTTGAATCTAATAAACTGTTTGCGATAAATCAGTACAGATTCCGAAAAAATAAAATAACAACTTTAGCTATTGATTACTTCACCAGCAATATTTTGGAACGGTTTGAAAAATATCTTGATACTCTTGCATCGTTTTTAGATCTTACTAAGGCTTTCGATTGTGTCACACATATTATTCTGCTTAGAAAACTTCCTTATTATAATTTTTATAGTGATGCAATTCAACTAATTGATTTATACATATCAAATCGTGATCAATATGTTCACTTCCACCAGTGTAATTCTCAAAAACAATATCTGTTGTTTGGTGTCCCTCAAGGCTCGCTTTTGGGTCCAGTATTATTTCTTATCTATATTAATGATCTAGTGTACTCTCAAAATAAAACAGTTAACATTGTTTTATTTGCTGATGATACTCCTTTCTATGCTAGCTATCACCCTTCTGAATTGGACACACTTGATTACCAAACATCTAAAAAAAACTTATTTAATTGGTTTTTAACTAACCGTCTCTCTTTGAACAACTCTAAATCTCAAAATGTTAATTTTACTCTAAGAAATAGCACCTGTGTTGAAAACGTTGCTCTACCGTAATGTGTAACCGGAGCAAAGTTTCTGGGGATATATTTGGATGCGAGATTAACCTGGGAACAACATATAGTTAATCTATCGAAAAAGCTTTCCCGACAAATTTTCCTCTTCAGGAACCTTGTACAAGTGACTTTCAGGGAAACTATTTTAACAGCTTATAGTAATTTTCATTCTCATCTGACATATGCTATTCTCTCCTGGGGTCAGTTTTGTCATATTGATAAAGTGTTTGCACAACAAATAAAGTGTGTTTGTATTATCTCTGGGCTCTGTTATAGAGCAGACTGTAGAAACTCCTTTAGAACTTTAAAAATTTTGACTTTACCTTGTGTATACATTATGCAGTATCTGTTGCACATTAAACAAAATCTTAGCCAATACAATGCCCATGTAGATTTTTACAATTATCCCACCAGATTTAACAATAATCTTATTTCAGAATTTAGCCGTCTTGAGAGATCCAGAAATGGTTCAAGGTATTTAGCCATAAAATTCTACAACTTAGTGCCAGATAGAATAAAAGCTCTTAATTTTCATCAGTTTAAGGCAAAAATTAAGAGTTACCTTATAGTGAATGCCTTTTTTACACATGAGGAGTATTTTACTTCCGATTTTAATTTTTTGTAATTGTCAACAGTATAATTTAAAACACTGTATTGCTGTTTTGTGTTAATATTTATGTGTATATTAACTATATTGACCTATATTTTATTTTCTTCGACTTGTAAAAAATACTTTTGTGTTCATTTATTACCAATAAACCATCTATCTATCATTAGGGTGTGTCGATTTTGTAATTTTTTTTTTAAATTTTATAGGTGGGTGGGTTTTAAAAGTTGCACAATACTGAATTGTTTGAGATAATGCTTTAAGATTTTTAATTCAATATAGTTTATAGCCCTCTACGTGCGTTTAAATTATCAGATTTTTTAATGATTTTTGAAACGGTAAAATAAAATTAAAACAAGCTGTTAAAAAAAACACATTTATTATTAACCCGGTATCTGGTTTTGATGCTCTCAGGCAACATCGTTTTTAATAGCCCCTAAATCAATTTCTACTGTATTATAGCCGTTATCTGACAATGATAATTGTAAGCAACAAGTCGTGTTAGTTATATAAAACTTGTGGCGACATCTAACATTCACTAGAGATATTTGAAAAAAATAATTTTACTACAGAGGATACCAGTAGAGATCTACGTGTATGTGGGTGTGTCATAATTTTTATTACCAAACGTTTGTTAGGAGTATTCTGAGGTTGGATTTTTACTTGGTATATAAACAAAGATTGTTTGAGTGTAATTCTCTGTTATTTCTTGCTGTATACGGTAAGTAATCGTATTATTTTGTTGAATAAAAATCATGTGGCTCTCAAGCAACATTATCAGTTGAGTAATTGAGTTTTTTTTTCAGTATAAGATTTCACTATGGAAAATTTAAATGAAGTATCAACTACATCCTTTTATGGAAAAAAGACGAAAATGTCGTGTATTGTTTTTGTCAACCCTAATCTCTCTGATTTGTCTGACACGGAGGAGTATGATGAAGAAATTGAAAACATTAATGTAAATGAAATTACCGTAGAATCAGATGAAAATGATGAACCTCATAATCATCAACGGCTAACTGAAGAGGAGGCTAATCAAACAAATGAAGAAGACGAGCATGAAGAACCACCAAGAAAACGTAAAAAAGTAGTGGAGTCAGTATATTATAACTGGTCTGAAAGTGACATAGAAACCATTCCGTTCGAAAATCCAACTATAGACAATAATGCAGTGGAGGTAGCCTTGCCGCTTGAGTATTTTACGAGGTTTTTTTCACTAAATCTACTAGAGAATATTGTATACCAGACGAATTTATACAGTACGCAAAAAACTGGGGTAAGTGTCAACACAAATACTTCCGAAATAACAGACTTTTTCTCCATTTTGATTTTTATGGGTAGGTTCCCTTTAGATTAGACTTCTTTTAGATCATATTTCTACAAATTGTTATCAGTAAGTATCAGTTTTGAAAACCAATATTCTATGGATAAGGCTGTGGTTGCCTACAAAGGTACATACGGTGGCAATTTAAGACAATAGATACAAAATAAGCCTCATAAATGGGGTTACAAGTTCTTTGTAAGGGCAGGTGTTTCAGGATATATTGCCGATTTCATTCCTTACCAAGGAGTTTCGACGTTTTCACAACTACAGGGAACTATCAATCAGATTTCTAAAGAAGAACAATCCTTCTGTGTCGGTGCAGCTTCAGTGATTGCACTATGTAAAACATTAGAGGCCCCCCAGAATTCAATGATTTTTTGTGACAATTGGTTTTCCAGTTTGAGATTATTTCATTACTTGAAAAAGAAGTATAATATCCTTAGCTTGGGCACTATTCGCTCAAATAGAATAGCAGGTTGCATTTTGAATACTGATAAGGTTTTGCTAAAACGTGGCAGGGGTTCCTATGTTTATAAATGCGATGAACAAAAGAATAGTATAGTTGTAAAATGGGCAGATAACAAATGTGTACTTCTGGCTAGTACTGGTTGTGAGATCGAGCCAGTCAATCACGTACAAAGGTATTCTAAAGAACATAAAAGAAAAGTAAATGCCCAAATCTAATCACTCAATATAATAAACACATGGATGTAGTGGATAAAGCTAACTCTTTATTGGGTCTCTACAGAAGTCCAAGTCGTAGTAAAAGATGGTATTTTCCAATAGTTACCTGGCTCTTAGATGTTTTTATTATAAATGCATGGATATTACATCAAAATGACAGTAAAGCCAATAATATAAATTTTATATCTCTCAAGAAGTTTAGAATGGAACTAGCTAGGTCGTTGTCCAATACTGGAAAGCACAAAGTAAAGCGAGGCCGTCAGTTAAGTATGGATATACAGATAACATTATTCGCCATCCTCTTACTGTAAGACCTGATGATGCTACCAGAAGAGATGCGTTAGGTCACTGGCCACTTTATACCGCTAAAGGAAGATGCAGATTTTGTAAAACTGGCTATACAACTGTGCAGTGTGAAAAATGTAACATGCGGCTTTGTTTTACACCGAACAAAAATTGTTTTTCATCATTCCACCGTTAGAATTAGGCCTATATTTATAATTTTTTAGTATTAGGCACTCTATTATAAGTTAATTTTTTTATTAAATAAATAAAATGTCCTTTAGTTGAACAGTTCTTTATTTATGATTAACAGAATTTTGAGTTCTTCATTAGTGAAGTTAGTACCAAATAGTGTTTCTTGACTGGCAATGTTGCTTCTAGGCAACGGATTCAAAAACCATTTTCCCCTGTCTCCTTTAGGTTTTTTTGTACCTCAGGGTGTTATTGAGTGTTATATGAGATTATGTATACAATAAAATAATTTTTCGACATCTATTTTTGGGGTTGCCAGATACCGGGTTAATAAAACATACATTCTAAATAAATCCAGAAAAAAATAGGTACACTAAATATAAGATTAAGGTAAAATAATATAATAAACTGAGAAACATTGCAATGTTAACTCTTAAATTCAGCTTTAAAATCATCAATTTCAGTCGCCCCAGCCAGACGTTGTTTGCAGCAGTCCATTCTGAATCAGACGTTGCTTAGTTTAATGTACGTCTAATTAAATTGTGGAAACTGGTTAAAGTTAGTAAACCAAAGAAAACGTCGAGGCTGCATGGTGGTGGGAATTCCTTTCAAGCTCAAACGGAAAACGGAACTTCAAAACTTCAAATGAAAAGTGCATTATCTCGGGTTCTACGTAACTTAGAAGCTTCTTTTTTTATTTGGATGTGCTCGTCTAAATATGTAATTCTAACATGTACTCTTTATTAAATAAAATAGTTGTTTAAATTGTTGTGTTATGTTTTGATCTTCCTTGTCATCGTGAAGAGTCAATACTTTAGTTATGGTTGACCTCTTCACAATCCCATCAATCATGGATTTTAAAATGTTACAAATGTTATCATTTATTACAGTCCAAAAGAAATATTGTGGTAACTGTTTAAAATACAAATATATAATAAATTAATTGTAATACACTACAATGTTCTACAATATTTGACATTAACTAATTTGTTAATTTTTTAATTAAAAAAGCAAATAAAATAATTTTTATCCCTACATTCAAGTTTTACTGGAACCATAAATCTCCATTAAGGATTACTTTAGATTAAGAGCCGCTGCTGTAGAATATGTAAGTCGTGCTCCCTAAAATAGAAATAAAAGTTAGAAACAAATAACTGAAAATCACCTAAGTTACTTGTTTTTTATAGTTAAGATAGCTTTTATTAATTTCACACACGTATCTCTTTATTGCCTATATGTAGGCTAATGAGAAATGATTAACAACTATGCAAAATGTGCACACCCAATTGCCAAACAAACTCTAATTTCTATAAATTTCAGACCCTCCACAGTCATTCACAACTTCTGATTAACAACGCTTCCAAATTTTATCACTGCCACTTAACCTTTAGCAAAAGATTACAATAAATGTTTTTATTTGAACTTTACGGCATGGTTTAATTGAGACAAACATCCAACAAACTGAAGAAGCCATCGCCAATTATTAGTTTGATGATGCTGAAATAGCTAAATATGACATATTTAGAGTATCTTGCAACCTAAGCCTCTTAATCAATTTAAGCCAAATCTAGTTATTCTTCCTACCGAATAAAATATCAAAATCATTCTAAACTTCTCTTATGTCTATAAACCCATCAATACTTCACACTAAAAACCATTTCCTTATTATCCAACAAATTATTTAAATAAAACAACAATAGTCATTATCGTCTCGTTGTCGTGTATTAGACGTCTGGTTAAGAAAAAAATGTTGAAAAATGTTTCGCAGATATCTGAAGCCTTTAAGACATAGGTGGGGGTTACTAGATGAAGAATAGATGAAAAGGTACTCGTATTTTTTACATTGCGTTTTTTTTAAACAATAATTTTTGGTCACAATTAGATTTTTTGTCTAAGTTTTTTCCTTTATATTTTACATAAATATAGTTTTTATCATTTTTTATACGAAGAATTACTTTATTTTCTTGTTTTTTTCAATTAAAATTGATAAATAATTTACGAAGATATTTGCAAAACAGCAGTTTTTTTGCACTAATTTATAAATTTTATTAATTTCTTTTATTAATCAAATAAAATGTTATTAATAAATTTTAACATCGAGGAATTACCGTTTTTTAAATTTATGTAAAATTGCACTATGAATGATGCTATCCACGCTTAGAAAATTTTATAGGATTATTTAATACTTAAACTATCTCAAGAGTTAAATGCATATTGCGTTTTCATCGAAATTATTTACAAAATTAACGTTTGAAAAAGAGGTTTGTTTTTTTACTTATAAACAATTGTAATAACTTTTATATTTTTTAAGCTACAGACTTGTACGTACAACCATTGGATAGCTGGTAAAAAAAATCACATTTAACAAAAAAAACCTTGTATGACGAAATTCTAAAAACGAAGTTAGCGACTATTTTTGAAAAAATCATATCTTTATTGTTTATAAACATTAAGAAGTAAAATTTGCATTAATTTTGAATGAAAATCTAAACTGAAACTTATAGCTTTAAAATTCATCTAATTTTTTTAAACTTACAGCCCTACGAAGCGAAGGTACTTTCGAAAGTTCTACATAGATAGAGAGGATAACTGTTTTTTTTTTTTCGACATCGGAATTTCAAATTAAAATACGTAGAAAAAATTTACATTATCTCGGCTTTAATTGCAGCTGCAAGCCTGTTTTTTTCATTCTAGGGTAGCTCGTCGAAATATGAATAACTACATAGTTTTCACTGGCCTGATGGGAAAAAACCTCGGAAAAATTTCACCGTAAAATTTTAATAGTCTGTCGGAGTATCATTAATAATGACATAATTTTCACCAGTGTACCTTTTTGTTGCAGGTTGTTTTCTTCACTTATTAAATCAGTCTCTTAATACACATCTTCAGAATCACTGTCATCGTCAAACGTAACTGTACCGAGGTTGCAGAATATTTTTCCTCTACTTCTTCCTCAGTACAATTTATGCACAAGTTCGTACAATTCAAACCACGTTTTCTGCACCCACATCTAGTAATTTTGCAACCTGTGGTGTATTTGCATGTAACGTGCTTTAATGTCTCTTCGGGATTTAAATTATATAAAGTATAAATTGCTTCAAAACCAGTGGATCAAAAATTAAAAAGGAAAATACTTACTCTGAAACTACTACTGCTTGAACAAGTTAATGCCATAGTCTGCTGTTTATTTTAAAATAATCTATAATAAATAATATTCTTCACTGATTATACAAGTTGAAAATAATTAATTATTCATTCAATAGTTTTAAATATTACTTACTATTTTCAATTAAAACGTAATTAAGTACGTTTAGTTAAAACTTTTTTGTTCGAAATACACAAAATATTTTATTCAAAGAAGTATAAGTATATTGCTTTCTAAAGCCACTACACTGAGACTGACGAAATTTTGGAGCGTGGAGCTGAAACAGTTTTCTCTCCACATTCCTATGTCGATCTTTCGAAAGTACCTTCGCTTCGAAAGGCTGTAAGTTTCGAAGAAATTGGATGAATTTTATAGCTATACGTTTCGATATAAAGATTAGATTTTCGTTCAAAATTTTTGCAAATTTTACTTCTTAATGTTTGTAAACAATGGAGATATGTTTTTTTAGAAGATAATTGCTAACTTCGTTCCTATTGGTCATAGAAGACTGCATACCTTGGACACATACTAAGGATTGATAAATATAGTCTTCTGCAGGTCATTATGCAGGGTAGAATCGATGGCAAAAAGGGAATAGGTAGAAAGAAGAAGTCATGGCAGCGAAATATTCGAGATTGGAGAAACATGACTGTAGATGAATTATTCCATGTTGCAAAAGACAAAGAAACTTTTAGAAACGTGGTCGCCAACCTCCGTTACTGGGGAAAGCATGGAAAGAAGAAAAGGTCATAGGTCATAGGGCAAGGTTTTTTAAATGTGAGTTTTTTACTAGTTAGAGCTAGAAGTTGTTGCAAATGTTTATAAGTAAAAACATACTCCTTTTTCAAAACGTTTATTTTGTAAATAATTTCGATGAAAACGCAATATGCATTTAACTTCTGAGATAGTTTATGTCTTAAGAAATCCTATGAAATTTGCTTAATGTGTCTAGCTTCATTCATAGGCAAGTTCAATAGTTTAAGTAATTAGCCTAACGGATAAATAAATTAAATAACTTTTAAACTATTTGGCCGATCGTGGAGAAATTTTGCACAAATTTAAAAGACGGTAATTCGTCTTGTAATGTTTAAATGTATTAATAACATTTTATTGTGTTAACAAAACAAAAAAATTATTAAAACTTATAAATAAGTGCAAAAAAACTACTTTCAAAAAGAAAGAAATAATATATTCTTGATATAAAAAAATGATATAAATATTATTTATTCAAAATATAAGGGAAAAACTAATAGACAAAAAATCAAATTGTGACCACAAAATTATTGTTTAAAAAAAACGCAAGGTAAAAATACGAGTACCTTTTCATATATTCATTATCTAGTAACCTCCACCTAGTATGTCTTAAAAGCTTCAGATATTTGCGAAAAATTTTGCCGTGAAAGCGATGATTTTTGCATAACCAGACTATTTATATTTTGACTAGGTGTTTCTTAATTGGTGTGTATCTATTTTGTATCCCGTTTAAGCATTTTCGTTGGCCTCTTTACGACATGATTTGATGATGCATACCATGTGAAGCTCGTTACTAGCTGAAGTCAGTAGTTTTGTGGGTTGGAAAAAATTTATTTTAAGGATAGGTCTTATGTATATATTCTCAAAAGATGAGAACGAAGTTTTTAGGATATTCTGAGCTCGAATGTTATGGCCATGGATAGTTTTTAGGGTATATTCTTAGAGAGGAGAGCTTCTTAAGTATGGTTGGGATGTTAGATAGAAAAGTAATTGGAATTTGTTTTGCGCAGAATATTCCTCTCCAAAGTTAGCAGTAGTTGTATAAGGTTTTGATTGAGTCAATTGTAAATGTTTGGTCTATATTTAATTTTTAAAATATAAATAAAGACTTAAGTAATTAGCCACTCATAATGGATTTGGTATTGGCATTAGCCAAATAGTGATAAATCCCATAATGTTGAAAGTAGTGCTAAACTAAATTAAAGGGCTACAAAACTAAATCAGATTCAAAACTACTTATTTTATAATTTAAAAGTAATAGCAGGAAAGACTGGGAATGGTTTGAGCCATAAACGTTACACCTGTAACGTATACTTAAATAAATTTACTGTTTCGGTTAGTTGATAATTCCTTATTGCTTATTTGGCCTTATCTAAGTATTACGTTAAATGGAAGTCTGTTATGAAAGTTATAGAGAACAGTTGTTTTTGAAGCCAAACAATGAAATTTTTCTATAAAAATATATAAGGATTCTATATTTACATTATTAGGTTTAGAAATATATAGAGAAAATACACAAATATGATACTTACTCAACATACTTTTATGTATTCAATTGTTTGTTAGGTTATGTGTTGAATGAAAACATGTAATATTTTGTGGCTACTGACACGAGCGGAATAATGAACAGATTTTATGTAGGAGGTTTGAGATATGCCTCAAACCTCCCATCATGATTGAAACTGTTTTCTTTCTATTTAATGCAAAAAAACGTGGGCTCACTTAGATTAATCGTTTGCTTTTTTTGCTAAAATGTGTACTGTGGCATCTACAATATTTTTTTTACAGATATCTTTTAAATGGAAATTAAAAACATCTGTAAGAAAAAGTAGAGTAATACTACTTCCGACTTCATCTCATACTAGCCAAAAGTTATAGCACTTGGATATCAACGTTCAAGGGCCCTTTAAAAGATTTTATAATGAATCGGCCGATAACTGGATTATTAACAATCCTTCACAGATAATATGCTTAACAAAACTTGTGAGAAGTGCTTATGTTCGCGCTTTTACACCTGCCAGTATCATAGGTGGGATTTCACATAATGGTATTTATCCATACAATTCAGCGGTATTTGCAGATAGTAATTTTACCAGTGTCGAAATTACAAATTACCCAGATCCATCTTAAGTTTCACAGGCTACAGAAAATTTATTTTTGTCTGCCCCTTATACTCCCCAAAATATTTCAAATACATTAATAAGTCTTGAAGTTATAAGGCTATTTTTTACACCTCTTAAACGTAAAAAGAAATCTGCAATGAAGTGTGTTGCAATCTCTGAAATGCAACACTTTTAATTAAAACTCACCTTTGAAAGTAGTTTATGGTTGACATAGAATAATCCATAACATGTTATTTCCCATCCTGCTTGTATATTAGGTAAAGCTATTAATAAAAAGCGTCTATTTTCCTTATTCCAGAAGACCCATGGGCAGCTATATAGACAAAAGTGAAATTCTTCGGACTAAAAGAATGAACGGGTTACATATGTAGTAAAACTTCATAATTTGATATTTGGATTTAACGTTTTTTAAAAAACTTCTGTTAATATTTTAGATTTTTTTTAATTTCAATCATGTTTTACTTTTTGTTTTAAACCTTTGCATTGTAAAATGTCTCGATTTACTATGTTCTTATACATTTATTACAATATCCATTTATTATAAATTAAAGATTCCATTACAATTGAAATCAAAAATTAACAAAAGAATTCGAAGAAGAACAACCATTGATTAGTTTTAATAAAAAAGAAGAAGAAATTCGAGTGCAAAAAAAGCAAAATAATCAGAAGTAGTGAACGTTAAAAGTGGTAAGTACTAATAAATTGTAGGAATCACAAAGGTTGAAAAAGCACTTAGTACCTGTGTGTTTCTTGTGCAATAATTACAAATGAGTGAAATGAACACATGCATCTTTTGCGTTTTGAGGGTATTTGACAGTGATAGTTGCAAAGTTGTCATTTATAATTATGGCGTCCAGATTGGAAAGATACTACAGATGGCGTTAGATGATGTAAAAAAAGAGCTTAAAGGTATAGTGAGGTGTCGACTGTAAAACCATCTTGTTTTACTTAAAAATAATTATTTATTCCCGTTGCCACAATAACTCCGGAAAAATTGTGAAAATATCATTGGAAAAAACTACTGAAGGAGTACCAGGTAATGTAGAAATTGTTATAACAGAAACTATTATTCTAAATGAAGTACAGGAATCTGATGAAACAAACAAAAATTTGTGTGATAAAAACAATAATCACCAGATCCAAGAACTTAACTCATATAATGGTAGTGATCTGGATGAATATAATTCCAATGCTTTATCGGGAAGTTCTTATCATCCGTCAAACGAAAGCAGTGAATTTGAAAATGTTGATACAAACAAGCCAAAAGATGAGGAACTGAATGCAATACCAAAAAAACGTCGCCGCAGAAAGGCCAATGAAAAGGAATGGAAATGATCAATTGTAAAAGAGTTAAGGATTAGTGGTAAAAAATATATTAATCTCTCCAGAAAGGAAATTACAGAAAAAATTCCTTTTTCAACAGATTGCTCTAAGTGCAGGTTTAAATGTCAAAAACTATTTTCTGAAGAGCAAAGGGCACAACTGTGTGCAGATTACTATAGCTTAGCAGACTATACGAGACAAAAACGCTGTTGAGTTCTTTGATACAAATAGTGAATGTATCTAGAAACAAACAAACTCCCATAACAACAAATCGAAAATAATTAAGGTTATATCATTTAATAGATAATAATGGGCAAATACATCGAGTATGCCTCAAGTTTTTTACAGCCATGTTTGCTATATCTCGTAAAGTCGTCGAGAAGTGTGTGCAAATGATGAATAAAGGAATTTTTGTCGGCTATGATAAAAAAAGAATAGTAAACCATACAATGCAACTGCTGATATACATCGGCAGCAAGTTAAGGATCATATTTACTCATTTCCAAGAATTGAGTCGCATTACTGCAGTCGTGATTCAACTAAAAACTATCTAAATGCAGATTTAAACATTTAAATCATATACCGATTATATCAAGACTTTTGAACTTCTAATAGTTTAAGTCCGATCTTAAAGTTTGTGTAACAAAATATTTTTAATTAATTAATAATTAATAAAAATAATTAATCAAAATATAATTATTTATATTTTGAACCAGCTCTTGCCTTTTATCGTCCAAAAAAGGATCAGTGTTCGGTGTGTAATGCATTGAAGCAGGCCAAGGAAAAGATCCCTTAAGAAAAGCATAAATGAGTCGAAAAACAGTCAATGGATATGAAAGAAGACAATAAAAAAATGGCAGCAGCCACGTTGGGAAAAACATTTAGAGCAATAACATTCGATCAGGAAGCTATTCTAATCGTTTCGTTTGCTGGTGAGTCTCAGATATATTACAAGAGACATCTTAATGTTTACAATTTTACAATTTATAATGGATCTACTTGAAACGGTTATAGCTATATATGGGATGAAACTATGTCTGCTTAAATATTTACTAGACCAACCCAAAACTGTAAGCCACGTAGCTTCCTTTTCTGACACATGCGAAGGTAATAACAGAAATAAAAAAGTTGTCACAGCGATGCTCTATGCCGTCAATGCAATGGATAATCTTTAAATAATTTACTTAAAATTTATAGAATCGGGTCAGTCGTACCTGGAAGCGGATTCAATGCACTCTATAATCGAGAGGGCTCGCGCACATAAACAAATTTATAATCCTCGGGAGTCGTGTCTATTGATTTCAGTTGCTAGGATAAAACCTAGACCATACCAAGTTTGTCGTTTAAAGAATTCAAACTTTTTTAATTTACAGAATCTTGTCGACGACGTTATGACAAACAGTACTGTATATTGTGTTGGGGACAAGGTTGAATGGCTAAAAATCAAGTGGTTGCGATTTCAGAAAGAAAAGGCATTCACAATTCAATGTAAGTACAATCTATCATCAAAAATTTTTTGAAACTTGATATTACACAAAGCAGAAAACGATTCGGCCAAACAAAGAACTGGACTTCTGTACAGCTTAAATCTAAATATTCCAGTCGTATTCCTATTTCTGATAAAAAGAAGGAAGACCTTGTTTATTTACTCAATAAAAAAATTATTCCCGAAGAATACAGCGATTTCATTATTAGTCTTCCATCGACATCGGATTCAACGCAGTTAGCAGTACACAAAGAGAGAGACTAATCTCCATTGCAATTATTTTTAAAAAATTGTTTGTGTTTTAAATCATGAATGTGTTGCTTGTGTGAGTCCATATCAAATAGGTAAAGAAATAATAATAAGACTTACTCACAATCAATTTAATTTAACAATCTGACGACCGGTTTCGCTTTCTACAATTTGCAAAGCATCTTCAGGTCGAGATACAAAGTTAAACTAATGCTGCAATAAAATAAACCTAATTAGGGTGGTGTCTCATAAAGATAAAATAAACAAATAAATTAGTTCATACAAATTATAGTAATTATGCCAATATTACATGTCTGTGGTTTTCAAAATTAATAATTTGAATATATAAAAGTATTAACAGACAAGGTAAGACCCACAATTGGTATAAAGTAGCAATCTTATATTGTAATAAATTAATAAATAAGCAAATAAATAAAACAAAACAAACATTACTTACATGCCGGTACTCTATTAATTGATGGATGGTAGGTCATGGTTGCAAAAATCATGTATTGTTGATTGGAGAACTTTAATGTGCTATTGCAGTTGTTTTAACAATAAACGGGAAGTTCTTGAGGAGAACAGATTTGATCCAATGAATTAGAGATAGGTATATTGTGGTTGTTTGTCAGATGAAAGTGATGTTCTTTACTATTGTATTATTTAAATTATTTACACTTATATCAGAGATATATTTTTTGGAATGTGTGTTATTTATTGAGTATTTATGTAATGAAGGAGACAGTTTTATGACAATGAATAAGAGTAGCTGTACCGATTGTGTGGTTGTGCAATTATTTTGACTTGTAATTATCAAGTCTATTGGCAAAATTAATAAATTATTGTAAAGTCAACTATGTAAAAGGTATATAAAAAGTATATAAAATTATTATAAATTAAGACGATTAGGGACAAATTAAACACACATTAACAGGAACAGAAACACTAAATGACGGGACAAACATTGAATTTAAAACTTAAACTTGGGGGATGGAAGAAACTGTAAGCACTACATCTGACTGTTGGAAGAAATGAGTTTTTTCATATTTAATCTATTAGATTTAAGAGGTAAATTTGACATGTGTAGGTTGAAGTGTGACAGTTCTTCTTCTATTACTAAATACTGTAAGTTTAGTTATTCAGTATTATGGAGTATGTTGATATAAATGAATGTATCAAAATTTGTTTTAATTTAGAAATCAAAAGTAAATTGATGTGTTTAATATTGGCATACTTTAACAATTTTAATTAATAAGTTTCAAATTCAAAAATTTTTTTTAAGGTAACAATGTGAATAATTGAAATACATCATCTGTTATAACTAACCAATTTTAGTCTAAATATTTCAGAACAAATTAAAATGATTCTTTAGTAAATACAAACAAGTGTACTTGTAATTGAAAGGTATAACAAATTTACAAATTGCCTGAAAATTTTTTATTTGAAATAATTGTCGGTCTGAGCTATCTATTATGGTGTATGAACATTTCTTAAAATATTTAATTTAAATTGTAATAATTAATAATTAAATAAAGTAGTAATTGGGTGAATATTGATGATTATTCAAATTTTGAATTCGAGTAATTGACTGACTTAAATCTTGAATAATTAGTTGGCAATACTAATTTATGACAATTGGAACCGGAAATTGATTCCATCCCCGGGCAGCAGGTACACATTTAAACCGGTGTAAAATATATTTTTATTTCAATTCTTTGTATCATATGAACAGACATTCCTCAAACCGACAAGAACACTGGTGAGTTTTTTACAGTAGTTTTAGTAAGAATTTTTAAAATTTTATTAAAAATTAATATCTGTTTTTGAAAGGTAATATTTCTATTTAAATTTTAAATCTATACAGGATTATGAATAGTATAGATATATGTAATCCGAACTACTAGTCTGAACAATTTTCAGTCATGTTGGAAATCCATAAACCACGTGTTGAGTTTGAAATGAAATATGTTGTAAATTAAGTATTTGTCGAAACCAGATGGAATGCAATAATAATTATTATGGGTTAAATAAGTTGAGGTACCATACCAGTTCATTACTGATGTTTAATTTAGTTTTAGGAAAATTTATTTTTATTGGTGATATGTTGAAGAAAAGAAAAGAGGAGAAATTCTGTGAACAAGAAATTCGATCCATCATGGTGTGCTGGATTTTAATTTTATGTTGAAGATTTAAAACAATCTGAGAAGTATATCAAAACTGTATATCAGATGTATTTGATTAAATGGGTTCTGGGACAAATTGTTGTTTCTATGGTATTGAAGTTACTACAAAGTATTGTGTGATGTTAAAAGTTGATGTTTGTGGTAACAATTCTCTAAGTATATGGATTTACTGTAGAAACGACAAATGGAGTAGGTTCAGGTAATATTATTTATATCGAAAAAAATTATTTTATAATAATACTGAATATACTGGTGTGTATTCTAATTCTAATTGTGCATTAAGTGTAACTGTTGTTTGATTTTTTAATGATTTTAATATTTCTAAATGTTCTAGGTTATTTAATAAGGAGCCTTTATTACAAGTATGAAGGATTGTGAAATCTGTTTGAGGATCAAAGATGTGGTTTGTTCGACGGATATGTTGGGAGAAATGTGATTGACCTGATGTTGGACGTTCTATATATCTAAGATGTTCCCCTAGTCTGGTATTAAAGGATCTAAAGGTTCTACCGATGTAACATGCCTTGCAGGTATGGCAGCTCAACTTATACACTCCGCTATACTCAAGTGAGTTACGTTTGTCCTTGTTATTTAAGAAAGTCAATCCTAAATTTGAGGCAGTTTTAAATGAGATATTTATGTGGTCATCGAATACTTTTGCAATCTTATAGGAAAGTTCACCTATGTATGTTAAAGATCGGTAAGATTTTTGTTCCACTATTTCATTAAACTGTTGTGTGTATACTTGATGTTCTAGCATTCTATTTGTCTTTTTATGCAAAATTTTATTCACTAGATTAGTGGAATAATCATTGTTCAAAGCTATTTGTTTTATAATTTGTAACTCTTTGTTAAATGAAGTCAAAGTTAATGGTAAAGAAATTACCCGATTAATGTAACTGTAAAAAGCTGCCATTTTGTGTTGTATTGGGTGATGTGAGTCTGCTGGTATTACTGTACCAGTATGAGTTGGCTTTCTATAAATATCAAGAACAATCGTACTGTTTTTTAAGGTTAGTGTTAAGTCTAAGAAGTTTAAACTGTTTGAATCATCTTGAATCTCTAACGTAAATTTAATTGAGTGGTGTAATTGATTTAAGTAATCTAGGAAGGAGTGTAGATTGTCAAGAGTACCACTCCATACTATAAATGTATCATCTACGTATCTTGAGTAGAACTTAATGTAATTAGTGTAGGGGTTATTTTTCATTATTTTGTTTGATTCAAGATCATTCAAAAAGATATCTGCTAGAATTGGGGATAGAGGGGAACCCATTGCAAGTCCATCTGGTTGAACAAATGTCCTGTTATCGAAATTAAAGAAATTCTGGCTAAGGCAAACACTCAATAACTCTGCATATTCAGTAATTTGATTTGGGGAATAATTGTTATTCCATAAGTCCATAGTAATAATACTAATGACTTCCTGTATTGGGATATTAGTGAATAAATTGGTGATGTCTAAAGATATCAATATATCAGAGTTGGAAAATTGTAATGAAGTTATTTTATTGGCTAAACTAATATTGTTATTCACTATGTATTCAAATTTATTATTGTAAAATGTTTTAAGAAAAGTGTTTAAATATGTTGCTAGGGCAAAAGTTGGTGAATCTGAGAAGGATACAACCGGTCTTATAGGAATGACATTATATGAATACAATAATTTATTAATTTTGCCAATAGACTTGATAATTACAAGTCAAAATAATTGCACAACCACACAATCGGTACAGCTACTCTTATTCATTGTCATAAAACTGTCTCCTTCATTACATAAATACTCAATAAATAACACACATTCCAAAAAATATATCTCTGATATAAGTGTAAATAATTTAAATAATACAATAGTAAAGAACATCACTTTCATCTGACAAACAACCACAATATACCTATCTCTAATTCATTGGATTAAATCTGTTCTCCTCAAGAACTTCCCGTTTATTGTCAAAACAACTGCAATAGCACATTAAAGTTCTCCAATCAACAATACATGATTTTTGCAACCATGACCTACCATCCATCAATTAATAGAGTACCGGCATGTAAGTAATGTTTGTTTTGTTTTATTTATTTGCTTATTTATTAATTTATTACAATATAAGATTGCTACTTTATACCAATTGTGGGTCTTACCTTGTCTGTTAATACTTTTATATATTCAAATTATTCATTTTGAAAACCACAGACATGTAATATTGGCATAATTACTATAATTTGTATGAACTAATTTATTTGTTTATTTTATCTTTATGAGACACCACCCTAATTGGGTTTATTTTATTGCAGCATTAGTTTAACTTTGTATCTTGACCTGAAGATGCTTTGCAAATTGTAGAAAGCGAAACCGGTCGTCAGATTGTTAAATTAAATTGATTGTGAGTAAGTCTTATTATTATTTCTTTACCTATTTGTTTGTGTTTTGTTTGAGAATTTATAATATTTTAATATTAAATCGTATTAAGTCTAATGTTTTCTTATTTAGTGAATTAGAGTAACTAGTAACACATTTTGTTTTAAAAATATGTTTTTTCTAAAGCAGCTATGAGATTTTTTTCAATTTTTTTTCAATTTTTTTTAAATCGCCTTATCAAACAATTATTGTGTATAGTTTACCAAAAACAAATAAATCTCTGAAAACAAAACTTATTTTACTTTATATGATGTAATAAACTTTGTTTTTGCAATTACTTTAATTAGCTCTTTTTCACACTTTTCAGGCGGCGTCCTGGACTGAGATGTTTTTTGAAGATTTCAGCCCCCCCTCTACAAAGAGGAAAAAAAGTATTTAAGTAAAAAAACCAAATAAAAAAATACACAGGGTGTGTAAGAGCACTGTACACTTGAAAACTGACACCTTACAGTTTTTGAGGTGTCCTTGAGTTAAGGAAAAAATATAAAAAACCGCTTTTCGTGAAATCTGAACATCGAGGTCATGTGCGACAAACAAGAGCTCGTTGGCCAGCACTCTCAAATCTGCAGCCGGAAAGGAGAATAAAATTTATTTTGCCAAATCGGCGGCTGAGTAACCTAGCATACACATATTTCACACAGAGGGTATTCAACTTATTTTTTTCCCATCAACTTGTTTTAGAGACTTAAGTCTACTTCTATAGTCATCAAAAACAGAGGGTGTGCACTATCCATGACATTCAAAGTAACGCTCAGATCGTAAACGTTCTCATGTAAGTTACACCATAGGGAGAGTGAAGCAAAAGCCTGGGAATCAGATAATTACCACTTTATAGAGGAGTGAGACCGGCTTAATCTTCGGACATGTGGATACCACTATACAATGATATACACATGTTTTTTTGGGACAGGTTTGATCACCGTGTGTGTGTTACTTATTTAATGTTCGGTTATTTTGCTGCTCACAGAGCACAGAGCCACCTTCTCTGTCGCTCACGTGGGTAACTCCAATCTGGCGAGTCCATGTCGCGGGGGTGGGCATCTATCATTTCAGTAGGCCGGAGTGAATAGATGGCCAAGTCCAGATAGGGACCCAGTTCTATGGGGTATAAGACGGACCCCTATCTAGGGATACAGGTGAAGACCACAGCGGTAGGCACGGCGGAGAAGATCTTCGGTATGACGTGCATGGCGGAAGTGGCATCACTGGATTTTAGGGATGATAAAAAATCAAACCGATAGCGTCTGACCCATATTGGGCGGTTGTCAACAGCGTCTGTACCCATAATGGGCGGCTGAACTAAAAACTCGTCAACACGCAAAGCAAGCGTGACGTTTTAATTGCTATTACTCCTTTATTATGTCAAATACGAATACAAAAACGGATTTACCCCAGGTAAGTAGAAAGAAAAATTTAGAATCTCACACTGATAGACTATCAGTCAGTTCCACGGATTCAGGGGTGGACAAAATTCTGACATATTTTAGAAAACCATCAGATATATATCTATAAAAATTGCAACTTTCAATGCAAGAAAAATTGCTGCTATCAGAAGAAAAATTCATAGAAATGGAATCTAAACTTGATTAAATCAATTGGGACATTGCTATAGTCGCTGAGGTCAGAAGGAAAGGAGAAAGCCTAACCACTTTAAAATCCGATCACATTTTCTATCACGTCGCAGAAAACGATGGAAATGGAGGCATTGGGTTCTTAATTAATAAAAAACTAGCTGAGAATATCATATCAGTAAAAGCAGTTTCCACAAGAGTTATACTTGCAAAATTACAACTAAACACCCGTTACTCCATAAAGTTCATTCTTTCCATATCTACTCCATAAAGTCTATGCACCAACATCGAGTCACGCTGACGAAGAAATATAACAGTTCTATGATGACTTGTACACAGCTGTTTCAGAAGACCAAGAACATTTTACGGTAATATGTGGCGACTTACATGCCAAAATAGGAATAAGCACTGACCCAGCTAAAAATGTCCTCGGAAATTTTGGCACACCAGGTAGAAACGAAAGAGGCGAAATACTCTTAAATTTCCTATTAGAGAAAACAATCTATATTTAATAACTAGCTTCTTCTATAAGAAGATCCATAGAAGATAGACTTGGAAGAGCCCCGATGGTAAGACAAAAAATGAGATCGACTTCATCATCACTGAGAAAAAACATATAGTCAAAGATGTCACAGTGTTAAATCAATTTCAACGAATGAACTTGACTTTGAAAAATATATCACCAGTAACTTCCTTAGAAATACAACAAGAGAAGACGTAAATAACCTAAAGAAAGAAACAGTAGATACATTAACACAAGCTCAGAAAAAATTTGGCCCTAAACATGGAAAAGGACAAAAAGTTAGTAAAGAAACGAAACAAAAAATGGAAGATCGTAGAATGCTGAGAAGTCAAGGAAATGTTGACTCACAAGATATAAACAGCATTAATAAAGAAATCTCTAAAGCCATAAGATGGGATATTAGAAAATACAACAACGAAAAAATTATAGAAACTATAGAAGACAACAAAAGCATGAAAGCATTGAGGAGAAAAATGGAAAATGGCAAAAAATAAATCTTCCAACTTAAAGACAAAAATGAAAATATTATGTCAGATAGACCAAGCATATTACATATAGTGGAAAGTTTCTATGAAACATTATATAAAAGTCAAGTTATTCCAGAGCTCATCGAACAACCAATACAAAAGGTACATAATGTAGGATTGGAGGATATACCAGATGAAGATATACGAGAGGAAATTTAACATGCCCTCAAAAATATGAAAAATAATAGAGCTCCGGGGAAGATGGTGTAGTCATTGAGACAATTAAACTAGGAGATCAACTTTTAATGTCCCGAATCCAAACACTTTTTAATCTATGTCTGCATAGTGAAGACATTCCAAGTAAATTGCAGAATTCGGTTACAATCTTTCTCCACACAAAAGGGGATAAATCAGATCTCGAAAACTATAGGCCAATTAGTTTGCTTAACCACCTATACAAGCTCTTTACTCGAATACTGACAAACAGATTAGAAACAAAACTCGATTTCTATCAATAAGAAGAACATGCAGGATTTCGAGTGGGACACGAAACAAACGACCACCTGCAATGCCTTAAAACTCTAGTTGAAAAGTCTATCGAATATAACAGACACAGTCGAAACAGTTGCTCTCTTAAAAGCACTATCAGAATGCAGAATAGATCACAGATATGCAAATATTATTCGAAATATGCGACAACAACCGTTAACCTCCATTGCATAACTGAGAAGATAAAAATTGGCAGAGGGTGCGGCAGGGAGATACCTTGTCGCCAAAACTATTTGTAACAGTTATGGAGTACGCATTTAAACGGCTAGAGTGGGAATCAAAGGTTATTAGCATCGATGAAAAGATATTCAATCATCTCAGATATGCCGATGATATTGTTCTCATAACAGACAACTTAGGAGAAGCCAGAGATATGCTACAACAACTACAGCAAGTAACCCAGAAAGTAGGTTTAAAAATAAACTATAAAAAAACAAAAATCATGACCAATCTCGTCCCCAATGAACTAATAGAAATCGAAAAGTCGCCCATAGAACTTGTGAAAAAATATGTGTATTTGGGAGATGTGAGATAACCAAACATGCGAGCTACTTAGAAGAATAAGTCTGGGTTGGGCTGCATTCGGAAAAATAAGAGCTTAAAACAAATAAGAGATAAAAGAAAAGCTTTTAACCAGTGTGTTCTACCAGTCCTCGCATACGGAGCAGAAACCTTAACTTTCACAAAAACATCAGCCGAAAAATTGAGAAGGACACAACGAAAGATGGAGAGATCAATGCTTGGAATAAGCTTAAGAAATACAATAAGAAACGAGGAATTTCGTAGACGAACCGGAGTAGAAGACATTATCGAACATATTACAAGGCAAAAATGGAGATGGACAGGACATGTTGCAAGAATGAAAGATGACAGTTGGACAAAAAAATTGCTTGAGTGGAGACCACGGGCTGACAAGCGAAGCCGAGGAAGACCCCCAACGCGATGAACCGACGACCTCAAAAGAATCGTGACCAATTGGATAGCAGAGGCTCAGAACAGAAGCAGATGGAAAAGTCTAGAGGAGGCCTATGTTCAACAATGGACAACTCAGAGCTGATTGATGATGATGATGATGGATTTTGCTGCGCATCAGGTAGGCGTGCTTATTGTAGAATGCTCAAAGTGATTCTGAGTTTTAACCACGTGTACAGAGAAATAGAGAGATTAGTGAATATAAGTAAGGTACAGATTAAGCAAAGTAAACGCTACTCAAAGTTCTAATTTGTTGTAGTCTAAAAGCAGATTTCGGATAAAAAAGTTTGGCATGTATTTTTTCAGTATATTTTTCTGTAAATTTTTTGATAAGCCGTTATTTATTTTAAATATAATTAAGATGTGTTATAAGTAAAGTTTATACTATCTAATCAGAATGTTATTATACATTTTATTTATGATAGTATTATTGACTTACCTTGTCTGAAAGTCTTTGACTTTCGATAGAAATAATAAGCATAATAAGTATTAGAAGTATTATAGTTATGTAAAACAAATAATTTTTCGAAGGTTTATAACCCTAAAAATGATGAAATAAGTTTAATAAATATTTTACTTTTGAGTAAAAAGTGTCTACTAATAGTATTATAGTTGAAAAGGTTTAAAATTAGGTTGTCAATCATCAATTTAGTTTATTAAAAAAAAATTAAAATCACTATTAATAAAATGTCTTCTAAATCGTTTTTCTCCTGT
The DNA here is from genome assembly GCA_918026665.1 of Diabrotica balteata. NCBI lineage: Eukaryota > Metazoa > Arthropoda > Insecta > Coleoptera > Chrysomelidae > Diabrotica > Diabrotica balteata. The sequence continues at coordinate 41,631,199 of OU898280.1, forward strand.
TGACAGTGTCTGTGTTAAACTTAAACTAAGCTGGTTATTTTGAGATAAGGAGGATCATATCCAGATCTTTTCTTTGTATTTTTGTCACTAATTATCTTACTAGTTTTAGTGATTATCTCGAAGTTATTGACTCTTATTTTTTTTTAAAAAGTTATTAAAGATAAGCAAGCGTGTAATAGTTTTTTACTTTCTTCTCGACATCTTGGCTTATAGCTAAACAGAAACCTGGATTAATCAAAAATAGACTTGCTTGTCTTAAATCTATTAAAATTGATTGAGTTTTCATGCTCCACCTTAGAATACAATAGTGATAATTACTTGATGAGAAACTACAAAACAAGCTTGTTTCTAAGGCGTATATATTTAAAAGTACAGGGTGTCCCAAATAGTATGTTTTGCAGGGTATGCTGGAAGCTAGAGGAGATAGAAAAAAAATAGTTTAGATGTCGTGACTTCATTTTTCGTTAAAGTAACGATTGCCTAATCAAATCTCCCAACATTAACGAGATAAAATGCGATTATTAAAAAATGTCGAACACGACAGGGTTATATATCTTCTTTAATGGGAAAAAATTTTAAAAACTTTATGAGAGCTTTTTATAGATATATTATAAAAAGGTTCAGTGCCGTACAAGAAATTTTTTTAGCGGTACAGAAATATGATACCAACTTTTTTTTTATAAGGGAGACTCATATTAACACATTTCTTGTTCACTTTTTAATATCTCTTTTACCTGATATAACACATTATATATGTATCTACTTTCAGTCGTTGAAGGTACTCTGTAAATAAAATGTTTAGAGTTGACCTTATGTTAAAGGCACTTAAAAAATAAAATACTCGGTAGTATATTATAACATTTTATTATGAGCCATTTTATTTAGCAAGAATAAAATCCGTACATACCTAAAAATAAAGTCAATACTTAACTGCTTATTTTTGGTTCAAAGTGAATTAGGTATCGTAATCAACAAATTTCGGTTTTTCACTTTTTTATTTTCATACTTCTAAGCATGTAAACTAACGTCTGCAATAATTAAAATTTCAATATTTTTAATAGAAGGCCTCCAAAATTAGAATGTAAAACGTCGTATGTTTACTTTTGTCCAAGTGTACAATCGTTTGTTCTACTATCGATATTATACGGGGGGTGAAGATTTGATAAAAGAAAGTGAATGAAATCAAAGTATATGGTATTTTTTATTGATATTTTGTAGTAAAATGAGTATTTTAATATAAACGAAATCATTTTTATCTTTTTTTTATTTACAAATTCGCATCAACCCGAAGGTTATTAGCGAGAATCAGATTTACAATATTAAATATATTATATATTAACAAAATTAATAGCTTTTAATAGTTTAACATATTTTTGAATGAACAGTTTGCACCAAGTGCTTTCTCTAAGTTTATTGAGATACCATAAGTAATTCTTGCTGTGGAGAAAACTGGACAGTCTACAATAACATGTTTCACCGAGAGTTTAACGTTACACTGCTCACATTTTGGTTCGGATTCTTTAGTAATTAAGAACTTGTGCGTGGCACTGGTATGACCTAATCTAAGACGAGTTATTGTTACTTGATCCCTTCTTTTAGTGGGAAATATCTCCATGGTTTAATGTTCGGTTTAATATTCCGAAGATTGGACACTGAAAATTCCCACCGGTTTTGCCACTCACTTTTTACGTAAGTTAAGTAAGTATTTTACACCGTAAAATAAATAAAAATTATGTCGTATGTATATGATAGGATGTTTTCCTACTACTAAATTAGACTAGATAGGATCTACTATGTATGTATATGATAGGATGTTTTCCTACTACTAGATTAGACTAGATAGGATCTACTACTTGCCATCAATTTTTAGTTATTTAAGTTACAAAATTATACGTGTCAAAAAATCTTTACATTTAAGTAATTTTATTTTCTTTGGATTTTCCTCTGCCTTCGGATGTAGACAAGAGTGCAATAGAACAAATTATGGATTTTTTGTCAGATACAGTTAATAAAGATTTCAATTACGTTCCTCCTTCCCCGTTTTCTGGTAAATATTTATAATTTAAAAATAATAAATATAATAATAATATTATTTATAGGTACACAATGATAACTTAACATTGAATTATTTTTAGAATAAATATAAAATTAGTCAGAGAAAGATAACACACATATTCCACTCCCAGTGTTTAATTTTCTCACATGCGAAACACCATGTCATTTTTTTGCTGTATTATTAACTATCTTTATATCACAATTTTACAATAATAATCTTAGTCCAACCCTTAACACCCCTTCATACTTACAGTTCAACCCCCTCCCTTACGAAATACAGACAGTTCTAAGATAGCAAAGAAGAAACTCACTCTCTTGATGGTCGCCCGTCGCTAAGGACAGACCATTCTCTCTCTCTTAGTTTGGTCATCGCTAGAGCCAGACGCTCTCTCTCTTTCATTCTCTCTCTCTCTCTTCGCTTATCAAGAAGAACAGCATTTATCTTGGCTGTTTTTCTATCGTAATTACCTCTTTCCCGCTTTAGTTACGCTAGAAATATCGAAAATACTGTATTAAATCGGGTGCAGACAAAGTGTGCTCTATATCGTGATATTTGCGAAACACGTGTTCAGAAACCTGTGCATCGGATAGATTTCGCAGGTGAAGAATAACCACGAGTGAAGACCGGGAACAACCGTGAGAGTGTGGAGCAGAAAAAATATTGGTAAGACTTTCTATAAACTTAATTTGCTATTGTCTGTATACCTTTTACTACTTATCCTAATTTTATTGAACCAGCCCTATATAATACAGTTGACATACATCGAAATTATACTAATAATTTCCCACATATGTACACCCTTTTGTACACCCAGAGTGTGGTAAAAACGATTTAGACTACGATTGTGATAACTAGTTGTGTCCTTGGAATGAAAATGATATACAAAAACTGCAGACAGTTGTTTCATCCACTACTGACCTATCAGCACCACAAGCAAATACCCCGATTTCTTTATTTTCCGAATCAACTCCGAAATGTTTCAACTAGAAAACAAAAACAGGTTTCTCGAAAGGATGTAGGTAACATCAGACGCCGACATGTTGCATCTTGGATTATTAATACAAGAAAGAGATAAAAAAATACAAGTAAATCATATAAAAGTCGTGATGGTACAACCAGTTTGCGAAATCATTAAAACCGGTGTGTCCAGAAAATTGTAGACAAAAGTGTTTTTCAAAAATTACTACCGATTAAAGGATTTCCATTTTCAATAAATTTTGTAATTTAGGTACAAGGGAAAAAGCAATAGGGTTTTGTAGCTTACTAAAACAAAAAAAAAAGGTTTTTACTAATACCGTATCAAGGCACAGGCTGTAGCATACTACAGCCTGGGATACAGGGATCCTGTCGTGTTGGCCGTGTAGATGGTGTACAGGTACGGCGATAGCACAGCTCAGTGGGGTACACCTGCCTCCAGGGTCCCGACTTCGGACAGGGTTGCCTCTATTCGAACTAAAAACATTATGTTGGCCAGGTATGATCCAAGAAGGCATGTCATCGCCTCGCTGTATCCCATTGAGTTAATTTTATAAATGAGTCCATCATGCCAGACCCTGTCAAATCCTTTACTGACGTCCAGAAATGCTGTTGCCGTGTACATTTTTTTTGTTAAAACCTTTTGTAGCGAATTCTGTGAAACTTAGTACTTGTAGTTCGCAGGCAAGTTCGCTTCTGAACCCGAATTGAGCTTCTGGTATGGTGCCTAGTGCTTCCGATTCTTCGTTGAGTCTTTTTAATATGACTCTTTCCGCTATCTTGCTTATCAATAATAATAGGTTGATAGGTCTATAATTTTGCAGAAAAGTGCCGTCCTTCCCTGGCTTTTTAATCATGATGATTTGTGCCTCCTTCCATCTGTCTGGAAAATATCTTAACTTAAGCATGTTGTTTATATTGTTCGTAATGTACACAATGGCTTTTGTGGGTAGATTTTTTAGTGCCTTGTTTGTGATATTGTTGGGTCCTGGGGCTTTTTTAACGTTTGTCAGCTTTATTAGTTCTTTTATTTCTTCGGGAGATGTGTGTATTATCCTTACTCTGCCCTTTCTTCTCTTTAGTCTTCTAGCTGTTCTTTCCACCTCTTCTTTGAAGTCTATGTCTTCATTGGGATGTTCATTGTTTCTACATGCCCTTTCTAATTCATCCTTCAGGACTTCAGCTTTATCTATTTACGTATGAACAATCCCGTTTACTCCGTGTTTGGGAGATATGGGTTTCTTGTCCTGTCGGAAGATTTTCCATAATTTCCAGAAGGCGGATTTGTTGGGGTCCAGTTCTTGGATATAGGTGTCCCAGCTTTCATTTCTATGATTTTGTTTGCAATCCTTTTATCTTCTATTGTTCTAGTATGATAAGCTCTTCTCCTTTTCCTGTTTTTTTCTTTGACTAAGTTTTGTAGCTCGTAGCTTATATCCCTAAATCTTCCTTTATGTCTTGTGATTGTTTCGGTTTTGGAGCTCGCATCGATAGCATTAATTATTGTTTCTTCTGGTTTTGTTACACTCTCCTCTAGTTCTGTGATGTTGTTTATTGTTGTAATGCTACCGATGTTTTCGCTCACAATTCTTCTGAAGTTCAGCCAACTTGTTTTCTTTCTGTTGAGGGTCTGAAAATAGTTTAGTTCTATTGCGCCTGGGGTCAGGACGATTAGATTATGCGTCGAATCGCCTTCGTTTAGAGAAAGTATCTCGTATTGTTGACCCACGTTGTGTAGGATTGCAATATCGAGATGCGTAGGGAGTTGTCCGTGAAAACAGATCGGTTCTGTAGGTCTGATCACGTAGGTGTTGGGTCTATTTTTGAGATGGCCGCAATGTCTTCTCCCGGTATTGTTGGTCGTTTATTTGAACCAGTTGGGAGATTTCGCATTCAGGTCTCCTATGATTATGGTAGGCTCTTCTGAGTCGTGGATTAGGCTTAAATCTTGGTCGAATATTGGATCGTTAGGTCTGACGTAAGCTGACACTATTTTTAGTGTCTCATTGTTGGCCTTGAGTATTACTAGCGTGGCTTCCATTGTGACCAGTGGACCTGGTGTTGGGATATGTTCGTGTTCTATTCCTTTTTTAACTATTATGGCTGTTCCACCTGATATTGCTCTATGATCCGTTCTATAGATATCATAGCCTGGAAATTTATTTTTCTTTCTTTCCACTAATTCGGTTTCTTGAAGGGCTACGATATCGAGCTCTAATCTGTTTATTATTTCGTCCGTAGGGTTGAGTTTTTTGAAAATTCCGCCGGAATTCCAGGACCCTATGCGTAGATCTTCCGTATGGTCAAGCCATTTCTCCGAATGCAGTCATCATTTTTGTAGCCTTGTTCATCATGGACATTATCTCCATCATTCTGTTATTATATTTCGTGTGGAAGTTGGCAATGAGTGCAGAGTACCGTTTGTGTTGGTGCAGGGGCCTCTTGTTCTGGGGTTTTCTTAGCTGCTTATGCGTAGCTAACCCCTTTGCTTGTCGTCGTTGTGTTGAGTGGTCTACCCTCCAGTTTTGCGGGGCAGAGGTCTTCTATTTCGGAGCTTTGGAACATCCTCTATAATTCGCCGTATGTGCTTCCTCGCAGTTGGCGCATTTTGGGGCTGAATCCTTGCTTTTTTCACACTCATTACTTAGGTGATTTTCTCCACATTTTACATACCTAGAGGTACAATGGCAATCCTTTAAACTGTGGTAATACCCCTGATAGTTGAAGCACTGTAGGGTATCTTTTGTCATTTTGAACTCGTCTTTGAAATGGATCCTCATGTAGCATAAGTTGGTGATACTTTTTATTTTGTTTACGTCTTCCTCTTTGAAAGTGACGGTGAAAAATCACAAGACCCTTTTTCTTCTTTTTAGAGATCATATTACTGACTCTAATTACGTTTATATCTTTGTTTTTTAAATCGTTTAGAATTAATTCAATACTGGTGCTCGAGGAAAGCCCTTTTAGTATTACCCTCTTTAGCTTCTCGCTATCGATTGGGTATGCGATATATTCTACTTTTTGGGATGTTCTCCTCTAGTAGCTTTACCATACCCAGGTAATCTTCCGTTGATTTGGTGTTAATGACTATCGATCTGCCTGATCTGGCAAATTTATTATCTGAAATTATACCCAGTTTGGCCGCTTTTTTCAGGATTGCTTGATGTTCTGCGACCGTTTTTAAAATGATCGCAGGAGGTTTGGTTTTTCTTACGTTGACCTCTGTGTCAACTTAATTTTGATTACAACTGTATATATTTAATTACCAATATAATCACTTATGTTTGTTCTGTAATTTTGACTAAATTGAGTTAGTGATAATAGAAAATTTATTTCAATTATTCAGATTTTTACATTTAAATTTAATTATTTAATGATTGTTAAAGGTATGACAATATTAAACATATTCACTTACTTTTTATATTTGACAATTTAGAAACATTCATTAATATCTGTTTATTTAAAAAAACTGGTGTACCTTACTTACAGTACTGAGAAATAGAAGAAGAACTGTCACACTTTAACCTATATTAGCTTGTCAAATTTACCTCTAAAATCTAATAGACAGCCAAAAAACTTATTGTCTGCAATTTATTAAGACCCCCTTTTTTAAAATTTAATGTCTGTTTTGTCTTTTTTAAGTGTGTTCTGTTTGTCCCTTAGTGTCCTTAATTATTTTAGTTTTAATAATTTTAACATACTTGACTTTACAATCATTTGCAATATAATAGTAAGTTAATTGAACGTTATCAAAGAAATTTGCACACCCACACAATTGTACATCTAATTTCATTTATTGTCATACAACTGGTACCTTAATAAAAAATTTCAATAAATTACACACATTTCATAAATATATCTCTTGAATAAATATAAATAACTTTAAAAGGAATAAATAATACAGAACATCACTTTCCTTTAACAAACAATCACATTACACCCATTTTCTACTTCATTGGATAAAATCTATCTCCTCAAGAAACTTCCCCGTTGATTGTCAAACAATTACAATAGTAAAAACTGAAGATCTTTATTTAGAAATACAGCATAGTTTGAACTATGTTCTCCCAACCATTTAGTAATACTGTACCGGCATGTAAGTACTGTTTTGTTTATTTAGTAATTTATTACAATTCAATAGATTATTTTTATACCAATTTGTGGGTCTTACTTTGTCTGCTTAAACAATTTATTCATTTAAATAAAAACACAGACATATAATATTGGCATAATTACTGTAATATATGATTAATCTTTTGTTTATCTTTATAAGACAACACCCTAATATAGGTTTTATTATTTTAGCATTTAATTAACTATATCGACAGATCTGAAGATGCTTTGCATATTGTAGAAAGCGAAACCGGTCGTCTAGATAGTTAAATTAAAATTATTGTGAGTAAGTCTTATTTATTATTTTTTTATCTATTTGAAATGGACTCACACAAGCAACACATTTATGATCATGACAGGATTCTTTTAAATTGAATGCAGCATACACATAGCTGGATATAAGATTGTGATTTTGGCCAATTATCAGATCAAAATCTAAATTCATATGTGCCTATGTTTTGAACTAAATTTCATCTAACACGTAGAAACCTTATTAGCGCCCCTTTTGCTTTGCCGTTCGTGCCACATGAAGCAAGTACCTTATTTATCCACGATATTAAAAACAGTGAAGTAGAATATTGATATTTTACGTTTATAATACAGATAATAAAGTATTTTCTGAAATTCGAATGTAGCTGTTAATAGTTTTCCTCCTCTTATTTATTTTTCTTTTCTCTCTTTAGTTGTTAAATAGAGGTTTTAACTTAGTTTTTATCAAAGTCTTTAATTTTTTTATGCGTGAGATTTTTAATATGCAGATATAATTCATGAATCTGTGTTTTAAGAAATGTTGGTTTAGATTTGTTTTTTTTTTATGTGACATTTATAACATTGGTCCTTTTTGGGAACGTAAAAACTCAATTTAAAGTATTCACTAACCTATTCATATAGCTGTTTGTCAAACCATTCCTCGTATAAATCAAATAAGCAATGGAAATTCATATCGCTATTCAAATAGCGATTATCACTTCTACTTCGTGTATAATGAAATTCTACGAGTTGAATGCATTTGATGTAATCACAAACACTTTTGACAACGTCTTCGGTTATCACCTTACGATGATTATGATTCCATTGATCTATTTATATCAAACCGCTAGTAACGTCTAGTTTTTCCAAAGCAATGTAGACAAACTGTTCACTTATAGAGCGAACGTTTATATTTAAAAACGTTTTTTTACAAACAGATATAAATTCATTTATATCACCCCTCTTCACTTTCAGTCCATAAATGAGAGTAAAATTGAGCCTTGATATTGTATCAGTAAAAACTCTTCGTTCGGTTTTGTTTTAGTACTATGTAATCTACAAAATGCCATTGCTTTTCTTTCTTACCTAAATTACAAAATTTATTAAATATGGAAATCCTTTCATCGGTACTAACTTTGAAGAACAATTTTTTAGACACATCGGTTTCAATGATTTCGTAAAATGGTTGTATTATCATAACTTTTATACGATTTTTTATATGTTTTTTTTTTGTCTCTTTCTTATATTATTAGTCCAAGATGCAACATGTCGACGTCTGATATTACCTACATCCTTTCGAGAAACCTGTTTTCGTTTTCTAGAACATTTGAAAGGTGATTATTAAAATGAAGAAATCGAAGTGATAGCTTGGGGTGTTGATAGTAGGTCAGTAGTGGATGAAACGTCGCTGACTGGTTTTTTTATAGCATTTTCATACATTTCAATTCATTCATTCATTTCAAGGACAAAAGTAGTTATCACAATCGTAGTCTAAACAGCTTTTATCACACACTGGGGATGGAATGTGTGTGATATCTTTCTCTGATTGTTTCTCTATTAATTCTAAATATAATTTAATGTTGAGTTACCATTGTGTACTTATAAATAATTTTTTTATAATTTTTTATTTATAAAAATTTACCAAAATACCCACTTTAACATTATTTTATTTTTTATCAAATCAGAGACGTCTCCTATTGTACAATTGTAAATATTACAGTACGTTTTGTACTGTCTCCTTGGCCAAACTATCAGCTTTTTCATTAAACCTATATGACCTTAGACCCATATAAATGTTATATTTAAATCTGCTATCAATTTTTTTAAATTGCATAATAGAGGTCATTTCATTCTTTCAAATTTTATGCTTTTTATTGACTCCAAGGTTTACTTATAATCAGTTAGTATTACCCCCTCTCGTAAATTATTTGATATTAACTAAGTAATGCCCTTCAAAATTGCTATAAGATCAGCAGTATATATTTGCTACATATTGATGGTAATTTATACATAAATGATTGTTTTGTATTTTGAATAAAAACTCCACAACCAACTCCGTGTTTTGTTTTGGATCCAACTGTATATATAAATATCTTATTGACTAATCCACCCAATATAGATTTTAAAGGGTATGGTTTATATGATCATATTCTGTATAATTGGGTATTATAACTCGGTGTAGTTTTATTAGTGATCTAAAGGATATAGTATACATAAGCAATTTTTTATTTTTAATAAAAGAAATTTGTTTCAACAAAAGTTTCTGCAAGTGGAGGAGAATTTTTTATTTTTCAATAGCGGTTTGTTAAGTATTCTTTTGCAATATAACTTAATTTGTTGATCATGTTTAACTCAAGGGATTTTAGTTTTAAAAGATATTTTGGTGATAACAGCTGCCGACGCAAAGTCCAAAGATGATCACACCATCCCAGCGATACAAGTTCTAAGACATTTATATTAAACACTGTTTATTTTATTTAGATTAGTATAACAAGAGGATCTGTATAAACAATATCCATAGTCAATGATAGAACGCACATAGGCTCTATAAAACAATAAAGCTATACCAGGAGCTGCGCCGCAACTTCGATTTGTTACACACCAAAGCAAATTATAGCCTTTCCCACATTTGTTTATTAAGTCATTTATGTGTCATAGTGACATAGTAACTTGGTGTCAACAATAAAACCTAAATACTTAAACTCTTTAACTTCCGACAGGGTACGTTCACACAGAGTTAATCTCTCTGGAGCACGTAGTCTATGCCTGGTAAAAAATATGATAGAGTATTTTCTGTTTAAAGAGTCATGCCTGCTTCTTTTGTCCATATACTTACCTTATGCATAATATTCTCATGAGCTTTCGTGCATGCTTTATAACTATTTTGGATAGTGTATATATAGGTATCATCTGCATATTGTATGCAATTTACGGAGTTATGAAATAGTGAATAAATATTGGCAGAATATATATTAAATAGTATAGCGCTAAGTACTGATCCCTGTAGCAAGCCATGATAAACAATCCTTGGTCAATGTAACACATTTCTATGATCTCGAATATAGACATTTCTAGAAAAATATAGTTGCAATATATTTATGGCAGTCATTTCACTAGGACCAATCCTAATCATTTTTTGTTCAAGTATAATAATTTTATTCACAGAGTCGTAAGCCCCTTTTATATCTAGGAATAAACAAGCTAGATACTTGTTACCAAAAAAAGTAAATTGTATGTTATTTACTAAATAAGTTACTGCATCCAAAGAACCATATCCCCTTCTAAAACCGTATTGAGAATTGGGTAAGATATTACTATTCTCTATGTACCACTCCAGTCTTGTTTTTATTATTCTTTCAAACGTTTTAGTTATACATAACACTAAGGATATAGTGCGATAGTAAGAAGGCATATTTTATTTTAGTTGGTTTTAAAATTAAACAAATGGTAATTTGTTTAACTTGCCCAACATAGTTTACATTTACCCACACATCATTGTATTAGTCTAAGTATATTATGTAATATTTAGTTTGTGTTATTGAATAATATATAAGTTATACTTACACTCAAAATAAATCCAAATGAACCAACTGCCATAGTTAAACCAGATGAACTCATCGAAAGCACGCATGCATCTTGAACATCCAGAACAGTATTAAAGTTGCTAAAAGTTTATATATATTAAATTAAGGATCACTCGAACAGTGGTGGGTTTTTCGGTCAAAAGGTGGAGGGAAAAAAGATAAAGAAGGTGGCTACTTCATCTATTTATTGAAGACGTTTCGCCTTCTAATCAAAAAGCATTATCAGTTATGGTGTTATTATGTAAAAATTTTGAGAGGTTGCAAAAATTAAGTAATCATGCCCTCACCTGCCTGTTTAAAGCCTGGCTTCTGCAGTATAGTGTTTTATTAGTGGTACTTGATAATGATGAAAGTATCTGATCTTCGATACTCAAACAGCCTAATGCTTTTAATAAGAAAACAAACATTAGTAAACAGCTTAAACAAAGAAGTAAAAAAAGAGGTAAGTAAAGCCAAAAATGAGATGTGGAATAAAGCTTGCGGTAACGTACAAAATTTTATGGGTACAGCAAGAAGTAAAGATCCCTGGAAAACAATTAGAGGTAGTAGAACAGATAGAAAAGAATACAGTAGGTTAACTTTAATAGCACCAGAATTATAGGTCGAATATTATGAACAAATGCTGACAGAAGAATGAACAGAATTCCAAGATATTTGCTACCAAAAATATGATATTTCCTAACGCGAAGAAACTGAAATAACACCAGAAGAAATTAAAAAACACGCCAACGCTATGAAAAATGGAAAGGCTCCAGGACCGGGGGGAGTACTCATTAAACTGATTAAATATTTCCCTGACAAACTATTTCAGCTATTGGCGTATACTTTTAATTTATTCTTGAGAGGAGAAGAGCTACGCCCAGAATGGAAAACTGCATATATCAGCAATCTATACAAAAATAAAGGCGACAGAAAAGATTGTAAAAACTAACGAGGGCTTAGTGTAACTAACTCAATCTGTAGAGTCTAAGGGAAGATAATTAAAAGCCGAATTGAAGATTGTTGGGAAGACGCTGAATATCAGAGTGGCTTTCGTACTGGTCGTTTTTGTATAGACTATGTGTTCTGCCTAAAACAGACAATAGAAAAGCGTTTGGAACATAATATGGAGACACATATGGTATTTATTGATCTTCAAAAAGCGTATGACAGTGTCCCATTAGCCAAGCTATGGCAGGTGCTAGAAGACAAAAATATTCCACCGATTTACATTAATGCTGTAAGGGAGTTGTACGATGATATCACGAGTGTAATAAAGATTGGTCAAAAAGTGACAAAAAAGATAAAAGTGACTTCGTCAAGGTTGCTGCATTGTACCTACACTCTTTAAGATTTATTTGGGGAAGGGTTTTGGATATTTGAAAAAGAAAATGTGAACCTATGGGTATTAAAATTGGAGACCATACACTGTACAGCTTGCATTTTGCTGATGACCAAATATTACTTGCAGAAGATCATCGTAACTACATGGTACAAAAAATAGATAAAGAATATACTAAGTAGGGCTTATCAATTCATCAATCAAAAACAGAGTACCTAGTAGAGGGAGGTGAAGGAAAGCACTTAGAACTAGGAAGCAAACAAATTCAAAAGACTGATAGCTATAAATATCTCGGTGTAAACATTACAAACAATGGTCCGAATACAAAAGAAATAGCTACTAGAATTGGTCAAGGAAATTCAGTAATACGTCCACTGAATAGTATACTTTGGAATAACCACATCACCCGAAACACAAAAATTAGGATATACAAAAGTATCATAGAAAGCATTACTACATATGGTTCAGAGCTTTGAGAAATAAATAAAAATGACGCATCCAAAATAAAATCAATGGAAATGAATTATTGGAGAAGATGTTGCCAACTCACTAGAAGAGATAGAGTAAGTGTTCTCGGACGCGACTAGTTCACGTTCGAGACGCATCGCCCCGCCCCTTATTTTTCCTGTTGGCCCCTCCCTGACCTGGAAATCCTTAATCGCTACTTCAGAAAGTATAAAAATGGGCGATTTTCAGGTCAATCACTTTCGATCGAGACGCTGAGTGAGCAGGTCACTGGAAACATACCCGCTCCGGAACAGCGTCACACCGAAAGGTTTGAGAGAGCTTCGCTCTGAAAATCGCAGCACCTAGATTGTCTATAGGAGAAGGTCGGCCGAACAACCAACGAGGCCTGGCGTTGGCTTCAAATTTAATTAGTACGGGGTTTCAGTAGAATATACTGGCCCCAGAATTTTATTTTTGGCAGTCTTAAACGCTTGCAGGAACAAGTGCCAGTACGCCGACCGCTATTCTCCGCGTACAGACGTACAACGAGGGACCATTTAGCAGCGTGGTAACGCGCTGGTGAGTATAGTCACTGTCAAATACTATATAGAGCACGACAGTAGAACAAGCCTTTTTTTCGGGGGGTTTATACAGCCCCCTGGCTCCGTGAGGCTGCGGAGTCCGTCTGTCGGTCTGCTTTATATTGTCCAAGTCCCCTTGAAATGCCTGGTTCATCCAGGTCCGCCTTTTCTACCCGGTCTGTGACTAGATCACAGACCGCAGCGCTCGCTCGCAACCCCTACGCCCCCCTCCTACATGACCATGAGACTGATAACGTCCAGTCTGAAATTCCTGAGAGGTCCTATGACCCGTATGCTTCGGCACACGAACTCATAGGCCTCAATTCCGAAATAATCGCATTAACAGCCAGGTACAATCTCGTTCGAAATGAAATCGAACAAAACGATTCCAATCATCCTTTACTTAAAAAACTAGACAGCGATTACCAGCGGCCCAAAACTCCAGACTTTCCTCCACTTTCTTCCTCTCATAGGAAGCTTTCAATCTCAAGCAAAAGAAATACCCAACCCTCAAAACCCACTCAAACTCAATCCTCCTGGCAAATCAATCAACCAAGTACCTCCAAACCAAATACCTCTCAACAATCAAAACCACAACCAAACCAACCCAGAAACACTCCCCAACAACCAGTACAACAATCATCGCATACGTTCGCTGCTGCACTTAAGGCACCCTCTACCTCCAGACCCCGAACAAATCCAAATATCACTAATGCCATCAATAACCCTAAAACCTTCGAATATCTTATCAAAGATATCCCTAAAGACCACTGTAATCAACGGGTATTCTTCCGCATTTTAAATGCCATACCCATGCTAAACGCCAAAATTCATTCGCTGAAAGTACTTCAGCACGGCATAGCCCACCTCCGACTTCTTCACTCCATGAACGCTGAAGAAATTCAGCAAAGAATTCACAAAGCTACAGGTCAAACCCAAATTAAAATAACCAGTCGAGCTCACGCTCAAAGCAATCAATCCGCCCGCCCTACTGCTTATCAATTCCTCATAGTAAACGTTTCACACGAATACTCTGAGGAAGAACTATCCCAAATCCTCCAGGAAGATAATGATATCCCTGTAGCCAACCTTTGGCGGGTAAAATCCCGCCACACCGGAAAGAACACTCGTTTAATCAAAGTTCTTACTACCTCAGCCGATAAATTCAACCATGTATTAAACTATGGCATAGCCTTAGACGGATTAATCCACTACACCGAACTTCCTCACGGTGCAAATCCAATTATTCCTACCCCCAAATATTGTAGCAAGTGCTGCACGAACGGTCACTCAATCTCAGAGTGCCGTCAACGATCTTTTATATGCCCTAACTGTGGCAACAGCCACAAGTCAAGCGACTGCCCTAATCCGACAAAACTAAAATGCCCTAACTGCAGTGGCGAACACGCCGCCTACTCCTCCCGGTGCCCTAAAAGGCACGAACAACCCGCCAACCCTCACCAAATCCAACCCTTATCCATCGAAAGGTCATCTCCCCCTTTCGACCTAACCACCGATCTCAAAAACACAATCAAACTTAGTACCTTAGTACTACTTAACATCCTTCCCGAAAGACGGGACCTTATTACTTCCATCACAAGTTCTGTGGTGGAAAGAATTTTCGGCCATACAATTACATTGTCTGGCCACAGCAACAAGGTCGACCTGACCTTCCACCCTTCCTATTAAACCTTTCATGGATTTCACACTAGGAGCAGTTAATTGCCAAGGGATCTCTAGAAAGAGACCCCTAATCAAACATATCCTGCAAAAGCATAATATCCAAATCCTAGCCGTCACTGACACTCTCTGTCAAAACACTCCTACTTTTGCAGGATATACAACAATCTATCGAAGCCGCTGTCAGGTTTCCCGTGGGAATGGTATCCTTATCAAACATGGATTACCACACTCCCCCCACGTATTCCCTCAAAATATACCTCCACCCAACGTGGACTTCCTGGCAATTGACCTCCATCTTCCCAATAACCAAACCCTCACGATAATCTCTTACTACAAGCATCCAGCGAACCCGCTTTCCATCGAACTCTTAGAGTACTTCTCAACTCTAAATAAAGCAATTCTCATGGGTGACCTGAATTGTAGACACACTCAATTCGGTGATCACTCCACAAATCCGGAAGGCATCGTACTCTCCGATACACTTCTAGACCTTCCTATTATCAGAATCACCAACACTGACTACACGTTTTTGTCAGCCGCTGGGGCATCTATTGTCGACCACATCATCGTTACTGGTAGCGTGATGCATAGGTTCGAGGATCGATGTCACATAGGCGATACAATAACGTCCGACCATCTTCCGATATTAGTTAACACTGATATCATGTCACCAATAATTCCTCCACCTCCCAGACAAATAAGAGATTATCGTAATGCAAACTGGCAAAATTTCAAACACTATATCACAAACAACATTCCTGAGTTAGGCGAAATCAATACAAATGAAAGTATTGACCAGAGTGCGATCCAAATTGAGAACCTCCTAACCGAGGCGATCAATCACTCAATTCCTATGAAAACCATACAATATTTCTCTCCGGCACTTCCACAATATATCATTGCCAAAATACATCAAAAAAGACGTCTTTTACGTCAATACAAGATCAACAGAGACCCCCTAGTCAAAACAGAGTATAACCGCATCTCTGCTCGAATTAAGAGGGAAGTATCTATCCTACAGGCTCGCCAGTGGGAAGATGCTACCTCGAAATTGGATTACAGGGATGGGACTGAATTCTGGAACAAATTCAAAGTCCTAACAAAACAAAAAACTTCTCAACCATCCCATCTGTTGATCGACAACCAAATTATCAGTTCACCTGAACTGAAAGCCGAAGCATTCAGAAACTCACTCTTCGAAAACTTTCAAACACCCAACAATCCAAACTTTGATCGCCTGTTCAAAGCCGAAACCGACTATGTGGTAAGAAATACTCTCTTGCATAACACTCCAAATCACGTCCCTATCATGGACCCTATTACTGACAGAGAAACGGAGAGTTATTGCCGCATCGGCAAAAATAACTCTCCCGGACCTGACAATATCAGTAGAAGGTGTCTAAAGCAACTTCCCGAGAGTATAATACCCCTAATCACCAAAACTATTAATGCATGTCTTAAAAATTACTATTTTCCTACTCCTTGGAAAATAGCTAATACAATTATGCTCCCTAAAAAGGGCAAACCTCGCACGAACGTGGAATCATACAGACCCATCTCTCTAATCAATTCTCTAGGGAAAGTCCTTGAGCTAATCCTTAAGGAGAGGCTCAGCGACTTTCTGGACACAAACAACATCATTCCCAAATTTCAGTATGGATTCCAACCAAAACGTTCCACTCACAATGCATTAATAGACTTCACAACCAAAGTCTCACAATCAATAAACGGCAACAGCATCGCCATCGCCACTTTTCTTGATGTTCAGAAGGCCTTCGACCAAGTCTGGCACGACGGACTTGTTCGGAGACTACTGGACATCGGCCTCCCTCTTCAATTCATTAAAATAATCCACTCATATCTTACCAACAGAACGGTCAGGGTAAGAGTAGGCGATCAATTGTCCACCCCATTCACTCCTCGAGCAGGAGTGCCTCAAGGCTCAGTACTTGCACCATTGCTGTATATCACATACAACAGCTCCATACCCACTCCTCACATTCCACATACCCATCTATTTCTGTACGCGGACGATACTGCTCTCCTGACAACAGGGAGTGGCTACGTTCCCATGACTACCTTTAGAAGAGCACAAACTCTACTAAACGGTGTCGAAAATTGGTGCAATAAGTGGAGAGTTACCCTAAACACCGCGAAAACACAAACTATTGTGTTTCGCGCCCCATTTACATCTGGGCGTCTTGCAGCCAACAATGTTGAACAAACGCCCCTGTACCTAATGGGAGACAGGCTCGTGACTAGCCCGACAGCTAACTACCTAGGCGTCCTATTTAACAGGACGCTTAATTGGGAAGCTGATCTAAAGGCAACTTTAGATAGGGTCAGAAACAGAGCCCGACTCCTAGTACCACTTGCAGGGACGTTTGGCAAGACGAATAACACCACTCTCACACATACTTATAAAACCTTTATTCGACCTGTTATAGAGTATAAGGCACACTTATATTGCCTTCTAAAGGAGAGACAGAGGAAAAAGCTACTCTCGACGGAACGTAGTATCCTACGCAAAACCAACAGAAAGAGATGGGACTTCCCCTCTCGTGAAATCCATAGATTGGCCAACACCACCCCTATTCTCGAGAGAATAAAAACTCTCAACAGGAACTTCACCCTTAGAACTATCAACGGTCCTCCATCCAACACCCAAAATACACTAAAAAGTTCCTGCTCCTTCAGAGGACACACAGTCACCCGGATTCCCAAACGAAAATTCCCACATCCTCCCTCAATATTATTGCAAACATGCATCGATGATCTTCCGGCTGACTACTTCGAAATCTTAGAGGCCACTCCATATGCCTATCGCATAGCCTAGTCAATCACCCACCCTCAATATCCTAACACTCACCCATCCCACTTCTAACCCCGGACAGGGGGAGATTGGTTTTTGCGGTTTCCCAATCTCACTACTAAACGATACCTGTCCGTCCCTGAGGAAATAGCCGCAACTATTTTCTCACCTGACTCGACAGCTGCAGGCACCGCCGACCTAAACCCCAAAACCTCGCCGTTGGCGAACACAAACAACAATCGCGAGATTTTAGTGCAATACACTAGTCTCGTGTTGTTTGTGAACGCGTAAACGACGCTGGAACAAGGGATAAGGGGAAACGGTGCAGGCTGCTGTCGGGTCAGTACAATGACATTCACTTACATACACATACACACACAATTACACACAAACTCCACATTCCAACAGTGAAAGGGGTCCTCTTTCATGCTACCGATGCACCCTCACCCTCGGGACCCCCGACCGCCTGCAGCCCCCGTTACTTTACACGGGATCTGAGGGCGGCCGGGGAGAATCTAGACGGTTCGAGGAGTCTGTAACACCGAAATGGTAGCGTCCGTCACTGTTGGAATTCACACATACCCACACTGAGCAAAGTGCGACAAGCCGACTCTCGAAAGCCGAGGCGCCTCCACTCACGAGCACACCCGTCCACGAAATTTCAGTGCAATACACTGGTTACGGGGACGGGTTAAGCTCGAGACTGCACAGGACCAATGGTCACTAGAGACCCGGCCTTGTCGCACCTAACTCAATAACACAAACAAGACAGACTGAAAAGACACAACATACTTCACAAACCCCTGTCTCTCTGATTCTCTGGCTCTCCGAAGTCAACTCCTCCAGGCGAAAAAGGTGCAAAACAACAACAGAAGACAACGGAGAAGATCTTTGCGCCAGCGGTTTCCGGGCGTTTGCCTTTGTACGTCCACAATCAACATGCAAACTCAAGTCTGAAGAGGGTCAACCGACCCTAAACGGACACACTCATTCTTTCCCTTGAAATAAAGATATCCTTACCCTATCCCTCAAAGAATGAACATTGAATCAATCAGGTCAATCAGTCGTGAGCAGTTCAGCGTCAGTCAGTCTGCATCGAGTTTTCTTAGAGTTCGGTCGTTTTCGTTCTTGTTTTTAGGTTCACGTTCGCTCCTACAGCAAAGGGTCAGCTAAACAGCCATAGACAACGTTTACAAAGCTGACCGCTTGGACGACGTCACAGAAGAGATAAGGCGAACAAAGAAGCGATAAGAAGCAACCAAGATAAGACAACAATAGAACAATAGAACCATTGTTCATTCTTTCAGCGTATCCATTGTTCGTTTTTAACGGACTTTACAACCGTTAGCGATCACAGGACATCTATTGTGTTGGTTGGCGGCTCCCGTTTGCTTTTTCGGAGATTCTGCTGGTCACGTTGAGGGCTTAGTGAATGGTCAGTAAGAAAGCCATCCACGCACGCCGTAGCCGGGGCTTTCAGCTTCCGTTAGGGCGATAGGACAACCAGGTCCAACATTGTAGCGGTTTTGTTACTTAATTTCAGGTAAAGAAGAAAGAAAAGAAGAAAGAATAAAATAGTTGGCGACTCACATAGGTGTTGTGTTTTTTCATCTGGGACAGTCCGTCGTATACACGCTCTTAGATAACTAGTACCTGGTGTAAGCATAGTGGGTGGTTTCCGTAAGAAAGGCCACCTACGAACGCTGTTTTACTGGGTTACTAATTGCGTGTTGACTAGCTGGCCTAGTGTTACATTCTGCACCTGAGTCGCGAACTGACTCCAGTGGTTTTTCCTATAGTTACTAATTTTAATTAGTAACTGTAGAGAATTGTGATTGGTAACTCCAACTAATATACATATAAAAACAAATAGTATACATAGGAAGTGCATCGAGGGACCGACAGCTCATTTTACAGTTAGTATAGTCTGGCGACCCGCCATCCTATACATTGCATAGCGTGTAGGAAAAAGGGTGTCTTCTAGGTGCACGCCTAGCTTTCCACATCGTAATGCCACGTTCGACCCGTTCCAACAGGTCAAAAACGCGTCCTGCAAAACCTCCTGACCCTCCTCCCATACAAAATCAATCACTATTATCTAATAACAGCATAAATGACGCCGCACCTGAACACTCTCTTGATTATCCACCACTACCAACACAACGTACATACCAAAATCCCATTTCACCACTTCCTGCTTCACCAATAATAATAACACTCTACCTACACCTACTTTCTCTTCTATTCCCACAATCCATATACCTGAAACCACCAATACCACTCCTAAGATGGACGTCGCTACCGACAGTTTCGTCGAGGATTTGGTAACCACCCTTCCAATCGACCAAATAGACCGGTTGATCGCACGTCTGCAGCTGTCCCGGTCCTCCCTTATCGCTAATCCTCACACAGCTACCACAAATACCCTTGCACACCTACAACAACAAACTTCCACTACTCACACTACCACTATTCAACCTACACCTCAAATTAATACACATGTACCAACAATTATCCCACAATAAAACCCCACCTACGCTACCGCTGCACACACTCCGAAACCACAGCATCCACAATCAACCCCTACCCTTGCACAGCAACCTAAACACTTCAACTACCTAATCACTAACATCCCTCTGGAAAAATCCACTCAACGGGATTTTTTCAGAATCATCAACACAAGAGAACTCCTTCTTAACCAAATCACTACAATTAAAGTTTTACCCACCCCAACAGCACATCTCACCACACCACACCCAATCAATCATGTTGAAGTCCAACGGCGACTCCGTGATGCGGTAGGTGATCCTAAAATACAAATTATCCCTAAACATAATCCAAATTCCACAGCTCCTAAAAACACATCTACCCGCAACCACAATCCCGACTACATGGTGGTCGTCAAAGGAGTGGACAGAGTTTACTCCGATGCCGAACTCACTATCCTTTTCACTCAACTTAATATCCCAGTAATCCGTCTCTGGCGCATCATCTCCAGAGAAAACAAACCCA
Organism: Diabrotica balteata; assembly: GCA_918026665.1. Taxonomy (NCBI): domain Eukaryota; kingdom Metazoa; phylum Arthropoda; class Insecta; order Coleoptera; family Chrysomelidae; genus Diabrotica; species Diabrotica balteata. The sequence goes on from OU898280.1 coordinate 41,652,032, forward strand.
CCACATACGTCAAACTGATCACATCCAGTGAATCCAAATACACGGAGATGTTGACCAGGGGTATTCTTCGACGGGCTCTATATGACGAAGGGAAATCCCTAAAACCCCACAAGAAACCCAACCAATCACCACAGACAAGAGAGACCCTCCCTATGAACTGTCTTCAGACATGAAGGCAGTAATGGAATTCACCTCTCTTATCCTAATTAACCTTCTTCCAGATAGGCGTCAGCTTATCCTGGACATTACCAATCGTATTTCCACTCTGATGTTCGGTCACAAGAGTACACTTGTGTCTCACAACAACAGAGCCTCCATCTCCTTCCTACCCCTCTAATGGATAGTTCGCTGGGTGCTGTAAACTGCCAGGGTGTTCGGAGAAAACGCCCCCTCATCAAACACATCCTTCAGCATCATAATATCCAAATCCTAGCCCTCACCGACACCCTCTCAAAAACAGATCCAATATTTCCCGGTTATTGCACTGTACACCGTCCGAAAAGCCAAGTATCTCACGGTATTGGCATCCTTATCAAATATGGTATCCCCTTTTCCCCTCACGTTACACATTTGCACCTTAACCTTAATGATGTAGACTTCCTGGCAGTGGACATCCACCTTGACAATAACACTACACTTACAATAGTCTCTTATTACAAACATCCTCAACAGGACATGTCCGAAACATTGTTTGATTATGTCTCCAGCCTGAACAAGGCAATTATTCTCGGTGACTTTAACGCCAGACACATACAATTTAGTGACACGGCCACAAACCGTGCAGGCAATGATTTTTCGGATATGCTCATTAATCTCCCTATCCACCGTATTCGTAATCGTGAGCCGACTTTTGTGAGTCACCAGGGCTTGTCGATAGTCGATCATATTGTATGTACGTACAATGTGATTGATCTATTGGATGATGAATGCTTTCTGGGCGATTCCATCACGTCGGATCACCTACCGCTGCTGGTTAAGGAACAGATATTTACACTCCTCCCTCCTACACCACCCAAAGTAATAAGAGACTATAAACACGCTAACTGAGACCGCTACAGAGCCTTTTTATCAACTAACATTCCAGAGTTAGACAATTTAGCACACACAAATGATATCGATCAAGGTATCACGGCTATCTCTAATCTGATAAATCAAGCAATTGATATATCAGTCCCTAATAAGGTTATAAACTCTAAAAAGCCACCTCTACCACAATACATTATCAATAATATCAAACATAAGAGACGACTTCTACGTCAGTTTCAACGTACTCGTAATCCTCTTATCAAAACAGAATATAACCGCTTCTCCGCGGTGATTAAACTACAGGTGAACGATCTGCAAGCCAGACAATGGCGTGCGGCCACCTCTAGTCTTGATTTCCGCGACGGTGGTAAGTTCTGGCATAAATTCAAATGCCTAACTTAACAGAAAACCAACAATCCATCTCACCTTGTGGTGAACAATCAAATCATAAATACGCATCAACAAAAGGCCGACGCCTTTAAAAACCACTTACAAAACACACTAATATCACCTAATAATCCTAGATTTGACCCCGCCTTCCGGGCTGCGACTGAAAGAGACATAACCGGACAACTCGGTGCCCCTTTCGATCCTCAGGTGCCGCATGATCATCCCATCATGGCACCGGTTGATCAACAAACTTTCAAAAAATTTTGTCAAATTGGCAAATCGAATGCACCGGGTCCTGACAATATTGCCAGGAGCTGTGTGAAACAATTTCCTCCGAGTGTCTATCTTTATTTAACAAATATTGTCAATGCCACTCTCAAACTCTGCTATTTCCCTTCACAATGGAAAGTAGCAAATACAATTATGCTCTTAAAAAAGGGCAAACCCCGCACAGATCCTAACTCTTACCGGCCGATTTCACTCACAAATGTTTTAGCTAAAGTCTTTGAGAGAATCCTAAAAGAAAGACTCATTGACTTTACCAACGAACACAATATCATTCCCTCATTTCAATTCGGCTTTAGAGAAGGGTGCTCTACAAATACGGCATTGACAGAAATAGTCACACATATTTCTCAAAGTCTGAACGACGGCAAATTATCACTAGGTATTTTTCTCGATGTTCAAAAAGCCTTTGACCAAGTTTGGCATGTGGGACTGGTCAAGAAACTACTGAACATTGGACTACCACTTCCATTCGTCAGACTATGTCTCTGAACGTCGAGTCAGGGTTAAGGAGCGAGGTTTTTTCTCAGATGCTTTTACTCCTACAGCTGGAGTACCACAAGGCTCCGTGCTGGCTCCCATACTATACACAATTTACAATAGCGACTTTCCTCATCCTATATATACCAATACCACCACTTTGCTCTACGCGGATGATACTGCTCTAGTAACTACAGCTAGAGACGTTGATTCTGTTCTCAGGTACGCCCAAAATCACCTCATTCTAGTTTAAAACTGGTGCAGGAGATGGAGAGTGTCCCTGAACCCGAACAAAACTCAAATGACTCTCTTCAGACACCCAAAACACAGTATACGTGCGGCCTCCTTTAACGAAAGAAATTATCTCACGCTCTGGGAAGATTGACTTCAGCTCCGTGATCAGATCGATTACCTCAATGTAGTGTTCACCCGAACGCTGAGCTGGAAGGCCGATCTGAACATAGCCTGCAATAAGGCCAGGAGCAGATTGGGTCTCCTCAATAGTTTGAGATGTAATTTCGGGGCCGCACACCCTAGTACATTAATATTCACCTATAAAGCTTTTATCAGACCTATTTTTGAATAGAGATCCAATATTTATACTACAATGTCAAAAGCTGTCAAAGCTAATTTACTCAAACTAGAGAGGAAGATTCTGCGTAGAGTGAATGGCAAACGTAGCGACTACCCTTCCGCCCTCATTCATCAATTATCTAATATCCAGCCCATAAATGAGAGATTACACTCTCTGAGCAGAAGTTACACTACACGCACAATCCAGGGCCAAAACCTCAGAGCTCAATGCACTCTAAAAACTGTCTGCTCATCCCGGGGCAACGTATTCACCAGACATCCTAAAACTAAAATCCCACACCTACCAGCCATTCTACTGGAACTCGCCAGTAACGAACTCCCTGATGAATACATTGACATACAGGAGGCAACTCCCCTCTATTTCCGTCGCATTCCTAGTTAAACTGCTCACTTCGAGCTTGCCTAGACAGGGGGGATCGGTTTTTTGCGGTTTCCCGATCCCACTTGCAAATGATACCTGTCTATTGTGAGGATACAGCCGCAGCTGCCCTCTTGCGCCGCGTTAACATATCTACATATTTACTAATTACATAACATATTAATACATGTATTTATACATATATTAATATCTCATTTTTCTACATTTATCAATTTAACAAACACTAATACACTAATTATTTTAGATAACAATTCTGAAAAGAACCGACCACAACCTTTCGCCACTGATTGTCCTGGCACAGCTCCACCAGTAGATCATCGAAAGAAAAAACAAACCAGAAGCCAACCACCAAAGAAACAAAAACCACATCCTGAAGAGGCAACAGCCTAAAACAGGATGCCAAAACCATCAACAAAAAACAGAAACAACACAAAAAAGAAAAAAACCAACGCGACAATGAAGATAGGTCAATCAGTTCAGTCCTTCACGGGCTCTCCGAGAGCTTAGTGCTCTCGGGGCCCTGCTTTCTTGTTTTTAGATTTTCCCATACTCTGTGGCTGGAGTTATTATTCAACGTGAATTTTGGTGTTTTATTTCGACCTGCATTATTTTGGTGATGTAAGAAATAACTTGCCTTTATCAAGGCAAGTCACCGAAAGAAGAGAACCTGATGGTTTATTTCGACTTAAATATTTTCGTCATGTAAGAAATAACCCGTCTTTTTCAAGACGGGTACATCAGCGAAACTTTTACAAGTTCGTATCCTGTAAACGGACTTGGGTAGAGGTGCTTTCGTAGACGTTCTCGAAGCCCTCTACAGAGCACACGGTGGTACAGAAGGTGATTTAGACCCCTTCCATTTACCCCGAGGTGACATAAGGAATACTGAAATCAGAGAGCGTATGGGCATAGACATTGACATCCTGGAAACTATAAAATGCAAAAGGCTGAAATGGTATGGCCATGTAGAAAGGATGAATGATCAACGATGGCCAAAGAGAATATTACAGTGAATCTGCACCAACCGTAGGAAAAAGGGAAGACCAAGAAGATCGTGGAGACAACAAGAAAAAGGTGCAATGGAAGATAGGTGTCTACAATTAGATGACTGGAATGATCGCAAGCGTTGGAGCCTAGGTTTCAAGAAACGGCAGCAGATGTAATATATACATATACATAGTAGTAACACAGTAACTTAAGCCAAATTTATCATGCATTAATATTGCAGAATTAGGCTTAATCTGTTGTTTACCTTAAAATTGTCCCATAAGGTGTATGTCTTTTCATATTAAATAAATTCAAATTAAAATAAAAATAATATTTTCCGCAAATCGCCAGGAAATTCTGACATTCCTGTCAAAATTTATTGAAGAAAAAGTCAGGACTTCCTTACTGTAAGGAAATGTCATTTCCTTACTGTAAGGAAATGATATTTCCGTACAGTTGTTAGTGTTCTACATAAATGATATGTATATAAGTTTGACAATTCAACCTCAATACGTTTCCATAGTAACCCAAGTAATTTTATTAGGAATTTCAAAGCACCATTTATTTGGGAATAAAATTATCGCGTTTTTTTAAATCAATCAATATCTGTCGAATTTTAAACGATTTGCGGAAAAATAGTATGTTTACCTCGTAGGAAAAGCCACATTCCTGGACTCTGTGTTGCTAAGTCTTGGCTTGCGCCTCGACTTAGCAATCTTCACAGTCGTCCAGGAATGTTAAGCTCTTCCTACCTGGTAAACAATGTACTATTTCTTACTTTACTTAACTTTAATATAGATTTATTAAACTAATATTTTGTTGATTATTTTGTCAATGTTACATTTTTATATTATGTAAAATAATTTTCTGATCAAATAGTTTCATACAATTTTAAAATTTAAATTAATTCATAGAATCTTTATTAGTTTCTCAGTTCCAAATTATTATGAACCTTAAACTGTTAGAAGTTGAATTTAATCTTCACTTGTGGCTGGCTAACCAGCTACAACGTAGATTCTTATAATATGTGATATTTTAGATCGACCTCACTTATTTCATCACTGGGGGGAAAATAGTGATCTTAAGCACCTTTTTCTTTAATTTTTTGGTTTGTACTGACAAGGTTGTCACTTAATTTATCCAATTCTTTAAATTTGACGCTCTATTGCACTAGTGGTTGGCAACTTACCTTGTTGTTTTGTGATATTTTGACCTCAAGGCCACTGTCGTTTCACGTGATGGCTTGTGTCTAAATTGTTGCTTCCATTTTGCCGGTGGCAGCTAAGGAAGCCGAAAGTGGCAACTTAATTACACTTTTTAATATTAATATAACAAAATCTTAATTATTTCAATAATGTTAACAAAAGTAATAATTTAATTTATTTAATAATATACTTTTGGAGGTGTGATTTTATGATCTTGTTAGTTCTCGGCAAATAAGTGTTTGGTACACAAGTTTTTTGAATGCTCTTTCTATTACATGTACAATTACCACATGGTCTTTTGCTGTGCTAAGTTTGAGTTAATTTGCAAACTGTACTTAGCTTCAATTGTTTATACAACATAATCATTTAATGTCCAATGTCGTAAGCTTCTTTACATATTAAATATCTTTGACTGCCACATGTCTTTTTGAGGTAACACATTTATAGTAGCTTTTCTATGGATGTTTGGTTTTTCATATTGTTCTTTTTAGATGAACTGATGATGCTTTCTGATTAGAAAGCGAAACGTTTTCAATAAATAGATAAATATTATGTATATAATATATATATATATATATATATATATATATACATCAAATAAATAATTTTGGTGTTAGTTTGCCTAAAAAGGTTAGATGCTACTTTTGTCCTCGTGGAAAGGAACGACTTCTACTTGTTCGTAGTGCCACAAACCACACTGTTTAGAACATCGAGCTCAATTATGTTATGTGTGTCAGAACCAAAGTTGAAGTGCTTGGCTAAGGGGAAGAAATAATTATCCTGTAACAACATTTATGTTTTATTTTAGCTTAAAGGGTTTTTTTTCCCTCAGCATGAACAGACATTCAAGAAAACGGCCCTCAGTCCCCGGCAGCTCGCTAGTTCCCGACCAAGGTAGCGGTAGGACTTACGGACAGCGGGTAGAGGGTGCGAAAAATCCCCGGGATGTAAGAGGCTACCAAGAACGACGAACGATGCACATAATTACGTATAATGTAAGAACTTTATCTAAGGATGAAATAATGACAGAACTGGAGGAAGAACTCAAACATGTGAAATGGGATATTATATGAATTAGCGAAGTCAAAAGAAGAGGTGAAGATCAGGTCAAACTAAAATCGTGAAACATATTCCACTATAAAGGGGAAACGGAATCGACAACTGGAGGAATAGGTTTATTAGTACACAAAAAATTACAGAAAAATATACAGAGCATTGACTGCATTTCCCCAAGAGTTATGTATATAAATCTAAGACTAAATAAGAGACACAATCTGAAAATAATCCAGGTATACGCCCCCACCAGCGATTACGAAGATGAAATTGTTGAAGCCTTCTATGAGGAAATCGAAAGAGCAAAAAAGCAGGAACCGGCTCATTATACTCTGATAATGGGAGATTTTAACGGGAAACTCGGAAGGAAAAAAGACGAACAAGAAGTGGCAATCGGAGATTTTGGAGTCGGAGTAAGAAACGAAAGAGGCGAAATGCTTACCAACTTTTTACTGCAACACAAACTGTATGCAATGAACACCTTTTTTAAGAAGAAACAGAATAGAAAATGGACGTGGGCTAGTCCAGACGGAAGAACTAAGAGCGAATATGATTATATAATAACAGACAAAAAGCAAATTATTCAAGATGTCACTGTACTCAATAAACTATCAGTAGGAAGCGACCACAGACCAGTAAGAGCTAGAGTAACGATTAATCTACAAAAAGAAAGAGCAAAGATGATAAACAGTTGCAAACGCATAGTTTGGAATTCACCAAATCATCCAGAAGCATACATAAGAAATATAGCCGAAACTTTACAGAGTAATAATCCCAAACCTCTAAGTATCGACGATCACAATAAATTAATAACAGACTCAGTTAGAAACGCACAACTCAAATTTTGCAAGAAAAATGACACCAAAAGTGAAAAGATTAGCAAAGATACAAGGGCTCTCATGGAAATACGACGAAACCTAAGCGAGAACGAAAAGGGAAACAAAGAAGAATATAAAAAACTAAATAAAAGAATTTCAGCGGAAATTAGAAAAGATGTAAGAAGATATAATACTAATGTAATTACTCAAACAGTAGAAGAGAACAAAGGTTTAAAGATAATGAAAAGAAAACTTACGCAAAGTAAAAAAGAAATATACAAGCTGAGAGATAAAGACGGAAAGGCAACAACAGATAAACAAAATATTCTGAAAATAACTAGAGAATTTTATAAAGACCTCTATACCAGCCAAAGACCACAAGACAATTTCCCGACACGAGTAAAGACTCTCATAAATCAGGGATCGGAATTACTTTTTCCCATTACTGTGTCAGAAGTAAGAGCAGCTTTAAAGGAAATGAAGAACCATCGATCGCCTGGTGATGATGGACTCGTTATCGAGGCAATAAAAGCAGGTGGAGAAATTTTATTAAAATCAGTAAGCGAACTGTTTACTAAATGCTTACATGCGGGTACGATTCCAAAAGACTGGAACAATGCAGTAATAGTCTTGTTACACAAAAAAGGCGATATTACTAAATTAGAAAATTATAGACCCATCAGCCTCTTGACACATATGTACAAACTCTTTATGAAAATCTTAACAAAGAGGCTAACACCTAAACTTGATTTCTATCAGCCCAAAGAACAGGCAGGCTTCAGGGCAGGATATGGCACAAATGACCATTTGCATACCATAAAGATCTTAATAGAAAAGTGCATCGAGTACAACATACCACTGGTTCTTGCATTTGTCGATTACGAGAAGGCTTTTGATTCTGTAGAGTTTGAAACAATACTGGAAGCCCTAAATCAAAGCCGAATAGATTACAGGTACACGACACTAATCAAAAACATCTATCAGAACGCTACATCAAGTATACGACTGCACGAAGACACAGAAAAATTCAGCTTAGGTCGAGGAGTTAGACAAGGAGACAATATTTCACCAAAATTGTTCACGGCAGCTCTAGAGTCAATATTTAAGGGTACTCAATGGCAAGATATGGGCATCAATATAGATGGAGAAAGATTAAATCACCTAAGGTTTGCAGATGATGTTGTATTAATCGCAGATAACTTACAAGATACAGTTTCTATGATGCATTCGCTTAAAAGTCTGTCTGAAAGAGCAGGATTAAAGATAAACTTTGAGAAAACTAAAATTATAACAAATCTCGTAATGAGTGGAAATATAACTATTGACAATAATACCATACAACAAACAGACACTTACAAATATCTGGGACACGAAATCAAAATAAGCAGAGACAATCAAACACATGAAATACAGAGGCGAATAGGTCTAACATGGGCAGCATTTGGCAAATTAAGCCATATTCTAAAAAGTTCAATTCCCATGTGTCTCAAGCGAAAGGTTTATAACCAATGTGTTTTACCTGTACAAACTTATGGAGCAGAGACTTTAACACTCACGCAAAAATCTGCGAATAAACTTAGAGTTACACAACGAGCCATGGAACGTGCAATGCTGAACGTGAGCCTTCGAGACCACATAACAAACCAACAAATCAGGCGAAGATCAGGAGTTCAAGACGTCATCGAAAGAACCACGACGCTTAAGTGGAACTGGGCAGGGCACTTAGCCAGAACACAAGATGGACGGTGGACAAGACGTATTATGGAATGGAGGCCCAGAAATTATAAAAGAAGCCGAGGACGACCACCGACTAGATGGACCGATGACATTAAACGTGTAGCGGGAAACTGGCTACAAGCGGCCCAGTGTAGAGAACACTGGAAAGAACTGAGGGAGGCCTATGTCCAGCAGTGGACGCGATTGGCTGATTGATGATGATGATGAAAGAGTTTTTCAACGACAAGTTTTATTTCACTGGAATTTTGTTTAATTTTTTTGGTTATATCTCCATATTTTTAAAAAGGCGTGATAAAGCACTAGTTTATGTTTTTTCGCGTTTATCAGATCTAATGAGAATTTTTTTTATAAAGATAGTTTTAAAATAAGATATTGTTGTTTGTTGTTTTGTACTGCATACCGCAGAAAAAGTAAATACATAACATTTATTACAAAAAAAATTAGGGTTTTCGAGACCCCACTGTGCACTCTACATTAGATGAACGAACTGTGCTATTCTTGGGTTAAAATTTTTTAGATAAGAAAAACCTTTCTTTTGAAGCGACAATTAAATTTTTTAATCGCTGTTCTTATTTTAAATAGTTTAAATCTTCTTATTCAGTATTTGCCTAGAACATTTCTGTAAGTATTGCATAATTTCTTTTTCGTAGTTAGTTCTCCCAATCCTCCCCCTAAAAAAGGAATTCTTATCAACGACTGTTCTCTGCAACCAAAACATGAGTAACCATTCGCAAACGTTTCAATTTATTTGCTTACCCTATCTCCAAGCCCTATCGGCATATCCGAAGTAAGAAGAGAAGAAAAACAAAAAATACAGCTAAAATCAGGAAATTTGCTATAAGATAAAGGTAGTGAAGAAAACACCAACAATGGAGTAGGATTTGTAATAAACAAAAAAGTAGTTAAATATATACAATCTACAAAGGGCATATCAGATAGAGTAGCATACATGACGCCTAAATTAAAAAAAATGTCCTTAAAATCATACAGGTGTACGCTCCAACAAATTCCTACAGTGATAAAGATATTGAACATTTCTACGAAGACATAACAACAGCTATGGAAAAAAAATCAAAATTAACGTTAATAATCGGAGACTTCAATGCCAGAATAGGAGAACAACTATATAAAGAAGAAGACAAAGTTGGACACCATGGATACGGAAAAAAAATGATAGAGGACAGACATTGATGAATTACATGGAGGAGAAGCAACTATATGCATTGAATACATTCTTTAAGAAAAAACCCCACAAAAAAAAAAAACATCGATTAGTCCCAATGGTAAAACTAAAAACGCAATTCATTCTATTCTTTCAACGTAAATGTTTTTTCAACTGGTAGCGACCATAGACTAGTCCGAGCCAAGCAAATCATTGATAGTAGATTTGAAATAAGTAAGACAATGGAAAATAATGAGAAATTAGACATGAAAAAACTGAAACAAGAAAAACAGACGTACGAAGAGAGAACAAAGGAATAAAGGATATATTGCCGACCAAGGAAGATATAGAACATAAACATATCGATGAAATAAACATAATATTTACTGAAACTCTAATGAAAGTGGGTAAAGAAATAACACACACAACAACAAAAAAAGAAAGTTTTATATCCCAGGAAACAAAAGCTCTTATAAACACAAGAAGAACATTACTAGAACAAGGGGATGCATGTATCCCCTTGGATAAATAAAATATGGGATAACAAAAAAGTAAACAAAACTATAAGACAAAATATCAAGGAGTGTAGACGGAGAGTACAGAGAGAAAAGATAGAGAAAGCAATTGAAAAAATAGAAACATAAAGTGCTTAAAGCAGAACCTGGGAAACATACAAATTAATAGCATAAAGATCAAAAAAGAGCAAAAACCAACGATATAAAAGAAATTTTACAGATAACGCACGAATATTATAGAGGAGAAGGTGGTAATATGGCCCCTGCATATTTTATGGCCCCCTCCGTATTTTAATAACAAAGTGCTGAAATCTAGTGGAGAACGCTGGAACTAGTTCACTAGTATACCAACTGGCCGGTAGGAGCGCTGTGAGCCATTAAGTGCAGTCACTCAGTAATTGTGCAGTAGTTTGTGTTTTGGTCAATCTTCAAAACTTTGAAAGGTATGTAAATTTCTTGATTTTAACTTACCATAACTAATAATAACTTAGTTCTAAGTATCGTGCATATGAATTAGAGGTTATTACCTACAGTTTAACACAGACTAGAATGTTCTAAGTCTTTTACATTTTATCTTGTAACCACGTGTTTTAAACTTGGAGATGTGTGTATTATGGCCCCCCTAGGTAATGGTAATATGGACCCCGGGGTCCATATTACAAGCAGTTTCAATATTTGTGGTTTTTTTATTTTTCAGATGCCTAGAATCAGCTTAACACCTAAACCAGCCAGAAAAAGGCAAATTTGGGACAAGGACAAAATGAAAGAAGCAGTAGCAGCTGTCACTGAAAAGAAAATGGGTGTCAAAAAGGCTTCTAAACATTTTGATGTGCCTAAGACCACTTTAAGAAGATATGTTAAAGAGGCAAGTACATCTGAAGCCACTGAAGTTCACACAAAAAAGCTAGGTAGGAAACCAGCTATACCTGAAGAACTGGAAAATGAACTAGTGGAGTACCTGAAGTATATGGAGGCAAAATTTTACGGGTTCACTCGCTTGGATGTTCGTCGAATGGCTTACCAACTAGCAATTAGAAATGGGATTCAAACCAACTTTAGAAACGAAATTGCTGGCAGGGCTTGGTTGGACCATTTCCTTAGACGACACAAAGACAAGTTGTCAATCCGAAAGCCAACTGGAACATCATATGCTCGTGCAAAAGGTTTTACTCGTGAAAGAGTTAATGCCTTTTATGACTTGCTGGAGTCCGAATACCCAGGTGACCGTATTTGGAATGTGGATGAAACGGGCCTGAGTGTAGTTCAGACAAAAATACCACAAGTTATTGCCAGTAAAGGTAAACGCCAAATATGTTCTCTAACTGCGGCAGAACGTGGATCTTTGGTCACAGTCATATGTTCAATGAGTGCAGGAGGATCTTATGTCCCTCCGATGTTGATTTTCCCAAGGATAAACATGTCTGATCTCCTTATGAAAGGAGCTCCTCCTGGGTCAATTGGAAGAGCTCACCCGTCTGGGTGGGTTCAATCAAATCTGTTTAGAGACTGGTTAGCTCATTTTATTGAAAAAACAAATCCAACAGAGACCTCGCCCATACTACTTATCCTTGACGGTCACTTTTCGCACACAAGAAACATTGATGTGATCGATTTGGCAAGGAAAAATTACATCACGATATTGTCCTTACCATCCCACACAACACATAAATTGCAACCACTAGACCGCACTTTTATGGGAGCTTTAAAGACTCACTACAGTGAAAATATCCGACCTGCTTCATGAAAGTAGACCTGTTGGGCCTTACGATATTGCGTCCTTTTTGGGAAAGGCGTACCTCCGATGTACCACAGGAGTAAACGCTGTAAATGGATTCTGGGTCACAGGTATTTACCCCCTGGAAAGAAATATTTTTCAAGACCATGAATTCATTGCAGGGGAGGAGGAGGCACCAAACGAAAATCAGGCTGAGAACACTGATAACCGACTGCATGACACTCCTGCAGTTGAAGTCAATCCTCATCCACCAACAACCTTCGCTGTGTCTCCTAAAGACATTCACCCCGTTCCAGAAAAAAGAAAAAATCAAACCGTGGACGAAAACCCTGCATCGCAAACGTCATTACTAGTTCTCCTTATAAAAGAGAGCTAGAAGATTTTCTGGCAAAAAAAGAAGCTGCTGCAAGTCGTCGTGGTCGTGGCCGTGGCAATGGCCGTGGCAATGGGAAAGGCACTGGAAGAGGTGCTTCAACAAGTGTCACTCGAAGTTTGACGTTTGTTAACCCCATACCATCTTGTCCCGGACCTCAAACTAGCGCTGTGACGTTTGATAACCCCATACCGTCTTGTTCTGGGCCTCAAGCTAGCCCTAAAGGACAAGCAGCCAAGTCTGACTGTACCCCACGTGCCAACGCTGGAAAATCAAAGAAGAACAACCCTAAACACAAACGTCCAGCTGACAGCAGTGACGACGACGATGATGATGATGATGATGACGGGATGCAGCTCTCCACTTGCTCCGGTGAATCACCTTTTGATCTATCAGTTGGAGAGCCTCAACCAAACCAAGATGACGCATCATGTATTTTTTGTGATGAAAAGTTCACCAACAGCGTGCGGGGGAACTATGGGTTCAGTGTCTCATGTGTTCACTGTGGGCACATAACGAATGTGCAGGGGCAGAGAAGGATGAGTACGTCTGCGATTTCTGTCGTTGTTCGTCCATTATTACCATGTAGGACATTTTAATTTTGTAGACTAGACTATATCTACCTATACATACATATTATGCTGTATCTACTTATATACACTCTATCTACTTATGTATAATAAAAAGGTTTTTTGTTCAATGCAGTTATAATTTTCAGAATTTGCCAATATTTCCTTAAATTAATAAGGGGGTCCATATTACAAACACCATGGGGGCCATATTAACTGCACATCCCGTTTTCTGATGAATGTGTCAACTTTTAAAAAATTATTTAAAAAAAATGTAAAATGAAGTCTTAACCGCTTTAACTATTACAATGTGTTCGGTAACTAACACCATATCGTAACTAAGCTAACAATCTCTGTTTTTTATTAATAATATCAATTTTACAATAAAAAATCAAAATGGGGGTCCATATTACCACCTTCTCCTCTACAAATCTCTATAAAACACAACAAAAGCCAAACCAAGAAATCCGTAATCAGTTATAACTGAAAATAAAGAACGTTAACTCTGACCTACAACCAGAAAAAAGTAAAAATAAAGTTTAAAAGGCACTCAAAGAAAAGAAGAATAACAAATCTCCTGACAAAGATGGAATAACTTTGAAAATTCTAAAAAATGGGAGGAGGACTACAGTGGAAGTCCTATATGTACTAATGAATAAAATATTGAACACAAAACAAATAAGTAAAAATCCACTATTGCTATTTAAGAAAGGCGATAGAAAAGTCTCAAAAACTATAGGCCCATAACGCTACTTAATGTAATGTACAAACTGTTAACTCAACTACTAACAAATAGATTAACAGCTAAGTTAGATAATTACCAGTCAAGAGAGCAAGCTCGTTTTAGAAAAGGATTCAGTACAAGCCACCATCTGCTTACGATAAAAATATTAATGGAAAAAGTCAACCAATATCAAATCCCAATGTATATGGCATTTGTAGACTTTGAAAAAGCATTCGATAATGCACAATATTAGGCAGTAAAGAACTCTTTACAAAATGGGAGAACAGACTATAGATATACGGACTTAATTTCCAATAGGTAAATGGATCAAGCAAAACCATCCATTAAAATAGTTGAACAAACGGAGCCACTATATCAACTAAACTATTTAATGAAGCTTTGGAAGACGTTATGAGGAAATTACAATGTAAAAATGGGGTATTAACATAAATGGTCAGTACTTGAATCACTTGAGATATGCAGACGACATTGTATTAATAACAGATAAAAGGGAAGTATTACAAGATATGATGGATGAATTAAATAGCGAATTGACAAAAATTGGTCTACAAATTAATTATAAAGAAACGAAAGTTTTGACCAACCAATCATAAGAATTATTATTTGCAATTGCATAAACAACTATAGAACAAGTAAAAGAATATGTATATTTGGGACAACTAGTTAAACTAAATAAAGAAAATCAGACCGGAGAAATAAAGAGAAGGATACGGTTGGCTTGGGTATCCTTCGGCAAACTTCCCTATATACTAAAAAATAGAAAATACCCCCAATATTTAAAAACAAGAGTTTTTTACTAATGTATACTTCCTGTTCTCACCTACGGTTCTCAAACCATGGAAAGGTTTGAGGATTTCCATTCTCGAGCCATGGAAAGGCAAATGCCAAACATCAGGCTATCAGAAAAGAAAATAAATACTTGGATCCGCAACAAAACAAAAGTGACCGATAGATCAAGGCAGATAGCAAAACTTAGGTGGAAGTTCGCTGGACATACCATAAGACAGAAATACGATAGATGGAATAAGATTTTTAGTAATCATCTAATACCATGACCCAAAAGATCTTGAAGAGGTAAACAGCACTATGTCCACTACGTTGTGTTTTAATGTTTTTTATTAAAAATAAATCCAATATCACAATATGTGTTTTAAATAATACAATTTAAAAGTTAATAATCTGAAAAATAAATTAAAGTTTTTGACATAATGTGTATTTACATACATCCTGTAAATAAGGAAACACAAAAATAAACTTAAAACTCTCCTCTAAAATTACAAATTTCTGACAGGGTGCCCTTTGCCTCCGGCATACAGATATAAATTATGTTATTGTCTTTTTCTTAAAGTGCTATTTCCTACGGAGGTTGGTAATCATAATGACTCTGTTTATTTTAGAACTTACTGCTCTAAAAAAATCAATCAATCTGCATTGATACCAATCACGTAGATTCTTTAACCATGAGTTCTGCCTTCGGCCAACAGATCTTCTTCCTTAAATCTTGCCCTGTATTGTGAGTCTCAAAATTTCATATTTTGGTCCCCTCATTACGTGGCCTAGATATTCCAGTTTTCTGGTTTGTATAGTGGTGACTAGTTATGTTTCTTAACAAATCTTCTCCGGTACTTCTTTACTTGTAATTCTATCAGTCCATGATATTTTTAATACTCTGCGGTATAATCAGTGCAAAAATATCAAATTTATATTTTTGCACATTAGGAGTGGCTTTATTATTATAAATGCTAATCTGACAAGCTCTATTCGCCTGTTTCTTTCTAAGGTATGATCATTGGTTTCATTGATCAAAGTTCCCAAGTACTGATATTTTTCTACTTGTTCTATCATGTAACCATTGATTGTTAATAGGTGACGGATATTTTGTGGTCTTGTTGTAATTAGCATGTACTTCTTTTTTTAGCGTTTAGCATTCCCATCTTAGCACTATTCATACTCAAGCTTTCGATAAGATGTTGTAGATCCTCTATACTCGTTGCTTTAATCACAGTGTCGTCTGCGTATCGTAAGTTGTTAATTAATTTTCTGTTAACGGTGACTACCGCTTTGATATCCCTGTCTAACTCCTCTACAGATTTTTATTTCTTCTGAGTGTTGCCCATTAATTTGAACTATGGCACTTTGGTTCCGATATATTGTTTGCACTATATTTATGATTTTACTGTCAATGCACTTGTTCATAAGTATTGATATTAGTTTTTCATGTCTCACTTTATCGAAGGCTTTTTCGTAGTGAAAGAAATACAAGTGTAGATCAACGTTTAAATCCCGACATCGCTGAGTCAATATGTTGATGGCAAATAGTCCTTCTCGAGTACCAATTCCATTTCGAAACCCGAACTACGTCTCGTTAATATCCTCCTCTAGCCTTTCGTATATTTTTTTATTTATTACTCTCAGCAGTATTTTTAAAGTATGACTCATAAGGCTCAGTGTTCGATAATCAGAGCACTCTTTTGCTGCTTGTTTTTTAGGAATGGTTATAAATGCTGACTTCATCTACTCCTGTGGTATTTGTTCCATATGTTACTGTATCTACCTCAATTATATATTTAATATGTACGTATAAATTTCTTTTTGAAAAGTTACAAAAATTTAGTACCAAAATATTTACAAATGAAAACATTTCCAGAATAGTAATAGGAAGGGATCGTCGTTCACTTTTCACTGTGGTTAGTACCTTTTGGCTTTATTTTTCTTTTCTATTGCACGATCGGTGTCAGGTCCCTGAGTGCATGAGGACAGTTGTAAAAAAAAGATACAATGCATATAAGTTAAGCGCATGGTTCTTTAGCCGTGCGTCATGAATACTCCTGGCGAGAAGAAACACATACTTTTTATCGAGCAGCTACCGCCTGTAAAATTATGTTATTTTATAAAAACTCTATACTCACTACATCGAAAAGAGATAGGTACAAAAAAGACGCTTGGGGACGTTTTCAGATTTTAAGTACAATTTGTGACGTTTCTGGTTTGTTTACTTGTAGTTGACAGTTTGTTATATATTTGCTGTTTTTGGACCTGTTTTTGCATTTAGAAGTTATTACGCAAACCGTTCTTTTCACAACTAATTTTATGTTGGGTTTTAAATTTTACAGTAAGTATATTTTATTTTGCTGGTGCTGGTGCATTTATTAGCCACGCTAATTTAAGACATATTTTTATAAAACAAACTTATATATTACTACTAACCTTCAAAATATCTCTGGATGAACTTTATAAATTTATTTTCAAAACAAGTTTAATTTATGTTTTGCTTTTATTTCTGTAAAAAGGGAAGTGCCTTACGTTCTTGATATCAATAATATTACACAAAACAGCGATACGGAATTAATTTAATATTTGCAAAATATTGGATTAATAATTAAAGAATTTAAATGTAAAGTTAGACAATGTCGACCTCTATGTGTAGTGAGACAAAAAAATTGGTGCAACAGAATTAATAAATTTGGAAGAACAGTTTAGATTTGGGTTCCGTTAGGTTAGGTACAAAAAATTAGATTTGTATCTAAGTAACGGTGGTAGGTTATAGCCAGAATGCGGTTAATCCGGCACTACGAAGACGCCCGTAGAGCGTCGTTGTGTCTTGTTCCGTGGCTGCTCTTCAAGCAACCAACAAAAGATTTATCCCGTCTGTCAGCTATACGTCCAATACACATACCTTTTTAGGCTATTTAAAGTTTATTTTTATATATATACATATATATATATATATTATATATATTATATATATATTATATATATATATATATATATATATATATATATATTTATATATATATATATATTGTTATGCTACGTAAAATCAAAAATAATATTACTACAGTAGTGACAGTGCCGTGAATAGTGAACAGTGTAGTAGTGTCTGGGGGCTCGGGAGACTGAGATCTCGGAAGCCCTGAGGAAGGCATCAGAGAGGATGCCGAAAGCTTGGCAAAATGGACATCGACCCGGTTCAACCCGAAAAACTAGTGAGTTTGATATTAATTTTAGTAATATTAATCTTAGCTCTAGTTATATATATATATATATATATATATATATATATATATATATATATATATATATATATATATATATATTTATATATATATATATATAATATATATATATATATTTATTTATATATATATATATATATATATATATATATATATATATATATATATATATATTATATACAGGGTGGTCCTTAAGTAATTATACAAACAGAAACCGCAGATTCTACACTTTAAGATATTACGATTTAAACCAACTTGTTTTAATAAAATGTTGATATTAAAAAAGATACAGGGTGTTAAAGTGGAAATTTAAAATTTTATTTTTGCTATAACTTTTATGTTTGTAAACATTTATATATAAAAAATTACAGCTGGATACTATTGAATAAGAGAAATTATAATCTGATGCAAACTTTGATATAGCTAATAGAGGGCGCCACATATGCCACATACGTAGCATACGTTTGCACTTAACTTTTTTGTTTTTCAAGTTACCGGTATTTTTTATAAAAAATATTAAAGATACCATATTTTAACAAAAAAAGGTTTACCTGTTAATAACTTCAAAATTCAACAGTTTTTGAGATAATCGCATTTTACCAATCAACTGCATAAATCTGATTTAAAGCAATTACTCCATGAATAAAAGAAAAATAGATGAAAACATTAATATTTCTGAATTTTGTTATAAAATACCTTTAATAAAGTCAATAATTAACGAAATAATAAATAAAATAAATATATATCAGCAGGATAATTAATAATATGATTTGATAAAATAACAGAATAATTGGATTGTACATCAAACATTTTACGTTTTGTATTAAATTATAGTCATAATCAAAACATTTTATTTACAAACCAAGTTAAGAAATAGTTAAACTAAATAACATTAAACTTTTTGTCAAGGCAAGTGTTCGATATGTCCACCATTTTCTGCAATTCATTTGTCAATACATTCCATAAAATATCGTCTCATATTAAATAGCATCATTGATTCTAAAAAAACTGCTGCTGTATTTATTATGCTTGTTTTAAGTATAATATTAGGTAATTTTTTTAAATTTTTATGAATTAAATAATTATATTATTATCTCAACACAAGAATATGACTACCACGAACAATCCAACGTTCTGGAAAGTTTTATTTAATTACTGTGTCACTCCTCTTTCTCTATAATGCAATGGTGTACCCTGTTGTAGAAACCACATATTTTGCTTTAAGTTTGATACAATTCTTCCAATAAATCAATAAAATCATTTTATAAAAAAGTAAATAAATATTACCATTTAAATTGAAAGGTAATTCAAATATCCGTAAAATATTATTATAAATTCATATGGTTTGGAGCCATTGGTAATTATTTTTTACGGGTATGCGAATTACCTTGCAATTTGAATGTCGAGATTTATTTACATTTTTTATAAAATTATTATACTAATTGCTTGATTGGGAGAATTGTCATTAAGCTTAAGGAGAAATAATATGAGGTTTCTACAAGATGGTACACCATTACATTACAGAAAAAACGGAGTGAGGCAGTAGTTAAATACAACTTTCCTGAACGTTGGATTGTTCGTGGTAGTCATATTTTGTGGTGAGATATTAATATAATTATTTAATTCATAAAAATTTTAAAACATTACTTATTATTATACTTATAACACTTATAATAAATACTGCAGCAGTTTCTTTAGAGCCAATGATGCCATTTAATATGAGACGATATTTTATGGAATGTATTGAGAAATGAATTAAAGAAAATGGTGGACGTATTGAATACTTACTTTGAGAAAAAGTTTAATGTTATTTAGTTTAACTATCCTCAATTTGGTTTGTAAATTAAATGTTTTAATTATGGCTTCAATTTAATACAAAACGTAAAATGTTTGATGTAAAATCAAATTATTCTGCTATTTATCAGATCCCATTATTTTATCCTGCTGATATATTTATTTTATTTAATAATTCGTTTACTATTAGCTTTATTAAAAGTATTTTATACAAAAATTTAGAAGTATTGATGTTTTTCTTTAATTTTCTTTCGTTGCCTGGAGTAATTGCGATATATCAGAATTATGTAGTTGATTTCTAAAATGCGATTATCTCGAAAACTGTTGAGTTTTGAAAATATTAACAAGTATACCCTTTTTTGTTGAAGTAATGTATCTTTAATATTTTTTATTAAAAATATCGGTAACTTGAAGATCAAAAAAGTTAAGTGCAAATGTATGCCACATATGTGGCATATGTGGCGCCCTCTTTTAGCTACATCAAAGTATACATCAAATTAAAATTTCTAATATTTGATAGTATCCAGTTGTAAATTTTTATACATCAATGTAGACAAACATGAAAGGTATAGCCAAAAAAAAATTTAAATTTCCACTTTAACACCCTGTATCTTTCTTAATATCAACATTTTATAAAAGCAACTTACTTAAATCATAATATTTTAAAGTATAGAATCTACGGTTTCTGTTTGTACAATTACTTAAGGACCACCCTGTATATATATATTTATATATGTATACTAATATATTTTATTTCGAAATTTTTTTTTTTGAAATAGCTAAAATAATATATATTTTCAATATTTATAAAATTTTTTATTAAAAGCGCGTGGCTAATAAATGTACCAGAACCTATTTTGCCTTATTCACACAGTTAAGAAATGATTTTGTTTAAATTTACGCAAAATTAAAAAAAATGGCAAAAAAATTTTATTGAATTTTTTGGACTAGAAAAAATTCTTACCTCACAAGCACAAGAACTCGTTTGAAATTAAATCGAGTACTTTGTATTAAAAAAAACTTTAAAGCAAAACTAGCATTTTACATTTTATTTAATAGAGTACGTAAAATTTTATAATACAATCCGTAATCGGAATAGTAGACACTTTCTATCACGTGCTGGTGCGTTGAGTAAACTTCCGACTTATTTCGTATGCTTTAATGATGACGCATGGGTAAAGATCCATGGACTCAACTGTTAGTGTGGTCTAAATACTATGAATTGAAAGCACATATAGAAACTGAAAAAAAAGCAGATGCATCCAATTGACTATTACCGTTTAATAAGCAAATGATATTTCACCATGTTTGCCAAAGACTTCTTAACTTGCTTTTGATAATACGCATTTCCAAGAATATTACCCTCCTTCATCAAGTTAACTTCCATAAAATTAAATAACCAATTGAACTGAAATTTTATATGGTATGCAAAATACATAATGTAATATACAGGGTATATTACACTAAAGGAACCTACAAATAAATATAAGGTATTGGTAAAGTATAAAAATTTGGTTAAGTTTTTATTGGACGCAGTTCTGTCATTTTATTTTCGCATATCTTTTACTCGCAAATTGTTGAGACTTTTTGTCGCCATACTACATTCTCAAACGCAGCAAAACCGGTTAGTTAAAAGTAATTTTTGCTATAATACATACAGACATACCCCGCTACAGGCCTTATAGGACACAGACTTTCAAAATTTTTGGGTTTGGTCCTTTTGGTCCTTTTCAAATCTCATTTTACTGCATCAACAAACATTATTATTTTTCATTTTTTAAATTCCAATTGCGTGATAATTATTAATACAAAATAATATAAGTTGATTTTAAATCCATGGTTGACTAGGTGCGGTCAATTGCATTAGTTTTGCAATAAAAGACTAAAAGCAAGTATGTTCGCTTTATATATATATATATATATATATATATATTATATATATATATATATATATATATAGTCTCTCTATATATAAACTCTTTAATATTGGGGAAATCTGTAAGAAAAACTCTAATGTGTATCAATGTTTTCGCCTAACGTTTTCGCCAAAGAGAATTATTTGGCTTCTTCAGGGATGAAAGAGAATAAATTATAATTAGCTACCATATATTATCTAATAAAAAACATTTACCGTACCGTAAATTTTAGAAATGTCGAGTTATGATTATATATATATATATATATATATATATATTATATATATGATATATATATATATATATATATATATATATATATATATATATATATATATAGCAAAACTGGTAGGATTATTATCGACCGAAACGTAAATAACAATTTATTGTATTAGAGTATCAGGTATGCTGTATGTTATTAAAAAAAAAAAATTTCCTTTTTTTACTCTTTATTTCGCTGATTTTTTGTCAGCTTCTTCAGCAGACTACTAAAATATGGTTAAAATTTTATATACATATCAAATGTTAATAAACAATGAATTTACTTGCAGATTAAGAGTTAAAATATTTAAAAATGTTGAACATAATATATTTAAAACAGTACTGACAATATTAGTAAAAAGCACCTAGTCACTAATAGTTAAATATAACAAAAAAAAATATATATTAAATAGAAAACAAAAACAACCAAAAAACAATAAAATTACACATTAAAAATATACAGGGTGATTTAAAATATAATTGTAAAAAGAAAAATTATTTGAACATACTAAGAATATTACAGTAGATATTGCTCAACTGTCCCGTGTCTGCCTTGTAATTTACTGCATAGATTTCTTTATTAATGTGAAACATTTCTAAAAACAATCATTTTTTGTAATTTTCTCTTGTTGTAGAACCCTGACATTTGAGCCCAGTTTTATTCAAATATTGAATTTTCATATATAATAATAATATAATTTATATATTCAGTCAAATTGATGTCCAGTTTTTAGGTAATGGTCAACTGCCGCACATGTATTCTTCTTTTTTGTATTTTCACTTTTGTGTTGTGTGACCCGTTGTTTTAGCCATTGAGAAGTTTGGCCAACATAACAGCTCTGGGTTATGTTGGCCATATAGGATATTTTTTTTTTTAATAACAGAGAGCACATCTCCTGATGCTCCAACAATAAAATTATTATTAATATATATATATATATATATATATATATATATATATATATTATATATATATATTATATATAAAATATATATATATTTATATATATTATATATAAATATATTATATATTATAATATATATATAAATATATATATAATATATATATATATATATATATATATATATATATATATAATATATATATATATACACTTCTCCAAGAAATTAACGCACCACTTTGAAATATTAAAATATTTTTATAATATTATCGTTAATAAAAATTTCCATTGTAATGTTATATTTTGCAAGCCCCTTCTGTATGCTACTCGTACACTTCATATTTATTGACTGTGTTGTATCGCTATAGTTCTTTTTTTGCAAGAAAACAAAAAGAAGCAAAAAATGTACTAGTTCTATAAATATATTAATTTCCAAGTGCTCACGAGTTTTATTCGGCTACTGTTTAATTGTTGATTATTGTTAATTGTGTTTATTATGGAGTGTCAATCACGTAATTTAACCCGAGATGAATATGCCCAAGCAGTGATACTATCGGAAGAAGGTTGCAGTTACCGAAGAATTGTTCGTCGGTTTAATGTGTCCCACACATCCGTCTCACGGGTGTTAGAAAGATTCCTTGAAACAGGGGATCATACTCGCAGACCAGGAAAGGACGAAACCGGGTAACTACCCCTATTCAAGATCGATTTTTAAGAATTTCTGCGCTTTAACAAGGTTTTGTAACACACCGAAGTCTACAAATTCAGCTTCGAAACGTGCAGACTATACAAAAAAGTACTGTAACTGTTCGCCAGCGACTTAGGGAATACAACTTAAAACCTAGGATTGCCGCCCGAGGTCCTCTATTAACTGCAGCATCGAAGGCAAAGACTACATTTTGCCAGAGAAAAGGTTAATTGGTTAGAGACTGACTGCGAACGAGGGAAATTTAGTGATAAATGCGGAGTTTGTTTGTACAATAACGACAGACGTGTTCGTGTGTTGCGACGACCCAACGAACGAAATACTCAGTGAACTTCTCACACAGCACATTTTTTGGTGGAGGATCCGTTATGGTGTGGAATGGTATTTCTTGGACCGCACGTACGGACTTAGTGATCATACAAAATGGAACTGTTACAGCTGAAAGGTACATATTGGAGGTCCTGGAGCAACATGTAGTATCATTTTCTCCTTATATCGGTGAAAATTTCTTACTAAGCAAGATAATGCCAGACCTCACGCTGCACAGATCGTCAGAAATTATCTAGAAGAGGTAGAAATTAAGACTATGGAATGGCCAGCACATAGTCCGGATTTAAATTCGATTGAAAATCTCTGAGATATCCTTGGTAGGCGATGAAGAGCGACACCGATAAAATCAAACAACTTACAGGAAGTGGGAGAGAGGCTGATCCAGATTTGGAGAGAACTAGACCAAAATGAAATGCAGCAATTAATTTTAAATATGAGTCAACAATGTGAGGATGTTATACGTAGTAGAGGTGGAAACACTCGTTATTAAGACTTTTTTCATATTTTAGTTTACTTTTCTTATCATTATTTTTTTTTAGAATTTTCCATTTTATTTTTTCCCCTGTACTTCAACATTTTCTGATGATTAGACAAATTATTATAATTACTAATAAAATGTAGAATAAACCTGGTTAAATTTTATTTTCTATCCTTTGCCTGTTTACAAATAAAATTGATTTAAAAAATTGTTTAAAAATTGATTTATTGAAGTGGTGCGGTAATTTCTTGGAATATATATATATATATATATATATATATATATATATATATATATATATATATATATATATTATATATATATATATATATATATATATATATATATATATATATATAATATATATATATATAATATATATTATATATATATATATATATATATATATATATATATATATATATATATATATATATATATATATATACCTAACCAATCCGAAACTCAGTCCTTCTCAAACGCCATCTCAAACTTATTTGTGTCAATTCGTTTTTTTGGTTTTTCCAAAAACTGCCTGCCGTGTTAAAAACACAACAAACAGTTTATTAAAAGGCCTTAGATTTCTATATTTATGAAAATAACAAAATAATATGATTCACCAAAAATTCTACTTTTAATTCACCTTTTAAATACTTCGTTACTATCAAATTAATTCAATATAGTTTTAACGGATTTTATCCAAGATATGAAAGAATCCAACAATTAATCGCAGGCAGACTTTGTATGTTTACAAGAGACAAACTTTAAAGATAGCAAAATTGGACTTAAAAATTACGAAGGTTATCTTTGTTTAAGAAAGGACTATTTGAGAGCCAGTGGCGGTACCTCAATTTTTTTTTCCAGAGATCTGTTTTCTACACATGTTTACTACTGACATTGAAGCAATTGCATTCTTCATCTAGTGCTCCAACAAAATTACGCTATTAATATAGTATAATCCATCAATTCCCCACTCCTTATATCCTTGTTGGTGACTTCAATGTACATAATATTATGTGGGGTTCTGACAAAACATTTGGAAGGGGAAAAGTCATTGAAAATTTATTAAATGTTGCACTTGCCTAATAAACACTGGAGCAAGTACATACTTTAATACATCTTTTGGTACATTTTCGATAGCAATCACTTTATAATTCTGATTCCCAAGAGCGAGAAAAAAATCTAGCAATTATCATGTGCCCAAATGACAAATCGCCAATGCAGATTGGATTATCTTTAATTCGTATCTGGAAAAAATACTTTCGCTTCTGTGTCTTTCTGATAACGTAATCTCTGAACCCTTGTATCCACTGCATTATCTCTATAGCTGAACTACATATTGGCAAAACTTTTACAACCTACACACGGAAGAAAGGATTGTAAACACGCAGTTCGTCAATGCAAAAAAAGCATTAAACAGATACCAAAGAACTTTGGTATATAATAAATAACAAAGATTTTGTACAATTTAAAAAACTTAAGGTCAGAGAAAAATACGTGCTAAAAGAAAACAAGAAAATTTCTTGGAGAGAATATACTTCGTCACTAAAATACTACACCCCTTTTGCCAAGTATAAACGAAAATACAACAAATGCAGGGCCGTAGTACAAGTTTCGGTATTCAAAGTAAAATTTATGAACACAACGTTATTAATGCTATCTACTATGCTGACATGTTTGAACAAAAATACAGAAGACAATACTCACCTAATATCTTATCAGGCACATTAACTGAAAATTGCAATTTCCCAATAAAAATTGCACAAGAAATCGATGTTATTAACACACTATTTACCTTAGAGTAACTATTGACGGAACTCGATTTGTATAAAAATAAAGCCTCTGGTCCAGATTAGATTCCTTTCATATTCTTAAAGAAATTGTCGACCCTTTGCATTGTTTAATCAAAATTTTACAACGGTGTTTGGAATAGTTATAATTTCCATAAGCACTGGCAAGAATCATATATTATACCAATTAAAAAGTTCATAACCAAACATAACCACACACAGTTTATCTAATTCATATAGGCCAATATCACTGACCTACACCATGTGCAAATTATTGGAGAAAACGGTAAACCAAATATTAGTCTGGTTTTTGGAAAAAAATGTATTCCACTGGTACAATCCGGTTTTAGATCTCATCGTTCTACATCAGATAATTCGGTAATTTTACAATCACATATTTCCGACTCTATGGCCTATAAACAAGATTTATGATTAGCCTTTTTCGATGTCGACGAAGCCTTTGACACTGTTCGGAAGTCTGTAATATTCGAAAATCTTCAACAATGTGGACTTGGTAGAAACATATACTACTCTGTACAAAATTTTTAAGACGGATTTTTCTACTCGTATTAAACATATTGGAGTACCGTTCTGTTCTGTTGTAGGCACAACTTTGTTTAGTTTGGCATTTAATGATGTAAGCAAAAGTAATTATCTCCCAGTTAAATACGCACTATATGCTAGTTATCTTGTACTCTTTTGCAGAAAAAAGAATACCGCAACATCCTATTGACTAATGCAAACAGTGAATGCAAACAGAAAGATGGTAGTGGCATCTCCTCCCTTCTCATCTCAACAAACTAAAATTATGCAAATTAGTAAAAAACTCCGCCTGGGTTGTCTGATGGGTGGATTGAGTAGCTCATCGGATGACACTGCCGGTCCCAAGCCCGGATAAAGGAGGAGGGTCCCCATGGCAAGGCTAGCCACCTACCTGGGGTAAAGAAACCCATATTGGCTCACAGAACTGAAGATTCAGCCTCGGATACCGGACGGAAATATCAGATGACGACACACGCTATGACAATGGAAAAACGAATTGGTAAACGAAAACCTAAAGACCCCATCACACGAATCGCGTGCTGGAACATTACGTCGTGGAACGGAAGAGACCAGGAGATCATAATAGAAATGAAGAAACACAATATTGACATCTGCGGAATCTCCGAAACAAAGAAAAAAGGCCAAGGAACATCAAAATACGGAGAAATTATACTCATATACAGCGGGAAAGCTAAACAAGAAAGAGCGCATTCAGGAGTTGGAATTTTGCTGCACGATAAATACACGCAAAACATCGAAGATATCGAATACATCAACGATAGATTATTAAAAATCTCTATAAAAATGCGTAACATCACAACACACCTGATAAGCACGTATGCCCCAGACATATCTAAGCCCACAGCAGAAACTGAAAATTTCTATCAGCAACTACAAAACGTCGTAGATAACATAAATACGAAAGACAAAATTATCGTACTCGGGGATCTTAATGCACGGATCGGAAACGTTGTCATACCAGGTATAAAACAAAAGTACAACGAAGAAATAATTAATGAAAACGGCGAAGCACTAATAGACTTTTGCGCTAGAAATGAAATGATAATCAACAATACATACTTTCCTCACAAAGAACAACATAAATACACTTTTAACAATAATCGAGGCCAGCGATCAATGATAGATTTTATAATCACAAATCGAGCGATAACTCCGTCACAAGTACTTGATGTCAGAGCACTAACATCTGCTAACCTGGGGACTGATCATAACCTTGTTTTATGCATGATGCTACTAGAACGTCCGCAACGAAACAGAAAACCCCCAATGTTCATCGAAAAACATAATATAGAGTCGCTAGCAACAGAGAGTACAAAACTGCTCTATGAGAACAGGATTACCAACAAACTAAAAGAGATCGACTTAAAACCCGAATGGGGAGTAGAAGATACTTGGCAAAAAATTAAGAAATGCATCAACGAAGCAGCAGAAGAAGCGATTGGTAAGCGGAAAATTAACACGAGAGCGACAAACCACACCAAACCGTGGTTTTGCCAAGAGGTAAAAGAACTCTCTGAATCAAAACGCAAATGCTACCTGAGATATAAAAGCACGCAATCGGAAGAAGCTCATGCAGAATATGTCCAAATAAGAAACGAAGTAAACGCCAGAATAAAATCAATCAAAAGAGAACATTGGGCCAAATTCACTTGCGACATGGACTACGACCTATATGGTGCCCAAAAGAAAGTATGGAAAATGCTCCGCAACAGGAAAAAACCAGTTAACGAGTTCGTGCAGACCAAAGGAGTACCTATAGAAACATGGCAACAACATTTTAAAGAGCTATATGATGCCGAAGAAACGCTGAATATAAACGAAGGCGAAACAGATGTGAGTGCTACAATCAATGACGAAGAAGTAGAAGCAAAGATCAAAAAGCTAAAAAACAGAAAATCACCGGGAACGGATGGTATACCCAATGAACTTTTAAAATATGGAGGCCTGGAACTTGCAAGTAAACTGGCACAACTATTTAACAAAATATTAAACAAAACAGAAACACCAGAGGAATGGCATAATAGTATCACAATCCCCATATTTAAAAAAGGACAAAAAACCTGCCCACAAAACTATAGAGGAATAACCCTCTTAAATACAACAATGAAACTTTTCACGGGTATTCTCAAGGACAAATTGGAAAAGCAAATCACTAATGCTGAAGAACAACAAGGTTTTACAAAAGGGCGGTCTATAACAGACGCAGTATTTGTAATAAAACAAATAAAAGAAAAAGTTATAGAGTTCGGCATGCCAGCGTATATTTGCTTCATTGATTTGACGAAGGCATTTGACAGAGTTCGCCTGGGAGACATTCTAAATATATTAATAGAAAATGAAACACCGACCAGTATAACAAAGATACTCCATAACCTAAACAACAACAACGTAACCAAAGTTAGAGCAGGAGACGAATTCACTGAAAATATTCCAACACCGGAGGAATTAGACAAGGCGACAGTTTAAGCCCCTTTTTGTTTAATCTTCTCATGGGCAAAATTATCAACAAAGTAACATCTCTTAATCTCGGATATAGAATGGGCAACAAAAGAATTGGTATGGTGTGCTACGCAGACGATGCAGCAATTATTGCCGAATCAGAAGATGATCTCCAAAGGCAGCTCTTTCAGTTCTTTCAAACAAGCCGACTATTAAATATGAACATCTCTACCAACAAAACTAAATGTATGACAATAGCAAAAGATCCGCTCAGATGTAAGTTAGTGGTTGAGGACAACCCCATAGAACAGGTGATGCAATTCAGATATCTGGGCATAGATATATCAAGCACCCATGACCCAGTAAAGGACCTGAGGAGTCAGATCAACAAAGCATCTGCACTGTCAGGATGTCTGCGGGAGATAGTCTGGTCTAATCCGTATATGCGCACAGATAGTAAAATTAGAATCTATAAGACTTGCATACGACCGATCATGACATATGGCATAGAAGTGCGCGAAGATACCAACAAAACGAAACAGATGCTAAGGGTTGCCGAAATGAAAACCCTAAGAACAATAATGGGGAAAACAAGAAGGGACAGAGTGAGAAATACAAACATTAGAGAGCAGTGCAAAATTCAAGATATTGTAAGATGGTATGTGGTACAACCATAAAAGACGAATGGATGAGAATAGACTCCCAAAAATTGCCCTAAAAACAATCCGCCTGGTTCAAGACCCCCCGGAAGACCACCTAAAAGATGGAGGGATAGTTGGCAATCTACCTCCCAAGAAATTAACCAGAGGCAGCTTCAGAATTAAACAGATCGAAAGATCTACAAAAAGTAGAAGAGTAAAAAATGGGAAAAGATAATTAAATTTTGACATTCAATGAAGTATTGCTAAATGTTATTGATCATCATAAAGTCTTAACTGCTTAGAAAATTTAATATACTAAAAAGTCTAGCACAGTTCTAATGGAAAGCTGATGAAGAGGTATGGCTTACAGTTTATAGATCCATTATTCGCTTCACTCTTCTCCTCTTGACTGCGTACGCAATAAGTGTCTTAGAAACTGCTTAGGTGCCTTCAGATCTAGTTTAGCTCAAAGCATGTACTGTATAGCTAACGAACCGCTACTCTGGTTAAGGAGACAACATCCTTTGTCATATGCAGCTAGCTTATCAGCCAATCCACAAAATCTAGTCTACCAACTATTTATCCAACTAAATAGTCTAATTTATCATTCTCAGACCACTAGAGCTGCTCAACCTCTCCCTTGTATACTAAATTCTATTCTCGATGGTTTCAATCTCGCTGCAACTTAAACCTTTCATACCACTACACATCCTCCGTGGTATAAGCAACTTTTAAATGTCAATACCTCCCTTTGCTCTTTTAATAAAAATGATACTCCTTAAGCTATTAAACGACTGTTCCTTCTTCTTCGTCTTCTTCTTCTTCTTTAAGTGCCTCTCCTACCAGAGATTGAATATCATTATGGCCATTCTAATTGTATTTACTGCTGTTTTGAATAATTCGTTAGTGGTACAACCAAACCACTCTCTTAAATTTCTCATCCAGAATATTCTTCTACGGCCTGGATTTCTCCGTCCTTGGATTTTTCCTTGCATTATATTTTGTAGGAATGTGTACTTTTGTCGTCTCATCAGGTGGCCTAAGTATTTAAGTTTTCTCTTTTTTATTGTTATGATAACTTCTGGATCGGTATTTATTCTGCGTATTACCTCCTTATTTGTAATTTTATCCACCCAACTTATTTTTAGTATACGGCAGTAGCACCACATCTCAAAGCCTTCAAAATTTTTAATATTCCTCTGTTTAAGAGTCTATGCCTCAACACTGTAAAGCAAAGTACTGACTACATAGCATTTTAACATTCTAGTTTGTAGATGAACATATCTTCTCGAGCTTTGAAGAAGCTGCATTAAACATCGGTCTCAAAATAAATGAAGACAAAACAAAATACATTTTTTTTATTTATTTTTTTTTTATTGGCTTTGGCTTGAAACATTTAGCCACGTATGTCTGTCCCATTTAAATTTAATATGTTGTTTGATATAGGCAAGTAGGTCACATGTGTTAAATTCTTCTTTAACCATATGTGGGTGCTGTAATGGATTTTTAGCTATAGAATCAGCAATAGTATTGCCAACAATATCTGAGTGTCCCTTGACCCATAGAAATTTAGTTCCATATGGATCTGATAGTTTTAGTAACTGTTGAAAAATTTCTAATATGAATATGTTGCTATTGATTGTGACTTTAAAGTTTTGCAAGGAGTGCGATACTGACAGTGAATCACTGCATATGACAATTTTGTTCCACTGGTTTTCACAGCCCAATTCAAGGGCTTTGTATATAGCACACGCTTCAGCAGAAAAAATGCTGGATTGATTATTTAAAATAAATGATTTTTTAATCTTCATTTTTGGTACAAAGTAAGCACTGGTTGTACATGTTGGTGATTTTGACCCGTCTGTATAGATCACAATATGATCTGAATAGCCACTTAAGATTTCTTTAAGAGTATTGTAGTAAAATTCGTTTTGGTATTTTGGGATACTAATATTTGTAGCTAGAATACTTGTTGGA
Organism: Diabrotica balteata; assembly: GCA_918026665.1. Taxonomy (NCBI): domain Eukaryota; kingdom Metazoa; phylum Arthropoda; class Insecta; order Coleoptera; family Chrysomelidae; genus Diabrotica; species Diabrotica balteata. The sequence goes on from OU898280.1 coordinate 41,683,899, forward strand.
TGTGGTATATCCAACGATCCAACAAAATACATGGTCGTCTCAAAACAAGAACGACGGCAAATAAGGCAATAAGCGAGATGTTGAAACCAGAATAGTGGCAGGAAATAGATCTTTTTTTGCAATGCAACATCTGATGAAGTCGAAACTTCTTTCACGAGGTGCAAAGATCCGGATATATAAGACCATAATACGACCAACAGTCGCGTATGGAAGCGAAACATGGACGATAACAAAAAGAGAAGTAAATAAATTGCTGGTATGGAACGTAAAATTCTTCGAATGATATATGGCCCTTGCAAAGACAGCGTGACAAACGAATGGAGGGGCAGATACAATAACGAGCTAGAGTCTTTATTCGGAAAATAAAATCTAGTCAGATATATAAAGGCCAATAGACTCAGATGGGCAGGACATGTGATACGCAGTAACGAGAATTGCCTTATAAACAATGTGTTCTGGGAAATGCCAGATGGAAGAAGGTCTGTAGGGCGGCCTAGAAAAAGGTGGAACGATGCAGTCAGAGAAGATCTAGAGAAGAAGGGAGTGCGACAATGGGAATTACTGCGGCAAACTGCGAATAAACGCGGCAAAAACTCACGAAGAGTTGTAGCGCCATTGATGATGATGAGATGAACATTATTATCACGATTCCAAAATATTTTTTATTTTTATAAAGGTAGACCTGGCAATTTTAATACGTCTTTTTATCTTGTGATTTTGGTCACCTGTTTCATTGATGAGGGTTCATCATCCCTCATGAGGGTTGATCGTTCCTAAGTACACTTAATCAAAATCAGTTTCATAAAGTTCTTCACAGATGCCTCTAAAGATATTATAGGGCTGAGTAGTGCTGTTGTTTCCTCTTTCAGCTCTACAAAACTAATTACACTTCCTGCCATTTGTATGGAGAACTACACTGGAGAACTATATGGTATCGTCGAGGTTTTTCTTATTTTGGAACCAACTGATCGCAATGTAGCAATTTACGCGGACTTTTTATCATCAATAAAACTAATTAAAAACTAATTAAACTTAATGGAAAAATCCCAGTAGTTGGCTGTATACCATCGTTTAAAAAACATACAGAAGTTAAAACACTTCACAATTATATTTTGGTATGAAAAAAACATTACAGTTAAACCTTTTAAAAAGTGTCGTTAAAATGTATACAGCAGCATAACGTTTTCGATCTAATTAGTGCCTTCTTATGTAGTTAAAGTTAACACTTAATTTGTGGCTGTGAGATCCATATATGGGTTTACATCAATCCAAATTTAATTTATATTGTGACTCTAGGTCAATGACATTGGATAAAAATTAATACTTGAGGAGCTCAAACTTAAAACTCTTAGTCTGGTAAAAACACTCCTAGTCAACAATTCGATTTAGTCCAACGTCATTTAATCGATATTTGATATCCTTGAATTATGTCTATCTCAAGATTTCTTCCAATTCAACAACAAATTTTATAAACCACCTGATGGTTTAGAAATGGGCAGTTGCTTATCCCCCTTCCTGGCTGAGGTCTATTTGGATTATTTAAAATCATGAACGTATAAACACAGATGGACACAGCAATAAGATACCTTTAACACACAATGTTTTAAAGCTTCGATAGAATGTGATGCTTCCTCAATGAGCATAAGCGTGCTTGAATTTTTACTCGCGGAGATAATTATTTAGACTTTAAAAATTGGAAGTAGTAATAATGTATAAAAACACGTTCGAAGAATTAAAAAAAAAGAGAGTTCAACTATTATCAACTCACGTTTTTATAGAAAAATTTAAATACAATTTTATTTGCTTTAAAATTAATACAATAAAATATAGTTGAATTCAAGTTAATCTTTTAATAGGTATCAAAATAATGCTACAATAAAAAATCTTTATGTTTTCTCCTAAATTTGCTACCCAAATATTTCGATCGTCAATATTATTTGGAAACCTACATAGAAAAATAAATTGAGTTTTATTCATTTTACCAATTTATTTGTATCCATAAGAAATATTAAATTAAAAAGATACTAAACAGATATTTTTTAATCAGATGATGTCTACTTACAATTTAAAAATGTCTACTAATTTCATAAACTCATATCTTGTTTTTAATACCTTAATGAACATGAATAAACCCAATGATACGCCAGTTCCTCATCTTAAATAATGTAAAAAGACAGTACTTATAAATGAAATGAGAGATCGGGATGTAAATATTTTGTTTTTCTGCAAATGCAAAACTGTAGCACCATTATTATAATATGTTTATTTTACTTTTCACAAATATCACTTAAAATACAGCCAAAATATCGAAAAATAACTTTTCCTCATCTACTGTAAAAAGTAAACAAACATGCATTCGAAGTTTGACGTAGGCCATAAGACAGAGAAATGTAAACACCGTTGACATTTATAAATAGTTTTCAGTAATTCTACATATAAAATAATTGATTAATATCTATTATACACTATTATTAAATAATGATAATGCACACTATGTGCACACTTGATATTTGGATTACAATTAAATATATTAATATAACAATAAATTATTATTTTGGTTTGATAGCACCTGTAGAGTATAAAATACGGAGTAATATTTTCAGTGACTTGCGAATAAGAAATTTTAATAAAAAAACATGACAACAGTTGAAGCTGCTGAGAATGTGACCTATTCAAATAATTTTGACTTCACAATTTTATGTAAATAGTTGAGTTCTGTGTTTATACGTCCATGTTTAAAACCCAATCGCATTATAAAAAATCCCGAAATTTTACACTGGTTCCGTTATGTTGATGACTGTTTAGTCTTCTTGTTAGGCAATCATGACTCGGTCCAACAACTACTTCTTAAAATCAATCAAATCCATCAAAATATCAAATTTACCATGGAACTAGAATTTCCTAAACCATTAATTTTCTAGATTTATCTATTATCAGACTTAACAATAAATTTGACTTTGGTATCTTTCGCAGACCCACCCAAACCGATATTGTGATTCATTCTTCCTCCAATCACCCTCTATCACATAAATTAATGTAAATTAAGCTAATTAAAAAAATTGTTCTTAGATCATTCTCTGAAAAATTTAATACATGACATTGTATAATAAACTTACGGACCATAAAGTAATCGTCACTGGTAATTGTCTGGGTACCTTCCTATATAGGACTTGTAGGAGATAAGGCTGCAGATGAAGCCACAAAAGAAGCTTCTTCTTTGGATATACCTATATCAAATATCCAGCTGCAAAATGATGTTAAAAAAATATTCAAAAAGTGTATATATGACAAATGGGAAGCTAATTGGAACACAACTTCGAGTAACACGATATAAAATTAGGTATACCTTCCTCAGAGCTACCACCCATATTTATAAGATTGAACGTTATATTCTTCTTCTTCTTCTTCTTCTTCTTCAGCCTGTGTTCGTCCACTGCTGGACATAGGCCTCTTCCATTTGCTTCCATCGATTTCTACTTTTGGCAATTCTCATCCACTGCTTGCCCGCGACTTGTTTGATATCGTCTGTCCACCTCTTCTGCGGTCTGCCTACTCCTCGCCTGTTCTCTCTTGGTCTCCAGTTTGTTAATCTTTGTGTCCATTTTTCGGGATTATCTCGGGCAACGTGTCCGACCCATTGCCACTTGAGCCTTGCAATACGTTCTGAGACATCAGTAATTTTTGTTCTTTCACGAATGACGTTATTTCGAATCCTGTCTCTCAAACTAATCCCTAGCATGGCCCTCTCCATTGCTCTTTGGGTTGTACTGAGCTGCTCTAAGGTTTTCTTTGTGAAGGCCATGGTCTCCAGTCCATATGTAGTTACAGGCAAGATACATTTGTCATAAACTTTACGTTTTAGACACATTGGTATATCTTTATTCTTCAAAATAAAGCTTAATTTGCCGAAAGCTCCCCAAGACAGTTGTATGCGTCTTTTTATTTCGGCTATTTGATTTTCTTTGCCGATTTTAATGGTATGTCCAAGATATATATAATGGTCTACATTTTCAAGACTGACGTTGTCAATAACAAGATTAGTTTGTAAATTACTCATTATTTTTGTTTTCTGAAGGTTCATTTTGAGACCTATTTTATTTGACTGCTGGTTTAATTCCTTCAACATTTGCTCCAGTTCCTTGATATCTGTACTAAATAATACTATGTCATCCGCAAACCTCAAATGACTCAAACGTACACCATCAATGTTTACACCTTTTTCCTCCCAGTCAAGCTGTTTGAATACATTTTCCAATGCTAAGGTAAAAAGCTTTGGTGAAATAGTATCACCTTGTCTAATACCTTTATCAAGGCGCATTTTTTCAGTTTTTTCGTCTTCATTGATTTTGATGTGGAATGTGGCCTGTTCATAAATGTTTTTAATGAGTGTAGTGTACCGTGAGTCTATTCGAGCATCCTTCAGGGCTGACAAAAAGGACCAAGTCTCAATACTATCGAAAGCCTTGTGAAAGTCGATAAATGCCATATGTAAAGGTACATTATATTCTGTGGTTTTTTCTACTAGTGTTCTGATGGTTTGTAAGTGATCATTAGCGCCAAACCCTTTTCTAAATCCCGCCTGTTCAACCGGTTGATATAAATCAAGTTTTTGTGTTATGCGGTTGGTTATTATTCTTGTTAACAATTTGTATAAGTGTGACAACAAACTAATAGGTCTGTAGTTTTCAATATTAGTAGTGTCTCCTTTCTTGTGTAAAAGTATTATTTAGGCGTTTTCCCATAGGCTGGGTATTCTTTTTTCTGTTAGACACTTATTCAGTAAGACTTCCACAACTTCTACAACGATGTTGCCGCCCATTTTTAACATTTCAGACGTTATACGATCCTCGCCGGAGCTTTTTTGTTTTTCATTTGCTGTAAGGCATGTCTAATTTCCGAAGAGGTTATTTTAGGGAGGGTTTCTGAGCCGACGTTTAGAATTGTTCTGTGGTCTGGTTCGGGGTTCTGTATAGTAGATGTATAAAGATTCTTATAGAACGTTTGTATTTCCTTGATTATTTGAGTTTTTTCGGTCACCGTATTCCCCTGTTGATTTTTGATTTTAGTTATATTTGATTTTCCTTTAGTTAAATTTGATTTCAATACTCTCATGTTTCTATTGTTTTCGATGGTTTGCAATATTTGTTTTGTTTTATAAGCCCGCAAGTCTGACCTTATGCTCTTTTTAACTTTATTGTTGATAGCTTTATACTCTGGTAATTCTTTCGATGTTCTTCTTCTTTCTTCCATTAAATTAAGTGTTGTTTGTTTCAGTTTCGTTTTTCTGGGATTTTTATTTTTATCACAGATCTTTTTTGCAGTTGATGTTATGTCGTTCGTTAATTTTTGTGTTATTTCATTTATATCTTTCGTGTTGAATACTGGTAGAGGCCCTAGTTTCTTTTTTAGTTCACTTTGATATTCCTCTTGATTCATTTCGAGTGCTTCTATGTTTGGCAATTTATCCTGTGTTAATAATTTTCTTCTATCTAATTTCGTATTTATTTCTATTCGCGTCCTAACTAATCGATGATCACTACCAGTGTTGAAAGAATTTAGTACAGTAAGATCTTTAGCAATGTTTTTGAAGTTAGAGAGTATAAAGTCAATTTCATTTTTTACTTTGCCACCTGGGCTTAACCACGTCCATTTTCTCTGCATCTTTTTCTTGTAGAAGGTATTTAAGCAGAATAGTTTTTCTTTGCTGAGGAAATTTACGAGCATATCTCCCCTATGATTTCTACTTCCCAGTCCAAAATTTCCAATATATTCGTTGTCGTTGTTATTTTCGTTCTTTCCTATTTTAGCGTTGAAATCTCCCGTAATTATTACGTAATATGTTTTCTCTAGGTTTCTGGCTCTTGTAATGTCTTCATAAAGTTGTTCTACCTCTTCGTCATCTGCAGAAGAAGTTGGTGCATAACAGTAGATTATTTGAATGCTGTATCTACGATTTAGTTTTATTACCATATAGATAACTCTATTAGAAATTGCTTGGAATTTGGTTACCATGTTTTCAATTCTCTTATGTACTAAAAAGCCTACGCCTCCTATACCTTGGTTATTTCCTGAATTGTATTGGTACAAAGTGTGCCCTGATTTTAGTAGAGTCGATTCTTCGCCTTTAAGCCTTACAGATCTTAAGACTTAAGCCTTACAGATCTTAATCTTAAGACTTAAGAACGTTATATTAAGAATATTAAAATTGGACACACTCGGCTTACACATGGCTTTCTCATGGCATCTACCGATCCACCTGCATGCGGCTATTGCAGCAGTCTCTTAACTGTCAAGCATTTCATTAAAGAATGTCCACATTGTTCTACTAAAAAAAAAAACAACACCAATTGAGAGATAGTACACAAGAAATGTTGAATGAAACTAAGAAAAATAACCAAGACTGTTTAAATATTTAAAAGACATTCAAATGATCTAAAACGCTCATTGGAAAGATTAGACAAAGAAAAAAGAAAAAGAATTATCAGTGGAGCAAAAATAGACTCTGAAGACCCAAAAACTTTGAAAGAGGGAATGACTACTATATTAGAAAATCATCTTGGAGTCAAAACCAATATTAAAAGAGCACAAAAAATAGGAACAAAAACATGCTTAATTGAACTTGAAAGCGAAGAAGAAAAAACAACAATCTTAAGAAAGAAATACAAACTTAAGAATGTGAAGATCGAATAAATATGGATTACAGAGGATCTCACAAAAGGAGAGAGAGAGAGAAAATGAAAGCTTCAAGAGACAAAGCAAGAGAAATGAGGGAAAATGGAAAAATGGTCAAAATAGGATACAATAAAATCACAGTAGACGGCAAGGAATGAAGATGGTGCTATAGAGAAGAAAAGGTGTTGGAAATAGAGTGTTCAAAAAACTACCAGAGCAACATAAAAAGAACCAAGGAGAGGCCGAGCAACGAATAGAAAAAAAAGAATTACTAAATAAACCGGACAATGATGATAAATGTTTAGATTTAAGTAGTAATAGGAATAGGATTAGAAATGTAAATGATAATTATTCTATTAGAAATAGGACTTGTGATAGGAATATGGGTATTTTGTATACTAACAGTAGTGATAATATTATAGCTAGGGAGAATATTAATAATGAGCATAGCAGTAGTAATGAAGGTAGGAAAAAATTAAATATTAGTATTAAAAATAAAAATAGTAATAAAATAAATAACGGATATAATGTTAATACAAAAACCAGGGAGCATGAAATCAACGAACACACCAATAATGGAGAAGAAGAATATAGTAATAAGGAAATACATCATAACAAGACAAATCATATAGGAATAGCGACATGGAATGTGAAATCTCTGACCAGCAAGGAAATAGAAGCTACGGAAGAAATGGAAAAAATAAAAGTACAAATAATGGGAATAAGCTAGACAAAAAAGATAGGGAAAGGACACATAAATATAAATGAGAAATATAGTCTATATTATTCCGGAGTACCACAGGGTCACGGAGCAAAAGAAGGATTCGGTATAATAGTGAATAAAATAATAGAATCAAGAATAACAAACTACGAAGTAGACAAATTAAGAGAGACAAGAGAAAAAATAATAATCTTAGGCGATTGGAATTCAAGAGTAGGTGAAGACATTAACAGGGGATTAGGATACATTGGACAATATGGAGAAGACACATTAAATAGAAATGGAATTAAAATGCTGGAATTCCGCCAAACCAATGACCTGATAATAGTAAACACATTCAGTAAACAAACCATTAACGACAAATATACATTTGTGACTGAAGAGAGAAATGCGAAAAGCTTAATAGACTATATAGTCTATACGAGAAACCTAGAACAAAATATAAAAACCATCTTAACGGAAAAGGAACCGGAACTGTCTACACAACATAGAATGGTCACTGCAAAACTGGAGGATGAAAAAATAGAGGAAGTGGAAAGAAAAGAGTATAAGAAAGTAAATGTAAATAAACTAAAGATAGAAAGTGTACGAGAATTGTACACGGAGGAAACTAATAAAAGACTGAGACAAATAGAGAGCCAAAAAGAAATATGGACAATGGAAGAAAGATGGAATACTTACAGTGAAGTATTAAAGACAACAGCAACTGAAGTGTGTGGAATAAAAAAACATAATAAACAATTGAAAAGGACAAGATAGTGGAATAAAGAAGTGAAGACAGAAATAAAAAAGAAGAAAATAGCATGGAAAAAATACATTAAAACGGGATTAGAAGAAGATAAAGAAAAATACTATAGGCAGAGACGATTGGTAAAAAAGACAGTCACACAAGCAAAAGCAAAAACATGGAAAAAATTTGGAGAAGAACTTCAGGAAGAATATATAACAAATAATAGAAACTTTTGGACAACAATACGACACATAAGGCAAGAAGGACGAAAGGAAATAAACGTAGTAAGAGATACTTCAAACCAAATACAAATAAGCCCAGAACAAGTAGCTAGGGTATGGAAAGAATATTATGAGAAAAAATTTGATACCGAAGTAATAAATGAAGACAATATAAACAATGAAGGCGAAGAAAACACAGAGCTAGAGCAAATAAGTAGAGAAGAAGTAAAAGAAGGATTATCAAATATAAAAATAGGCAAGGCAGGTGGAGACGATGAAATTGAACCGGAAATGGTAAAATGCATGGAAGAAGAAGGAATCAACTGGCTATGGAAAATATATAAAAAGGCGTGGGAAAAACAAACAATACCTAAAGACTGGCAGAAGAATATCATCGTGCCAATATACAAAAAAGGAGAACATGTAAACTGCGACAACTATAGAGCAATATGTCTGTCATCGGTATGTTTTAAAATATATACGAAAATAATAAAGAAGAGACTGAGACAAGAAGTAGAAATGGTATTGGGAGAAGAACAAACGGCATTTAGACCGGGAAGACAGACAAATGACAACATATATACCATTAGAAACCTAATAGAAAGAAGCATAGATACGGGCGAAAAACTAGTATTAGCATTCATAGACCTAAGAGCAGCATTTGATAGAGCAGCGATAGAAAGACATATTATAGGGAAATGCTTGAGAAAAATAAATGTACCTAATGCATTGATAAAAATTATAGAAAGTACTTACAAAAAGGTAAAAGGAAGGGTACAAATAACAGGGGAAAGATCGGAAGCATTTAATTGGAAGAGAGGTATTAAACAAGGAGATAGTCTCAGCCCTTTGCTATTCATAATAGTAATGAACGAATTGTTAAGAAACACTAGAATCAGAACCAATCAACTACAGACAATAATAGGTTATTACAGATTACAACCGGTAACAATAGAGTCCTTAATGTATGCAGACGACATAGTACTAATAGCAGATTCCGAGAATAAAATGCAGAAACTAATAGATATATGGGTAGAACAAATAGAAGAACTAAAAATGGAGATAAACGAGAAAAAAAGTAAGATAATGATAATCAGCGGCAATGGAGATCAGGAAGATAATCAAATAAAGATAAAATGTAAAAACTCAGAATTGGAAATAGTATTAACTTACGAATACCTGGGAAGTATAATAACTAACGATGGAAAAATAGACTGGGAAATAACAAATAGAGCAAAGAAATCAAACAAGTTATACTATGCGTTAGCCCCAATAATGGGAAAAAGAGAACTTACACGAGAAACAAGAATAAAAATATATAACACAATAGTGATACCGACTGTGCTCTATGCAAGTGAAAACTGGACAATTCTGGAAAAACATAAGAGCAGGATAAACGCAATGGAGATCAGACATCTAAGAAGGATAGTTGGAAAGACAAAATGGGATAGATTAAGCAACAAGACTATTAGGAGAATGGCCAACCAGGAACCGATAATGAACAAAATAGCAAAGAGACAAATGAACTGGTATGGGCATCTGATGAGGATGCAATCCAATAGAATAACAAAAAAAGTTTATGAAGCAAAAAATATCGGAAAAAGAAAAAGAGGCAGACCAAGAAAAAAATGGATACAGCAAGTAGTAGAGGCGGGAAAATTTAAACAAAAATCACTCGAGGAATTGAAAATAATGGCAGGAAACAGAAAAGAATGGAAGAGGTGGGTATGTGGAAATTAAAATAGCTAGCCCAAATCCGACCTGCTGATAGGGTAAAAGGAAGGGGAGAAAGAAAGAAAGAAAGAAAGAAAAGACATTCAAATGCTTTATAAAAACTGCATTTGTAAAAAATAAGTATTTTGTAACTTTACGACGGTGCAATATCCTACGATACAGCAAATAAAACGTTCCTTAAAAATCTTAACATAATTCAAACAACAGCTCCAAGATTAGACGTCGGTGCTTTCAGAACCAGTCCTATAAGCAGCTTACCAGTAATATCAAGAAAACCCCCTCTACATCTAAAGACGACATATACTTAGTTTAAATTATGCATCAAGAATATCTTTTAATAAAAAGCACCCATTATATTCTGAGATTACCAACGCACCTACATCCAATCTGTATAGAAACAAACAATATAAAGACAAACCCTTTAGGGAAAGAATCAATCAAAAAGGATTTAATTACAAAGAATTCAAATTATCCATAACCACAACATTAGACGTCCCTCCATGGCTTACCTCCTTACCTATCACCGTTTTAACTTTAACACAGTACCCAAAAAATACCACAAATCCTAACGTTATCATTAATGCATTCAAATTAATTATGGAGAAGTATCCAAATCACCACATAATATACACAGGTGCATTGCACAGATGTTCTTCCAACAATGAAGTTTTCACTGCAGAGAGAAAACCTATGTGTTTGCCAAGTTTTCGTATTAATTTGGTGCTTTTGGTTTTCATTCTTCTGTCGATGTAGTATGGATGTAATTCCGATAGAAACTTTATAAGTGCATGAGAGTCTTCTGAGTACAATTTTGTTACTCTGATTATGTCTTTTGATCCTTTTATATTTCCGAATAGATCCACTACTTGATCGAAGCTTAACAATTGCTTTTCCCTTTCTATATATTTTCTAACTGGTTCTAGTAATGTTTGGAGATTTGTTATATCATTTCTTAAGTTTTTGTCATCAGTTTTGTTTTTTTTTTAATTGAAGCTTAGGTTTTTCAAAGTTTTCTTCGGAGGGTGGCGTGATTGCATCTTCTAGGGTTCTTTTTCCGGTTGCTTTGTTCGAAGTTATTTGGGGTTCGTGAGAATTCAAATGTGTATTTTTATTTGGAGGTAAGTGTTGACTTGTTTCGGGTAAGGTTAATTTATGTTTTTGGGTATTAGAGGATGACTCAGACGATGAAGGTGTTGCGATTGTAGTGTTAACTAAAGAAGTTGTCAAATGTATAGATGTATTTTGTAATGAGCACTGTTGGTTTCGTTTTGGGCTATAAATATGCGGTATGATGTTTGTTCCAACTCGATAATAAAAGATTCAGGTAGTACAAAGTTGTCTGGAAAAGGTGAAACGAAAATTTGTCTTTGGACGCTTAGAATGTGACTAAACGTAGGATTGGTTGTTCCTATCCGTAGGTATGATATGTCTGAGAGAGGATTTAAACCTAGTTTTATTAATTCATCCATTATTAAGTTAGAAGGTATGCTTGGACAAGCGTCGAACAGAATTAAGCGGACTGATGGAGTTATTAATCTTCTCGCTTCAAGTATATTTCCATTTACTATTATCTCCTTTGTTTCTGCTATGAATTTATCTACTAGGTTTTTGGATGATAGATATATGCATATTCTACCGTTTGATATACGGGATGCGAAAATTCTATTTTTCGGTTTTATATGCTGACTCAATCCTTCAAGATAGTCATTAATTGTACAATTCTCTAGAGTGTTAAATGGAATAGCTTGATCTCTGCTTGGGATTATTATACTACGTGGTTGACTAACCACTTTTGAGTATGATGCATTTTGTGGTAGCTGACTGGAAGATGACATCTTTTAAATGGATTTAAAATCCGACTTAAACCTGTGCTGTTTTACAGCTTTCGTTGTGATACCAGTTCACAGAAATCGGATAATAACTAATAACTTATAACTAATTGCAGTTGTTTACTTAAATGTATAAATCCAAATAGTATATTTTATCTACTCACGATTCCAATATTGAGTATACAAATCACTTTCACTTTTATCAATGTATAAAATTTTATATATTTATATATATTTATACAATAAATAAATCGATGTGAACTATTTCCAGTGGTTTAGTGGGAGTTGGTGTAACCATAAATTTTGGTTTGAGAGAAAGTTTGTCGTATTTATTTTCTTGACACATATCGCAAAAGTTTATGATATCTTGTATGTCCTTCTTCATATTAGGCCAGTAATATCGTTTTCTTATTTGGCTTTCTGTTTCAACTATTCCTTTATGGTTCGTTTTTGCCTTCATGATAGTTTTTTATAATTTCTTTTTATTGTTCTTCTAGTTTAACATCTTCCAATAACAGATTACATTTTACTAAGTCATATGCTTTGTTTTTAAAAATTTTCCTAATAATTTCGCAAATTTCTGCAAAAATTTCTGCTTCTGTTTCAAATATTATTGCATACTTCTTTTTCGGGTTGAGGTGTTCCTTAAAAAAATTTATGGTATCAGCTTTTAACTGATCTTTTCGTAGCTGGATATGATAACGTCTTTTATTCGGAAAGGTTTGTATAACTGCTGGAGGTCGTAAATTGTAGTTGACTATTTTGACTGTAATTTGGTTATTATAAAAGTTAATTTTCGAAAAGGGTATACCTACCAAGAGTTGGGTTTTCTACTGCTGTGTGTATTGTTTTATTTTCGTCATCGTCCATGTTTTGATCTTCGTTTTCAACAGTGTCTTCTGGGATGTTTTGATCATTGCTTTTCAACACTATCTTTTTAGATGTTTTATTAAATTAATTCTGTTGCTTTTTCTTCTACAATTTCGTCGATTATTCGATCTGCATCTTGATTATTAGTCGTTGCCATCCATCGTCTTCCATGCCTACTAAATCATCAAATGCTTCCTTAATTTGTGAATCGATGTCCTTAGTTTCCTTCGTGTGTATTTCAATTCGAGGCAGTGCGTCCGCATTGGTATTAGCTTTGCCCTTTTTGTAAATTACTTGGTAGTCAAATTCTCCTAATTTTAATCTCCAACGTACTAGTTTGGAGTTGGGTTCCTTTAGGGAAAATAGATATTGTAAATAACAGTGATCGGAAAGTATTTTAAATTTTCTTCCGAATAGGTAGGGTCTGAAATACTTAGTTGCCCACACCATTGCTAACATTTTCTTTTCTTTTGTGGAGTACTTGGTTTCGGTTTCATTTAGTGTCCTGGAAGCAAGGGCAATTGGTTTACACTGCCAGCTAGTCCTTGGGAACCGATAGCGAAGTTGCTGGCATCTGTTGTGAGGTTAACCGGTTTGGAAAAATCTGGATATTACAATAACGGCTCATTAATTAATAATTTCCCGCACGTTTCAAAGCATTCTACGAATTCGGGTGTATGTTCGATTTTTGCATCTTTTTTCAAGCATCTTGTTAGAGATTTTGTGATTTTTGCGAAGTCTCGAATAAACTTTCTGTAATATCCCAGTAGTCCAAGAAATCCTCTTATTTCATTTGCTGTTTTTGGTATTGGATATTTTTCTATTGCTTCAATTTTTGCTGGATTCGGTTGTATGCCTCCTTGTGTGACTACGTGTCACAGAAAATTAACTTGCTTTTTTAAGAATTCGCATTTGTCGACTTGGATTTTTAGTCGGGCTTCTCTTAGTCGTTAAAATACTTTTGTGAGATTTACTGTGTGTTCCTGTAGTGATGTTGAATATACTATTACGTCATTCATATAGACGAGGCATATTTCTCCTTGAAGTCCCTTCAATACGTTGTCCATCATACGTTGGAACGTGGACGGAGCGTTCTTAAGTCCAAATGGCATTCTTAAATATTCGTAGTGTCCATTTTCAAAATTAAATGATGTTTTGGAAATGTCTTCTTGAGCCATCTCGATTTGGTGAAATCCGCTCGGTAAGTCGAGGGTCGTAAAATATTGACATCTTCCCCTTGTCCAAAATATCGCTAATATGAGAAATTCTGTATCAGCCGTCAATTGTCTTCTCGTTGACCTCTCTATAATCTACCACTATCCTCCACTTTATTTTACCGAATGAATCTGGTTTCTTTGCCACGACCCAAATGGGCGAAGACCAGGGCGATTGGCTTGGTCGAATAATCACTTACTCTAACATTGAAGATATTTGTTTCTTTATTTCTTCTATGTGTACATACGGATACCGGTACGATTTCGTATATATAAACTCTTCATCCTTGGTTTTGATGTGATGTTTAACTTTTGATGTGTTGTTTTATAGTAAAGCTGAGAGGAGTGTCTGGTTGGTGAAATATATCAGAGAATTTTCGGCATAGGTGGCAAACTTGTTACTCTTCTTCTTCATTAAGATGTTCGATTTTAATTAAGTCGTCAATATCTTGTCTGTGGTCTGTTTCGGAGGTTGTTTCCATGGAATATATATGGAAATTTTGAATGCCAATTTTCTTGCTTTCGAGTGGTTCCATAAGAGAAAGATGAATGGGGTCTGAGGTGAAGTTGACAATTTTGGTCCAGGCGAGGTGGTTCTCGGCGTTAGTAAGGACTTCTCGTACTACGACGCCTTGTACTTTTTGGGTTGAAATAATAATGGTTCGTTTTTCTTCTTTGACAGGAATTTTGACTTGGCTAATAGAATTTGGATCCAAATGAATTGAATAAAATTGTGTTTTATTTGTTTCAAAATATTTAATGGGGATTGTAGTATCTTTTGTAACTAGAAGTGATTTGGTAAAGTTTAATTGGGCTTCGAAGAGTTTTAGATTGTCGAGACCAATAAGACCATCAAAAGTTTTGTAAAACTTAAAGAGATAAAATTTTATTTTGCTGTCAGAATTAAATTCTAAAAATGAAGAAATTTCGGCACAATATTTTTGGGAATAATTTTGAAAAGTTGATGTGACGACAAAGGGTTCATATTTTATGTAACTTGGAAAATATAAAGATGCTATTTCTGGATTAAGAAATGACTTTGTGGA
Organism: Diabrotica balteata; assembly: GCA_918026665.1. Classification (NCBI taxonomy): domain Eukaryota; kingdom Metazoa; phylum Arthropoda; class Insecta; order Coleoptera; family Chrysomelidae; genus Diabrotica; species Diabrotica balteata. The sequence goes on from OU898280.1 coordinate 41,698,936, forward strand.
TCCTGTATTGATTAAAAGTCGTAAAGAAGGTTTATAAATTTTGATGTAGGGTAGCTCCTTCTTATTGGAAAAAGAATAAAGTTCAATTTTGTTCCGATTGATTCTGGTGGGTCCTCTCAAAAAGTTACGTTTTCTTTATATTCGGTTGGTTGGTTTTCTTATGTATCTTGTAGAAAATTGTCATATTCAGGTTCGTAATAATCATTGTAGGTGGAATTATCTTCTTGCTTATCTCCATGGCATTGTATATTGTAGAGTTCTTCTACTGTGAATTTTGGATGGGCTCGATCATTTGGTGTAAAATTTTGACTGTCCAGGTTTGTGTGCCTATACATTCGACTGGTTCTGGGTTCTGAATGCTGAAGGGTTTGCCTCTAAAAGAAAAATATGTTGAAAGGAGGCATTTTTCCGCAAGATCTGCCAAAACCAAAGACTTGTTATCATTGGTCAAGTGATCTCGCAGAACAACTAGAGAGTCATGTATGGGGATATTGGTAAATAGGGATGATACATCGAAACTGACGAGAATATCTTGGGGATCGACCGTGAGGAAGGAGATTAAGGTGATGAAATGTGTGGAATTTCGGACATAAGAAGAGGTACGACCAGTATAGGTCTTAAACTGATTCGACAAGTACTTTGCGAGTTTGTAGGTAGGAGAGTTAATCGTGGTCACAATGGGACGAAGAGGTACGTTGTCTTTATGGATTTTGGGAAGACCGTAAATTCTGGGGCAGATGGAGTTTTTCGGAACTATGGACTTCTTAACATCATCGGAAAGATCGGATTGTTTGATGGCATGGGAAATTTCGCGTTCGACTCTAGGAGTGGGGTCTCGAGAAATTGTATTATAACAGGATGTATCCCTAAGTAAGTCGTTTACTTTCTCTATGTAGGAAGGAGTATCCAGGATGACTGTGGCATTACCTTTGTCTGTAGGAAGGATTAGTATCTCAGAAAGAGAACGGAGATTTTTGAGAGCTATGAATTCCTCACGAGATATATTGGAAGTAGGGATTTTGGCTGTATCAAGACATTTAGCGACGTCAAAGCGGATACGGTCGGCTGGAATTTTGGGAATTGTGCGGAGTGCCGCTTCCACATTTGAAACTATTTCTTCAGTAGGAATTCTGGAAGGAGTGATAGCAAAATTAAGACCTTTAGATAGAAGACTGCTTTCTGCACTTGTTAATTGGTGAGAAGAAAGATTAACGACGGTGTTAGTAAGAGGTGACTGAGAAGTAGAAGTGGTGGAATGTGATTTTTTCTTAGATACAAGGGATTGGAATTTCTTTTTGTGAGTTTCGTTGCTTAAAAGAAGGATTTTATCGGCTTGATAATAGGAAATGCGGTCTAAAAGTGACCAATCATCTACACTAAGAATACTGGAGAGTTTAAGATGCAACTTGAAAAGTTTTTGGGATTGAAAATTAAGGGTTTTTCGAATATGTTGAATCCGTTCACGAAGTAGAGATAGGCTGGCTCGATGTAGAATTCGGGAAGAAGATGAAGAGGAAATGTGATGTTTTAGAACAAGAAAATTGGGAACCAAGTTATTATCACGACATCTAGAGAGGAAGGTGAGCGAAGAAAGTAGAGTATTCGCCTCTGGTTGCGTTGAGTAACTGAGTTACCGTTGCTAACTACCCACTCCTAAAGTCGAACGCGAAATTTCCCATGCCATCAAACAATCCGATATTTCCGATGATGTTAAGAAGTCCATAGTTCCGAAAAACTCCATCTGCCCCAGAATTTACGGTCTTCCCAAAATCCATAAAGACAACGTACCTCTTCGTCCCATTGTGACCACGATTAACTCTCCTACCTACAAACTCGCAAAGTACTTGTCGAATCAGTTTAAGACCTATACTGGTCATACCTCTTCTTATGTCGGAAATTCCACACATTTCATCACCTTAATCTCCTCCCTCACGGTCGATCCCCAAGATATTCTCGTCAGTTTCGATGTATCATCCCTATTTACCAATATCCCCATACATGACTCTCTAGTTGTTCTGCAAGATCACTTGACCAATGATAACAAGTCTTTGGTTTTGGCAGATCTTGCGGAAAAATGCCTCCTTTTAACATATTTTTCTTGTAGAGGCAATTTCTACAAACAAATATCTGGAACACCAATGGGTTCTCCCCTTTCCCCTGTCATTGCTGACATTTTCATGGAAGCCTTTAAGTCATTAGCCCTAGAATCTTACCCCTTAAAACCGAAAGTCTGGTTCCGCTACGTTGATGATACATTTATCATCTGGCCCCATGGTCAACATACCCTTTCTCCCTTCCTAGATCATCTTAACTCACAACATCCGAGTATAAAATTCACAATGGAAGTAGAAAATAATCGGTCCCTTCCCTTTCTCGATGTGTTAGTGACCTCCAAGCCCAATGGCCGTTTGGTCACTCCGGTTACTCCAAGTCCACAATTCAAAATATTACACACCGACATCTACATTCCCCTTTACACCCTAAGACGACAAATTCAGAATCTTCAGGTAATACTCCTGTGGCTTTTCTTCCGTATATTCGAAGTGTCACCGATAGGATTGGCAAAATTCTTCGCAAAGAAGGTATCAGGACTACTTTTCGACCACCCAAGAAAATCTCACAATATCTACCCTCTCCTAAGGACCCATTACCGCCCCTATCTTCCTGTGGTGTCTATTCTATTCCTAGTTCATGTGGACATGTGTATATTGGCGAAACTGGTCGTTCCGGCAAAACTCGGATTCAAGAGCATCAAAGATTCATTCGATCAGGTATTTTCTCTCATTCTGCAGTTGCAGAACACTGCCAAGAAACCGGTCATTCCACGTTGTTCGAAAAAACCCATATTATTTCTAAGAGCCCCTTCTTTTATTCCAGGAAAATCCGCGAATCTCTAGAGATCCGAAAAATCCACATAATATCAATCGAGAGGAAGGATACTACTTGTCTCCCATCTGGAATCTCAGTCTAGAGCCGCCGTCCGGTCCCGCTACCACGATGTAGCCACATGATTGGCCAGCGCGCGCTTCTTGACGTTCGCGCCACGGAGTGTGCCGATACGTCCCGACACGACAGGTCACCGCGACTATAAATAGAGCGGTAGCGGAGTAATCGTCGGATTCACTCCCCGCCTCTCGACGCGTTAGTGTTCTGAGCTGTTGGACGTGAATCCCTGTCCCGGCATTTGGTTTTCACCTCTGGCTGCGTTGAGTAGTTGAGTTACTGTGACCAAATGCCCATCTTGGTAGTTAGTATTCGCCTCTGGTTGCGTTGAGTAACTGAGTTACCGTTGCTAACTACCCATCTTCCTGTCTTCTTTTTCTTTTTCTTTTTTCTTTGTTCTCCTAAAGAAGCTACATACAATTGTAGCGAAACGTCGAGATAAACCCACTTTTGGGTCACTCACAAATGACACGGTCCAAACCCGGAAGACGAATAAACTATAATTCTGACTCTGGCCGTGGAAGCCTACGATTTCATCTGTTGAGCCTTGTTTTAAATTTACTAGGTCCCTTGTAAGCGAATTTTCGTCTCTCTGGTCTTAAAAATTTTAAATAAATGGGTTTTTTATTTCGTCACACCTTTCGCATCCATATACAAATATAACTTCTTTAGCTCTACCTGTTATTTTACTGATAATACCATGAAGCAAAAATTTGTTTTGTATGTTAGCTGCATTAATTCTATCATAATAATGGTTTAGAAGTATTGTAGAAACTTTAATAAATTCATGTAATTCATTTGGATTTCCGTCAAAATTTGAAAGAATGCATAAATTTTTAACGTCAAATTATGGAACTGCCATATTTTAAAAATTTCAATACAATATATAGTCAATAGTCAAGTCAGTATAGTAATTTTCAATAGTGAATATATAAATATATCAATCTTATCTACTTATTTTCTATCTAATAATCTCTATGTTTATTAGTATAGTATTTATTAAGCTATTCAAATTTTGTCTTTAAATTCTGAAGTTTCTGAATCTGACTCTAAAGTCAATCTAAGGACTTAGAGGAGATATTTTTAAATTATTTTAATCTTTCTATTAATATATTCAAATCTTTGTTTAATTTATCTTCTATTCTAGCTCTGATTCAATCTAAGGACTCAGAGAAGTCTGATTTTAAAAATTCTTTCAAAATTTAATATTCTTAATTCTAAGTAATTAAAAATCGCTTGCAGGATAAAGACGATGCCGATGTGCATTTCTTTCCTCCTGAAGGGTTCTAACTTCTAATTCCCTCGGGTGAACTCTGCGGACGGTTTCCCTGGAGCTGGTTCTTGGAACAGTGGACAAACACTTAAAAGTGACGAGGATCTATAAAGACTCTTTTGCTTCCGTACTGACTCTGTGCCAATTATGAATGTTTTTGGAAAAAACACTTTTTTAAAAACTGAATTCATAATTAAAACTTTTATTTTCGACAAAGATTCTAGTAACAATACAATAAATTCAAATCAGACTAAATTATAAATCAGACTAAAGAATATTGACTTTTACATAGTATTTTCATAATTTTATAATTATTTCAAAGTTTTTGAAAATACCATATTCTGTACGTAAAACAAAAATAATTGATGTGATATTGATCTAACTTGTTCAACAAATAAAGAGTAATCGATTTTTTTTAAATCTTTTTGTACAATTTCGAAAATGTGACTTAATTTTGCTATGCAGTGTATGTGAACCAAGTTTACATTACACCTGATATTTTCTCAGCTGTAACAACATATACAAAACGGTAGCGAAAAATACTTTCTATACACTATCTTATAATGATCATGTATTATCATTTGTCATTATATTAGATAATATTTAAAATAATAATAAAAATTCTAACCTCACTTCACGCAAATTCTATGTTATGCTTACCTAATACTTTCTGTAATGTAAAAATGGTAAACAAAATGTTGAAAGTCGTTTTGGAAGTTCAACCTAGGATACACATACAATGATAAACACTAATTATTTTAACAATATTTGTATATTAGAAAAAATAAGTACAACCACTCGAATATAACACAATTGGAAACTGCTGAATGTTTATTGTTTATGCATTACAAGCGCGTGGTGGTCACCACAATGATCACTTATTGCCAAAAGCGCGCGCAATTAAAGGAGTGGCTAGTCTCGTTGGCACCAACCATTCCGGTAAAACACTAAGGCTAGGCGTATACACATCGAATTCGGACGGTCGATAAAAGTTCGATCGAACTTTTGTCGATGATACCTCACGCGCACACTACACGATATTTATTCGATGACGTTTTTTAATACACAAAGGTTTGTTAGGTGGAGTACACAAAATCGCAATGAGCAACACAGAACCGCGTAGCAACACGGAGCTACGTTCCTTGAGCAGTGTCAAAAAAACGAAACTGGTCCTATGGTCGGTCGATAAAGATCGATGTGTGTGCGCGCGTTCAGTTGCTACTATACGCCTTGGAACAACGGCAACGACCACGGCAGCCGTCCATGCAGTGACATTCATCGATCGCCACACGACATCGATGCCGTGCCGTTTGGCGATCGATGCGTGTGCCCGCTCACATTTGTTTCTTCGCGCTACTAAAGGAATTTGTTCGATCGAACTTTTATCGACCGTCCAAATTCGATGTGTGTGCTCCGAGCCTAAGTGATATTAGGAACATTCTTTGATTAAAACGTCTGTAAATTTTTACTATTATGACCTTTAGATAAGTGTAATATAAATAAGTTGATTATATTTGATATATTATGCTACGGCCCGAACAGCTATGTTGATTATTTAGCTTGGTGACATTTTTTGACTTTTTTCTCAACAATTTAATTTTAACACTCACTGCACTACGATGTTATTGATATTTTTTAAATTGAAATAATACATTAAAGAAAAATGCCCTTATAAATTATAATATTGAAAATTGAAATTAATTTGAGACAAAAAACTAAAACACAAAGATGACCTATTCGGACTTTACTTCCAATAAATAATTACCTTACAAGAGCTGAAGCTGTTCCTTATTTTATGTACGGACTATATTTGTAGTAATTCTCAATAATTACAATTACAAGTACAAACCAAATCTAATGTAGCCCGTTTATATGCCACATATTACGTATGAAGTATTACATTGTATAGTTAACAATAGTTGGTCTACTACTTACCAACCATAATACAGGTATTTGAAGAAAGCTGAACAAATAGACCGAAATATTTATTTTCAAGTGTTTCTCCCATCCATCTTGCGGGGTCAATATCTTTATCGTCACACAATACGAAGGTAAAATGAACGAATGCACTACAAAGTGTAAGTAAATATGATCCAACAACTAATATTTGTGGACTTTTTCTCATATCGGCTTCAACATTTTTCTTACACATGGGAAGTTTTATTGAAGTTTTGCGTACTTTTTCCATACCCTTCCTGATAGAGTCACTATAATGTGCAATAATATACATGCCAACACAACCCTGAAATACAAATAATAACAAAATAATAAAAATAATATCTCAGACTTACAATAACAAATAATAGCTTTGTTTAGATTTCTTTATTTTTATTATAATCTCAATAGAAAATTATACCTGTAATTTTTAAAAATATTTATTGTGATACATAAAAATATTTATTGTGATACATAAATTAAGGTTTCATCACAAGCTAAAATTTAAATTGTGTAGAAGTCCATCCAACTACAAACCTGCACCTCAATGGATTTTAATACAATAATTCTAATAGCAAAACTAGTTAAAGAAGAGATATAAAACGAGGTTACTGTCTGTTACAGTTGTTTACTTTAAGCATGGCCCTTCAAAGTACAACAAACAATATTTCAGCAACTACATCTTCCTTTGTTGAAAGATAAAAATGAACATGCGATAGTTCTTCACGCAGACTAAAACTTTAAACTTCTAGACTACGTTAAAGCCATTCGTAATATGATCGGACCAAAAAATATTTCCTTTGCATTCAGAATTTCTAAAAATAGGATCTGCATATATCTAGCGAACTCAAATCTCGTTGATCAACTTCTGAAATTACACCCAACTGTCCAAATCGGACCTCTCATTCTAAGTATTCGAAAACTTGTCTCCCTAACAAAAGGAATAATATTTTCGAAACATCCCTCCTTACATTACTCATGAACTGGCATGAAGAGTTTTAATTTTTAAATAGCCTGTGTGTCCTTCCTTAAAACAGGCATTTTAGGTAATGAATACTTCAACATCCTTAGCTTCCGCAGTCTAGTATATATTTTCCCCCTTTGATAATTTTGAGCTCCACAGCTCCTTGTTGATTCCTTTTCAAGGCAATGATAATGCAATTTTTCTGTCTACGGACAAGATAAAATGTTTATTGTGCAAACAGTCAGGACATTTTGGTTTTATTTGTCCCAATACTTTATCTGGCAACTTATCATCTTAAAATCCTACTCTTTTTCATGGCTTAACTACCACTACCGAATCAACGCCACAGAAACAGAATACACAATTTCCCTTTCATTTTGAACCGTGTCCCTCCCAAACAAATTCACCTTATTTTAATTCCTCCCCAGCAAATTGCAAAAATGATACAAAATCTGAAAGTCAAATAAACTTTGTTTAACTTCTCAACTTTTACAGAAAGATCCACTCTCATCTGTATCGACGATAAGCGATAAGAACCTTTAATATGTGAAAAACCCCGCAACAGAATAAACTATGTTTCCTTCCAAACAAACAGTTCCTAGTTCCTCTAGCCCCTCCAATACAAAAAAGATACGAGAACATAGTTCTTCTCTTGACCACAGTCTATCCACTGACTACAAAGAAGCAATACAAGAAGCCTATCAACACAACCCAGAAGCTTTTGCAGTCCCTCCTGATAATATAATTGCCTTTATCGAGAACGCTTACGGCTGCTGTGACCCCTTCTCAGAAGCATTCAAATTCACAAAAGGTATTAAATATATTCCAATATTCCATTTTTGTAAGCCTTTACAATAAAATCTCTGATAAATTTAGTAAAAAATGGGATCGGAGACGATTGAAGAGTGCTGCCGTGCTGACGCGTGCTTTGGTGGAGATGAGCTACAAGGCTTAGTAGTTCTTATTAGTGCCAAATATTGTAGTGTCTTATCGATATTAAAGCAAAAAAACGGATACAAAGTTAATAGTGATTAAACTTTCTAGGAGCTGCCTTTATAGGATTCTCGCATAGGTTATTATTAATTAGCATATTTGAAGAATTAGGTCTATCGCATGGTGTCGACAGGAATGTCACCGTGAGTTTTTGATTTTTGACAAATACAGACAGAAACAGACCCTGTGCCTGCAATAAGAGAAAAGCAAGTGAAACTTTTCATGAGAAATCAGGGAGTATTCATCCGTGTTAAAGTTAGCTGGGACGACACCAAAAAAAAATTGTCTAGCAGCAGTCAGACGGTAAGACAAAAACAGAGTCTTCTGAATAATAAACCCTTTAAATTCTTTCAAACAACTTAAGTATTGAGAATAACATTCACGAGTGTATCTCCTCTGCCTCCTCCCACCAGCAGTAATGAAGTCTTGCAGGTGATTTCAGTCCAAACAGACGATGATCACAGCCAGTCGTTCTCCCAATCGGTTTCCATGTCTGATATAAATAATAAAAATGTTCTAAATAAAACCAACAAGTCCGGTTACGACGATCATACGTCCAAATCTCCAAATTCGATGACGAAGTAATTCCTGCACCCACGAGAAAGATATTCCAACGAGAAAGAATCCAAAAGAAGACGGTAAAAACCTCACAAGACCCCACTGACGAAGAGGAAGATGTCAAGAGGGCTAGAAAAATAGCCAAACGGGAGAAAAATATTGAACTTATCAGCTCAATCAATGCACTGATTGAGCAGATCAAAGCAAAAAAGAAGAGAGCCGTATTTGACAGAAAAAGACCAATAATCCAATAAAGGATCTCCTAGTTTAGATGACAGAGCTAAGGAAGGAGAATTAGGAGAAGAATAAATAAATTCAGTCAGTTCAGAATGTTAGTCAAACGTATCATACGTACAAAAAATCCCCAGCTAATAAAGGGATTACATCGGTCAACAAATTAGCCAAATTAGGTAGATCGATGGTAATAACCACAAAGACCAGAGAAGACTACTTGGCCATGGTCCACATACTCGAAGAACACCTTCAAAAGTTGAATTGATTGCTTATCCAATAGATAACGAGAAATCAAAAGGGTCGTTATAATGGAACTTTCTACTAAAACTAGCACAGAAAATGTGAGTGGGTCCTCATTTTTTGTGGATCCATTAGGGCTGATAAATGTCTATGTTCGTTGGGGATTCTTTTTGTAAAAGAAGTTCATGTTGTATAGATGCTTTTCTTCTAGGTAGTTCATCAAAGTAGCACCTTTATCATTTCTCTGACTGTTAATAAATAGTGTAAGTTTTGAGAATTTTACGTTTTTATTATAAAGTTTAAAACAATAGCGATACACAAATATATTTTTAAATTGTCTTTGCTCTTCGAAAGCTTGTAGTAGACTGTGTCTTTTCTCGGTGAGTGGGGGAGCAACCCGCACCCCTCGTACCATCGTCTGGAATTCGGAACAGGTCCGGTTTGGCACTAACATAGAGTCCCGGCCTTGAAGCACTGTAGGGGTTCGAAAGAAAATAAACTAATTCGGCAATACACAAATTTTGGTCACGGAACGTTTCAATTCACTTGTAGAAGTCCTCATTGTGACGGCACGAATAACTTGATCGTCACCAGTATGTAGTTGAGAAATTCGTCCTAATTTCCATTTTAGCGGTGGGATTTCATCTTTTTTAATAAGGACCAAGAGTATCTACCCGCTACCTCGAGGTAGCGGGTAGATACTCTTTTACGTTCCCGGTAGAAGATAGATCTACTTCAGGGATGCGACCCTGCCCACGTGAGCCATAATTATCTCCTAATCTCCTGGTACCTGGGAGAAATTATGTCCTGAATCCATTCTCCCATCTAATTATTAAAGTTTCCATTCCTATATCCTACTGTGTCAGACAGTAGCATCAGTACCAAGATAGAGCGTAAGGGAAATGATCCTGGATCGGTATATTATTGGATACTAGAGCTGCTAAATTAACCGAATGATTACCGGTATAAGTAATCCCCCACCTGTTGGTCAACAGCTAAGGGTGGAAGAACCGACACGTGGTAGGGCACTTCATTGCCCTGGAGCATAGAAATTAACTCCGAAGGCGGAAGAACTAAATTAGTCAACGGCATTGAGATGTGGAAAGCCAGGGGATGACTACCACATTAAATATCTGTAAGGATATCCTTAGTAAAAATCATCATGGAGCCACTATTGGATAATTTACTTAATGATCATGGAGCTCGGAATCCAAGATCCAGCAGGGGAGGACAATCAGATTTAGACGACAGGGTCTCGCAGGTCGTCAACAAGGTAAATCCCTGTCAAGCAAATAACTCTATAGCCTTGAAAATCGGAACATGGAACGTCAGAAGTTTATACCAATCAGGCAAACTGGATAATGCTGTAACAGAAATGTGCAGAATGAAAATTAATATACTAGGCCTTATCGATATACAATGGTCTGAATCAGGAAAATGTAAGACCAGAAATGGAACGATGTATTATTCTGGAAACAACGATTCCAAGTACAAACGGGGAGTTGGCATTATAGTTGATAAGAATTCTCATAAAGCTGTCTGTAACTTTGTTCCCTACTCTGATCGAGTATTAATGCTGTCTCTAAACTCTCATTTTAAAACGTAAAATAAATATAATCCAAGTATATGCACCCACTGCAGACAAGAATGAAGACACCATAGAGGCGTTCTATGAACAAATCGACAATGTCTTAAGACTAACTAAAAGACAAGATATAAATATTATAATGGGCGATTTGAACGCTAAAGTTGGCCAAGGAGAAGTGGAGAATTGCGTGGGGCGATATGGACTCGGGGAAAGGAATGAACGTGGCGATAGGCTTGTCGATTTCTGTGTCAATGAGGAACTCATAATTACAAATACCTTGTTCAAACATCCTAAACGTAGACTATATATATGGAGGTCACCAGCTGACAATAACAACAAAATAGTCAGAAATCAAATAGATTATATTATCGTCAACAGAAGATATAGAAATTCTATAATATCATCTAAAACTTATCCAGGAGCGGACATATCCTTCGACCACAACCCGGTTGTTTTGTCGATGAGAGTGAAACTAAAAAAGATCAACAGCCCTAGCACCAAGAAAATCATAGATACAAGACGTCTCAAACAAGACAACCCATAGGTTGAAACCAAATTTAAAATAAACGAGAGCCTAAGGAAAGTCAAAGAAGATAATGCAGAAACTCTAACTATTGACCAAAAATGGAGAAAAATTTAACATGCCCTTGTGTCAGTTGGAAAAGAAACCCTCAAACCACTTAAAGAAAAAACAAAATCTTGGATGACAGTAGAAATTCTTGAACTCATGGAAGAACGAAGAAAACATAAAGCAAAAGACCTGAATAAATACAAAGAAATTCAGAGAACTATCAGAAAGAAAATTCCAGAGGCAAAAGAGAGGTAGCTCTCCGATAGATGCAAGGAAATAGAAGATTTAGATAAAAAGTACGATAGCTTTAATTTACACAAAAAAAATCAAAGAAATGACAGGTTCTAGAAAGCGTACAAAAACGAATATCCTTAAAAATGATAAAGGGGATATTATTACTGATATGAAGGAGAGATTATGTCACTGGACCAATTACATTCAACAACTATTTAATGATGAAAGAGAAGAACTGTCACTAGAAATCACCGAGGATACTGGATCACCAATATTAAGAGAAGAAGTCATCTTTGCCATCAAAAACACAAAAGAGGGTAAAGCTACTGGACCAGATGAGGTGCCCATCGAATTATTAAAACTCATCGATGAAGATGTTATTGATGTAATGGTTGAACTCTTTAATCTAATATATCAGACTGCCACAATCCCCAGACAATGGCTGCAATCAACCTTTGTAGCAATTCCCAAAAAACGAAGTTCAACAACGTGCTCAGACCACAGAACAATAGCTTTAATGAGTCACACACTTAAAACATTTTTGAAAATAATTTACAGCAGAATTGTTAAAACTCTTGAATATGAGATTAGTGACACACAATTTGGCTTTAGAAATGGTATGAGTACAAGAGATGCTTTGTTCGGCTTGAATGTGCTGGCTCAGAGATGCATGGACATGAATCAGGATATGTACTTATGTTTTGTAGACTGAAAAGGCATTTGATAAAGTTCAACATAAAAAGCTTGTAGATATATTAAAAAGCAAAAATATTGACAGTCGTGATCTAAAAATTATATCTAATTTATATTGGAATCAAACTGCCAAGGTAAGAGTTGACAGCCAGTACACCGAAAATATTAAAATACAGAGAGGATTCCGCCAGGGTTGCGTGCTGTTCCCACTACTTTTCAATGTCTACAGTGAAGCGGTATTTCAAGAAGCGCTCTCAGACTCAATAGAAGGTATATCTATCAATGGAGAAGTATTGAATAACTTACGTTTTGCAGACGATACAGTAATAATTACGGATAACAACAATGATTTACAGAACGTAATGCAATGCCTTAATGAACGCTGTCATGAGAACGGACTGAAGATGAATTTAAAGAAAACTAAATGCATGATCATGACTAAATCTGCACATGCAAATATCCAATTGACTATTGAAGATACTGCAATTGAGAGTGTTAATAACTATAAATACTTAGGAACATGGATAACATCAGATGAAGACCAAACCAAAGAAATAAAGACACGTATTGAAATAGCACGTACATCATTTATTAAATTTAAAAAGTTTCTTTGTTGTCGGGATATAAGGTTAGAACTACGCCTGAGATTGCTTCGATGTTACGTGTTCTCTACTATTCTTTATGGTCTGGAAGCTTGGACACTAAAACGAGTTCATCTGAATAAGTTGGCCGCCTTTGAATTTTGGTGTTACAGAAGAATCCTACGAGTATCATGGATTCAAAGAATGTCAAACATGGAAGTAACTAGAAGGATAGGAAATGAGGCGAAAATAATATTAACTATTAAAAGACGAAAACTTGAGTACTTGGGACATGTGATGAGAGGGCAAAAATACGCATTATTACAACTTATTATGCAGGGCAAAATCGGAGGAAAGCGAAATGTGGGAAGACGAAGAATATCCTGGCTTAAGAACTTAAGGGAATGGTTTGAATGCAGTAGTGCAGAACTTTTTAGAGCGGCAGTCAACAGAGTCCGCATAGTCATGATGATTTCGATAGAAGAACCTTCGATAGAAGATGGAACTTAAAGAAGAAGAAGAATAAGGACCATAGCGCCAATGTTAATTAATTGTGGAAAATTGGTCTTCCACTTGATACGGGCTTGTAAGGAGGATACATATTCCTTGGACCATTTAGTCCAAAAATGCTGCATCATTGACTGTAGTCGTTGAAACCTTAAAAGTCGGTTTTCGGCCAGATCAAGTATCTGGCTATCAGGTGGTGCCATCAGGTTGTCTCCAATCAGAAAGTGTGCGGGTGTAAGAGGAGTTAGGTCACTGAAATCACGAGAGAGAGGACAAAGAGGACGAGAATTAAGGCAGGCCTTTATCTGACACAATACTGTATTAAATTCTTCAGTTAGTAAAGCATTGCCCATTACTCTTTTTAAATGTTGTTTTGTGGATTTAATTCCAGACTCCCAAAGACCCCCAAAATGGGGAGATTTGGGAGGTATAAACTTCCACTGAATACCATCTTGTGATAAACCATTTGCTATGCTATTCGCGCGAGAAGAAAGAAATGTGGTTATATCGTTGTTAGCTCCTACAAATGTAGTCGCGTTGTCAGAATGTATTTCATTGCATTTACCACGTCTCGAAGTGAGACGACGTAGACATGCTAGGAAGCACTCAGTTGTGAGATCGCTGACTACTTCTAAGTGGATAGCCTTAGTGGCGAAGCACACGAAAAGTAAAACGTAAGCTTTACTTGTTTTGAAATTTCTACCCTTTCGATCACGCAGTAGGAATGGACCAGCATAGTCTAATCCAGTTATCGAAAAAGACCGAGAGGGAATGACACGAGAAGCAGGAAGATTTCCCATGAGGTTTGACTCAAGTCTGGGATTTACCTTAAAACATTGTATACATTCACGAACCACACGTTTTACCAGGTTGCGTCCCCCTAGAAGCCAAAATCTATCTCTCAAAGCTGATAAGAGAGCTTGTGGTCGGGTATGTAAAAGTCTAATGTGTTCTAAACGTGCTATGATGGTTGTAAGTTGACATTTTGAAGGGAGAATAATTGGGTGTCTTTTATTAAAATCAAAATTGGAATGTTGTAGTCGACCTCCAACACGTATTACATTGTGTGTGGTGTCGAAGAAAGGATGTAGAGATGATAGTTTGCTTCTTCTGTTAAGAGGTTAAGCAGAAGACAACTGGTAATAATCTTCAGATAAATGGTATTGCTGCATAGTACTAATCAAAAAGAAAAGCGCTTGATTCTGTTCAAGGATAGTTAGAGGACCCAGCTGTCTAGAGGAGCTCTCAGGAATTTTAAGATTGCTTATATACCTTAAAACATAAGCGAATATACGCTGTAATTGCAAAAATGAAGAATGTTTGTTAATTAACTCAATAGTATGGGCGTCGAATTTGTTGACAGAGTTAATTAAAGAACAATTAGCGTTTCAAACTTCTAGAAGGTTTTCTGTAAGAATCATAGTAGATTGTTGCGCATTGTTTGTTGGCCACTGACATTTAGTTTGAACCAACCAAGGAGGTCCATGAAACCAAAAGGTTGGATTCGGACAAGACACTTGTCGTGGTATTTTGATAGAATTCAGTAATTGTAATTGAGTGTAGTATTTAGCCCAAGTTTTGTGTAAGTCAGCTGGTACAGTTTCATCCCATGATATTTTAAGCTTCCAAAGCTCTTGGAGTATAATTTTAGCAATCAGAGTAACTGGTGATAAAAGTCCAAGAGGGTCGAAAATCTGTACAGTTGATGATAAGATTTGCCTTTTTGTAATTCTGAAAGGATGAGTTGAACCACTAATCGAGTATTGTAGGCAATCAACATTGGGGTTTCAAAGTAAACCAAGTGTTTTGGTTTGGTCACCTTCACCAATATGCAAAGGAGTTTGGCTGACATTGGATAATAAAGCTGGATCATTTGAAATCCATTTTATCAAAGGAAATCCGTAACTTAAAAGTAGACTAGTGATTTTTTCCTTAATTTGTATAATCTCATTTACAGTTTCTGCACCTGTTAGGAGGTCGTCAACATAAAAATCATGTAAAATGATATTAGAAATTTTAGGAAATCTATTCATGTTTCTATAAGCGGCCTCTTGAAGTGATCTAATGGCAAGAAAAGAGGCAGAAGCTAATCCGTATGTCACAGTGTTTAGTGTGTACACTAGAATGTTATTATTAGTGTTGAAACGCCATAGAATCTTTTGCAGGTTACGTTGAGATTCTTGTACCAGTACATGACGATACATTTTTGCTACGTCCGCGGTCAACACGTAGTTGTGTTTTCTAAAGCAGAGTAATATGTAAAATAAGCTGTCTTGAACGTTTGGATCGACCAACATAAGGTCGTTAAGTGAAACACCGGTCGAGCTTTTAGCTGAACCATCAAAAACGACACGAAGTTTTGTAGTAGTAGAGTCAGCCTTAAGCACACAATGATGTGGAAGAAAGAAACCATTGCTGTCATTTTGATCTTCAGCCAAAGACATGTGTCCAAGATCAATGTATTCCTTGATAAATTGATGATATTGAAATCGCGTATCATTGTTTTTAAGTAATTTTTGCTCCAATGTCAAAAATCTGTTAGTTGCTGCAGTTTTGGAGCCTCCAAGCTCAGAAATTGATTTTTTGAGTGGAATTGTGACGATAAGACGTCCATCTGCGTCTTGAGTTACATTTTCTTTAAAATGTTGTTCAAAATAATTTTCTTCATCAGAAAACAATGCAGTTTTTGGATATTCTTCTATTTCCCAGAATTTGGAAAGTTGGTTGTCCAAGTTGTTTGTTGCAGAACAGTGCAAACTTGTATATGTATTGTTTTTGGTGTGTATAGGTCCAGATATTAACCAACCTAACTTGGTTTTTTGTAATATGGGAGATTATGTCCCAGTTTAATTTGCCCTATGCTTATTAGATCCCAGAATATATCTGCACCCATCAGTAAGTCAATAGGAGCAGGTTTGTTAAACTTAGAATCAGCCAAAGTAATATTTTCTGGAATGTTTAGTTTGTCAGTACTAATTGGCAAGGATGAAAAGTTACCAGTAATGCGAGTTAAGACAACGCAAGTTATGCGTCTTTGAAAATTGTTGATGTTGGATTTGAACACTAAAGAAATGGAGTATGTAACCTTAGTTTGCAGTTGATTTATTCCGGACATGGAACTATCAATTTGAATTTTAGGCAATTGTACAATATTTGCAAGTTTGTCAGAAATGAAGTTTATTTGGCTTCCTCTATCAAGAAGCACTCTACACTGATGTGGATTGTTGAAGTTGTCAAACACTGTAATGCAAGCAGTTGAAAGGAGTGTCTGAGATGGTGTTCAAATACTAGATGTTAAGCTGACAATTTCATTTGAAGTGCTGGGGATCGATCCAATAACGTTTTTTGTGCTATGAGTAGCTTGAATCTGCTCCCTTTCATTATTTTAAAAGTGAAGCAAAGTGTGATGTATTTTTTCACATTTTCTACAACCAGAAGACTTACAGTTTTGTGTTATCTGATTATTGCCTAGGCAGTTGATACATAACCTCAAACGTTTCGCAGTATTTAATTTTTCAACAGGTGTTAATTTCAAAAATGTGTCACAAGTGTACAAACTATGACTAGCATTGCACAAAGTGCAAGTGGTTGCAGTGGTAGAAACAAATGATTTTGTGTGCCTATGTGATTGTTTCAATCCAGTGTGTTTCGTGTGATCTTCGTCCTGTGCTGGGTTAATGATGATAAGATACGACAACGTTCTTACAAAAAAGTGAGTAAATTTTGCAATGTTGGAATGTTCTTTACATCAGTACGCGATTCCCAGGCTTGTTTTATTATGTTATCAAATTTATTGGTAACAAGGTATATAATTAAATCATCCCAATGTTCAGTTAGTATAACAGTATGAGATTTGAGATTAGACAGTAAGACAGTGCATTGATTAGACAGTTCAAGATAGTTAACAGTTACAGTAAGACAATATGGAGTTAGTTAATTAGGAAGTTAAACAGGAGACAGTTCGACAGTTAGTTAATGAATTATTAAGAAGTTAGTTGATCAGTAAATAGTACAAGCAGATATTATACAGTGTTTCATAGTATTTGAAAGTATATTTGAAATTATATTAAAATTATAATATCTATATGGTGATTGGAGATTATTAAGAAGAAAAAATAGTTAGATTTCCAGGTTCCCTTTGTAAAGCGTTATGTCGACGACTTGATCCTAGCAACACCACCTGATAAGATTTTAAGCACCATATCAGTCTTCAATAGCGTTTATCCTTACCTTCAATTTACATGTGAATTGGAGGTTAATATAGCTCGTTTACAGATAATTGAGAAATTTAAAGAGATAGACCAATTGATGCACAAGTGGTACCGAACAAAATATATCCATGCATACAGAGCAAGCATTTATTAGTGACGATTTGGCGATCAGAAAAATATTAAGTAAATAAAAATGTGGCGTCCACGGGAGAATAGTGCATTCCAAATTGTTGAGAATAATGAAGTAGAAACTGTTGAAGAAAATGAGAAAATTCTACCACCAAATAATCCTGAAAATGTTGCTGGACCAAGTAGAGGAAGTATTAAAAAGCCAAAAAAAAATCATTTATCGAAAGACGCTAAAGAAATTGTGTTAAATGTATTTAATGGATTATGTGAAAAAATTGGAACGGCACGAGAGTGTTTTAAAAACTGCGGTTTTAACAAAAGATTCATGTGCTACTGTATATCAAATTATAAAGGAGGGCATTACAAATAGACAAAAAAGGAGCGACTTTGGACTACATCGATCTGTTGAGCAACATCTTTAACTCCTATTTCAGAAACCATTTATAATATGTTTGCAGGTAATATTATATCCACACTTAACCAAATTTTAGCTGAATTAAAATCTAAACATATTATTAATTGCTGTAAATCAACTTTAAGAAAATGTTTACTATTAAATGATTTCAAATATAAAACAATCAATAAACAACATACTATAATGGAAAATGTCCGTTTAATAAAATGGCGTAATGAATATTTGGAAAATATTACCGAGTACAGAAATAGCGGGAGAAAAATTTATTACTTAGATGAAACGTGGTTTAACACTAACGAAACCATTGGCAAAGGTTAGAGTAATGACAATGTAAAGTGCAAAGGTAATGTACTAGCTTCCAGAGGCAAGCGAATATGCATTTTACATTGTGGAGGGGAAGACGGTTGGGTAACCGACGGCTTATTATTAAGTGCAAGAGACATTAAATACATGCTCTACTAGCACAGCACACTAATGTTGTCTATCAGATTCCCTGTTCTGAATGCAACTCCTGCTACATTGACCAGACCAGTCGATCACTTCTAGGGCATATAACTTCACATAAAAGTGACATTAGACTTTCCAAACCCTCTTGTGCATTTGCACAACACGCCATTTCCACCAAACATCACATTGACTTCTCAAATACTAAAATACTGGCGAAACAAAATAACCATCAGAAACACTCCTTTATTGAAATGTGTGAGATCCTCAAAAACCCATCTGCAATAAACAAAAGAGCCGACATCGAAAATTTGAGCCAGGTTTACCACTCTCACATCTTACGAAATAAATAATACCAATTATTCATCATTTAAAATAGCCTTATTTTCCATTCAAAATTAACACAATCATCCCATATCTCTAAGTTTCATTAAAACATAAATTACAAAAAAATTTATCAAATTTTTCCGTCATACAAATCCACCCGTACAACTAATCCTTCAATGACCCTCGTAGAAGTTCATAATTGTCTCAAACCTTGGAAATTGTTCAACATATGGCCCTTAAAAATTTTCGGTATCGTGTCAAGTCGTTTGCATAGATTGCAATGGATTGCAATAAATCATTGTTTTGTTTGTCTTCATGAAGAACCATCTCTAAATGAAGCCAAATATTAGTTTAAAATTTTTTTTAAATCTTCTTATCTACGAATATGAATATTATTTTTTGCAAAGATTGTGTGTTCTTTGTTTGAGTTTTTTTTTAAGTGAGTTCTAAATAATGAGTAAACTTCAGAACATATATAATAACATCGTTAATATACTACATATTGAGTTGTAAGTTATAAACTATTAGATCTGTATTTCTTATAAACTCTATGTCATCTATTGTATTTAAACCTATTAAACCTCTGAATTCACTAGTTGAAAACTTTATATATATATATATATATATATATATATATATATATATATATATATATATATATATATATATATATATATATATATATATATATATATATATATATATATATATATATATATATATATATATATATATATATATATATTTATATATATATATATATATATATAAATATATATATATATATATATATATATATATATATATATATATATAAATATATATATATATATATATATATATATATATATATATATATATATATATATATATATATTTATATATGTATAAATGTATAGGTATATGAAGTATATTTACCGGTTGTACTAAACAAATTGCTGAAACATATGGAAATACGCTTCTAAAGTTTCCATTTTTTGTTATGATAACACCAACTGAAATTAGGATATTCGCTTCAAGTAAAAGTAGTGTGAATGTAACAAAATATCTTATTATCCAACTTCGATTTGGTCCCACTCCGAAGGTCAATAAATTCATTAGATGCTTGAGGTGATCACCTAAAAACATAATATACATACGTAAACACGTATATACCATTTTTCAAAATAAAACGCTTATTTTTTATATAACACTCGACCAATTTTTATCGTATATTAATTCACTTCATAGTCATATTGAATTTACAATAGAAACAAAACAAAATCAATCCATAATTTTTTTAGATTTAAAAATTATTAGACTTAAAAACAAACATGGCTTCTCCGTATTTCATAAACCTACCCATACTTATACGCCTATACACAATTCATCATACTATCCAACACAACATAAACTGGCAGCCTATCATGGTATGTTACATAGATTAACAGAAATTCCGATGTCAAAATAGAACTTTGAGACAGAATTAAATATCATTGAGCCAATAGCAGTAAACAACGGATACAACGAACAAACAATTAATAAAATAATAAATCAAAAACTACACAAGAAAGCCCTAAAATTAGTATTTTCACTATCAGAAAAAACCTAATTTTTTTAACCTTAAACTTTTAAATTAATATACCTAATATTCGTTTTCTAAATACATTTTTTTTTTGGTTTTGCTGACGAACCAAATCCTAAACTTGGTACTTGGATTGAAGAAAATATAAATGTGGAAAATGCTGTCTACTAGACACAAAATCTAGTAATTTACAGTAATGATGACATCATCACATCTACTACACTAGGTGAGAGTATTTGTACTACAGAATCAAAAAATGACGTGATTTCATTTACTTCATCGCATAATTTACATTCTCCGGCTAAAGACAGTGAAATCCCTTACTCCTTCAAACCAACCAGAGGAATGGTAAATGACTCAATCCAACATAGTGATTTTTTTTATTCTGGTGAATCATGCGTACCAAATTTTTTAAAGCTATCTAGTTATGAAAAAAGTAATACAGGAGAAGTTGTTTAAGACAATTTTAATCTAGATCTGTCTAACAATACAGTGGCACCTGATGAAAACTGTGGTTTGAATACAAACTCGAATAATGATGCAATTCCATCCAGCTCATTAACCGATCTTCAACATTCTCCAACTGAAAAACTTAATCCAGGTTTAACAAGAAACCGAAAGAGGATTGCAGACTTCTCCACTTGGACCAGATATGTGAGAAAGGAAAACCGTGTGTCAGGTAAGACGTATGTATCCCACTCTGGAAAAATAATGCCTGATAAAAAAGTTGAAGATGTTGACTGCTCTAAATATTGTTTTAAATGTTCCCAAAAAATATGTCAAATGTAAAAAGAAATGATATATAAAGATTATTGGCAACTGAAACATCCATGTAGATAAAAATCATTCATTTGTGCAGTTGTAAAAAATAATTTAATCTTCTACGAGCTACTATCTTTATTCAACGAGCACGTCCGTGTCAAGGAAACTCTGAAGGACGTAAAAAGTATTTGAAGTGTTTGTGCTTACCGGACGAAAATAACGAAAATAAAAGAGTATTAAGTTTTTCTGTAAGACTTTCGATTCCTTTCCTCGTATGGAAAGTCACTATTGTAGAAAAGAGTCAAAGAAGCTTTACTTATCGTGCGATTTAAATGTTTTAATTTTGTACAGACTCTATGAAAAATTTCTGTTTTCAATAGCTACGAACCTCAGTTCCGTCTAAGCGTTTAAAGTGAGTAGACGTATTTATAAGCAATGTAGTGGTAAAGACAAAGTATATTTTGTGAAATGGAAGTGAGAAAAGAGATAGATGATCCTGGTGGAACAACTATATCTGGTAAGTCGTTTCCAATAACAGACGAATATAAAAATGATAACGATCCGAGTCTTATAAAAAAACATTACGACAGAAACATCCGATATCGTTTGTGTAACCATTCGTTGTGTACTTGAAGTCTATCGATAAAAGATCGGTAAATTACATCCGATAAGAGTTGTCTATTATTTACATATAAATAATTTTAAAAATAATATTACTGAAATTAAATCTATTGATAGGAATAAAATTAAGGTAATTTATCCTTCGATAGGGACTGCACGACCTTAACGTAGGTTCGGAGGCTAAAGCTGACTGTTCAGATAGGGCTGTAGTCTGGCGTAGGAAGTGGAACAAGTATGTGTGTGTGTGAATGAATGGGATCTCCCTAATAAGGAGCTCTCTGTTGAATGAAGGTACCCCCTATAAACGGGCTAGGCCTAGTGAATGGAAGTATAGAAAGGTGTGAAACGACCACGCTGGAACAGTTCCTGTCAGCACATAGCCCTCTAGGGTATCTGGAAATCCTTCCCAGGTATTCAAGAGACTAGGAGTGGAAGAACTGCTTCAGCGACCAAGAAGCAGCCTACCCAAGCTAATGTGTGAGGTAATCGTGCCGATGGCTGTATGACCACAGGGTTTTATGTGGTCGTGAACGATCCCCCTGGGAAACCAGGCAAACCCCACTGTATTAAGCCTTCCCCTGGTAATGCGAGGCTCTGCCAGGGGCGACCAATCTTTCCCTAGCTACTTGTGGGAACAACATGAATTCAAAATAAACAAAAAAACCAAAACCAAATTCCGAGGTTGGACCAAAACGTTCACCTCAGCTTGAAGCTGCAGATAAGGATGGACAGCAATGTTCACCTCTAGTCTCGGCCCAACCGGAGGCTGGACCAAAACGTTTACCTCAGTCTGAAGCCGGAGCTAAGGATGAACAGCAATGTTCACCTCAAGCTTCGGCCCAAACGGAGGATGGACAAGGACCACCTCGGGAAAATCAGCCAAAACGCCCCAGAATTTGCGGCGCCTAGGCAAAAAGAAGGAAGAAGGCCAGAGAGGCGATGGAAAAAACACCCACGGGAGCAGCTCATCCCTCTCCAGCCCCTCCCAAGACAAAAGTGAAGATGCCCACATCGGAGGCTGATAACGGTTCCACCTCCAAAAGAGGACAGGAACCAACAGCCCCCGGTTGGGAAGGGCCTTCACCCAAGTACCTCCACGGAGGGCACGCCGAGGAAGCATAAGAAGTCACGCAGTGGTGGAAACACCGCTTCCCAAAGCTTCGCGGAAGCTACCTTGAGACATCTCAAGGTTGCTATTATAGATAAGGAAAACCCGTACGGAAAGGTCACCGCCGACCGGGCAAACCTTATTAGAGACAGCCTAATCGAGGAATTGGACAGAAAATTCTTGTCACCCTCCAGCAGCCAGGTAAAAGCACCCACGTTTAAATCGTGGACTTACTCTGGTGAGATCATCAGAGTAGTCTGTGATGACGATGAGGCGCTTGCATGGCTGGAAAAGGCTACAGCTGAGCTCAAACCGTGGGAGGAAGCATCACTGGCAGTTGTCAGTCAGGATAAGCTCCCGAAACTTACCAAGGCCTCTCTATAGATCCCGGAGGATGCTATTAGCACCTCTGATAACCCAGAAAGAGTGCTGCGGAGGTTAGCGGTGCAAAATCCAGACATAGCAGTTGCGAGATGGTGCACCTTCCACCATGAGGCGAAAACAAAGGATCCTAAAGGACACTTGTTTGTCTTCGGAATCGGAGACGATGATATGGCTGTCCTTAGGAAAAGGGCAATGAGGCTGAGCTGCGCGTTCACCTCATTGTACCTAAAAGCAAGCATAAACAAAGTGAAGGATACCTCCTCGGAACCAGGAACCTCAGAAACGCGGCAACCGACGACGGTTGCTGAGACTGAGACAACCCTGGTTCCACAGCAGGGAGAAGATCATCAGATGATGGTCGACGAACTCTGCGGAGGAGGTTCCAAAACAACTGAAGATGACCACTCCTCAACCGAGGAGGAAATGGACACCTAAAAAAAAGAACCGAAACGATACCTAAGCCATGGGCAAGGACGTCGAAAAAAATAAGGTTATCATTATTCAATGCAACCTCCAACACAAAACGGGTGGTGACAGGTGGCAACGGCGACACTATGTTGCCGCCTGGATGAAATGGAGGATGCAATAGCACTATTTCAAGAACCTTTAGATAAATAAGACCAAAATAACTGGTGTTAGCAGCCTAAACGGTCAAATTATCAGCTTACCAAGCAATCAACAACCGAGAACAGCAATATATGTTCCCAGAAAAATCAAAGCCTCCCCCATGGCGCAGTTTTGCACCTCAGACGTAACTGCGGTTAAAGTGAAGTGCCCATGGGGAAAGGGCAAAAATAGAGAGTTGATACTAACATCAGTCTACCTACCCTCAGATTCAGCCACCCTACCACCAACAAGGGAAATGGAAGATCTGGTAGACCATTGTCTCAGTCAGAAAGTAGAACTTATTATCGGCTGCGATTCGAACTCTCACCACTTAGGCTGGGGCAGCAAAGACAACAACGCTCGAGGTAAGTCCCTTTATGACTATATTATTATAAAAGATTTGTATATCTTAAATAAGGGCACCGAACCTACCTTTATTAATGTTCGTAGCCAAACAGTCATAGATATCACGCTGGCAATAGCTGAAGTATCGAATAAGATTCAGAACTGGCAGGTATCGGATAATATTTCTATGTCTGACCACCGCTGGCTAACCTATATTATTAGTCTGGAAAAAAGCATTATCAAATCACGCGACTCTGGGAGGACGGATGTAGAACTCTACAACCGACTCTTAGAAGATGCTCTGCGGAATGAAAAGGCTTCAACTCCAGGAACTAATATAGAATTGGAAAGGTATACGGTTCATATCTATCCAAAACAAAATAAGCTATGCTTATAAAAAATCCTGTCCAATAAGGATGGTCCAGGAAAGTCGCAAAACCAACTCTTGGTGGTGCACTGAATTGGAACACCTTAGAAAGATAGCAAGAACAGCTTTTAGTAGAGCGAAACACACCAAACTCAAAGAGGATTGGGATTCTTATCAATCAAATCTCAGAGAGTTTAAAAAAGTCTGCAGAAAAAGACAAAGAGCTGCTTGGAGAACCTTCTGTGAGGAAATCCAAGATTTCCCGCAGGCATCCAGGCTACAAAAAGCGCTCTCAAAGGACCCACATCGGCATGTCGGCATACTAACGAAGGAAGATGGGAACAAAACTTCCAACCTTCGCGAAAGTGCTGAGGTCCTGATGAAAACACACTTTCCCATTTCTAGTGTCTCAACAGCACCAAACCGGATGGAAGAAACAATCATACCTTCAACAAACGACTGGCATCTCGCCAGAACAATGATTAATGAGGAAAAGGTAAAATGGGCCATATCGTGCTTCACCCCTTTCAAATCACCAGGGCCTGACGGCATATATCCAGCCCTACTACGGTGGGGACTGGATATCCTTCTGCCGCACCTCGTGGAAATATTCAGAGTCTCTTTGGTTCTGAGATATATTCCTAAGAAGTGGAGAGAGGTACGTGTGGTCTTCATACCAAAACCAGGTAGGATGGACTACACCCTACCAAAGGCTTTCCGACCAATTAGCCTAACATCCTTTCTGTTGAAACGATGGAGAGGCTATGCGAGAGGTACATAAGGGATGAAGTTCTGGTTCATAACCCACTTCACCCAAATCAACATGCATATACTTCGGGAAGATCCACCGATTCTGCACTGCATCATGTAGTGGGAAGAATTGAAAGATCGTTGGATAATAAAGAATCCACCCTAGGTATATTCATAGACATTGAGGGAGCGTTTGATAAAACCACATTCCCAACTATCACCCAACAGCTCAATGTTCAAGTTAGGAATGTTCCCCTGGCCATAAGCAAATGGATATTTAGTAGAGCAATAAGCATAAATGTAGAAGACGTTTCTGTTAGAGGCATGGTTACGAGGGGATGTCCACAGGGAGGGGTGCTATCACCACTACTATGGAACATAGTTCTAGACACCCTGGTTGACCAACTCAACAGCAACGGTATCTACACAATAGCCTATGCAGACGATATTGCTGTCCTGCAAAGCGGTAAGTTTGAGAACACACTATGTGAGAGATCACAAGTTGCTCTTCGACTAATAGAAACATGGTGCAAGGAACACTCACTATCTATAAATCCTAAGAAAACAGAGATGGTCCTCTTTACCAGGAAAAGAAGAATCACGGGCTCAATACCCCCAAGAATTCTAAACTACAGTCTAAACTTTTCTGACGAGGTGAAGTATCTTGGTATTACCCTCGACAGGAAGTTAACATGGAACTCACACCTAGATGTTTGATGTCCATTGATCATTGCTTAATTACTAACCTTTCTTCTTATATGGCTTTTACTTTATCCGTCAAGACACATATAATAATTTAATAATTATATCGGTCTTAGATTTAATTTGTAGGTAATTACGTATGTATTTAAATAAATAATTAAAATCTGTTTTTGGTACGCCTCTGCAAAGTTGATAAGGGAAATATCCTTTCGTCGCTTTAAATGCGATGTTGCTAAAAAGTCGTCTTCAGGTAAAAACTGTTTTAGTATAGAGCTAAAAGAGCATATATTGCCTATGAACAGTGTCGACGAACGGTTGGACACACCTGGGGCCTCACGCCCAGGGTGATCGCCTGGGTCTACACCGCTGTCATTAGGCCAATGCTAACTTACGGAGCTATTGCTTGGGTACCAAAAGTGCTACAGCCAACAGCGATTAACAAACTAAACCATATTCAGCGGATGGCTTGCATAAATATAACAGGTGCCATGAAAACAACACCAACTGCTGCAATGGAGTTGATCATTGGCATCACGCCTCTAGACATATATGTCAAAGAGGTGGCTTTAGTGACAATGATGCGACTGCGCTCAGCTGGTGCAAACTTTGATGTAGGAATGGGACAATTGAGAACTCGTTTCTGGCGGGGAGAGCTGGATGCGTTACCAGTACTACAGGCAGGCTGCGACTCAATTGAACCAAAGTTCGTCTTTAACAAACCCTACAAAATTGAAACAAGACAGTGTATGGAGACAAACGTGGCAAATGCCTATTGCATATACACCGATGGCTCCAAAATGAAAGAAGGCTCAGGATGCGGGATATACTCCAGATCACTGAACCTAAGAATAAAGTGGAGTATGGGCAAAAATGCCAGTGTAGTTCAGACAGAACTAACTGGTATTTCCATAGCCGCAAAAGAGATAACCCAAAAAGGTATAGCAGGGAAAACTATAATGATCTGCACAGATAGCAGACAAGCGCTACTAACCTTGAATAGACCACGTGTCACATCAGGTTTAGTAATGGAGTGTCACGAGTCACTAACTCAAGCTTCGGATGGTAATACCATCATCCTGAAGTGGGTTAAAGGACACAATAGGAATAAAGGCAACCGCATTGCTGACCAATTATCTAGGAAGGCGGCAGGCCTAAGACTCCTAGGACCTGGGGATCTTTTTGGTTGGTCAACTACAACAATCGCGGAAATTGTCAAATGTCACTCCCATACGCAAACCGTAAAAAGATGGGAAGAAGGGAAAGGATGTAGACTTGCCAGGGTAACACTAAGTAACCTTGAAGAGTCAACATCAAAGAAGTACTTGGGAATGACCAGGAAAAATCTACGTTTTTCAGTTGGTTTTTTAACTGGTCATTGTCAACTAAGCAAACACCTCCACACACTGGGGCTAGTAGACACACCTCTATGTAGGAAGTGTGAACGGGAAGACGAAACTGTAGAGCATGTCCTATGTGAATGCCCAGAGTTATCGTTAATACGAGAGTACGCGTTCGGCAAGTCATGGCCTACACCTGCCCACATAAGTGAGATATCTGCTGGTGACTTGTCCACCTTCCTAGAAATGGCAGGATGGACAATGAGCTAAGGGTGACAGCTCCCTGGGAGGATGCACAATGGGTCAATTGTGGCCTAAGTGCTGTAAAACTTAACTCGCCCCCCCCTACTCTACAGATACAGATAGAAGGTAATTTTAAATAATGCTTCTTCTGTTAATAACAGTGTAAGTGGCGACTTTTTAGAAGCCAACAATTTAATTGCTAATAAACCACAGTTTTTTGTGAAACGTCGAGGTTTAGTTCGTTTAGTTGATACAGCGTTTACCGAAACATACCTACTGGAAAAACTTAAAAGTAAGAATCCAAGTAGTAATATTAAAAAAATAAAACGACTAAAGCGTAGAGCCACTACAGAAACAGATGAAACTAAACTAGTACCTAGACAATTTATATGTATAACATTCATCAGATCTTCTTTACCAAAAGAAGTCATAATTAATAGTTGTATTTTTCCAGTGGAACCGTACATATATCCTGTTATACACTGTGAGAAATGCTTGAGATATGGACATATGACACAACAATGTTATGGGAAAGAGGGTTGTAACTGTGATGAAAATCATAGTAATAAGGACTGCTCTGTGGAAACTTAATGTTTATACTGTGGTTAGCAACATTTGGCACTATCAAGAGAACGCTCAGAATATACTAAACAACGTAAAATTAAGGAAATTATGGCAACAAAAAATATCTCGTTTCAGGAAGCTTAAAAAGTTCAAAGTAATCCAAATTATTATTCAAACGTATTAGCTAATACTATATTCTCGTTACTAGCTAATGATTCTAGTAGTTTTCTTCCACTACCTTCCAAAAATGTTAATTTGTCTTCAGGGTGCAGTATCTCTAAACCGAGAGTTGTGAGAAGTAATCGCACATCAAGTAACAGTTTTGAATCATTAAAGAAAGAAATATGAATAAAAGCGATCATCATATTGATAATAAAAGGATTAAGAAAAGTACAGCCAGTTTGTCAATCTTACCAAATCTTAACTTGCAAAGATTATATAGACAATGATCAACATTTAATTAAAAAACACGTTTCAAATATATTGGAAAATTATCAACATCCAATGGATCATAACAGTTTAAATATTTTAAATTTAATTCAATGGAATAGTCGTCCTACTGTATCTAATGCGCAGTCTTTTAAACAATTTCTATATTCGAATGGTATTGGCATTGCAATTTTATCTGAAACATGTTATAAGACAAAACACAACATTGTTTATAAGGGATACCGTAAATTATTAGAAAATACCGTCAATTACTAAAAAAGTCGTAGATTTGGAGGTGTAGCTATATTTTTAGGCCTACGGATAAATAAGTAAGATATAAATGTTGGAACATTGGAAATGTGTGGTGTCTTATTATATAAACTTAACAAGAATATAAGCACCCGAGAATGGGAACGGCTTTTAATTGGTGTTCCTCACTCGAAGGAGAGACGGTACTAGGAGGTGATTTCAACGCCCATCATGCGGTATGGGGTTCTTCAAAGAATGATACTGATGGCAATAGAATAATTGATGCAATAACTAATATGGATTTAATATTTCTAAATGATGGTTCAGCGACCAGAAGTACCGCTCCAAACTCTACAAAACCAGCTGTAGACTTAACGCTAATAACTCCTGGATTAATTGTACGAGCTCATTGGCAAACATTAAATAGAACTCTTAGATCTGATCATTATATTATTTTTATCAAGTTAAATATTGATGTACCCTTTTCTGTTATCTATCCAACAAGTAAAGGGAATTTAGAGAAGCCTAATTGGAAATTGTTTCAGAGCACTTTTGAAATGAAACTAAAGAATGTTGTATACTCTGAGAACTGTAATGAAATACCGTTTAATCTGAATAGAGCAACTAATACAAGCAGTAAAGCTTCTATTCCTCAAAACGTATCTTTTAGTCCTAAACATAGACAAAAATCAATTTGGTGGGATGATGAATGTAATACACAGCTACAGCTTAAGTAGAATGCTCTTACAAAATACAAAACCGCGTCTACACTGAATAGCTTTTTTAAATATAAAAAGATAATCTTCTTCTTCTCCAAGTTCCACTCCTATCGGAGATTGGAAATCATTCTGGCAATTATAATTTTATTGGTTACGCGCCTGAATAGTTCAATTGAACTGCATCCAAACCATTCACGGAGATTGCGTAGCCACGAGATTTTACGTCTTCGTACGCTTCTTCTACCTTTAATTTTACCCTGCATTATATTCCTTAGTAGTTCGTATTTTTCACCTCTCATGATGTGCCCCAAGTATTCCAGTTTCCTGATTTTAATGTAATTTAAAACTTCGCATTGTTCTCCTAGTTGTTCGAGAACTTGTTCGTTTGTTTTGCGATCCATCCATGATATTTTCAAAATTTGTCAGTAACAACACATTTCGAATGCTTCTAGGTTTTTAATGTTAAATTTTTTAAGTGTCCAAGCTTCAACTCCATACAAAAGGGTAGAGAAAATATAGCATCGAAGCATTCTTATCCAGAGCGATATATTGATATCGCGATTACAAAAAAGTTTTCTCATTCTATTAAAAGTTGACCGTGCAATTTCAATGCGGCATCTTATTTCTTTTGGCTGATCAGTATCTTCTGTGATCCATGCTCTAAGGTATTTGTACGAAGATATTTGTTCAATGTCTGTATTATCTAGTACTAGCTTAACTTTGATGTTTTGTGCTTTTGTAAATACCATGAACTTGGTTTTCTTCAAATTAATTTTTAGTCCATAATCGTTGCAATATATTTAGTTGTTCAGTAAGGTGTAGCAGTTTTTCTAGTGTTCCTGCCAAAAGGACGGTGTCGTCATCATATCTTATGTTATTAAGTGGCTCACCGTTTATTATAAGGCCCTCACTGATCTCGGCAAGCGACAATTCTGAGATGGCTTCAATATATAAATTGAATAACAAGGGTGATAAATACACCCTTGGCGGACCCCACGGCGAATCTGGATATCCTCGGTCAGTTCGTTTTCAACTTTAACTTTTTCTGTTTGATTCCAATAGAGGTTAGAGATGATTCTAATGTCTTTACTATCTATGCTTTTATTTAATAAATTTCTTTAAGTCTATTATGCTGCACTCTGTCAAATGCCTTCTCAAAATCATCAAACAAAATCAATAAAACAGGCACATACTTCCTGATTAATATCTAAGCATCTCTGCGAAAGAACACTTACTGCAAACAGTGCATCTCGTATTCCCAGTCCTTTCCTAAATCCCATTTGTGTATTACTTATGCCTTCATCTAATTTCTTATGTATTCTATTGTGAATTACCACCTTTAGCTTGTTTCATTGCATATTCAATTTTTTCTCGTATAATGTCAGGCCCAGTATCATCCCTAAATTCTTTTGGTGCTTCTGTTCTTTTTTTGTCTTCAAAAAGTTTTGCTATATATTGTGTCCATCTCTGCATTATTTGGTTTATATCTGTTATAAGTGCACCACTTTCGTCTCTTAGTTGCCTAGTTTGAAATGTTTTTCTCATTCCTGTTAATTCTGTAATTCTTTTATGCATGTTAAAAAAGTCATATTTTTTCTTCTAGTTTTTGGCACTGCTCATGTAACGTTCTCTCCTTAGCTTCTTTAATACTACTACTACTATCGGTTTACAGCGTTGTCCGACGCGTTCCGACTCCTAAACGCCATTCTTCTCTATTCAACCATAGGTCTGAAGGGATTTCTCTTTCCTCTAGTTCTTTTTCAATTACCTCTCTCCAGCTTCTTCTCGGTCTTCTCTTTTCCTTTTCCTTGTGGTGTCCACGTCAAAATCTGTTTTGGAATCTGCCATCTGGCATTCTCTGTACATGGCCGTACCATATTAACTGTTTTGTTTTTATGTCATCAACTATTGTATGCTTGACTCCATCATTTCTCGTATTCTCTCATTTGGTATCCGATCTCTTCTTGATTTGCCTGCTGCTCTTCCCCAGAAGTCCATTTCTGTTGCTAGTAACAGTTTCTTTGTTCTTGGTAGCTTCTTTTATTCTCTTTTTTATTAATCGATCAATTTCATTATATTTAATTTGATTTTTTGTTTTAAATGATTTTCTTTCATTAAATACTAGTAGTATTTCTTCAGTCATCCAGTCTTTTTCTATTCTTTGGTTTTAAGTTTTCATTTGCTGTTTTAATTATATTACTACCTTTATATTTATATATAAAAAGATAATAGCTACAACCAAAAAAAAATTTAAACACAAAGCCAAAACAACATGAATTAAATTTTGCTCCAGTTTAAACTCTAGTTGCCCATTAACTCAAATATGGAAGATGGCTAACAAATTAAACAACAAACATTAAACATGCTCCTTCCGCAGTTGCAGAAGATATTCTTCAGAAGTAATGTCCACCATTTGTTGACAAACATATACCATACATGGGTTTACATTTAAAAGACTATTATTTATTAAAAGAAATAACATTATCCGAACTGGAATATGCTATCAAAATATCCAAAAACACAGCTCCAGGTCCAGAGCAGATTTCTTATATTATGTTACAAAAAATGAGTGTACTGGCTAAAAGACTACTACTACATATTTATAACTTTATTTTGCAAACTGAAATACCTCCTTAAAAATTTAATAAATGCTTTTTTATATTAATTTTAAAACGGGAAAAGACAAAGATAATCCGGAATCATACAGACCAGTAACATTATTGTCATGCATAGATGACGAATAAAAAATCATTTATTTTAAATAATCGGTGGTGATCGCCAACGTCGGATAATTCTGATATGGCTCGCGAAGAAGAAGAAGGTATTGATTTTTATTACCCATTTCAATGTCCATTTAATGACGTATCATAAAAAAAATTATACAAAGTTTAATGTTGAATGTAACACAGTGCTACTGAGCTACAGTAGAGAGCTACAGTACAGAAGAGGTTAAACATTCAAAATCGATTTACTCAAAAAGTACATTCACTGACATCTAATAAGTGTGCTTTAAGCCATCGATATTTAAAAAGTGGGCTTAAAATTAAGGCGATTCTAGTGCTAGATGAATATTCTACTTACCCCTCATTTTACTGTTATATAATATATATTAAATGATTTGGGTATTACCAAAAGCAACAAGTTTACACCATTTATTGTTTCTAGTAGAGTAAACTTTTTAACAGAAACAAAAACTATAATGAAAGGGTTTTCATTAATTACTCACCGATCTTAGAGAGAATATATATAAATTTGATAGGTTCATGGTTATTATTTTAAATATTAAGCTAATTATATATTAAGTATCGTTTTGTTCATCATAGATACTGTCATTAATTTATACTGTCCTTATTAATGACCTTAATGTAGCTTGCTAAATTAATACTATAAAAAGTAGGCTCCTTTCTTCTACAATTTAATGGTCTTTTACTTTTTATTAACTATATTTTTGTTTACAAATGAAAAATAACCAATTTGGGTTACGGGAGTTACGAATGTCAAAACCGAAAACGGATTTTTAAAAATTTTTATTTTCGTAACAAAATTTATTTTTGAGAACGTACAGGTATGGTAACAACTACAAAACAAAAAGCTCTTAATCTAATTAAACACTGGTATATATAGTCTTTCTATATGTCGTCACACATTGGATAGTCCAGGGACGTAACTCCTCCACCCTTAGAAAGAAGGATATCCTTGGGATGTGCTTCTTTACAAAATTAATTCCGGGGTTTCTTCTTTTCTTCTTTCTTCTTGTTTTCTTTGACGCACATTTTTACAATATTTAGTTAAATAATATAAAATTAAAATGAAAATTATTATATATATACAGATTGTCCAAAAACTTGTTTGTTTAAAATAAATTGAATTATTATCTTTCAAATTATATTTTTGTGTTTCTAACTTCTCTAAAATATCTTTAGTCTTTCTAAGGTTAATTGTATTAAGATTTATTGGTGAAAAATTTGAACTTTCATTTTGAAAAATATTAATAGAAGGAATAACTTTTGGAAGATTTATATGAGCAAAATGAGTTTTACTAAATTTTTCTGTTTGGAAGACTTCATTCTTGATTTTCACGGTACAATCTGGAACTGATTCTAAAATATAGCTTCCATGTATTGGTAAATTTTCTTTTGAATTTGGGCATTCGATAATTGCTAATTCTTCTTCTGGAACTGTAACTATCCATTTTCCGTCGCTAATTCTTGTGGATTCTATCTTCTTTATCTTTACTTCAAAATGTTCACATGATAATGCCTTCTTCTTAAAATTTATTAATTGGACTGCACAAGGGGCTTCTTCGGTTATCGTTAGTTTATTACTTCCTTTACATATGTACTCTTCTGAGTCTATTTCTGTGCATATATCTTCCATATAGATATAGCTATATTCATTAAGTGCAAGGAAAGGTTTGTAAGGTAAATGAATAAGATAATTTGAGTTGTTCATAGGAATAGGAATAGGGAATAGTTGGTAATAATCATATATTTCCGATTTAACTAATCGAATCTCTAATACAAATGTTACTATAGAATTTACTGAATAGCTCTTAATATTTATTATTTTCTCGTACTGAATTATTTTTCCTAGTGTAGTATCAAAAGGCATTAATTTTGACTTTGTCTGAGATTTTGCTTTCTTAATTTCATTTAAAAGTTCAATTGGATTTACTATAGAATTGTGCAAGGTATTTATTTTAGCAAATGAGATTGCAGTTTCTACTTTCTCAAAAATATCATAAATTGTTTGATAAAGTAAAGTAATTTGATTTATTACTATAAATGACTGAATATGTGTATACATACTTTTTTCAAATAAAACTAATTTATTCTCTATAGCTTCAATTTTTGATTTTAAAATCAATTGATTATGTGAAATATTATTTATAGCATTATTAAAAGTATTTATAGCATCTTGCAATAAAGATATTTGTCTTAGGGAATTTACTTTTAAGTTATTTTGATTATCTTTTAATTGTTTTATTTCGTTCTCTATTCTTTGTGCGTCTTCTTGGTCCATATTTCCTGTAATACATTTTATTATTGTTCCTAGAGGATTTAGAAGTCCTCTTTTTGTTCTCTTTTCTTCCTTATACAAAGGCGGATTAATTTGATATATCTGCTCTTCTATTTTATTTTGTAATGTAATTAGAGGGATAAATGAGTTTTCTAATTCTGAATAATAACTTGTCTGATTTTTAAAACTTGTATGTAGTCTTTGAGCTTCATTTTTCAATAAATAAAATTCTTGTACGACAGAAGTTAAATTGTAAATTTGTATAAATGTCCAGTGTGTAGAAATTATTTTAGAAGTACCTAATCTGAAAGGTAGGAGTCCTGGATATGAAGTTACATCTTCAAACTTGACTAAGTTGTCTCTTGCGTTGATATAGTTGACTGCTCTGAAGATTCCGACGATGAATCTGAAATATTAGGCAAAATTTTAGTTTCGTTTATGTGGACTATTATCTTCTTTTTATTCTTGGGATTTTCAATTTCTATTTTCCCATTTTCTAATATTTGTGTAAGTATATATGGTCCTGTATATTTTCTACTTAATTTTCCTCCGCGAGTTTCTGTTTTTCTATAAACTTGTGATCCTAAACGAGGATCCTTTGAGTTCCTATTTTTATTTCTTTTTCCAATTACGTTTTCTTTCAGTTTTTGATTTTCTTCTTGTATACTTGTATATAGAGCTTGAGTATTATTTTGATGTGCATTAACATATTGAGTATAAGCTTGTGCTGGAATAAGTCTCATGGGATCTTTACTGTCTGTATGTCCCGATACTAATTCGAAAGGTGTATGGCCAGTTGCTGAATGTATAGTACTATTATAGGCAATAAGAGCATAAGGCATAATAGAAATATTATCTGCATCTTTATCTTTTTCTTTTAGTATTCTTAAGTGCTCAGTTAAAGTAGAATGGAATCTTTCTACTGGGGAATTGGATTCGTGATGATATGGAGTAGTAAAATGTATTTTTATTTGATGGGTCTTTAGTAATTCACCTACAACGTCATTTTTGAATTCTCCACCACTGTCTGCAACAATTTGCTTCGGTATTCCGAAAAATGAAAAGAAATGTACTAATTGTTGACATGCTGATATAGCTGTGCCAAAATATGGTAATGCTTGGCCATATTTTGAAAATTTATCTATAATTGTTAAAAATCTTTGATTGCCAACTTTATAAGTATCTATATGTATTATCTCAAAGGCTTGGAGGGTGTGTGGGTTAATATTAAAGTTCTTTATGTGGATTTCTATTATATTTGGATCTCTGGCATATTTCACATTCATTTATATATTTTTCTATGTCCTTTTTCATTGATTTCCAGTAGTAATTTAGTTTTAAAG
The DNA here is from genome assembly GCA_918026665.1 of Diabrotica balteata. Classification (NCBI taxonomy): domain Eukaryota; kingdom Metazoa; phylum Arthropoda; class Insecta; order Coleoptera; family Chrysomelidae; genus Diabrotica; species Diabrotica balteata. The sequence continues at coordinate 41,734,888 of OU898280.1, forward strand.
CTCTAAGAGTCTCTGAAATTCCTCGATGATTTGTTTTTCCGTTGTGCTTATATTTTATTAGTTGATTTCTTTCTTCTGGTAATACATTGTTAACTAATTTTGTACATTCAATTAATTTTAATTTTGTAAAATATTTACGCCATACATTCTGAAATATTGGTCGTAATTCTTGAGATAAGAAATAAATGTATAAAGTATTTTTGCACGCATTTTCTTTTAGGAATTGGGTTACACTTTCTTCGTCGGCTGAAATAGTAGCTTTTATTATTTTATGTCCTTCAAAATTCTCGCATTCGCGTTTTAAATAATTTGCAAAAGGCGCTCTTTTAACTATAAGTTGATAGGCTTTATTGTTTATTATTTCATCTAACAATGAGAACCTATTTTCATTTGAAGATTCAGCACTATGAGCTGTGTCTGTGTCTGAGTTATCTATCTCAACGTTTTCATTGTTCTCATTTCCTGTTGATATAATTTTATTTACTAGTGGGTTTTCTGTAACCTCATTATTATCAAGAATTTGCAAAGTTTCATTTATTACATTTTCATCAACTATGTCTGGGTTAAATTCAGCTAAAAATTGGTCGATATCAAAATCTATGTCACCGGGATTATTTATATTTGATTCTGTTTCAATTGCATTAATATTTATTCGACTTAAAGAATCGGCAATATTCGTTTTACCGGGTTTATATTTTATAGTATAGTTAAATTCTTCTAATTTTAATCTCCATCTTAATAATTTGGAGTTGGGTTCCTTTAAATTAAATAACCATATAAGAGGTCTATGGTCGCATAAAATTTCAAAAGATCTGCCGTATAAATAAGGTCTAAATGTTTTACAAGCCCATACAATTGCTAAAAGTTCTTTTTCTATCGTAGAATATTTTTGTTCTGTTTGATTAAGAGTTCTTGAGGCATACGCTACGGGTAAATCATTTGGTACTTTTCCTTGTGATAAAATTGCACCTAAGGCTATATTTGAAGCGTCTGTAGTTAATATAAATGGTTTTGAAAAATCTGGATATTTTAAAATAGGGGCATTAATTAAAAGTTCTTTAAGATGATTAAAAGATTTCTTAAATTCTGGAGTATGTATTACTTTTGCATGTTTCTTTAGACACATTGTTAATGGTTTAGCTATTTTAGCGAAATCTTGGATAAATCTTCTGTAGTATCCGCTAATCCTAAAAATGACTTTATTTCTTTTTGTGTAGTAGGAATAGGAAAGTTTTTGACTGCATTTATTTTATCTGGATTTGGTCGTACTCCGTCTTTTGTTATAACATGACCTAAATATGCCACTTCTGTTCGTAAAAATTCTGATTTATCTAGTTGTATTTTTAAATTAGATTTTCTTAGTCTTTCAAAAATTGATTTCAGTCTTGTAACATGTTCTTGCAATGATGAGGAAAAAAACAATTATATCATCTAAATATATATAGCAAATTTCATTCTGGTATCCTCTTAATACATTATTCATAACTTTTTGAAAAGTAGCTGGGGCATTTTTCAATCCAAACGGCATACGTAAAAATTCATAATGTCCCGTCTCGTGGAAAATGCTGTTTTTGGTACATCGGCTGGTTCCATTTCTATCTGATGGAAACCATTTGCTAAATCTAACGTAGTAAAATATTGAGCTCTTCCTAGACCATCTAGAATGTTATCTATTAATGGCAAGGGAAATTTATTTTCTATGGTATTTTTATTTAATTTGCGATAATCTATTACTATTCTATATTTCTTTTGGTTACTTGCATCCATTTTCTTCTCTATTACCCAGATGGGTGAATTAAAAGGCGAATTTGAGTCTTGTATTATTCCATTTTTAACATGTCATTTATTTGTCTACTAACTTCTTTTTTATAAACTTCTGGATATCTATAATTCCTTGTGTAAACCGGAGTATCATTAACTAAATCTATTTTATGCTTTATTTCATTCGTAAAACTAAGGGGCGTTCCGTCTATATAAAAAATATCTCTATATTCATAACATAATTTACTTATGGCTTGGTATTCTTAGTCGTCGTTATGATTAAGTCTCTTGAGTTTCTTGAAGTGTGAACTGGAAATGTTTCATCATTATACCATTTTCTTCCATTATATCTTGTATATATTCTTCTTTTATTGTTATTATATCTTCTATACATTCTTCTTTTATTCCCGTTATACCTTCTTTCATTATTATTATATATTCTTCTATTATCATTATATCTTCTTTTCCTATTTTTATTATATCTTACATCATAATTATCATAAATTCTTTCATTATATCCTAAATTATCAGTATGTCCTTCTCTTACATTATTACTCGTTATTTTATGGTGAAATAAATTATTTGGAGAACGTCTATCATTTCTAAAGTTACTTCGTAAACTAAAGTTATTGGAACTTGTATCCATTGGCTCAGGTCGCATTGAATTTCTGCTTTGACTTTGGGTAGGAATAGATGGCTGATATCTATGTATATTTGGAAATTGTCTTGGAAATTGGTTACTATTATTATTATTAAAACCATTGTTCGAAAAACTTGGACGATTTTGAAAATTATTATTTGGATTTCGGAAAAATATAATTATTTCTGTATTGACTAGAACTTTGGGAAGAATGTCGATTTTGAAAATTATTATAATTAGAAAAATTCTGATTTCGAGAAAAACTTCTATTTGGAAATGAAGAGTGTTGGGAATTAATATTTGAATTTCTATTAGAATTATTATAGGATCGAGAATTATTAAAATTTGAGGGTCTCGTATTATTACTTCGATTTTTGAAAGAAATAAAATTTTCTTCTTCTTTAGCGAAAGCCATTGCTTGCTCTATCGAATCAGGATTCTTTAATCTGACTACTAACTGCATGTGATAATTAAGGCCATTTATAAAAGTTTTAAGACAAAGATCTTCATATTGTTGAATTTTTAATATTTTTACATTTAATTGGTCATTAGACATATTAATTTTTGAACAAAGAATGCTTCTAGCATCTTGGATTCTTAAACCAAAATTTTGTGCATTTTCATTTCTTTCTGGTTCATTGAAATTATATCTTGTACTAAACAATCAATTGATCTCTGATCAGAAAATGTTACTATAAGAGAATCTTTAACTTTTGCCCAAGAATCAAGTTCTGTTCTTGATGCAATAAGGTCTGCTGCTCTGTCAGTTAATTTACTTAAAACAGTATCAAATAGACAAACATTTATAGGATTATTTGCATCTCTATTACTATGATTATTTAAGAAATTTTCACATGATTTAATAAATCTATTTAATTGTTTTGGATTGCCATCAAAATTAGGAATATTATCAGCTTGATATTTAATTAATTGAAAATTAGGTTGAGTCATTTCGTTAAATGTTAAGTTTACTAAATTATCTAAAATATCCTCCACCGTGAATCAAAAAATATATAATATATACGTAAAAATATGGATATTGGTAAAATAGGAAACACTTACATGAATATTTTCATTTTCTATAGACTTCAGACTATGTTTGTTCCTCCGTCTGCACCAATAGGATTCTGGACGATGCTTGTTCCTTCTCCCTGGTCTTGGCTTCTCCAATAGGTTGTGGACGATGCTTGTTCCTCACCCTGGACGTTTGGCTGTTACCATACCCGAAAGCTGGATCTTTTTCGTTAATCTTTAAAAAGAAAAATTGTACGCGAAATTCGGCAAGGCTAACACGAACACTTGTACAACTTCGAAAAATCCGAATGACTGCGCCAGTTACGAATGTCAAAACCGAAAACGGATTTTTAAAAAATTTTATTTTCGTAACAAAATTTATTTTTGAGAACGTACAGGTATGGTAACAACTACAAAACAAAAAGCTCTTAATCTAATTAAACACTGGTATATATAGTCTTTCTATATGTCGTCACACATTGGATAGTCCAGGGACGTAACTCGGGTTTTGTTAACAATCTTTATATTGGAATGTTCACAGTAGAAAAAATGTAAATATCGACCAACTTGTACGAGTAATATAGAAAAAGTTATAAAAAAAATTACTACTCAAAACAATAACTTTGAATCATCATCAATCAGCCAATCGCATCCACTGCTGGACATAGGCCTCCCTCAGTTTTTTCCAGTGTTCTCTACACTGGGCCGCTTGTAGCCAGTTTCCCGCTACACGTTTAATGTCATCGGTCCATCTAGTCGGTGGTCGTCCTCGGCTTCTTTTATAATTTCTGGGTCTCCATTCCATAATACGTCTTGTCCACGGTCCATCTTGTGTTCTGGCTAAGTGCCCTGCCAGTTCCACTTAAGCGTCGTGGTTCTTTCGATGACGTCTTGAACTGCTGATCTTCGCCTGATTTGTTGGTTTGTTATGTGGTCTCGAAGGCTCACGTTCAGCATTACACGTTCCATGGTTCGTTGTGTAACTCTAAGTTTATTCGCAGATTTTTGCGTGAGTGTTAAAGTCTCTGCTCCATAAGTTTGTACAGGTAAAACACATTGGTTATAAACCTTTCGCTTGAGACACATGGGAATTAAACTTTTTAGAATATGGCTTAATTTGCAAATGCTGCCCATGTTAGACCTATTCGCCTCTGTATTTCATGTGTTTGATTGTCTCTGCTTATTTTGATTTCGTGTCCCAGATATTTGTAAGTGTCTGTTTGTTGTATGGTATTATTGTCAATAGTTATATTTCCACTTATTACGAGATTTGTTATAATTTTAGTTTTCTCAAAGTTTATCTTTAATCCTGCTCTTTCAGACAGACTTTTAAGCGAATGAATCATAGAAACTGTATCTTGTAAGTTATCTGCGATTAATACAACATCATCTGCAAACCTTAGGTGATTTAATCTTTCTCCATCTATATTGATGCCCATATCTTGCATTGAGTACCCTTAAATATTGACTCTAGCCGTGAACAATTTTGGTGAAATATTGTCTCCTTGTCTAACTCCTCGACCTAAGCTGAATTTTTCTGTGTCTTCGTGCAGTCGTATACTTGATGTAGCGTTCTGATAGATGTTTTTGATTAGTGTCGTGTACCTGTAATCTATTCGGCTTTGATTTAGGGCTTCCAGTATTGTTTCAAACTCTACAGAATCAAAAGCATTTTCGTAATCGACAAATGCAAGAACCAGTTGTATGTTGTACTCGATGCACTTTCTATTAAGATCTTTATGGTATGCAAATGGTCATTTGTGCCATATCCTGCCTGAAGCCTGCCTGTTCTTTGGCTGATAGAAATCAAGTTTAGGTGTTAGCCTATTTGTTAAGACTTTCATAAAGAGTTTGTACATATGTGTCAAGAGGCTGATGGGTCTATAATTTTCTAATTTAGTAATATTCAAGAAAACGGCCCTCAGTCCCCGGCAGCTCGCTAGTTCCCGACCAAGGTAGCGGTAGGACTCACGGACAGCGGGTAGAGGGTGCGAAGAATCCCCGGAATGTAAGAGGCTACCAAGAACGACGAACGTTGCACATAATTACGTATAATGTAAGAACTTTATCTAAGGATGAAAAAATGACAGAACTGTTCATGAAATGAACAGAAAAAATCAGTAAACATATTCCACTATAAAGGGAAACGGAATCGACAACTGGAGGAATAGGTTTATTAGTACACAAAAAATTACAGAAAAATATACAGAGCATTGACTGCATTTCCCCAAGAGTTATGTATATAAATCTAAGACTAAATAAGAGATACAATCTGAAAATAATCTAGGTATACGCCCCCACCAGCGATTACGAAGATGAAATTGTCGAAGCCTTCTATGAGGAAATCGAAAGAGCAAAAAAGCAGGAACCGGCTCATTACAATCTGATAATGGGAGATTTTAACGGAAACTCGGAAGGAAAAAAGACGAACAAGAAGTGGCAATCGGAGATTTTGGAATCGGAGTAAGAAACGAAAGAGGCGAAATGCTTACCAACTTTCTACTGCAACACAAACTGTATGCAATGAACACCTTTTTTAAGAAGAAACACAATAGAAAATGGACGTGGGCTAGTCCAGACGGAAGAACTAAGAGCAAATATGATTATATAATAACAGACAAAAAGCAAATTATTCAAGATGTCACTGTACTCAATAAACTATCAGTAGGAAGCGACCACAGACCAGTAAGAGCTAGAGTAACGATCAATCTACAAAAAGAAAGAGCAAATATGATAAACAGTTGTAAACGCATAGTTTGGAATTCACCAAATCATCCAGAAGCATACATAAGAATTATAGCCGAAACTTTACAGAGTAATAATCCCAAACCTCTAAGTATCGACGATCACAATAAATTAATAACAGACTCAGTTAGAAACGCACAACTCAAATTTTGCAAGAAAAATGACACCAAAAGTGAAAAGATTAGCAAAGATACAAGGGCTCTCATGGAAATACGACGAAACCTAAGCGAGAACGAAAAGGGAAACAAAGAAGAATATAAAAAACTAAATAAAAGAATTTCAGCGGAAATTAGAAAAGATGTAAGAAGATATAATACTAATGTAATTACTCAAACAGTAGAAGAGAACAAAGGTTTAAAGATAATGAAAAGAAAACTTACGCAAAGTAAAAAAGAAATATAGAAGCTGAGAGATAAAGACGGAAAGGCAACAACAGATAAACAAAACATTCTGAAAATAACTAGAGAATTTTATAAAGACCTCTATACCAGCCAAAGACCACAAGACAATTTCCCGACACGAGTAAAGACTCTCATAAATCAGGGATCGAAAATACTTTTACCCATTACTGTGTCAGAAGTAAGAGCAGCTTTAAAGGAAATGAAGAACCATCGATCGCCTGGTGATGATGGACTCGTTATCGAGGCAATAAAAGCAGGTGGAATAATTTTATTAAAATCAGTAAGCGAACTGTTCACTAAATGCTTACATGCGGGTACGATTCCAAAAGACTGGAACAATGCAGTAATAGTCTTGTTACACAAAAAAGGCGATATTACTAAATTAGAACTTTGAATACAATGCAATATAACAATATAAAATGCATATTAAAAAGAACATGACATATATATATATATATATATATATATATATATAATATATATACATCTATATATATATATATATATATATATATATATATATATATATATATATATATATATATATATATGTCATGTTCTTTTTAATATGCATTTTATATTGTTATATTGCATTGTATTCAAAGTTCTAATTTAGTAATATCGCCTTTTTTGTGTAACAAGACTATTACTGCATTGTTCCAGTCTTTTGGAATCGTACCCGCATGTAAGCATTTAGTGAACAGTTCGCTTACTGATTTTAATAAAATTATTCCACCTGCTTTTATTGCCTCGATAACGAGTCCATCATCACCAGGCGATCGATGGTTCTTCATTTCCTTTAAAGCTGCTCTTACTCTGACACAGTAATGGGTAAAAGTATTTTCGATCCCTGATTTATGAGAGTCTTTACTCGTGTCGGGAAATTGTCTTGTGGTCTTTGGCTGGTATAGAGGTCTTTATAAAATTCTCTAGTTATTTTCAGAATGTTTTGTTTATCTGTTGTTGCCTTTCCGTCTTTATCTCTCAGCTTCTATATTTCTTTTTTACTTTGCGTAAGTTTTCTTTTCATTATCTTTAAACCTTTGTTCTCTTCTACTGTTTGAGTAATTACATTAGTATTATATCTTCTTACATCTTTTCTAATTTCCGCTGAAATTCTTTTATTTAGTTTTTTATATTCTTCTTTGTTTCCCTTTTCGTTCTCGCTTAGGTTTCGTCGTATTTCCATGAGAGCCCTTGTATCTTTGCTAATCTTTTCACTTTTGGTGTCATTTTTCTTGCAAAATTTGAGTTGTGCGTTTCTAACTGAGTCTGTTATTAATTTATTGTGATCGTCGATACTTAGAGGTTTGGGATTATTACTCTGTAAAGTTTCGGCTATAATTCTTATGTATGCTTCTGGATGATTTGGTGAATTCCAAACTATGCGTTTACAACTGTTTATCATATTTGCTCTTTCTTTTTGTAGATTGATCGTTACTCTAGCTCTTACTGGTCTGTGGTCGCTTCCTACTGATAGTTTATTGAGTACAGTGACATCTTGAATAATTTGCTTTTTGTCTGTTATTATATAATCATATTCGCTCTTAGTTCTCCGTCTGGACTAGCCACGTCCATTTTCTATTGTGTTTCTTCTTAAAAAAGGTGTTCATTGCATACAGTTTGTGTTGCAGTAGAAAGTTGGTAAGCATTTCGCCTCTTTCGTTTCTTACTCCGATTCCAAAATCTCCGATTGCCACTTCTTGTTCGTCTTTTTTCCTTCCGAGTTTCCCGTTAAAATCTCCCATTATCAGATTGTAATGAGCCGGTTCCTGCTTTTTTGCTCTTTCGATTTCCTCATAGAAGGCTTCGACAATTTCATCTTCGTAATCGCTGGTGGGGGCGTATACCTAGATTATTTTCAGATTGTATCTCTTATTTAGTCTTAGATTTATATACATAACTCTTGGGGAAATGCAGTCAATGCTCTGTATATTTTTCTGTAATTTTTTGTGTACTAATAAACCTATTCCTCCAGTTGTCGATTCCGTTTCCCCTTTATAGTGGAATATGTTTACTGATTTTTTCTGTTCATTTCATGAACAGTTCTGTCATTTTTTCATCCTTAGATAAAGTTCTTACATTATACGTAATTATGTGCAACGTTCGTCGTTCTTGGTAGCCTCTTACATCCCGGGGATTCTTCGCACCCTCTACCCGCTGTCCGTGAGTCCTACCGCTACCTTGGTCGGGAACTAGCGAGCTGCCGGGGACTGAGGGCCGTTTTCTTGAAGATTACTAAATTAGAAAATTATAGACCCACTAGCCTCTTTACACATATGTACCAACTCTTTATGAAAGTCTTAACAAAGAGGCTAACACCTAAACTTGATTTCTATCAGCCCAAAGAACAGGCAGGCTTCAGGCAGGATATGGCACAAATGACCATTTGCATACCATAAAGATTTTAATAGAAAGTGCATCGAGTACAACATACAACTGGTTCTTGCATTTGTCGATTACGAAAATGCTTTTGATTCTGTAGAGTTTGAAACAATACTGGAAGCCCTAAATCAAAGCCGAATAGATTACAGGTACACGACACTAATCAAAAACATCTATCAGAACGCTACATCAAGTATACGACTGCACGAAGACACAGAAAAATTCAGCTTAGGTCGAGGAGTTAGACAAGGAGACAATATTTCACCAAAATTGTTCACGGCAGCTCTAGAGTCAATATTTAAGGGTACTCAATGGCAAGATATGGGCATCAATATAGATGGAGAAAGATTAAATCACCTAAGGTTTGCAGATGATGTTGTATTAATCGCAGATAACTTACAAGATACAGTTTCTATGATTCATTCGCTTAAAAGTCTGTCTGAAAGAGCAGGATTAAAGATAAACTTTGAGAAAACTAAAATTATAACAAATCTCGTAATAAGTGGAAATATAACTATTGACAATAATACCATACAACAAACAGACACTTACAAATATCTGGGACACGAAATCAAAATAAGCAGAGACAATCAAACACATGAAATACAGAGGCGAATAGGTCTAACATGGGCAGCATTTGGCAAATTAAGCCATATTCTAACAAGTTCAATTCCCATGTGTCTCAAGCGAAAGGTTTATAACCAATGTGTTTTACCTGTACAAACTTATGGAGCAGAGACTTTAACACTCACGCAAAAATCTGCGAATAAACTTAGAGTTACACAACGAGCCATGGAACGTGTAATGCTGAACGTGAGCCTTCGAGACCACATAACAAACCAACAACTCAGGCGAAGATCAGCAGTTCAAGACGCCATCGAAAGAACCACGACGCTTAAGTGGAACTGGGCAGGGCACTTAGCCAAAACACAAGATGGACCGTGGACAAGACGTATTATGGAATGGAGACCCAGAAATTATAAAAGAAGCCGAGGACGACCACCGACTAGATGGACCGATGACATTAAACGTGTAGCGGGAAACTGGCTACAAGCGGCCCAGTGTAGAGAACACTGGAAAAAACTGAGGGAGGCCTATGTCCAGCAGTGGATGCGATTATATATATATATATATATATATATATATATATATATATATATATATATATACATCTATATATATATATATATATATATATATATATATATATCTACGGCATAAAGTGAACTCCGCCCATGTTAAAATTCAGGTTCAAGTGAGCTCCGTGGTCAAGTGGGCACCGATATACGGAGCTCACTTGTCCATTCCATAATATTGGCTCTGTCGATTCGTTAAGATGTATAGCTTCATAATTCTTAAAAAAAATTGGAGCTCATAAGTACCCCTGTATCATAAATGTATTTCGCTAAGTTCACGTGTATATATTATAGGGGTCGTTCAGATCTTTTTCACTGTATATTGGAACTATAAGTATAACGGTTTAAGTAAGCTCTGATAGTTTGGCAACTATGCCCTTGGGCCAGCGTTCTTGATATATATATTTTATATATTTTAAACGGTTTTTATACGGACTCCTTTTCATACGCATTACAATATGTAATCTTCTTCTTCTTGATGTGCTATCCGTTATGAATGTTGGCGATCATATTGACAATATGTAATAGATATGTATAATACCAAATACCTGTTTTTGGTAGGTACCTGCTATTCTAAAATAGCTTTATAAATACAAAAGGATTTCATTACCAAGTTGGACGTGTTTTTTTCATATGCGAATATTTCCTAATGTATTTTGTTAACATGAATATGTCTTTATACGTTTTATTTAAGAATACGATTAATAAGAACTTTTAGTTAATCCATTGTTTTACGATATCTTGTATACAGCTTCTTTATTATTTTATTTTTGGTTTTATCTGTGTACTACATATAATTCTGGATAGGTTATCTTAAAATAAATATTTAAGTGCAAAAATAGATATTTTTATGTAAAAATTGGTAGTAGTGCACAAAAGAGGGAAGAATGCTTAATTTATATAAGAAGAATGTACCAGTTCACCAATATTACATACTTCTAAATGTTTTATCTGCTATTTAGGGGTAATATGTAATCAATAAACGTGGAGCTAGTGTCAAATTTGCAATAATCTTTGGTCAGTTTTTTCTCGATTTTAGTCATAAATTGATATGATATTCGTTGAGTGGATGTTGCGATTCTAGGCTTTGTATCTTTTATTCTCTAGCAGTCTAGCTACTTATCTTCGGATATTAGGTGAATTGATAGCTACGATATTGTAGAGCTTATGTATGGATGTGTGTGTGTCTTAATATTCGCTGAATTTGGCTGTCTAATTTATAGCTAAATCTACGTGTTAAATATGTGTTTGTGTCATCCATACTTGCAAGGTATATTCGGTAGCAGAAGCATAGAGTGCAAGCGTCTACGTTTTAAGGATGAAAAGATGCTTCTTATTTTTAGCTGACAAGATTGCAGAGATTATTTTTCTGGTCCTCAGTTTGCCTTTTAGTTTTAAACAATGTTCTATGAATGACAAAGTGTGATACAAACTATCTTCAAGGTATTTATAGCAAGTCCAGAGTTTAAAAATTTCATGACACTATTGGATGTTTAGATTTTTAAAAGCATCTCTGTTAGGGACATTAAAGCAGGACATCTGACTTTTTCTGAGGTTTGGCTTAAAATTGATTCATGGTCTTTTTTTATTGTGTTTAAAGTATGATTTAGATTTTTCTATACTTCAGCAACAAAAGTTTTTGGTTGTGCAACAATATAGATGTATCGTCTACATAATAAAAGTCCTAGTATTTACTGGTATGAGTTATGTAAATATTATACAGTGTAGGTACCATTACGCTACCCCAAAGGAGACCGTTCTTCTGCGTTTTCCATCTGTTATTTTTACCATTGAATGATACGAAAAATCTTCTGTTGTGTAGGCATACCCGTACAATACAAGCCATTGTTGTATTTTTGATCCAAATTTTAGAATTAGTTTTGTGCTCAGATCTTTAGTCAGAAGCCGTAATATTGTTCATTATATACGTAGATAGCAGATCCAAGCTCAACACCGTTGAAAGATTCCCTTAGCTGATTGGTTTTGTCCCCTCTCATTTTAAGTTTTTCTTTTCTTGTTTGCCTATGTTTGGCCCTCAATGTGTTTCCTGCACTAGAAATACGTCACATTTGTGTTAACCGCATATGTCTGATAAAGTTAAGTAAAGTAAAGTACCTATCTTTATCTCTGGATATTCCCTTCTCTAATATTATTAGACATAATTAGGATAGTTGGCATTAAAAAGGCCGATTTGGCCGATCTTTAAACCCAATAAAATATGGCTAATCTTTTACTTTTCATTAAAAATTTTAATTTTACATACTGTTACTTTTAGACAATATTTCGATCAGATTTGTATAGTAATAAATGTAGTCAATATACTAGAGTCTCTTTGTGAAAAATAAATGAGTTTGTAATATCGGTCACAACTCATATATGGATAATAAGGAAATAAACGGTTAAAATAGGTGTACAAAATTTTAACTACATATATCGGCGCCATTGTTCAGGAGTTGGGTTTATCTCAGAGATCAAAGGTTACGTTACATGCATATTCCAGCTTCTATTTACGTATTTTCATTCCTAAAAAAGTATATTTATAATAAAGCCCTGAAGCTACCTTTAGATTCTATGAAAAGTAGAATCTATGGAAATTAGCAAATTAAAAAATAAAGACATAATTCTGAATGGCCAACTTGAGATAAACAATTCTCCCGTCTTTAACTTATTCAGTTACAAACTATAACGTGTAAACACATACATCTTTTATTGTTAGATAAAATGAATTTTTATCAAGTAACGGTCGGATCCATCACTTACTAAAAGAGTAGAAAATGACATGCTTATGCTTTAGAGTACGGCTACTTTAGTACAAAGTACCCTTTGCTTTTGCCAATTGCTTTCTCAGTTTCTTAGCGATGGGCCTGGCTTTTCCTTATCAATAATGTTCTCGTTCGTTATAGTTATTCTAAGATATTCAGATTTCACTATATGCTCTACATTTGGTTTTATCTAATATAAATTTACAACTATGACGAAAATTTTATAATATTTTATGCATTGATATTAAACTGATATTAAACTGAGGATATAAAAATCAACAATAAGACCGATAATGACGTACATAGCGGAAACAAGAGCAGATACGGCGAAAACACAAAGACTGCTAGAAACAACAGAAATGAAAGTCTTACGAAAAATAACAAACTAAACACTAAGAGAAAGAGTAAGAAGTGAAGAAATACGAGCGAGATGTGGTTTAGAGGAAATAAACGCGTGGACCAAAAGAAAAAAGCGAAATAAAATCAACACTTCGAAAGAATGACAGAAAATAGAATAGTACGAATAGCAAGAGACAAATCGCCAAATGGAAGGAGATCATTGGGACGACCGAGGAAAAGATGGTCAGACAACGTCAATTGAGGTTCAAAACCGAAGTAAAACAGGCATTAAGCCTATTTATAAAGAAGGAAGAAGAAGAAGATATTAAACTGGAGTAGAGCACTTGGTAGATAATATTTATTTGTTTTGAGTATACTTATTTTACAACATAGTACATAAAATAATAAATATTTGTGTGCTCAGTTTTTTGCTCTGAATTGAAGATTTTATCTCAAAATATGACTGTACTTTATACAAATATTATTATTTTCTGAGATACCGGTATAAATATAAATTTTGAATTTCGCAATGATTTTTTAAAATTATTTTCTTGTGACGTTATGTCAGTGTTTAAGAATAACGCTGGGAATAAGGTTAAATAGGTTTTTATATTTTATTTGACGTTTTAAATATTTAAATCTGAGTTCGAATTTTTCGAAAAACTATAAACTTGTGACAACAAATTGCTATATAACAGTACGATGCAATATTCTTATGCTGTGACAAAATCATCATATTTGCTTTACATTGCCGTTTTTCCTGCCGTATCATATTTTAGCATAGTCTTCTGATTCATTTTATAGACAAGCGGTAATGGATATCCACAATTTGTCTAATAATATTAAGTTTTCAAAACAGCTGTGCTTTTATGCTCATTCGTGTACCTTTTGTAAAGCCACCTGAGTTATGTATATTATGAATACTTTTTTGTATTTTTAGAAGACATACTTCTATCGGGCATATTTTAATGTGTGAATATTAGGGATTTATATAATCTTTTTGTATATATAATTTGTTTATTGATTTTACATTTTAGATAAAATTTCATAATTATAGTTCTCTTCCGTTTATTTATTATAGTAATACATATACAAATCCAATTCGAAATGGAGAAAAACCAGCGAGTTCTAGATTGAACATAGACATTCGTCTCTCTTTCTCCCTATATGTTATATAAAGGTCATTGTCATCATATAGTCAGAACGCAACAAGGTTCTGTTACCTTTTCTTCTTTTTGTCTCCTCATTACTATTGAAAACTCAGCCACGTAAATGACGTTGTAAAAAAGTGCCTTTCCTGGGATAACTTTTTTAAGTCTAGTTCATTTGATTACTTGTAATTGATTTGATAATCCTTAACAAATAAGTTGTTGATTGTAGGTAGGATAGCATGTGATTGAACAGGGATGTGTTGATAAGATGTAGGTAGTCTCATTATTCCTAAATCTGACCATATGTTACTTCCCTCCTTCATTCGTGGACGTCCTAAGGGCATTTTTTTTCTCGATCCTCCCAATTTAGCTTGACAATGCAGTTATTAGAGAGCCTTTGGATATAGCCAGCGCAACTTTGGCGTTGAGATTTAGTTTTTTGTACGACGTTGCTACCTTTGTATATGTGTTTGACCTTGGCATTAGTTCCGTTTGGTATTGGTTAGTACTCGGACCTATATAGGTTGGAAAATACTTCTGATGACATTTCTAGCAATCCTGATCTAATTACTACTTGAGTTTTACTTACATTGTTTTGACAGTGTTCTCGTCACATATCCACACAATAGCACTGATTTAAGTATCTTCTTATATATCCTGATTTTATAGATTCCTATTAGACTTCTGGATTTAAAAGTGTTATAAGGGTTATAATATATACATCAGTTAGCTACCTAAATATTCATTTTTATTTCTTATGTGAGAACGTTATCTACGATATACTAAATACTGCAATGTTTTAAAATGATATGGGTTTATTGTAACATTATGCTCTACTCTATATCATCTTTTTTGCATGTTAAAGAACATTTATTTAAAAAAGAGAAATCATACGATTTCTACCTGGCGAAATCGAATTCAAATATAGGCCGCCGTGCTCCCTAAGACTTGCGAAGCAAACAGCTTGATGAATGCATGAACGGCATTTGGAGTGCAATTTTTAGACTCCCTTCTTCTTCTTCAAGTGCTGTCTCCATCAATGGAGGTTAGCGGTTATGGTGGCAAACGTTTGTCTATCTTCAGCTGTTCTTAAGAGTTCCTTAAATCCAAGTCCTGTCCAGTTTCTGATATTACGTAACCAGGACAATTTTTTTCCTCCAATTCCTCGCTTTCCTTCTATTTTGCCTTTTATTATCAACTGAGGGATGTAGTATTTCTCGTTGCGCAACAAAGACTCCCTTGCCGATGCATTCATCAAGCTGTTTGCTTCGCAAGTCTTAGGGAGCACGGCGGCCTATATTTGAATTCGATTTCGCCAGGTAGAAATCGTATGATTTCTCTTTTTGTTCTTAGATGGCGTAGTTACGTCCGTAAATAGTTATTTTTAATAACTATAATCTACGACGGGAAAATATTTTGGTTTGATATGAAGTAGTAACTATACCGTACTGAGGAGATCTAAAGAGATCGAAATACGTATATGCGGCTTGTTGCTGCTCTGTATCAAATCAAAATATAATACCGTCATTTGTTTTGACATTTATTTAGTTTTTTACTGATTATCAGCAAATTTTTTTGGTGCTAATAGCATTATTTTAGCAGCATTCCAATATTTATTCTATGGATTAAATCTGGATAGCAAATAGATATTCATCACTTTCTCGGAGAAATAATATTGCTACTAATTTCAAACCTATTTTAATACATGGATACGAGTAATAGCAAATGACTAAAGAAAGTTAGGAAGAACTCCGAATATTTGAAAAGAAAATAATAAGAGACAACGATTTGAACCTTCGTCGAAGCTAGATTTATTTAATTACCAGTCTAATCGCACCTAGTTTTTGTGCTTTTATTTATATCCAGTTAATATTAAAAGTGTAATAAATTGTTGTGATACCGTAAATAACAATGGAGAATAACAATGGAGAAAATCGGTAAGGAATTTTAATCTAATTAGATACTTACTTCAAAACAAGTTCATATTATTTATATCACCTGATGTCATTAAACAACGAAAATGGATGATGTTAATAGTCCAGTGGCGTCGAGGCCCCAAACGTTATTGACATCATATAAAACTTCTTCATATTCTGTAGCGTTAATCAATTCAATTCCAAAATTCCAATATCTACTTGCACTGTGAAAAAATTATAGAACCAAGATATATACATTTTTTCATCACGAATTTCAAACCACCGTATTTGTATTTACCTAGCTAGTGAAGAATTAGAAAAATCTGTCATAAAGGCTGACAACGAAATAATAACTATCAATCATCAAATAATTTATGCTCGACGCTTAATTACACCAAATGAAAGATTACTGATCTCTAATGTTTGTCCTAGTATTTATCACACATTCATAGAATATGAACTTAAAAAAATTAGGCCTCAATTTATTACTTCCAATTAATTTTTTACGAAGAGGTACAACAAACCCAGTATATAGATATATATTGAGCTTTCCAAGACATACATTTATCTTTCCTTTGAAAGCTACATTAATTCCTCCCTCAATTGTCAGAAACCACGATCAAACATCTAATCGTATTTTCTTATCTTTAGAAAACAGATGTGTTACTATTGTAAAAAATCTGACCATTTTGTAGCAAATTGGTCATTATGTACAAATCCAAATCAGAACTTTACAACAACAGTGCCA
Organism: Diabrotica balteata; assembly: GCA_918026665.1. Classification (NCBI taxonomy): domain Eukaryota; kingdom Metazoa; phylum Arthropoda; class Insecta; order Coleoptera; family Chrysomelidae; genus Diabrotica; species Diabrotica balteata. Next base: position 41,751,886 of record OU898280.1, read on the forward strand.
ACTACTACTATAAATACAGTAGTTAATACTCTTCCACACATGACGTCCTGATCACATCAGCATCTTCAGCGAAGTCCTTTTCCTTACAATCCTCGACTATGCCTACTTAATTAACTATACCAATATTAACTCCATCTCAACTATCACCCTTAACATTATTCCCAAGTTCTCAAACTACATACACAGATAAAAATATAACAACTACCCAGTTATCAACAATACCTAATATTTCACAACCTCATATATCAATCCCAAACTATTCCTCAACACTTGCATACCCTATCAATAACATATCAATAAATACTGTAATTTAAAAACTAAAATTGCGTAGCCAAGAAAAAGTAGTCATAACCCAAAGTGCTTTAACAAAGGTGAACGAATTATTAGCGTAACAGCTGTTTTGAAAACTAAATATTATGAGACGAATTGGGATATTGTATTACAGAAACTAAACCGCTTGATTATGGTTTGTTGATTAAGGAAAATATGATATGACAGGAAAGACTAATGACTCTATAGCTAATTGCCACATAAATATCAATGTAACGCAAATCGTATGATTTTGTATATAAGACAAATAATATTATATTCTAAATTATACCTATAGAGATACAAATGATAAAACAAACATAATAAACAACGTAAATTTTTATTTACGTTATTTAGATAAACGTAAAGGTTAAAACATGTTTTTTAATTCGCGGTAAAAGATTTATTAGAGTTTAGCACATAAGATAAATTCGTAACAAAATGTTTTTTAATTCGCGGTAAAAGATTTATTAGAGTTTAGCACATAAGATAAATTCGTAACAAAATTCATATACCAGTAAATGGTACTCGTTACAGCAGCGAAGTAATTTTAGCAACAGATATGTAGGCTGACCTTACCCCTTGACATACAGCAACCACAAAAGAATCGGCGATAGCGCAAAGGGCAGCTACCCCTTAACCAAGACACGACTCTCTTGTTTGGCAGATAGCACTTGTCTCTTCGACGACTAGGCAGCCTTCACCCCTACTGGATAGAACGACTATCTTTGATGACTAAGCAGTCTTCATCCTTACTGGATGGAATGATTGTCTTTGATGACTGAGCAGCCTCCACTTTTATTGGATGGAATGACTCTCTGTTAATGGGCTAATTATACGGGGGGAATTAAAACATGAAATATGGACGACGAAAAAACAAAATAAGAGCCGATTGAGCATCGCAGAAAGAAGAATTATTAGAGAAATATATAAACCTGTTATCGATAATATTACAAATCAATACAGAGTGCGAAACAACCGCGAACTAATTGATTATTATGACCAACTAGATAAAGTAAAAACATAAATAACATCTTATACGTAATACCTTGTAAAAATAATATTGTACATTTTTAAGAACGAACTCCTATTTGAACATTGAAGCGTCAAATAAAATATGTAGTACATAATAAATATTGTGGCATAGTTCTTTCATTCTATCCAAATAATTTAAAAAAAAAATAAAGTCAGACATATTGAGATGGATTACTGAATACTATTATAGCATACAAGTAGTTTGAGTTACCGGATATTTAAATACATTAAAACTTGGTGTGAACATTTTGGTTAAAAGAATAAATTTGATTTTTATATTACACATGTAGTTGACGTTTCTATCTCCAAATTCTTTTTTAGAGTTCTTTTCTAGACACGTACTAAACAAATTTTGTTTATATTGCAGTTTCTTCTTTTTGTAGATTTAATAGTGATATGAGGATATCAGTTTGCTACATATACATAAAATACAAATAGACTGACTGTTGCAATACAGGTCCTTTTCCCCAGTGCGACAGAAAAAACTGGCGAAAAGCAATCTCTGCATCTCTTTCTAATTTACCAGGTTTATCGAACGCGTGACCTAAATGACCAATGAGAAGGTCACGTGGTCGATAAACCCGTCCCATTAGAAAAAGATACAGATATTGCTTTTCGTCAGTTTTCTCTGTCGCATTGCGGAAACGTGAATGTATGAGTATTCAGTCTATTTGTACTATATGTCTATGGTTTGCTACATGCATTTTCGCTTTTATCTTTTATGTGACAAAGTTATCAGCGATATCTAAATAGCTCCAATCCTTCAAAAGTATATGGTTTTATTGTTACATTAATGCTCCATTCTATATCATACCTTTGTCTGTTAATGAACTTTTATTTGGTTTTCTTGTTATTGACTATAACACCGTTTTTTTTATGCTAAAAGCATTATTCAATATATTATAATGTGTAATTTCTCTGGCTGCTGACGAACAGAAGTTTTTATTAACTTTTCTTTAATATAATTATGTATGCAGATTTGTATTTTGATCTTCTCACGGTGCTAAAGAGCAAATGTAATAGTTTATTGTATTTTTCCATAAGATTTCTAGTTTTTCACTGTGTCATTGCTCCTCTTATTTCTTTTCCTACGATTTACATTAATTCATTTAATTATTATTTCTGCAATTTCAAGTTTATACACAGTTTCTTTTGTTCCGCTTATTTATCTAAGATATGTTATTCATTTTTATCTATCTATCTATCTATATAAGGATTTCTTCAGCTGTCGCCGCCTTCCTTCTTTCAGCCAACGTCTCCAATCCTCTCTGTTCTGCCATTCTCCATCTCTAAGGTCTCGTTTTTTCCATGGCCTCGTCCACTTCATCCCTCCATTATCTTCGGGGTCTACCTCTTTTTATCCTTCCTATTGGGCTCCAATCCGAAATCCTTGCTATCCACCTTGTATGATCTGTTCATTCTTATCTATAGATGTGCTTATTCCCTATCAATTATCTATCAATATTTGAAGTCTTTTTTTATTTGTTTTAGTCATTGTAATGATTCACATCCGTACATAAAAATAGGTCTAAAGCTTGTATTATGCTCTAAACTCCTTCAGTGGTAGTATTACCAACTGCGATTATTGTTCTAAGATATTTAATGTCTTCCATACTTTCGAAATTGAAATTGTTGACTTTAACGTTGTATCTAGATTTACTGACGGTCTCTTATGTTTATGCGCTGGTATTTGGTTTTCACTTCGTTAATTTTACTTGAAACTTTTTTCGTGCTCTCTGGACTTTGTTCAGTATGTCGTTTACATATTTATAGATGTAATCATCAGCACAACTAGGAGCTGCTTTTTACCTTGGGCCGTTAATGGATTACATCGTAAATCGGCGCTGTTTCTATTTTAATAAATGGTTCTTTAATTTTTAGACTATTTATATCGAGAATCTGTATTTTATTCGACTGTTTATTAAGGCAGAGTTTTTTGGGGCCAATTTCTCTCTCAAGGTTTTTGTTTCCCGTATCAATATTACAACAATTTTGCTGGATGCCGACATAGGAAACCCGTTGGTATGTACATACTGTTTCGATATCTTTTTGTCTCGTTATAAAGTGAATATTAGTTTATTAGGAAATATGATATTGTCTAATAATAGTTAAGTTGTTTTGCTTTGCTTTCTCAGACTGCTACCGTCGTGCCTACTGGTATTTGATATTTCAACCGTCAAGCAACAATTTCTATATGCATTAACTTAATGCTGATATCCTGCTTCCCCAATCCAGTTAGCAGTCCCGAAACCAATAAAATTGCTACATTCAAGTTTTCTATTCAGCTGCCCAGAATCATAGGTACGCCTTATTATCTTACTGATGTTAGTGCTGCCCCTTATAAGTGAATAAAATATGAAAGGAAGGTTTTGGTAATTTAATAAGATCCTTGTGTTACAATATAATGTCTTCGAGAAAGTAAAGTAATATCAAAACGCTATTCGGATTTAATCCATAGCTAAAATATTAGAATGCTATAAAATAATGCTATATATTAGCATTTATAAGTTTATAATGGATACTAAAGTTTGAAAATAATTAGAGCAAGTCATTTAAATTATCAAAGTGCTTATTAAACATAAAAATAAAATAAAATTATATTAACAATTTATATTATAATATATTTAAAAAAAAAGTAGCCAAATATTCTTGGAATTCCTCGATGACTAACCTGGTGGATATTTAAATAAATTTTAAGTTCTAAAATGTACCTGCTCTAAAATTTGAAAATCTACGACTAATACAACTACTGGCAACATCGCAGGAGCTTAGTTGTGTACGCTAAAAGCTGTATACGGATCCCAAAAATGTTTTATCCAGTTACAGAGTCCACTTGATCCGACGTGTTGGTCGGAGTCTACATAAAGCGCTACTCAGATAATAATATACACGGCGTATATTCTCCTGGAGTTAGTATAATACCGTTTTAGTACGGAGCCCACATTAACCGCTAGAAGTATATATATATATATATATATATATATATATATATATATATATATATATATATATATGTATATATATATATATATATATATATATATATATATATATATAGATGTATATATATATATATATATATATATATATATATATATATATATATATCTTTACCCTGAAGGTAAAGTACACTATGTCCATTTCTATCAAAATTGGGAATATCGCACTTCTGAATATAACTTTTCTGGCTCTACACAGAGGTAAACTATACTATATCGAGAGAAAATTTTATGGGAAGTTACCGACTTCTTAATAAACACCACAAATAAAGTCCACTTCCAGTCAGAGGTAAAGAACATCATGTGAACTTGGATTTGTTTACCGCTACTAAATTTGTCCACTATGTGTATTTACCATCCAGACATAGTGTTATGAACCCTGGTACGTGGTGCGATAGTCTTGAACTAAAATAATTGTAACCATTTTATTTAGTTCGCAATAGTGTTGGATTGTTAAAAGTTGTACAATACATCTCTGTTGTTTAATAATTGCAAAATGGATCCGCACTCTCGTGGGAAAAGAATACTAAAATTACTGTCATGTAATATTCCTAATGAAACAACACCTGCATGCAGCTGCTATTTAACAATACTGATTTCGTATTTTGCTAATCTGAAATATTTCTTCTTCTTCTTGTAGTGCCTATCCGTTTCGGATGTTGGCGAGCATCATGGCAATCTGCACTTTGCACACTGCTGCTCTAAAAAGATGTGTGGTTGTTGTGTTGAACCACGTTCGTAGATTTTTCAGCCAGGAAATCCTTCGCCTTCCTGGTCCCCGTTTTCCCTCTACTTTTTCCTGCAAGATTAAATGCAGCAGTCCATATCTTTTACTGTTCCTCATGATGTGACCGACGTATTCGATTTTGGCTGTTTTTATTGTGGTTAAAAGCTCTTTTTCTTTTTTCATTCTCAACAGAACACCATCATTAGTAACGTGGTCGGTATACGATATCTTTAGGATGCGACTATAAAGCCACATTTCAAAAGCCTCAATTTTCTTGCATGTGGCGTCTGTGAGAGTCCATGACTTAACTCCGTACAACAGTATAGGAGAGATGTAACATCGTAGTAAACTGATTTTAATGGGCATTGATAAATCATGATATTTAAATAACTTAGCCATTTTTTGGAATGCAGATCTTGCTTTCTCTATTTTATTTCTCTACATTTGATTTCTATTTATTGGTCCCAATTATTATTGACATTCGTACCAAGGTAGGTGTATGTTTTTACTCTTTCTATTTGTTGACCGTTTAAACTGATTTGTCCAAATTGCTGTTCCTTCTTAGAGATCATCATGCATTTTGTTTTCTTGGTGTTTAGTGAAAGTCTCTGACTGACCTCTGTGATTCTGTTCATTAACTCCTGGAGGGTTTCAGAACTGTCAGCGAATACTACGTGTCGTCGGCGTATCTAATGTTATTGATAGATTCTCCGGTGATTCGAATTCCGGCTTCAACATCACCCACTGCTTCTTGAATAATTTCCTCAGAGTATATGTTAAACAGCAGTGGTGATAGTATACATCCCTGACGGACGCCACGTTTGATTTTGATATCGTCGGATTCTCCTGCCTCTGTAAGGATAGATGATGTTTGAATCCAGTACAGATTGCTGACAATTCTTAAATCTCAGGTGTTTATTCCAATATTGGTTAATATCTCCATCAGCTTGTCGTGCTTTACTGTATCGAACGCTTTATGGTAGTCAATGAAGCACGCATAAATGTCGCAGTTCACGTCTCTACATCGTTGAAATAGCACTTGTATACTAAAGAGAGCCTCTCTCGTACCCACTACATTCCGAAAACCAAACTGTGTACGGCTGATTTTTTCTTTGCATAGTATATATGAAATATTTAGTACTGTCTATTCTTTTGTATCGGTCTCATAATGTCAAACAGTACCTACATTTTCTGTCGCTACCGTTAAAATAAAAGTATGAGTTAGGATGTTTTTGTTACTAGTAAATAATTTTGTCTGTTTTAATAAATGACCGTAATATGATATGATTGTTATTAGCTATTTAAGTAATATGCAGTACCATTTATGTTATTGCTTTGTAAACAGAGACATTAATTTACCATGCAATTCCCAGTAGGTACTCGTAGGAACAAAATACCACCATAGGTTGGGCAAAATTTATTTACGGTTAAGCGCAACCTTTATCACAATCATTATTTTTGTTATTGATATGAACAGATTAGGGTAAACAAATGTTGCCAGATCTGCATTTTTTTAATGGGAGTAACGGAAATTGTTCAGTAAATTCCGCTCTTTGGTTATAAGGAATATTTTTGTGTTGGACAATTATTATAGTCCTATAAAATTACCCTATAGTTATTGTTACAAAGCTAGATTTGTTTCAGAACCACCTGGTCACTATGGTAACTTTTAAGGTAATGGTAAGGAAGTGGACAAAGATGATAATTTGTTTAAAGATGATGATTCGGATATTGATCAAATCTATGAGCCTTTAAGTAGTGAAAGCTCAGAATCAGACGATAATGAAGTGAGACGTATAGGTAAACCAGCGAAAACAAAAGTAAGTAAACGTAAAAAATTGTGCAGATGGCATAAATGAACATGGAAAATAGTTCCGACCCCGATCTGACCCATATGCAACAGATGAAAGTGATTCGTTTCATTTAATTTAAAACGAGAATAGTGGTAACGAGACTTTAAGCACAAGTAAACATTCACCAGCAGGTATTCTCTACTTATTTTAGGGTGGCATATTATTGTTTAATAATTTATGGAAAGTTCTTTGGTAAATTTGTTTGACCAATTTTGGAAATAGAAGTCATAGATTTGGCTAATAGCCTCACTTAGCAGCTAAAAAAAAACGTTTAATATTTTTTTTATAATAAGACAATTTTCTAAATATATAACATGAACTTTATATCTGTGTTCAATCACACATTAACCCCTTAATTTGTAATCTCACGTTATTCTTACCTTCTTAATCTTGTATAGTTTCACCGTATATAAGTGACATTGTAAAACCATATCGTATAATATTTTAATAATTAGTTCATTTACCTACAACTAAATAAATTGCCGAATAATATATTTTCTAATTGAACTTACCAAGTGTCGCAATTAAGGCGTAGATTAAATTGTACTGTAAGCAAAGTTTGTTGATATGGTATAATAGAAAGCAGTGACCTATGTGCTTAGGTATGAAATATTTGTGAGATTACGAATTGGGGATTTGAGATCATATGAACACAGTCAATCATAAGTAGTTACCTAACGAACATCATACTGTGTAATAACCAGTAGCTGTCAATAAATCAACACTTTACTCTACAACTTTACCTTCTATTATACCTATCATCATCGATCGACAAGAAGCGGACAAAGGGGCATTTACAAATCGATTCGAACCCCAAATCTTCGTTCGAAATTTTCCATTGGTTCCTTGTCAAAACATCATCAAACGGGCATTAATTAGTTTGGAGCTTCGAAGGAGACGACCCTTAGCGACCTTAATAGCAATTTCCCAGTTTCATACAAGATCGACGATCGAATTTGAAGTGTGGAGAAAAGAATAAAGAGATAAAAAAGAGCAGAAAGCACCGAAATTAGGGGTAGGAGCCTTACGAGAGCCTTTGATAACAAAAAAACCTGAATAGCAGTTCTTACGTGTACTGTTCCAGGAGTGTGGAGATCCAGTTTCGAGCAGAAAATCTAGTAGCATCCTGAAATCCAGCTCATCAGTTCAAGTTGCAGTTCTAACAAGGAAGCAAAAACATACAAGTGAACGTCGGGATAAAATTGTAAGTTTTTGAATATTTATTATCATTTAGAGCAGTGTATTTTTTTATAAATTAAGAGGATTATTAAAGAAACTTAATATTCAAATTTAATAATACTTAATTGAAATATTTTTATTCTGCAATCTTTTTTACTTAAAATAGTAATAGTTTGTATACAGCTAATTCAAATCTAATAGCTTAATTATTTTAATTTTAAATATATGCAATAATGTTGATTCTTATAATTTAAAATTCTTAAAACATTTGATTTTCATAATATAGGGAAATATCGTGAGAAATCGTTATTTTTATACACATTCAGCGTTCATTCATTCCAAATATATAGTATTTTGTAGTATTTGCATTTTAAATAAAGAATTTTTTCTCTCTGGTTACAAAATATAATCTGTTTGGTGTCCCTCAAGGCTCGGTTTTGGGTCCAGTATTATTTTTTATCTATATTAATGATCTAGTGTACTCTCAAAATGAAACAGTTAACATTGTTGCTGATGACACTCCTTTCTATGCTAACTATCACCCTTCTGAATTGATTACCAAATATCTAAAAAAAACTTATTTAATTGGTTTCTAACTAACCGTCTCTCTTTGAACAACTCTAAATCTCAAAATGTTAATTTTACTCTAAGAAATAACACTTGTGTCGAAAACGTTGCTCTACCGCAATGTGTAACCGGAGCAAAGTTTCTGGGGATATATTTGGATGCAGGATTAACCTGGGAAGAACATATAGTTAATCTATCGAAAAAGCTTTCCCGCCAAATTTTCCTCTTCAGGAACCTTGTACAAGTGACTTTCAGGGAAACTATTTTAACAGCTTATCATAGTAATTTTCATTCACATCTGACGCATGCTGTTCTCTCCTGGGGTCAGTCTTGTCATATTGATAAAGTGTTTGCACAACAAAGAAAGTGTGTTCGTATTATCTCTGGGCTATGTTATAGAGCAGACTGTAGAAACTCCTTTAGAACTTTAAACATTTTGACTTTACCTTGTGTATACATTATGCAGTATCTGTTGCACATTAAACAAAATCTTAGCCAATACAATGCGCATGTAGATTTTCAGAATTATCCCATCAGATTTAACAATAATCTTATTCCAGAATTTACCCGTCGCGTCGTGAGAGATCCAGAAATGGTTCAAGGTATTTAGCCATAAAATTCTACAACTTAGTGCCAGATATAATAAAATCTCTTAATTTTCATCAGTTTAAGGCAAAAATTAAGAGTTACCTTATAGTGAATGCCTTTTTTACACATGAGGAGTATGTTACTTCCGATTTTAATTTTTTGTCATTGTCAACAGTATAATTTAAAACACTTAGGGTGAGTCGATTTTTTAATTTTTTTTTATTTTCTAGGTGCATAGGTTTTAAAAGTTGCACAATACTGAATTGTTTGAGATAATGCTTTAAGATTTTTAAGTCAATATAGTTTATAGCCCTCTACGTGCGTTTAAATTGTCAGATTTTTTAATGATTTTTGAAACGGTAAAATAAAATTTAAACAAACTGTTAAAAAAAAACACATTTATTATTAATAAAACATACATTTTAGATAAATCCAGAAAAATAGGTACACTAAATATAAGATTAAGGTAAAATAATATAATAAACTGAGAAAAATTGCAATGTTAACACTTAAATTCAGCTTTACAATCATCAATTTCAGCCGCCCCAGTCAGACGTTTTTTGCAGCAGTCCATTCTGAATCCGACGTTGCTTAGTTTAATGTACGTCTAATTAAATTGTGGAAACTGGTTAAAGTTAGTAAACCAAAGAAAACGTCGAGGCTGCATGGTGGTGGGAATGCCTTTCAAGCTCAAACGGAAAACGGAACTTCAAAACTTCAAATGAAAAGTGCATTATCTCGGGTTCTACGTAACTTAGAAGCTTCTTTTTTTATTTGGATGTGCTCGTCTACATATGTAATTCTAACATGTACTCTTTATTAAATAAAATAGTTGTTTAAATTGTTGTGTTATGTTTTGATCTTCCTTGTCATCGTGAAGAGTCAATACTTTAGTTATGGTTGACCTCTTCACAATCCCATCAATCATGGATTTTAAAATGTTACAAATGTTATCATTTATTACAGTCCAAAATAAAAATTGTGGTAACTGTTTAAAATACAAATATATAATAAATTAATTGTAATACACTACAATGCTCTACAATATTTGACATTAACTTATTTGTTAAATTTTTAATTAAAAAAGCAAATAAAATAATTATTATCCATACATTCAAGGTTTATTGGAACCATAAACCTTGATTATTTTAGATTTAGACCTTATTTTAGATTAAGAGCCGCTGCTGTAGAATATGTAAGTCGTGCTCCCTAAAATAGAAATAAAAGTTAAAAACAAATAACTGAAAATCACCCAATTTACTAGATGGGGTGGGGTTTACTAGGTGGTTTTTTTGCGTTTTTTTTTAAACAATAATTTATGGTCACAATTTGATTTTTTATCTCTAAGTTTTTTCCCTTAGATTTTAAATAAATAATATTTATATCATTTTTTATATCAAAAATATCTTAATTTTCCTGTTTTTTTCAATTAAAATTGATAAATTATTTACGGAGATATTTGCAAAAAGCAAAAAAAAAATATTAATTTTTTTATTAATAACATAAAATGTTATTAATACATTTATACATTTTTTTGCGAAATTTTTGCGAAATTTCACCCCGATCGGTCAAACAATTAAAAGTTATTTAATTTGTTTATCCCTGAGACTAATTATTTAAACTATTGAACTTGCCCTATTCATAACGCTAGATACATTTAGCAAATTTCATAGCATTCTTTAAAAAAATATCTCAGAAGTCAAATGCATACTGCGTTTTCATTTAAATTATTTATAAAAAAAAAAACGTTTGAAAAAGGTGTATGTTTTTTACTTATAAACAATTGTACTAACTTCTATATTCATCTGTCAAATAACTGTCAAAGTGTTTGGACGCGTTTAAGAGTTCCTCGGGAAAATTTATATATTTAAGTAGTTCTAAAGTCTTTTTTTTATTAGATTTCGATCTCTTGTGAAGTGCAGAAGTGTATTTCAAGATATAATACAGGGTGTTTAGCGATTTTGTTTTTTTTTTTGCTTTATATTTTAAGTTCCAGTACTCTGTCAACTGTACTGTAAGTAGAAATTTTTATTAATTTTTTTGTTAAACGCCGTGCCCCGTCATGTCCGCGGGCAAAAATGGTATCTCTGGGAAGGATCCACCAGATCCTGGTGTAGAGGACATTGAATTTAGAGATAGCAATGATATTAAAAACAATATTGATAGCAAAAACTTGCGTTCAACTTCGCCTAAAACAAATATTCAGAAAAATCAGGTATTTAACTCAGCTAATCGATTTAGTTCTAGTGATAATGGTCCTTTTTTTATATTTGTTCAACATATTAATTTAAATATAGGTCGTTTACATCCAATGAAACTTGGAGAGAAACTGCTTTCATTATCCAATTATGATAAAAATATTATAGAAATTGTTAGTGTAGGTAAAAACCGTATCAAAATTCAAGTAGATTCAGGTGCTGTAGCTAATAAGTTAGTTACAGAAGATTTTTTTGAAAAAAATAATCTAATAGCATATATTCCAAATTATTTAACAGAAAAAAAAGTCTCGTTCGTGGAGTGGATACCACTTTAAGTGAGAATGCATTGCTCAACACTATTAAGTCTAATATTCCTATTAAAAAAGTTTATAGAATGACTAGATTAGTTCAAAATAATGGTGTATCTGAAAGAGTTCCTAGACAAATGGTCATAATTAGCTTTGAGGGTAAATTAATTCCCCAATATATTTACATTAATAAAGTTAGATGTCCAGTTGAAATATATGTTAGTCCGGTTATGCAATGTTTTAATTGTCTTCGATATGGTCATTCAACCACCTAATGTAAGTCACAAAAAAGATGTAAAAAATGCGGCAATGAAGGAAAAATTGGTTGCCCTGATCAATGTATTGCATTTTGCGTTTTTTGTAAAAATAATAACCACGAGTCAATTTTTAAAGAATGCCCCGAATATTTGAAACAAAAGAAAACTAAAGAAGCTATGGCTAACTTAAATATTTCGTTTAAAGAAGCTGAAAAAGCTATTGAAAGTCCAAGTTATTCCAGTTTAGTTCAAAAAAACAAATTTGCACCCTTAACTACCTCTGACACCGATTTCCCTCCATTAAAAAGCTCTTCTGCTAAACCTTCGAATTCTAACACTGCTTACAAAAATAATAATACTCACAAGCATATATCCTCCCCTACAGTTAGTCCCCCCAAAAAAAGAAAAAATTGTGATACAACTCCTAATTTTCCTCCTATTCGTAGAGAATACCAGACCAGCTTCTGTTCGGGATCTATATTTCAGTTTGGAAACCCTGATCCTCCTAATGAATTCAATAAGTTTATCAGTCAGCTGAGTGCTTCACTTAAAAATTTGATCCAACAAAGTATCCAGGATTATTGTAATTCTTCCTCAAATGTAGAATCTAATCTTAAAATGTACGAAATTGAATTGGAAAATAAAATTAAAGATATTATAGGTAATCTTTTTACATAACTGTAATGGCTTCCAAAAGCATTAAAATTATTCAATGGAATATTCGTTCGCTAAATGCAAACAAATATTCTTTAAATCAATTACTTTTTGAAGAACGTTTTGACATTGCTCTTTTATCAGAAACTTGGTCCAAACCATCTGATACTGTTTGCTTCAATAATTTTAATATAGTTAATAAAAGTAGAAGTAAGGGATATGGAGGAGTTGCCGTAATTTTAGCAAATAACATTATTTATGAGCCCATTTCATTCGTTAACAATTTCAATCCTAATCTCGAAGTTTGTGGTGTAAATATTAATATTGACCAAAAAATTTATTCTATTCTGAGTGTGTATCGTCCAGCAAAAGTTAGAGTAACAATGCAAGATTACGTTAGTCTTTTTTCTCAAATTAACAATGATTGTATCATTACCGGAGACTTTAATGCTCACCATGGATTATGGGGTACCAATTTATGTTCCGTCGATGGTAATATACTAGTAGAAGCATTAGATGCATTTCCTAATCTAGTTGTTGTAAATGACGGGTCGGCTACTAGAGCTACTCCTCCAGGACATATCAAATCGGTTGTAGATCTTACTATTATAAGCTCTAGTTTATGTTCAGCCTTTGACTGGACCGTTCTTTCAGATACTTATGGATCCGATCATTTTCCCATTAGACTTTCCGTGCAGGATATAAAATTTGAAAACACAATTTTCACATCTTCAATTAAATGGTCCATGTCCAATGCAAATTGGGAAAAATTTAGAGATTCTGTAGAGAGCACCTTCAGATACGAATCAAAGACAAACGAAACCAATGAAATGATATTCTTTTTATTAGATTCTATTACTACTGCAGCCAACAAATCTTTTAAAATTATCAAACCCTCAGTAAAATCTTTTAAAACTCCACCATGGTGGGATGATGAATGTCTCACAGTTTCGAATGCAAGGAAAAATTCTTTTAAAATGTATAAATCCAATCTTACTCTTTCAAACTTTATTGAATATAAGAGGAATGAAGCTATGTGTAAACGCACATTCCGCTCAAAAGCCAAATCTAGTTGGGCTCGATTTTGTTCCTCACTTAATAGGCAAACTTCACCCTCAGAGCTTTGGAAAAGGGTAAACAAAATTCAAGGTAAGAAAAAGTACACCGCTAATAATGAAGACATGGTAGAAAGTCTTTTTAGAAAAATCTCTCCAGATTATGTCCATCTACCAGTATTTATGCCGAGTATCTCCACTAATGATCACTTTTTACTAACCCCCATTTCAGCTGACGAACTTAAAGCAAATATTAAGAGTTCTAAAAATACAGCTCCTGGTATTGACGGCATTAACTACAGCATGCTTTTAAACCTGCCAGTAATTGCCATACATTATCTGTGCAAAATATACAACAATATTTTACTTAAAGGAGACAACTGTGATTCTCTTAAACAATGCTTGGTTATTCCTATACCCAAAGTAAATCAGCGTACTGCCCTAAGACCTATCTCTCTTACGTCTTGTTTACTTAAAACATTTGAACGAATTATGAAAAGCAGATTAGAATGGTGGTGTGAAAACAAAAATATTTTCCCAGTTAGTCAACATGGCTTTCGTAGAAATAAAGGGACTATGGATTGTGTGTCTCAATTAACGACTGATATTCAGTTATCCTTCTCAAATAATAATTATCTATCTGCCATATTTCTTGATATTTCAGGAGCTTATGATAACGTCAATTTAAATCTATTATTCGAAAAACTAAAGCACATAGGTATTCCACCTTTGTGTTCATATGTGTTAGTAAACCTATTTCTAAATAGACAGGTATTCATTCGATGTAATGATAGATTGATTGGCCCGAGAGTAGTGCATCAAGGTCTACCGCAAGGCTCTGTCCTTAGCCCCCTGTTGTTTAATTTATACACCGTAGATCTTCACAATATAGGCATTAAATGCAATATATTACAATATGCGGACGACTTCTGCTTTTACACTGTGAATAATTCATACCAACAAAGTATTAACTCAATAAAAACTATTATGTGTGACGCAAGAGAGTATTTCTTTAAACAAGGGTTTGAGCTTACTACGAAGAAATCAGCTGTGGTATTTTTTACGCGACATCGTTTACCAGTTATATCCAGCATTATGTTTAACAGCCTAAGTATACCCGTTCACAATCACTACACTTATCTTGGTATTACATTAGACACCAAGTTAACATGGGACGAACACATTAACGAGTGCTTAATGAAATGTGAGAAAAGTCTAAATATTCTTAAAGTAGTTAATCGCTATCGATGGGGTGCCGACCCCAAGATTAACTTAATGTTTTATCGTGCATACACCAGATCCATTCTCGACTATGGATGCTTTTTATACGGATCTGCCACAAATAGTCGTCTTAAAAAACTAGACCGCCTTCAGTATAAGGCTCTGCGATTAGTTTTAGGGGCGCTCAAATCTACACCTACAGAGAATCTTCTAGCCGAATCTATGGAACCTCCCTTACATTTAAGACGACTATTTTTAGCTGAAAAATTTATTCTCAAATGCCAGTCTTACAATCAAACTGAGCTACTACAAAAAATATGTGATATTGCTGTTTCTAATCTAGTCGACAAATGGTGGCATAACAGAAATTCTCCTATTCTGGCAGTGGCTTATCCTAATGTTTTTCAACGTCTAAACACTCCGTGTGACTTGACATTCTTTCAATCGAATTTCAATGTTTCTCACGCCAAAGTCAATGTTTGGTTTCCCAATTTTGACAATGAGAATACAGTTGATTTTCAGCATCAGATAGCCAAGCTTAATAATCCATGCAGGATCTTCACGGATGGTTCTAAATCAAGATTGGGAGTCGGCTGTGCTGTATATATTCCGGATCACAAAGAATGCCTAATGTTCAAGTTAGATAAACAATGCTCTATATACTCTGCAGAAATGTTCGCAATTTATAAAGCTCTAGAATGGGCGGTCAACAAAAAAATTTCTAACCACCAAGTAGTAATTATATCAGATTCAATGTCTGCGTTATTAGCTTTAGAAAACTCACGTCAACATTTATATAAAAATAGTCTTGTCGTTAAAATTTTAGAAAACCAACTTAAGCTGCTGGAAGAACATACTACTGTACATTTCATCTGGGTAAAGGGACACTTTGGTATTTCCGGTAACCTCAAAGCAGATTTTTATGCTAAAGAGGCAATCTTAAAAGGATCAGAAATAAATTGGCTAGATAGAAGCGATCTAACAGCCACTTGCAAGAAAAGTCTAAAACAAAATTGGGACATTGAATGGTTTGCTTTCTGTAATCGAAGCAATAATCTTTATACAAAAATTCATCCAGTTTTACCCACTGAGCCGTTTGCCGTAAGAAGTTACCCCAATAGAAATATTTATTTCATGTTTGTTAGATGTCTTTTTAACCATGCCACTGTCAAGACATACCTTTATAGACTAAATCTATCCGAATCAGAACTTTGTGATTGCAATGGTTACGTTGATGATATTAATCATTGGTTGTTTGGATGCAAGCATAATGATGATGCAATTAAATATTTGATGCACACCCTGTCTCAAGAACAAATACCTTTACCACAAAACCAAACTTCTCTTTTATACTTGTCTCGACGAAACCATAAAATACAACAAATTATTTGGGAATTTTTAAAAAGGACTAAGAGAAAAATCTAACTTGGATGAATGAGTCGGCTTGAATGTGTTTAGCAATTATTGTTTTTTATAATTAATCTTATGTAATATTAAGTACCTCCCTGTAAAAACGAACATTGTTATTTAAAAAATAAAATAATATATGTTAAAAAAAAAAAATATATAAATAAAATTAAAAAAAATATATATAAATAAAAAATCATATATAAAAAAACTAAAAAATTAAAAAAAAAAAAAAAAAAAAAAATAAAAAATAAAAAAAAAACGATCACAAAGAAGACCTAAACCTCCGAGGTGTTGAACCGGGTTTATGTCTTAGCGCTGTGACAATTATTAATTATTAGCATTTAGTATTAGCGTTTAGTATTATTTGTATATTTCTTATTTGTAAATTAATTTAAGTTGGTTAGGGTCCTGAATGAAGAGTTTAAATAGAGGTCAATTTAATGTTTCCACTTCCTTTTTGTATTTTTTTTAATTTTTATACAACAATGCCTATATATGTATGTGCGTGCATAAGTTTGTATATGTGCTGCGCATGTGTATATAGTATTTAATATTGTAGCAAACAGTATTTATTATAATACCGTGGCTGAATGGATCAATAATAGTAAGCCATTTAAAAAAAAAAAAAAAAAAAAAAAAAAAAACTTCTATATTTTTCAAGCTACAGGCTTGTACGTACAACCATTGGATAGCTGGTAAAAAAAGTCACATTAAAAATTAAAAAACCTTCTATGACCAATACGAACGAAGTTAGCGACTATTTTTTCAAAAATCATACCTCCATTGTTTATAAACATCAAGTAGTTAAATTTGCATAAATTTTAAATGACTTTATGTTGAAACTTATCGCTATAAAATTCATACAATTTTTGGAGACTTACAGCCCTTCGAAACGAAGGTACTTTCGAAAGATCGACATAGGAAAGTGGAGGAGATAACTGTTTCAGCTCCGTTTTTTTTTTGACATCTGAACTTCAAATTGAACCACGTAGGAGCAATTTACATTATCATGGCTTTCATTACAGCTGGATGACTCGTTTTTTATTCTGGGGTAGCTCGTCGAAATATGAATAAATACATTGTTTTCACTGGCCGGAATGCATGGGAAACCTCGGAAAAATTGAGTCCATTTAAATTTCACCGTAAAAACTTACTATTTTTCTTTTAATTTAGCTGAAATAGTTGGTCGCAGTATTAATAATGATGACATAATTTTCACCCCCGTAAATCTCGGAAAATTCCGGAAAATCAACATATATTTTTTCATTGTATATTGATGATGTATTAATATTTATATATTTTATAAATTAAATTTCAGGTTATTTTTTACACATTATATTATTATATTCCTTATATTAATTATAATTTTTTGTATTTTCATAATTAACAATATTGATTTTTATTCTATTTTTCGTACAAATATGATATACAATATTAATCTAATCTGCATTAATGCTTTGATAAAATAAGTCAATTTTTTCGAAACTTATCTTATTAAATTTTGTAATGCTTATTGAACTTTACTTTATTTATTTGCCTTACATACTTTGGTTTAAAAGTTAAAATTTGGTTTATTCACTCGATATTGTCAGCTCTGTACCTTTTTGTTGCAGGTTGCTTGTCTTCACTTATTAAATCAGTCTCTAAATATACATCTTCAGAATCACTGTCGTCGTCAAACGTAACTGTACCGAGGTTGCAGAATATTTTCTCCTCTACTTCTTCCTCAGTACAATTATGCACAAGTTCGTACAATTCAAACCACGTTTTCTGCACCCACATCTAGTAGTTTTGCAACCTGTGGTGCATTTGCATGTAATGTGCTTTAATGTCTCTTCGGGATTTAAACTATCTAGAGTATAAATTAGTTCAAAACCAGTGGATCAAAAATTAAAAAGGAAAATACTTACTTTAAAACTACAATTGCTTGAACAAGTTAATGCCACAGTCTGCTGTTTATTTTGAAATAGTCTATAATAAATAATATTTTTTACGGATTATACAAGTTGAAAATAATTAATTATTCATTCAATAGTTTTAAATATTACTTACTATTTTCAATCAAAAAGTAATTAAGTACGTTTAGTTAAAACTTTTTTGTTCGAAATACACAAAATATTTTACTCAAAGAAGTATAAGTATATTGCTTTCTAAAGCCACTACACTGAGACTGACGAAATTTTGGAGCGTGGAGCTGAAACAGTTTTCTCTCCACTTTCCTATGTCGATCTTTCGAAAGTACCTTCGTTTCGAAAGGCTGTAAGTTTCGAAAAATTGGATGAATTTTATAGCTATAAGTTTCGATGTAAAGATTAGATTTTCGTTCAAAAGTTTTGCAATTTTTTTTACTTCTTAATGTTTGTAAACAATGGAGATATGTTTTTTTTTAGAAGATAGTCGCTAACTTCGTTCCTATTGGTCATAGAAGACTGCATACTTTAGACACATACTGACGATTGATAAATATAGTCTTCTGCAGGTTATTATGCAGGGTAGAATCGATGGCAAAAAGGGAATAAGTAGAAAGAAGAAGTCATGGCAGCGAAATATTCAAGACTGGAGAAACATGACTGTAGATGAATTATTCCATGTTGCAAACGACAAAGAAACTTTTAGAAACGTGGTCGCCAACCTCCGTTACTGGGGAAAGCATGGAAAGAAGAAGAAGGTCATAGAAGGTTTTCATTCAGGTCATAATTTCGATGAAAACGCAATATGCATTTAACTTCTGAGATAGTTTATGTCTTAAGGAATCCTATGAAATTTGATTAATGTGTCTAGCATCATTCATAGGCAAGTTCAATAGTTTAAGTAATTAGCCTTACGGATAAATAAATTAAATAACTTTTAAACTATTTGGCCGATCGTGGGGAAATTTTGCACAAATTTAAAAGACGGTAATTCGTCTTGTAATGTTTAAATGTATTAATAACATTTTATTTTGTTAACAAAAAAAAATTAATAAAACTCATAAATAAGTGCAAAAAAAACTTCTTTAAAAAAGAAAGAAATAATATATTCTTGATGATGATAAAAAAATGATATAAATATTGTTTATTTAAAATATAAGGGAAAAACTAATAGACAAAAAATCAAATTGTGACCACAAAATTATTGTTTAAAAAAAACGCAAGGTAAAAATACGAGTACCTTTTTATCTATTCATTATCTAGTAACCCCCACCTAGTATGTCTTAAAAGCTTCAGATATCTGCGAAAAATTTTGCCGTGAAAGCGATGATTTTTGCATAATCAGACTATTTATATTTTAATTAGGTGTTTCTTAATTGGTGTGTATCTATTTTGTATCCCGTTTAAGCATTTTCGTTGGCCTCTTTACAACATGATTTGATGATGCATACCATATGTGAAGCTCGTTACTAGCTGAAGTCAGTAGTTTTGTGTGTTGGAAAAAAAATTATTTTAAGGATAGGTCTTATGTATATATTCTCAAAAGATAAGAACGAAGTTTTTAGGATACTCTGAGCTCGGATGTTATGGCCACGGATAGTTTTTAGAGTATATTCTTGTAGAGGAGAGCTTCTTAAGTATGGTTGGGATGTTACATAGGGAAGTAATTGGAATTTGTTTTGGCAGAATATTCCTCTCCAAAAATAGCAGTAGTTGTATAAGGTTTTGATTGAGTCAATTGTAAATTGTTCTTCTTTATTCAATTTTTAAAATATAAATAAAGACTTAAGTAATTAGCCACTCATAATGGATTAGGTATAGGCATTAGCCAAATACTGATAAATCCCATAATGTTGAAAGTAGTGCTAAACTAAATTAAAGCGCTACAAAACTAAACCAGATTCAAAACTACTTATTTTATAATTTAAAACTAAATAACAGAAAAGACTGGAAAGGTTTGAGCCATAAACGTTACACCTGGAACGTATACTTAAATCAATTTACTGTTTCGTTTAGTTGATAATTCCTTATTGCTTCTTTGGCCTTATCTAAGTATTAGGTGCGTCAAATGGAAGTCTGTTGTGAAAGTTATAGAGAACAGTTGTTTTTGATTCTAAACAATGTAATTTTTCTATAAAAATATATAAGGATTCTATATTTACATTCTTAGGTTTACAAATATATAGAAAAAATACACAAATATGATATCTACTCAACATTTTTTTATGTATTCAATTGTTTGTTAGGTTATGTGTTAAATTGTAATATGGTGTGGCTACTGATACGAGGGGAAGAATGAACAGATTTTATGTGGGAGGTTTGAGATATGCCTCATACCTTCCATCATGATTGAAAAATAACTGTTTTCTTTCTTTTTAATGCGAAAAAACGTAGACTCACTTGGATTAATCGTTTCTTTTTTCTGCTAAAATGTGCACTGTGGCATCTACAATATTTTTTTACAGATATCTTTTAAATGGAAATCGAGTTGACTGCCTACTGATCCTGAAATTTT